>JARYHS010013630.1:376126709-376143325 GCA_031002005.1 Vandiemenella viatica
TCTGTAGAGCACGTTGCGAGACAACAGCGGTATGAGGGCGAGCGTTATCCTGTTGAAAAACTCCCCCTTGAATGCTGTTCATGAATGGCAGCACTACAGGTTGAATTACCAGACTGACGTACAAATTTGCAGTCAGTGTGTTTGGTATAACCACAAGAGTGCTCCTGCTGTCATAGGAAATTGCTCCCCAGACCATGACTCCAGCCCTGTAGCGTGCATTCCACTGACTACAAGCCATCGCCGTTTGCGACTCCAGTGGTGTCAAGCCAGAGCTCATTGGAGGACGGAGTGGAGATCTGTTGTGTTTTCTGATGAAAGCAGGTTCTGCCTTGGTGCCAGTGATGGCCGAGTGTTGGTCAGAAGGAGGCCAGGGGAACGCCTGCAACCAAACTGTCTGCGGCCTAGACACACTGGACCTACACCTGGAGTCATGGTCTGGGGAGCAATTTCCTATGACAGCAGGAGCACTCTTGTGGTTATACCAAACACACTGACTGCAAATTTGTACGTCAGTCTGGTAATTCAACCTGTAGTGCTGCCATTCATGAACAGCATTCAAGGGGGAGTTTTTCAACAGGATAACGCTCGCCCTCATACCGCTGTTGTCTCGCAACGTGCTCTACAGAGTGTCGACATGTTACCTTGGCCTGCGAGATCACCAGATCTGTCTCCAATTGAACACGTATGGGATATCATTGGACGACAACTCCAGCATCATCCACAGCCAGCACTGACCGTCCCAGTATTGACAGCACAAGTACAACAAGCATGGAACTCCATACCACAAAGTGACATTCGAAACCTGTATGACACAATGCATTCACGTTTGCAGGCTTGCATTCAAAATTCTGGAGGTTACACCGGCTATTAATTTAACAGTATTTCACATTTGAAATGCATTTTCTTGAGCTTAAATTAACCTGTGATATTGAAAATTTAATCAATTAAACATGTTAACTTGACAAATGCATTGTCCAAATTTCATTACTCTACAATAATTTTTTCTTGGTGTTGGGATTTTTTTTTCCGTCTGTGTAGCTAATCCAGTATCAAGCCCAGATATCAGAATGGTGTTGGACAGTGAGCCAAATCTATCGCACATGAAAAGTATTGTTGATGTTAATCCTGTTCTATAAACAGGAGAAAGATGGGAGTTTTTATAATTCTTTACATTCCAGTACATTTGTTCAGGATAATATTTTACACTCCAGTAGTATCCGTTCAAAATGGCATTAATAACTTTTTTTCAAGCATTTGGTTCCACTAACAGGTATATGACATTTTCACAAGTGACGTGGAGGGATCAAAATTGTTTATAAGAAACATTTACTCGTTATTACTTATTTCCTTATCTGAAGGTATTCAACAGGCTTTAAAAACGTTAATATAATGTAATTAAGTAAAAAAAACCGGAAATATAAATTAATATATGGAAACATTTACTAACACAAAATTATAATGCAGAAACCATTCAAAAATTGATATCAGTTTATTTACAGATTTATGGGCAGGTTGGTTATCGATAGTACAGAGACTGCACTAACTAGTGAAAACTCTTCACAGTTTCCAGCAAAACACGATTCTTGTGGGATGTATTTGATATTTCAATCAGATGCTCTGTAGTAGCATTCTGGCGAGTCTGAAAGTTCCAACTGGTGGATCTTACTCTTGCACTTCTTCTTATGCTGACACCAGATGTTCCTTGGAAGTTACATTCCAGTAAGTTATATTTGGTATTCCACAAGTGGTAGAAAGCATCTTTTCCTCTAGGTGGATCATGGATGCTTATGGAGAAGAGATATATTCACATGTTATTCACAGAAAAATTTCGAGCAAGATCCGTAGTTGCACAATATGACGTGACATCTTGCAGTCAAATTTTCGTATGCTTTTAGCACTTTACCGTCTGTTTTAGATAACGCTGAAAATAGAAACATGTGTTCTGTTCAAATCGTCTTCCAACATGACAGCAAGACAGAACGCTGACTTTGAATTTCCAGTTTATTAACAACAGTTAATTTACCAAAGGGAATTCACATGTTTAAACTAACTTTTTTTAAATCAATGATACAAATATCTAGGAATAATTATTTTTAGTAATCTGTCATTTTCAAACATGGTTTTAAGATTCAGAAAGAAATTTAGTATTTAGTACTTTGTGGAACTAACGCTTAGTTTTTAGGAATAACAAATAAGCATTTGAAATGTGATGCAATGGAAGGATGTTGGTGATCAAATTGACGGGTAAACTAAGAAAAGAACGTGTTTTGGGGTATTACGTGAAGAAAACACAGCATAGTGGGCCACATGCAGGTTAGTTAATCTGTGAATGGAGGGGATTGTCAAAGGAAATATTTGTAGAGAAAAACAAAAATTACACCAAGCAGATAATTGGGAATACTGAGATGAAGAAATTAGCTCAAGATCTGAAGAGATGGAGTATTGCTTCAAGCCAGTCACTGTTGACAAAAAAAGTCTGTGTTCCTGTACAATAGGAGACGCGGTGGTATATTTCCACATTGTCGGACAATATTTTATCAGACAACATTTTCTGTTAGGAGAATTGATTTATTAGTAGTATGACTATTTTAAATTCTGTGGATAAGAAAGCAGTTGTCACTAATGTTCATTGTTATAAGAATCAGTAAGTCTTTTATCTGTGTACCATTAAATTTGGAAACATCATTTTCATTCCATTCCATATATCGTAGGGATAGATTGTCATGGCATTCAAAGGAATTTGATTAATCTTCATACATATGTATGCTAAAGCAATGTTGTTATAATGAGCTGAAAATTGCTGAGCTTTATTTATTACAATCCATTAAATTAGAACATTATCAAAACATAACAGTGCAATACTTACAACTAAATTTTGATAATCCTATCTTACGGATGGTTCTATATTGGTTATTGATAGTCGTGTTGTTCAATTGGAGCGAAAATCAACTTTGAAAAGACAGACATACTTATTCATGATCAAAAGTCATTTAGTGATCAACCAGTTGGTCGCACTGTCGCTGTTACAATTTGTACAATCCCGTCTTCTATCGTAACTGCGCAGCACTGTTGCGAAATACATCTGCGGTCGATGGGAATTAACGAAATAAATTTTTCTTCTTCACTAAGCCAAAGAGTGGAATAAACGAACTCGAAAAAAAATAAATGATTGAGAACGTATTTGTGCGTTGAGCGCGTTGATGTAGAAATATAAAGACAGCGGCGACGAGTATTATCGATTTTTTCCTTCAGTGGTTTACACATCGTTGACGTCACGGTCATCAAGAATGGGATTGGGAACAAAGAACGAGTGGGAATTCGACCATGGTCTTTTGAAGGAAGATGTTACCAAGATAAGCTGTACCTAATAAGCAGTATGAAGCTGTAAGCTGGTCACTGTGTGTTTGATCTGCTGTGTTTACCTCCGGCTGACTAACCCAACTCCATATCAGTTGGTTCCAGAGGGGCTGCGCTTTTATCTGCCGGCTTCCAAAGGGTGCACGCACGCAAGAGGAGTCACGTAGCGGCTCAGCTGAGAAATGTTACCATCGCGTGTTATGAGTGAGCGCAAAGGTCTTTCCCAATGAAACAGATAACAGGAAGTTGTCTGGATTATTTTCAAGTTATATGCAGATTTCTGTTATACAAATGATGCACGATTTATAAGTCGGCAGCATTTAGCATTTTGAGGACCAAGAGCTATATTGCGCCCTTTTCTATATTGTTCTTTGTATATACAGTATGAAGTCAATATACGGGAGGTCACTTAAGTTGCATTTCATTCATGAAATGTCTAACGGATTAGTATCTAACGTGATGCATATCAGAACCACGTTCATTTTCGTATTTTCATTCCATGTTCTGATAACAAACTGGTATACGGAGTCATAAAATAACTTTGTTGAAAATTGAAACAGCAATATTAAGTCTCATAGTTCCATATGACACGTACGACCTCTTGATCTCGTCGCAGAATTACGCCAGTCTGTCAAGAATTGTTAAAATTATTTGTCAGAGACAAATTATATTTGGAATGCTATTCCCCCTTATGGAAACATCGTTTGATTCCGTGTCACAGAACAACTGAATTATTCATTTCAAACTGAAAGTAACAGCACTCCAGTCGCTTAATACTTCATTTGCATCGGAGTAAAGAAAAACATAAATATTTTATTCTTTTAAATAAAAGATCACCTTTTGTTTTCAAAAAATAAATAAATGAAAGTACTGTCATCAACTTGAGGAATACAATACTGCAAATAGTAAGAATTAACAAATAATATTTTTGTCTTGTCGAAGTTGAATTTTTTGAGAAATTTCATAATTAATGTATATAAGTTTATGGCTATAAAACTTGAATCAAACAGATGGAATAAATAAAGTGAAAACAGACACGTGCTGAACAAAATCTTTTCAGTAACTTCCTCGCCATAACTGAAAAAGAAAATAATTAATGGCCAATCGGCTGGAAATTTTGAAATCTGATTGTTGAGTCATTTCTTGGACCAAATAGAGCATTGTTGCAACTGCATGTTTCGCTTTGCTCCTAACCATAACACTGTAAGAGTGTAAGCTGATGGATTTGTCATTTTCTTCTGCAGTCAGCTGTCTTTGCTCTTTATTCAAGTACTGTAGTTATGTGCTACCACCAGACTGCACATCTACCAAGCTGTCATCTTCGTCCTGCAACAAGAACATGTTCCAGTGATACAACTTGTATATTAAGATTTCATTACAACTTTACTCATTTAAAATGAAAAGGGGATTTGATAATCTTCAGATTAGATGTAAACTGATTATTATGATCACAAAATGCAAGTAAATGGCATTAATAAACAAAAAAAGCAGCCAATGAAGATAGAAGGAGCAATAACAAAGTATCAGCACTGGTTGCTTAAATAGTAAAAAATCTACATCTACCAGGCCCGCCGCTAGCTGTTTAAACGCCCTTGTGCAATACCGATTATGCCGCCCCTTCAAACATTATTATTATTTTAAAAAAGGAAAAAGGGGTCACTGCTACCCACTAGATCTGGCATTGACTACAGCTACCTATTACATTTTTTTTTTTTAAAAAAAAAGCTCCGCTACTGTCTCGGCGGCGACAATGGAGTGGCAAATATCGGGACAGCAAAAATAGATCATTCGGTTTGCCACGCCCCTGGATGTGCCGCCCGCGTGCGGTGCACACCTAGCACACCTTGCACACCTTGCACACCCACTTACAGTAGGCCTGATGTCTATAACCATACTCTGCTGTTCTGCATGGTAGTGGTAGCAACAAACTTTTGATCAGGCATATTTTAAATCACATATAAACTATAGGGGAGTGAAAGTATGCTAAAAACCTTTGTGACAAGAGAACATTCAGTTTTGTAATAAATGTAACACAAAACATGCAGTGGTAATACAGAAAATCTGACATTTAAGTGTTGGTCAGTGAATACATGGTGTCCATTGTTTGATGATCAGAAGTAAACAATTGTGTTCGTTCATCAAATTCATTATTTACGCTCGTAATGAAACTATAAATAATCAATTAATGATGCTGAATTATGAGTAAATTTTGTTTAAACTGTGAAAGTGAAATAGATATTAATATGAAAACATTAAGTAAGTAATGATCATAACCTTAAAGTGACATGATAGGAGACATTAGATGTAAAAGGTGTCAGAAGAAAATAGAATATGTTAATGGCTGTGTTAGAAAAATTAGAAATGGAGGCATATTTTAACTGGTAGTAGCAAAGAAGAAATAAAGAAGGTAGATGTAGAGATGAAGAATACATTAGGAAGTGACTATGTTGTAAAGATACCAGAATTCAGGGATCCAAGAACTAGAATTTTAGGAGTTGAAGAGATGATGGATGAGGAAGAACTGTTAAGATGCATAAGGAATCAAAACCCAGAAAGAATTTTTGAAGAATCAAGAACTGAGGTCAAGGTGAATAAAAAGGTAAAGAGTACTTACACAGTTGTAGTAACATGGGATGCCAAACATTTAGTAATGACCCAGAAAATATTACAGTTAAAGTGGCGGAAATGTCAGGTTGTAGAATATTTAAGGTTGTTTAGATGTTTTAAATGCTGTTCGTATGACCACAACAATGAAAATTGTAGTAATGGAACCAAATGTCTAGAGCAGTGTTTCCCAACCTTTTTTGGGTCATGTCCCACTTTCAACATTTTTTTGCCCCCCATACATAATTTTAAATAAAAAAAATTATTTGTTATTAAAGAAACTGATATAGGATGGTTTTTGAAAGAAAACACTTTAATATTATCATAAAACACAGTAAGTAAAATTAAAAAACATATAATGAAATACTAAAATTCAAATTCAAAAGATTTATAATAAACATTTATTATGGCAATTTAGTGTGATCCTTTTAAGAATTTGCTTTTTTGCTATATTTTGTAACCATATCTGGCATTGCGTTTAAATAACCCAAAAAGAAAGCGGTAAAGTCGCATCAAGTCAATTTCTAAATTGCCCCCCTAAAAAAACCAAATTGCCCCCCTGTGGGGCGTGGGCCCCACGTTGGGAAACACTGGTCTAGAGGCTCATTAAGCAAAAGATTGTGAAAACAATGAAATAAAATGTATTAACTATATTGAGGCAAATAACAAACCAAAATTGAATTTAAGCATGAAACATAGTGTGATAAAGTGGGAATGTCCAGTATACCAAAGGTGATTAAGTTTAAAATGGAGGGCATTCACATACAAGTGTTTATAGCAATCAAAAAATGTGGAAAATGTCAAATTTATTGTGATAGTAGTAATAAATGTAAGTGGACTAATTCCAAAAAGAGACACAATTGTAATATATGCACGTGAAACCAAACAAGTGTGATGATTGTAGTGGAATCACATGTGTCTGAGTTAGCTATAGAAACATCAATTGAAATCAAGGGGTGTTGTCGTATAAAATGTGACTCAAAAAGTAAACACACTGTTGGGATAGTTATATATGTTACTGTAAACCTCTCATATGAGGTGGTCAGGGCAGATGCTAAACAAGGGGAGTGATGGATGGGATCAAGTTCTACACGGATTCCCATGAATGGGCGTTTATAGGTCACCTAGTAGTAGGAAAGGGGTATTTACAAACAGGTTCTCAATGGTAATGGAGGAAATATTGTAAATCAGTCAAAATGATTTAAATGTGTGGGGGGGGAGGGGGAAGGGGGGGAGACTTAAACATAGATTGGTCAAAAAAGAGGAATTTTATACAGAAAAATTAATAACACAAGTAACAGGTCTTAATCGATCTCATGATTACTGACAATTTAAATCTGAAATGTACAGTACCAGACCTGCCTAGAATAACAGACTATAATATAATAATTATTACAGAGATATTTAATAATAAAATTAAAGGGAGAGGCAAGGTACTAGTAAAGGATAGGATTGATTACAACAAACTAATGAAAATAATGGGATGAAATGGGTGACAGCAATAGTTGTGATAATATAGTAGCAGACGGAAAAAATATATTGAATTAAGAGAAAATATAATCCAGAGTATACAAGAACCTAGAAGGTCAGACATATTGTTGGAGAATTTACCATTTCCTTGATTTTTAAAGAAAATCAAAGAAGTTGGGATTCAAAGGGAAAGAGCTTACTGACAGTTTCTCTTATTAAAAGAAACTGAAGGAAATGGTGGATAGGGATGAGGCATAGAATGAGTATAAACAATATAAAAATAATTTTGTAAAGCTATGGAGGGAAAGTAAATAACAGTTTTATGAGGAAGAATTTACAAAATATGAGAATGAACCATCAAAATTATGGAAATACTTTAAAACTTTGTATATAACCAAAGAAAGGACATTAAAATATGTAATATTTGGCAAGAATTATGTATTTAATTTGAAAGAAGTAACAAATAGTTTAAATGATTTTTATATTTAAACTATTGAGGAGTTAATAGAAAATATACCCAAAACACATTGAGTATGCAATGGTACCCAAGATTGGTAATCACCTTAGCAAATTTCATGAAGTGATGAAGGAAAAAAATCGGTGTTATAGTTGAGAAATTAAGAAATATCATTGTATCTGATAGAATAAGCAGTGAGTGATAGAAAAAAGTGTGACCTTAGGTGGGAAGTATAATAACTAATATTATTAATAAAGCACTAAAACAAAAAAATGTTTCCAAAGGAATTAAAAACATTTATTATTGTACCAGTTCTTTAAAGTAAAGGGTAATTCAAAACATGTAGATCTTACACCAATAAATAATTTACCATTGATGAAAAAACTTATTGAAACTATAGCTTATTAGACTTTGCTAAATTTTATTAATGAAAAGGATCTAACTGAATACCAATCAGGATTTAGGGAACAGCACAGTACAGAGACAGAAATCCAGATGGTTGTAGAAAATTGGTTGGAGGCAATTAACAAGAGAGAGGGAGTAAGTAATAGTTGTGTTCTTAGACTTTAAGAAGGATTTGAAACTGTTAACAGAGAATTGCTTTTTTTATTTTTTTAAATGTACAATGTCAATGGTGAGGTTTATACCTGGTTAGAAAATTATTTAACAAAGAGGACTCAAAGTGTCATATTTAATAAGATTCTATCTGAAGAAAGAGAAGTAAAACATGGAATTCCACAAGGAAGTAAACTGGGCCCCTTATTATTTATATAGTACATAAATGATCTGCCAGAATTGTAAAATTTACATGTTTCAGATGATACATTAATAAATTATCATGGGGAAACAATAGAAAAAATGATAAAGGTGATGAGCTGAAATTAGTTGTTGAATGGCTAAATAAAAACTTGTTAAGTCTCAATGTGGCTAAAACAACATATATGGTCTCCACTCAAACATATATAGTGATCGGAAATTTTTGGGGGGAGAGCAGGCAGAAGCAATGCATTGTGTTGTAATGAATGGAAATAAAATTAATTTGGTACAAAATCATAAATATCTTGGCGTAGTTATAGACAATAAGCAGTGGCGGTTCTACAAATTTTTTGAGCCAGGACAAAAACTTAAGATTGCCTCCGCTTCAAACATGAATTTGCCATCCAGGGCAGTGTAGAGCTATTCGTTTATTTTGTCACCCACTGATGGTTGCCACTCGTGGCAGTAGAGCTAAAAAAAGAAAAGTTACTGCCAAATGATTTGCTATTTACTAACCCCCTGAAGTTGCTGCCTGGGGCAAGAAACTAAGGTTTACCCTCCCTAGGCCTGGCAAAGACAATAAGCTTATGTTTCTAGGTAATGTAGATTAGATAAATAAAAAGCTAGCAGAGAAAGTAAATTTAATATACAAATTAAGAAAGGTATTATCTTAACCAGGTAAAGAGCTATAGTTTAAAGCAATTATGCAGCTTCACATAAGATACTGCTCCACATTATTAATCGTGGCATGTAAAAGATAAATTATGAAGTTGCAAAATAATTTTAATAAGCGAATGAGGGCTGTACTAAATAAAAGACGAACTGAAAATGCAAGTAAAATGTTATACTTAGGATATCTGTATATTAAGAAGGAAATAATTAGTTATGTATTGGCTTTTGTATACAGGTTGGAAAGTGGATTGTTACCAATATATGTGTATAGACTAGAGTAAAAGAATAATGACGCACATAATTATAAGACAAGGGAGGCAAATCAGTTTGGTTTGACTTGTAATAAAAGTAGTAAAACGATGAAAACAGTTTTGTAAAAATATGTAACAATGTATAAAAAATTATTAGAGGAAATAAAAATTTTCAGAACTGTTGGAAATTTTAGAAAAAATCTGGGTAATGGCTAGAAGTGAGAGAATGTAATGATTTTTTAAAAGGTTTTATGAAAGTACCAACTTGTTTTTTCTCTCTTTTGTTAATATGATGCATGGATTTGAAAATAAATAAAAAAAATTTAGTTTATATTTTCAATATCACAAATCAACACTGCCATAAATTTGTACTAAAAAAATAATGACTAATGTATTGAATGTATTAGAAATACTATTGAAAATCGTTTAGTAAAAGTTAACAAGAGTCTGAAGTGGTAATCGCTATATATATATAATTTGTGAACCCACAGGCTTCGAAAGCACGAAGGATATATTTAGATTTTAATAGTTTGATTGCTTCGTTTTTGAAACCAGATCGGAAAACGTTTGCTACCACGTTAGAATAACTTAGGAGAAAGAATTAGCAGGAATTTGTTGTTTGATATTTTGACTGCCATTTAACTCTCGAGGCTGGCAGAAAAAAATCATTAATTTGGCTAACCTTATCGAGATAATTACAGTCAAATCACATATTACCAACTTTTACACCATGGCAGTCCGTGGTTTCCAGGACGAAAGATAGAAAAATATTTATATACTTAGTAATTACCTGCAACCTTTGGATGCCGGTCAGCGATAAGGCAAGTAAAGAATCTTTCAAAAGCTTATAGGATAAGAAATTTTAATACATTGATGACGCAGTACTGAAAGTTACCAGTGGCGGGTCCAGGTGGGAGGGTGGAGGGGGGGGGCCTGGAGGCTCAAGGCCCCCCCGAAACGAAATCCGCTCAAGTCCCCCCAAACCAAAATCCGCTCAAACCTCCCCCCCCAAACGAAGTCCTCTCAAGCCGCCCCCCCCCCTCCTCAAACCAAAATCCGCTCAAGCCCCTCCCAAACCTAAATCTTGGATCCGCCACTGAAAGTTACCATACTGAAAGTCGTTTGCAGTTAAATTGTTTCCTTTATAACAGGAGTTGCGTGGGGAAAATTGCTGTGTGCCAAGGTTGGTAGTATCTGATGTGACGGTAGTTGTTAATCTACTGTATTGATTAAGTCACTTAATGATATTTTTCTGCCCATTATGAACCTGCGTTCAAGTTGGCTATCGACGATAGTAATTACCAATGCTTACAAACAGATCAATCATTCTGCAGGAGAAACACACTGCGCAAATACAGAATAACGAAATCACGTTGTATACTCTTCTTCAACAATTTTTAATACAATTTATTCTTACACATTACCAACAAAAGCATCTCTTTATATAAACATACTACAAAGATATAATTATCACAGAGATGATATTATCTGAGAAAACTGTGGGAAAAATACAAAACGTACTTGGTACTGTAACACCTGAAAAACTGTCATAATTTTATATGGGGCTGTGTACCTTTTCACTTTTTAAGGCACTGCAGATCATTTGATTTTGTAGCGCACAGAACTGAACAATTAGAAAGGTTCTGTTCCGATAAACAAAATGAGCAATCAGTGCTGTTGTTGGTCGTTGCACACTCAACCTCCGATTCTTTTTAAAAGTAACTATAGACTTTGCCGTAAATTTCTAGGAGAAATACGGTAACTCTAATAACTATGCGCTCACCTTTTTGTAGCAACACCAATCGGAGAAGTCTCTGGCAAGGAACACGAGGATATAAGCACAAATAGGTGCACTGCCGAGGAAAACACCGGCCACCAGCCAGCGGATCACAACGTGAGAAGTGTTTCCATGCAGTAGCAGACCTAGCAAGACGTACAGCACCACAGTGACCGCTAGCCAGCACGTCGCGAAGGCTGCTCCCTGCCTCTGACAACACCACGTACTATCAGCATTTTCTGAACTAACCAAAGCTTACAATGGGGATCATGAATCAAGGATTTTGCAGATCATGATCAATTTTGTATATAATCACTATTACTGATAATACCGGGTCTTTGTAAGGGATAGGTCTGTTGTTAATTATCTTAATGCACGGTTCTGTAGATAAGCCATAGTAGGATATAAAGTGTTTGCAAATTACATTTTACTTCATAACAGAATTTCATCTAGACAAGATTGTTAACAGCTACACAGCGAAGTGGATACGATATCAAGGTGGATAGGACAACGTGAGATGAAATTGAATGTCAAAAGAAATTGGTGCACGCTTAGAAATTTTTTTTTATGGGCATGCGTTGGAAATATTTTGGCATATCATTCTATAGCAAGCTCAAGTAGGTGCTGCAGATTGCAGAGGTGGTAGGAAGAGAATAGTGGAAAGGTGTAGGAAACCAGTCTTTAGTTCATCGCTGAAGAAGAAGATTAAAATCAGATAATAATAAATCTCAACATTTTGTTTAGTAATTAAGATGTGAAAGCAGAATGTTCATAATTTTCCTGGAAAAGAAGTTGACTTTTGTGTAAATTCGACTTTACGCCTTATGATTATTGAGATCGTTATGACTGTTTCATCTATGAGGAAACACTGTACTTACGTTCAAGACTAAAAATAGTACCATCTTAATATTTAACAATGTGAATGATAAGAAAAGCCATAACAGTCCCTGCTCTGTCGGATTTGAACTAAGCTCACTTTCCGACAAGAATGTTCGTTCGCTTACGTGTTCAATTACAATTGTGGCAAAAACAACAAAACTCAAAAGATTCTAATAGAGTATCGCGTTGTTTATAGATGTTCGTAACAGGAAACAATAACGAAATTCTTATCCGAAACTTGTAAACAGAAGTAGATTCAGAGAAGATAAATCAAATGCGTTACATTTTCTGATTAAACTATTTTTTTCCCAAGCTTAACGATTAATTTATTGATAGCAATGATGAAGTCTTCACAATCGATTACAAGATAAGCGTCAGAGTAAGTAATTTAGGTTACTAACTATACTTATGATTCAGTATACAATTAGATTGAATACCATGAATCATGTTAAATCTTAAAGGAAGATCACAGACTGTGCTTACCTTCTCTTGGGAATCCCGGGAACTCTGTATGAATTCTGTCATTTCTCCACAGTTATACCAAGTTCTTCAGCGGTGCATAGAAGAGAAGACCGTTATCTCGGGGTTGGTAAACTTTAGCACAGAGATAACAGTTTGAAGACTTTCAAATTCTGCTCTCATATCTCCAAATCCAGAAACAGTGGTTTAGCGCACATAAGTCCTGCGGATGTTTGTATCCCAACTGTTAACGATTAAATATTCATACGTTATTCTTATTTTACTTAAAAAATCATTTTTTTAGTATATTTTACTTGTATGTTCAACGAAATTTTAATGATCTTATAGATTTTAGTAACATTCGTACTGAAGGTTTCGTGAAACGTAGCCCAAGTACGCGGGAAGGAGGAGGCATTGACCCTGGGCGGTGGCGTCTTTCGCGGACAATATAGGATTAAGGCAGAGGCATGTACTCTACAAGGGATGCCAAGAGCAATGCTAGCCCAAAACAGGCTCCGAGTATGTGTGTTGGATTGCTGCCCAACGTGAAAGAGACACGGGTTATACATTGCTAGCCGAAAGTCTGACAATAGAACGAGTTGGCCAATGAGAATTCAAATGTATTGACATAAGGCGAATAACATGACATGCTAAAAGTAATGGGACAGAATTAGGGAAACTGAAAAAGTATCGATACTTCTTGATATCGATTACTTTTCTTTTGATATCGACAGAATTATACTCCATACTTTTCACTCGATACTTTTACTCATATCAGGAATACGGCAGGAATAGAAACCAAAATTACGATGGAAAAATTAGTGGCAGTACTAAAAAGCCATTTAATGAAAAAGTTAAAAATATAATTTAACAAACATGGCTTTATGATGTATGAACCCCAAGGCAAGAATAGGTACATCTCAAGGCGAGATCTTATTATGGTGATAGCACTGACCTTTTTTACAACTTGAAAATGTGAGAAGTTAGTTTTGACATTCAACTAGTTTTTTTTTTTTTTAAAAAAAAAAAAAAAAGAAGGAAAGAGTCTTAAAAACGTATTCGAACACATTGAAGTTAACCATTTAATTTCAGTGTCCTGATTGCTAGATCATAGATTCAAAAACATTCACTTCCAAGATGTAACAACTTGAGCCAAGGCAATATCTACGATTAGGTGTTTAGCAACAGCGAGAATCCACCTGCACCAGAGATCCAGATAGCGATTGTTTTATCAACACTATATCAGCATATTATTTTTGGAATCATCGCAAACAAAAAAGTAAAACTCGAACATCAGGCTCCTCTTTACAGGAAACTTTGGCTAATGAAAAGGATGAAATGAGTCTTTATTTGGCAACACCAGTGTCATCATTGTCGACTGACCCTTTGGAGCAACGGGAAGATATAAAAGTAGCAGTACTCACTTGTATAAGCTATCAATTAATACCTGGCTGTTCCAGCAACGTCAGTCCCTGCCCAATGAGGCAGATAGCATAATGTCAAAGACAAGAAACAGTTCATCATCGTAACAGTTGGATAAATTATTGTTTTTAAGTGACTGTACGGAGGAAGAGTGGAAAGTGTAAGATTAATACATATTATAGCTACTTACTGCCACAGTTGAATGAATCATGGAATTTTGCTGTTGATTTGATTTATAACTGAAATAAGAATTGAGACTGATTAAGTTTAACCTTGTTTTAATTTATGTAATTTATAATACATTTTTTCCACATAGTAGTATTATAAAATGATCATGATTTAGTACTGCAAAATTCATCATCATAAAAAAATACTCGCCAGTTCAGCTACAAAGATTAAAATTTGAAGTTAACGCGAAGGTGTAGGTCTGTAACCTTAAAATAAAAATTTGAATAAAAGAAAATCACAACCTCAATGAATGATTTGAAAAAATATTATGCTATCGATAATTTTTCAACATCTTAGTCAGTACGATAATGTTTCTTTCGATACTGCTATTTACTTTTATTTGATACCGTGTCCCTAGACACAAGGTAGTTGCGGACGAGAGGAAACTAATGTGATACACTTATTTATATTACAAAGGTGGACAGAGAAAAAGATGAGAAAACGTTTCCAAGGGAATGTTTATACCGGCCAGTGAGAAACTAGAGTAAACCGTGTGCGGATGTGGCCTGCCAATTGTGATTATTGCTAGCTACAATTTGATAATTTTTATGATGAATCACTGAGGCTACTTGTTTTCCCTGACATCTGTAATGGCGGTTGAAGATATCGCATGAACAAAATTCGTGGTACTGAACTGGGATTTGGAAAAGGATACAGTTCGTAATGCTGTACAGTGAAATTTAAAACTCTGTTTCTTATTGACGTAGAAAAGTTTAACTCATGTTTGGGAAGTGAGTCCCGATTTCGTGCGTGAGACAGAATTTTCTGTGCTATCGTGCCGATAGCATACTGCAAGCTGATGACTGACAACAAAATGTGTCGCTATAATCTGACGACATACCAATGAAAGAAGGAGGAACTATGTTTTCCTCCTGTATCGCGATTAACAATTACTGCTGACATGATCTGTTGTGCTTTGATCCAACGTCGGCAGTAAAGACATTTAGTGACGTCGAAATCCTCCGTCCACCGCAAAATTAGTATTGGGCACCATGTAACGCTGGCATAACTCGCGTCATTTATGTGATTTCATGCCCTGCTTAAGTTCAGTAATTTAAAGGCAGTTGCTCATGATCTGCTAATTATTCTCGTTGGTTTAATATCGTGTTACTTCTTTTTGTCGCTGTGTGCGTCTTAGATTGAATTGAACATAAAAGATATTAAATAACGGGTTTGTTTGAAATTTTAAGGAAAAGTTTACAATTATAGCCTCTATATCTTGTTATGTTTCAGTTTTCAGATTATTAATTTAGGCACTTTGTTTCTGAAATTGTATCCGAAAATTCAGACCTAGTATTACAAACGCATGGCAAGGTTTTTCTATTGTGTGCTTAATAGTTATGAATGTGACAAGTTTCATAACTTTGTGATAATTCCAAGGTATGGTACGCTGCTGTAGCAATTGTAATTACTGTGAACACTTTTTAATAACAATGATACAATAGCCATGTTGTAATCGTGTTAGAATCTAACGTAAGTAAAATCAACAGATTAATCTGAGAGAGAAAAATTGTAAAAGGAAGAAAAATAGAGGTTTTACATCAATGCCATACAGAAATTTATGTGTGACTTCTTAGAGTTTCATTTAACTATCAAATTAGATTAATTTATCAAGATATAGTAGCAAAAGAAACAGGAAAATGTTACCGAAATGTTGTTCGAAGTCTACTTCAATGTGACATACAAATACTGTGCGTAGCTGTTGGTGTTCAGAATATATCTGACATTTTCAATGTAATAGAGATGCACGTATTTGGCAATTAGTATATCTACTTAAGTTTGTTACAGATTTCTCAAACCATTGAATATGATTTTGTCATCAGTCTAGTTGGTCTGTCTTACCATAAGAAACCATTCCAAGAACATAATCCAAATTGTGAATATGACGATGTCAGATCAGATTTTAATGTTTAGATGAGAAACAACTAAATTAATACAATGTAAATTATTTGCATATCGCAATAACAATCGTACCAACTTACTGAAAGGACGGTTCTTCCTGCATCAATAAAAAAAGATACGACAGTTTTTCTTACTCAACCTCAAATCTTGAGGTGTGTGCAACCTTCATAAGATTTCTTTGCAATAAAAACATACCCTATTGACAAACTCTGAACGCGTTTAACCAAAGTTTCTCAAAACTCTTGTCTGTATCGTCATCAGCACCTACCTCTTTCACCACATTAATGACGTGTGTATGTTCAAAAAAATTTTCATTTAATTAGAAACTGTTAGCTATTTGCATTACAAATCGCTGCAGGCAACGCGGCAACCAATCAATTAG
>JARYHS010013630.1:376144325-376297156 GCA_031002005.1 Vandiemenella viatica
ATCAAGAAAAAGTCTTCATATCACTTCAAATAAGGTGGATGACGATGGATACAAATCTCTTCACATAACTCGACACACCAAGTGAAATTGCGCAGTCTCTTTGTAACTTTCAGGGAAGACTATATGCTTACTGCTAAATGCCATCTGGTGCCAGGTATATGAAAGATCTGGTTTTTTATAACCATTTATCATAGATGGCAGCACCACAAGTTTTATATAAAACTAGTAAGAGCTAAGGAACGTACTTGCCCCGACGCACCTGAATTGGAATACTTCTGGTGTTAATATATCCGTTAACAACTCTCTACATTTCATCGTCTTACGGAAGATAAACGATAACTGTGTCTAATGTGTGAAACTGTACTCCTATGTATATGAAGTTAGTAATTAGATATTTTTGATCGTTATTTTGCACGCCTAGATACTTGACGTGTCGTGTGTGTTTGTGCCTCCAGAGGACCAGCGTTGCGGACATAGTGTCTGCCGCGACCTTCGTGGTGGTGGTGTTCGTGCTGGTTCTGGTGCTGGTGATAACGGCGAGGAAACGAGAGGGCGCGGACGTCGAGTCCTACGCTGAGCTGTTGGCCAAGGGGCTCCTCATGACGGTAGCCATCTTGTTTGTTTGGGCTGCCATTGCCGTCTGCGTAGACGCCTTGTGCTGCAAAGACAAGGTAAAAACAAATACTGTTAACAACTACACTATTTTCAGTTAGTGAAAGTTGGTAGAAATACACTATCTGAATCTAAAGTATCCACAAATACAGAGGTTGGACAAAATAATATGAACACCATGCGATAGAGTATAGGTTGTTGCATGTTGGCACCACTACTTCCGTGTGAATCCTACTATGCGCATGTACGTAATACTTGACATGGCAGGTCTTGTAGGTTATGTGTCAGTGTATTATACGCTTTGTTCTGTGACAGTTACAACAAGCGATCGGTGAAATGCGTGATCTCTCAGACGTCGAAAGAGGGCAAATTGTTCGAGCTCGGTTAGTGGGAATGTAATCGACAAAAACAGCTGAACTGTTTTAACGTCTCACAAGCGACAGTATCCAGTGTAATGAAAACATACATGAAACATGGTAAAACATCGTCGGCGAAGAGGAATAGTGGACGAAAACCAACAGAGACCGACGAACATTAAAAAGGGTTGTGGCCAGAAACACAAAACTACCGCAGCAAAAGTTACAGCAGAACTCAACACACACCTGAGTAATACTGTTTCGACAAAAACATTAAGGTGGGAGTTCCATAAAGCTAACATTCATGGAAGGGTTGCAATTGCAAAGCCCCTTATCACAGCTACCAACACTAAGCTGCGAAATAAGTGATGCCACGATCATAAAAACTGGACACTTGATGGTCCGATGAATCATCGTTCACATTGTTTCCTACTAACGTCCGGGTTTATGTAAGTAGAAAAACAAAAGAAACCTACAATCTCGACTGCCTGCGTCCTACAGTCAAGCATGGGGGAGGTTCCGTTATGATTTGGGTGGCTATATCGTGGTATTCAACTGGTCTTCTCATTCACATCACTGGCCGGATGACTGCGAATGAATATCTCGACATCCTAAATGATGAAGTTCTTTACTATGACTAGAATACTGCAGCCAAACACTGCCATCTTCCAAGATGATAATGCGCCTATACACACAGCCAAAAAGGTTCTGCCCTGGTTCGAGAGGCAAAAGAATAACATCAAACATCTTCCCTGGCCAGCGCAATCGCGGGACCTCTATATAAATGAACAGTTGTGGGGAGTTATAGAGCAGAGAAAAGGAGCAGATTTCCACCTCCAACATCATTGCAACAATTGGCAAACGTTTTGGTACAAGAATGGGACAACATTCCGTTGGAACCTATTCAGACACTTTACAAATTTCCATTCTGTTCTACAAGCAAAAGATGGCCCAACACCATATTAATAAATCAGTAGTATGGAAATGTCAGGTGTTCATATTATTTTGTCAAACCCCTGTATATGTGCAATACGGAATTGACGCTAGATGTATCGACAGATGGACCCGCTAGTGTAAAAGGAGATTGGGAGTATTGTGTTGTTAGTAGACAAGCAGTAATAGCAAAATGTGGTCAGTAAGGAGAGTACAGTGACTTCAAACGTGTACTAGCCATTGAGTAACAAATCCGTTAGGCACATTTCAACCTTTCTAAAGCTCCTCAAGTCGAATGTTGGTGACGTGATTGTGTCCACGCGAAGGAACAACCACGACTAAACCAAATACAGGCAGACCTCATTTAGTGACGGACAATGACCGCCGAGCATTGCTTAGGTGTGGTTGTAAAAAATCTCAAGAAATCAGCGTAAGGAATATCTCGTGAGTTACAAGTGCCTTCCAGCAGTCCAGTCAGCACAGTGACAGTGCATCCGATGTTGAAAAGAATGGGGTTCAAAGGTGTAAAGAGCGACGGCACTGGACAGAGGGTGACAGGAAATGAGTTATTTGGAGTGATGAATCACGCTACACCTTTTAGCAATTAGGTGTAAGTAGTTGGAGATCGTTACCTGCAATCACGTGAAGCGCCAGTATTGCAGTATGGAGGATGTGGTGTTACGGTACGAGGGTGTTTTTCGTTGTTATGGTTTGGTCCCCTTATTGCGCTTACGAAAACTCTAAATGTGGGATAATACGAAAACATTTTAAATCATTATGTACTGCGTAGTGTGTAGAAACAGTTCGCAGACGATGATTGTTTGTATCAAAAAAACAATACACCCTTTCATAAAGCTGCATCTTTGAGGCAATGTTTTGTGGTCACTGGACTGGACTGGCCAAAGTCCCTACCTGATCTTAGAGATGAGTTAGAACGTCGACTTCTTTTCAGACCCAGAGTCCAACATCACTACTTCTCTGATTTCATCTGTTGGGCTGCCATTCCTCCACAGACATTCAGACACCTCGCTGAAAGTCTCCACAACAGAATTAAAACCATAGGTGGACCCAACCCATATTAATGTTAAATAATGGGGAACACGATGACACGGTAAAGTTTAAGTGCAGTTGCAGATAGGTGTCTGGATACTATTAACCAGGTGGTGTACATCTAAACGTAGGCGATGTTCCCGCCCTATTTGGGACACAATGTTGGTAGGTATCCAGTGCCCTCCATGCGTTTAACTGGTTCCAGACCAAGAGGTGGAAGATGATTTCACTAGGGTAGGAGACGTGTTGTACGACTCCTAGATCATTGTACTGTGCAACAAACCTTTAGATTAAATACCAAAGCAGTCCACACGGCGTATGGAGTGAGCTGGTACTGTATTGTTGCTGGTGGTTCATCCTTCGGGTGGGTATGTTATGATCCGTGACTCATGGTGTCTTTATAAAGAGTAGGTCTGGAAGCGCTGGTACGGGTTTCGCACTCTCCTTTCTTTCATCTCTCATCCTCAACACACTGTACGAAATATATACATCATATTAATCTCGACAAAACATTAAAACTTGTAAATACTTCTACAGGGTGACGGGCAACAGGAAACAATCCAACATAACAGCTTCCCGCCAGGTTGCGGTGGATGAGAATCGCCTTCGATAGTAAGAGCCTAAACGCGGCCTCTGATATGAAACGAAACTGTTATTGTAATTTGAATTCATTTAATTTTGTTTTTATTCACCAAATTCGTCTCTCTCTTATGGATACCAACAACCACGATATACATTGTATTATAGCCGCTGATACAAAAATCCCGTATCTTAACAGGCTTTAGCGGTTTATGTAAACTTTGTATATCACTTTTATAAAAGTATTTATTTTTATTATAGACTTAAGACTTGTTTTTATTCGCCAGAAGGTTTATCAAACTTCCATAGCAAGAGTTGTTTGCATTCTGCTATCCGCTTTCAGAACTATGTGGCAGCTCACTTGATAAGACACCTGCCTTTAAAATTCAAGTTCACCGCTTCAAATCCCTCTGAATGGTTAGGATTCCGCGTTCAATATACAGTTCCGGATGAAAGCAATTAGCCTTCAAACCTGTTTCATATTGGCTCAGTGCAACTACTTCGGGAGTTGTGCAGTAAGATAAATACCAGTTTTGAAGTGGTCCTCACACTTCAAATATATAAACACTGTGTGCAGTGTAATACAGTATTTTAAAGTTGTTAATGATGTATAAAAAGTTGTCACAATGGATAAAAGTGAGCAAAATTTAATACAAAAAATCTAATTAAGCTTGTCTGTCTGATTTTCTTTTCGCAAAATGAATAAGCGTTAAAATATTTTTCATTTGATATTTAATGATAATCGATAAGTTAGTGCATATAATCTCGTCTGAGCCACACAATATGTGCGTCAATGAAATATAACTCGAATTTTTTATATAAAATTATTTTATACTCAACTTTCAAGAGAACAGGTAGACTCAAGTTTCATGGGCGAAGGAGATCCATCAAGATCTGAAAAGATGTAGGACCAGCATGGAAGACAAGGAATTATTCAGACGAAAAATTGCGTAGGTAAAGGATCTGACTGATGAAAAACCAATCAGAAAAAATAGCGCATTTTCAGAGGAACAAAAAGCAAGGGTGAGCCAGAGAATGAAAGAGTACTGGCGACGGAGGAAGGAAACTCAGAAGAGGAAATGAAGTTGAGTAGTCCATAGACTGCTGAAACGAAAAGGGGGAAAAAATTATTTTAATAAGGAAATAGTAGTTAATTTCATCGTTCTAGGAATTAAAAGCTCACCAACTTACAAACAAAATATTGACATCTTTATTTATTTCAACAAATCAAAGTAAATGAGCTTTATTTCTCCAAACGTGATGTAGAATACTCATTATTTACAGCACAAGTTCTTAGCAGTTCACATAGTTCAGTGGAGGGTATGAAATATCTCACAGGAGCTACTGGGCGTTTGAAATACTGAATTCTAGTGAAAAAGTGTTGTGGCACAAACTATGTTCCTTTACCGTTCGTAGATAGGAGCGTCGAGCAGTGGCATGGTACAGCGGTAAATTACCATTGTATGGTCTCTGCGCTGATGCCGCAGTGACAGCCAAAGTGCAGGCGAGATAGCGTCACACCTGGCGCAGTGTGTGAACAGCTACCCTCAGCCAGGCGCTGACGAGCCCCAGTCACCGGTCAACAGATTGAAGTCGAAACTAATAGAATGTCTCTTCCAGCGTCGGCCAGTACGCAGCTAGCCTCGTATTGCCCTCTCCCCTTTTTTTTGATCGGCGCCGTCCAATCATTTTTCTCCTGCAGTGAAACTCGGGGGCCGACAGGCATAATTTAGCGTACTTTCCAGCTACACCGTCGTCTCATTTCACTTCTACACACACAGCAGTTACACGCATTTCATTGGTTTCTGCTGTTACCCTCCATATCATACGTCACTGTAACTTTACGAACATCTGCAAAATACCCATGCCATCAGGAAGTGGCGATAAACTGACTTAGTTTATCTTGTCTTTCATTCAAAACATCCTTCGGCCTTTTACAGCTCAGAGCAGGCCATGTCTACCTCGGCTAATCCCCCTACGGTTTTGTTATCCGTCTACCTCTCAGGTAACAGGGCCACCCCACGTTTTCCTGTGGTTAGTGTTCCTTTCTAGTCGTTTCTACAAGTGTGAATAACACACAGATATTTCTTAAGGATTGTTAGCGAGCCAGTCCACCTGTTTTGATCACATGTAACCCCACAGCGTATACATTGCCTTCCGTGCCAACACCAAAATATTCCAGTGCCATAACATAGATATTGGTAGTTGTTAGCAAAAAAAAAAAAAATGAATAGATGTAAAGATATCCAGATTTGGGTTCTCCATGGTTTCCCCAAATCAGTCCAGGTGAATGCCGGGATGCTTCCTTCAAAAAGGCCATGGCTGAATTCCTTCCAGTTATTGTCACCAGTCCCATCCCGTCTCTAATGACCTTAGCCGTCAACAAGGAGTAAAGCAGTAAAAAAAAAAAAAAAAATCCTGCAGTAAGTCTATTCGGATGTACTTAATCTAATTCTGTGTTGCCCTCTGTCTGCAACAAGTGCAACTTTCGATGTTCTGTATGATAATTCTTTTTTCTCTTTTTTTGTGAAATGTGTAGTTTATGAGGAAGATTACGAACCGTGCCAGCTTTCGCCTAGATGATTGCCGGATATGGCCTAAGAACCACAGTCAGGATGGTAGGTACGCAGGGGGCAATTCTCGTGACCGGTCCAGTTGTACTTAGTGAGGGCGCGTTTGACAGTTATTATTAATTATAAATACCATATGTATTTGCCGCAGATGGAGAACATGATCTGAAACATCCAATTACTAGTTGAAATAGAGGTTTCTGTTTCATTATTCATCATCTGTTGAAATTGGGTCCAACGCAACAGCGTTTTCGTATAGTATTTCACGAGATTTTTACTTCGTCAGTCATACAGAAAAGGCTTAGAACATAGTGAACTGCAGCAGAAAAGGTTCAGATTTGCCGCTTTGCACCTTGCCAAGAAACTGTCGCAGAGTATATTCAGGAACACTTAATCTTGTAAAGAAAAATTATTCTAAATTCTTGTGACTACGACCTGGTTCACCCAGGAAGCAGTAACAGCAAGGTGGCTTCCCAAACGCGCCAAATGGAATAAAGAAATTAAAAAATTACTTGCATGCTGACGCATTCTGGACTAGAATCAAACTTCTCAATAATAACTTTATTGTTGGCCATGTTCCACAGTTTAAAAATAAATATGATAACACCGTCTATTGACAACTGTTTTATTTGTGTTTTTCACGAGAAGAGTTTCATACTTTCTGATTTTCTTTGGACTAGTGTTGCATTAGAAAACTAAGCATTTTTCACTGTAACTTTATGTACACTTCACTTTCTGTTATTTGCTGTGTTTGTCATTGAAAATGCACGTGTTATGATTACGCCCAACTAGTTTCAGTGTTTACTGCACATAAGGTTACAGTGAAAAATGTTAAATTTTTTGATGGAATACCAGTCCAGAGAAATGCACAAAGTATTGTTCTGGACTGACATGTGATAGCTATCACATTTTTCCCGCTGATGATCTCCCGCTCCAAAAGGCCGAAACGCATCAGATGAAAAACCCTAATAAGACAGTTGTTAATAGTTGGTGTTTAATTTAAAACAAACTTCTCAAGCTGACGGGCTTTCTTCTCAATGTCAGCCTTGACAGTTTGTTATATAATCATCCCATTTGACCGAACTAATTATTGTTTTTGGTAATTAGTTTGGTATTGCTAGTAGTCCACATTACTTTCAATTTACTGCTTTAAAGTTATCGCTTCACAAACCGAGTTTCATCTCCGTAGCTTTTATTCTGTTTGCTGTCAATTCAAGTAATTTGTATTTAATTTATTTCCGGCATTTTAATTGATTCATTGCTAATATATAACAAAGAAATATTATCGTATTCATACAATCGCCTGAGAATTTGGCAATTTAAATAATGTTAATACAATGTTCGCGGTGACTAGCCCAGTGCACATGATGTTTACACGCGATATTTCGATGATCGAAATCGCTGTCACTATTTTTTCCACTTGTGCACTTCGCATGTTACCCGAGAACATTGTATTAATTGTAAATGCCAAGAAAACTTCGTCCTTTTGATATGTATTGCATACCAGGCCCTACAGTGAAGATTGCTCTAATTGGTTTCAGTTACAATGATATTCAGTAGTGACCGAATAGTGAAGGATAAAATGAATAGATATTCTTGTATCTTACCTCAAAGTGCGTCCTGTAGGTTATTAATTTAGCACTGTCCTCAATTTTTTGTCTTTAATGCGTCTTCCCCTGTAGGTACTGGGTTGCATCCCAAAATTACGATCGATATGACAAAGTGTAATTTTAAACCATTAGTACTCAAATACTAAACGAAGGAGGACAACGGATAAACGGCATTCAACACAGAAACCTTGAAATTAAAAAGTATATTAAACATTTCCCCAGCCCCCACAAAACGCAGAAACATGACACTATTAGCGAGGTAACGAAACGGTGAATAAGTTCAAGCCGAGTTTCCATAGGGATTATACAGTACCCATCCACCGCATGACTTTGATATGAGCCACAATAATAATTTTTCGAATAAAATAACTTCTGATGGACGATATAAGATCATTTCCAGATCGATAAAGGAAAAGTTTGGAAAATAATTAAATAGAAAATGTCAAATTACAAAGTAAGAAAGTGGAAGGGGTACAACTTGAATAAACCTCCTTGGATATGCAGAGAAGTGTCGTCTTTACCGATAGCCGTCATGAGCGACGAATCTGTACACGCCAAGTCCTTGTAGAGTAAGTTCCCACGGTAGTTTATTGCACGACCTGAATCCAAATAATATCATTTCGTATGGAATACACTACAGAGCCCCATTTATGACTATTTCAAGATCGATAAAAGTGAATTTCGAAAAATTATTATGCTTTGAAACTTAACATGCCAAAGTACAAAGTGGAAGCAGAATCAGAACTGAATCAAAAGTGTGGAGAGGTGTTGGTTCTACTGATAGCTCACTAAAGGCGATGAAAGGAAAGCCATTTGGGGCCACCACCTCAGCAGAGGAGGAGAAAATTAAGACAACAGAACTACCTCCGAAGAGCGTTGACTACGCAGAGAAACACGAAGACACCACAGTCGATCAGCCAAGTCTTTTTTACTTCTATAAACCTGCCCCGAAAAATGTGTTGTATCAATTACGTACTGATTAGTAGTTTCTCATCTGCACGTAAATAAATTTTTAGAGTACCTAGTAGAACTTTCTCTTGTATACCTAAAGAAAATATTAAGTTATAAACAAAATTTGTTGTTTCACTAGCTATTTAGTTTTTTTTAAAAAAAGTAAGCTTGCTCATTAACACATGTGTACTATCCCAATCTTTTGCCTTTGGATATAACTGCGTACGTTAGATGGTTTAAAAATTATTCTGAAATTATTAATTTTTGTGGAACGTCATCAAGGAGAACCTTGATTCATTAGTTAAGTTCATGAAGCAATTGATATAGATTCTTGCTCTTGCAGGAGAGTGATCATCAAAACAGGCGCATATTCCTCGCAGAGAACCACATGGTAACGTTGATTCGCACTTCTTCAACTACACGAGTCTTTGTCCAGCCACTAGACTACGCAAAAATTGGGCCAAGTACGAATCAAAGTGCGAGTCTAACCTCGCGCAATTTCGGTACCGTACTCTAGTCACCGCTGATATGAATGTGGTGGGTTAGATATCAATCGCTTGGCTCAAAAATCTGTGCTTTACGTATTTTCAGCTTGGGCTATAATAGCACTTTCAATTGAACAGTGTTAATTTATTGCAAAGAAATATGAAAGTAATGCTGCCATAGTCTTGTTTTCGTTTAATTACCCTTTTTTTAAGTAATCAAATTTATATACATTAAAGTAATGATTCGATTATTGTAGATACGTGGGTTTGGTCGGTTAATATGCATTATTGTGATTCGCATATTATGTGAAATGGTTCAGAATGAATGTGTTAGCATTCGTAAAAATGCAAAATTGTTTGTTTTTTTAATTTAATATTGTAATTATAATACAAACCCGCATTTTAAATTAATGGAAATTTATTACCATGTTCAAAATAATGTTAAAATTCTTAAAATTGCTTTTAATTTCATTTAAAATTATTTTCACTAGTTTCACTCTACTAGGAGAATCGCTCAGAATATCACTGAGATGTAGCTGTACCATTTTGGTTGTTTAATGCGCATTGGCTATTTTCCCTGAAGAGTCCATTGTTTATCTACGAACATAAAGTGCATCTAAAGGGTTTTGATTGAAATGTTTCCTTATCACCGAAGTTGAGAAAGCTAATGGGTCTTTTAGGGGATTATACCTATTTAGCTCAGTTTCAACCTGTAATTTTGAAATTCATTAAATGTCCGAATATGTTACCCGAGTCACATCACATTAGGTAACAGCACTTTTAAGAGATACCAGATAATATAAATGGTCTAAAATAAGAACATTGACAATGTATCTGTTTTACAGTGATAAAACAAAATAAAATATCTTACTACTATACTTGACGAAGTATTAAAATAAATTACTTTGAACACACTGGGATATCAAAAAAAATGCATGTGATACCTATTATTTGGACGGGATGCTATTAGAAAGTAATTTTACAAACTGTCGCAACGCAATTGATATTTTATGATTTACTGTCGTACACATTTTGCCTCTTTTAGAGGTGTCTGTCTTTAGCGACGGTTTATTTACATTGGTGTTAATAGATTTTGTAGTGGAAAATTTCTGCTTTTCTCACAAGCAAGTTCAGTTCCATCTGCTACTTTAGTATCAGATTCATGTGATACAATGCGCTTTCGTGTTTTTCTTATGTCTTAGGTGGGGACAATTTTTCAATGATTTTGAACAATACTTGTTAAGATACTTAACACATGGAAGATATGTAACATGTGAAAGAAAAATAACTAAATAAGCAGTTGCAATGACATTATACATCAACCAAGATCAGAAATCAATTTGAATAAACTGAATCGCTAAATCATTTGATGCAGAAAAGGAGCATGTCTTGGACATATTTTCTTTTTACAGAAACTGTTTTGTTCGATTTTACGTGCTAAATCAGGGAGTGAAAATGCTATATCTGTTGATAAATGCCATCTAATTAGTGATTATGTATCATCCTTTACCACATTTACCACAAATAAATAAAATATTTAGACGCTAGATTAAATGTCAAGGAAATGTATGAAATATTGGAAGTTTTGGATCACTTTCCTCAATTGCTGATAATATTCATTAATAAATATTGCCAAAGCAATTGAATGTTTGTTTGAAGCATCTTCAGCGGTTTCTCCTGTTGATTGCGTATACATGTTACAATGTGGTTATGTTTCACATTTTAACATTGATGTTTTTATATAAATTTAAACTACTTACATTTTATGATGCATTGTTTTATATATCCTCTATTCTCAGCTGCAGTGATTTTTGCTTGCTTTTTAAGTATCAGGTCATTTTCTGCTTGTTTTTACACAAGTAAACTAGAATTATGCTACACTGCATATTTTGTATGAATGGCTGGTATATTTTGCTTACTTTCGACTATGTAACGCTATGTGATGCTTTTTTGTTTTTCTTGTTTGTCTTCTTTTTGTTCGGAGTGTAGCGCTTTTTTTTAATGTATATGTGTTAGTTTGTTATGATTGTCTATATGTCCTTGTTTAACTGCGTTTTGCTTGTGTTGATGGTATTATTCCTTATTTTATTTTCATTACTGTGTATAGCATCTGGTGTGTCAGGTTTGTGTATTCGTTTATTACGTGCTTTCCTTCTGTTAGTGATTTCTGTATGTTATAGTTCTCTTGGAATATTAGTGTTTGTGGTTTATTGTTGTTTATGGTTAGTATTTGCATGTCTGTGTCTATATTTGTTAGTTGTTGGTTATATTCTTGTAAGTGTTCTGCAAATATAGAAACCCGTATTTTTAGTGCTCTTATGTGTTCCTTGTACCTTGTTGCAAATTTTCTACATGTTTGTCCAATGTGCTGAGCTTCACATTCATAACATGTTAACCTGTATATTCCTGAGTTGTGTGTTACTTTTAAGGTGTAGTTTTTGTGCATCGTTTTGTCTGTTGTAAATGCTATTTGAATCCTTTTTTTTTTAATGTACTTACAATTTTGTATGTGTCCTTGTTGATGTACGTCATCACATGCCATTTCTTTTTATTTTATTTCTCTGCCCGTTCAAACAGAGTCGGAAGACATATCGCACATTTTCGGTTATATCAGAAGCTTTCAATCTGTTCAAACTCCATCAAAATCGGTTCGGCAGATTCGGCCTGATACCATTTCAAGCAGACATTCCGGCCCGTTACAGATTTTATTATGTAGAGATATATTCGCTTAATTTTTGTCTTTTCTTTAACGACATGTGTAGCCCACCTTTATTTAAGCTCAAAAAACCATTAGCTAACTAATACATTCAGTCTAAACGTTTGTTACAGTTAAGTGAATTGTTTGCTGAAGCAAGTGCGCTCTAAAATGAACTGAATCTGACTCTTTGGATTTGTCACATTAAGTTAGTTTGTGTAACTGACTCTGGTGTTACAGTCGGAGGATGACGACGAGGACGATCCCCTGTTACCACTGCACGAACGTCAGAAAAACAAGAAGAATCGCATAACCACGACTCCAGCGTCGGTGAAGTCTTCTCCGCCCAAAGTGCACTCCTCGCGCAAGCAAAAGACAGCGCAGACAGTGCGCCAGACTGACAGCTGACCTGCTCGAGGTGTGAGCCGCATCTGACGCCAGACACCTGTCTGCTGAGTCCACAGATTCATTCAAAGAAATTTCTGTATTACAGTTATAAAAACCATTGTGAGAGATAGTTACCATATTGATTACATAGACAGAACTAATTAATCTAAGTGACATCAACACCTAGCGGAGTCCCTTAATTGAACTATGAATTATCTATACCTCCTGTGGAAATTATTACTAATTTTACTCCGTCATTACATAATGGCTTTTTACTTTAAGTTCACATCCTGTCACGTAGCTATAGTGTACCTCACCTGTTGCGTGTTAATAAAAATGTTGCTCTTTCTTCTTCTTCTTCTCTCTTCTCATCGATTTCAGCCATATAGGGACTTCAAAAAGTAATCCCGTGTATTCATTTCGCTACTTCTTTTCTTGACTCCAATAGTACCGCATCATTTCTCTTTGCTGTTTCCTCCTTTCTTCGGACCATACGTTATTACATTTCCTCTTCTTCTTCTCAATTGTTTTTTTTTTCGTTTCCAAATTTGGATTTGCCTTTCGAAACCTCCATAAAAATTTGGAAACATGTATTTCTTTTTTTAATTTTACGAATAAGCGGTTTTATAGCGTTTACTGAAATAAAAATTATATTATTTTAATGTTATTCCTTGTTTGATAGTTAATTAATAAAGGGTCGATTTACTATCATTAATGTAAGTTTTTTTCAGCTGGGAAATTTACAATGTCAACGTGATAACTTCATCGTCAGTTAACTTAAACTTCTTTTTTGTATACTCCATAACAAAGTATTCTGATGACAACAATGTAATTGTTCAGCAACTTTTGACAAACGCAGGCAACTAGCTAAAAATATCAAATGTATCATATTTCTATTACCATGGTGAGCAAAAATTACAAAATATACCAAATTTCTTCTTTCCATATCAACTATTCTGGCTATTATTCTTAGTGAATATGCTAAATTTCTTTAGAAGTTGGTTGATATCTTGGTAGCAACTAAATTTGGCAACTACTTACATAGACAGAAATTTCGTTTAACTTCTTGCACTGGTTGCTTTCTTTTAAAACATCACATTGTGGCTGTCTTGTAATTCAACGTAATGACAAAATGAAGTAATTCCAACTTTCCTATATTGAGTGTTAACTTGTTTTCACTGATCAATCCGGATTTATTTTAGAGCAGCATTTTCCAGGTATTTCGAGATTATAAAACGATGGATTTTTCGTGGCTATGCTAATAACAACTGTAAACAGCACCACATTTTCTCTATTATGTGATACAAGATAATTTATGAATATTATTAACGACAGAGTCCTAGAATCGATCCACGAGGGACACCGTATATAGCCATTTCCAACTGATAACTTAAAAATAACAGTTCTAACCAACGTATTTTTGAACTTCATGAACCTCGAAGAAAATGTGTCTAAGGATCACATTAGGTGTAAACTCATATTTTTAACAAAACTCTTATAGATGGTTTAAAGCATTTACTAGCAATTTACCTATTTATTGCACTGCCAAATTTTACTTAATTTCTGTCTTTAGAATTGCGATATATTCACTGAATAACCGGACAAAAAAGAAACTAGTAATATAACTAATTGCATCGTTGGTAGCACTTGTAATCAACATGGATTACGCAGAAACCTTTACGTTTTCCTTCCTGCAAAAATTACAAAGTCTTTACTGTAATCCAGAGATATCCCCTTAAAACATCATCTATAAGTACAGCTCTGAAGTTATTAGTAATTTAATTTTTAATTTATTTAATTTAATTTAATTGCAATGGAGCACAGGCTCCGGTGGCAATTTCCCTACACACCCATCTTCCCCCTATCCTGCACCTACCTACATTTGCCCTCTACAAATTTTATCTTTAAATTCTTTCAAAGTTTTCGGTAAATTATTCATCATTTGTCTTGGTAACTCATTCCAATCCCTGACACCCTTACCTAGAAAAGAGAATCTACCCACACCCTTGTGCCGGAAATCGAGTGGCAGCTTGTGGTCATGGTCATCTTTTCCCTTCCATGCACTACTTTTCATACCTATTGCAATATCTTTCCATGCCTCATAGCCAGTATATGCCCTGTACACTCCCATGACCCTCCTCATCCTCCTCCTGTCTTGCAATGAATCCCATTCCAGCTCCTTTATCATATCCGTCACTGATTGCATTCTGCGATAATTTCCGGAAACAAATCTAGCAGCCCTTTTTTGCACCCTCTCCAACTCCTGTATTTGATACGTAAAATGAGGGTCCCATATTACACTACCATATTCGAGCAATGGTCTGACCAAAGTTTTGTAACCCAATTCCTTTACTTCTCCCGTACATCCCCTCATCACTCTCTCCAACAAGTGCAGAACTTTGAAACCTTTTCCTACCACCTGTCCAATGTGTCCTGCCTAGTTAAGCTTGTTATCAAAAGTAATGCCAAGATATTTATATTTCAAGTCTTCAGCAAGCAATTCTTTCCCCACCTAATATTCATAATTGACCTTTTGTTTTTTATTTGTGTATCTAATAAGCTGACTCTTCTTTGCATTTATCTTCATTCCATGTTTACCAACCCAACTAGATATCCTGTCCAGATCACCCTGCAACTGTTTACAATCCTCTATCATTTTGATTCTTTTATACAGCATTATGTCATCTGCAAACAATCTAATTTCAGATAGTAAACAATCAACACAATTATTCATTAGAATAATGAATAGCAATGGTCCCAATACGCTACCCTGTGGCACACCCATTTTTACTTCCACTTCTTTTGATACTACATTTCCTACCCTAACTTTCTGTTACCCGAATACTCGCTTTAAGAGTACTCTTTATGATTTCATCAGAACTTCAGTATTTTTTATTAAGGTATACAGAAGACTGTTGCTTCAGGAAAGGCATTAATAATCAACTATGCCTCCATAGTCATATATGTAGTTCAATATTTGTATCTGATAGATTTATCAAAAACATTGAAAGGGTATTAAAATTAAACTTGTTGGGTTGCGAAACTGAAGGCTACTAAAAGAAATTAACATCAAGAAAAAAAAATCATGAATTGAGAAAGTAGTAGTGCAGGAAGTTTCCATGGGACATATACTGGATACCAGTTAAATTAAATTGAAATCAAATTGTTGTACATTTCATCGACAGTGTCGGTTGGTTTGGTTAACAATGTCTATTTAATAGATTATGGTATACTAAAGTAACAACTCAGTACAAAAGCATTAGGCAATTGTTATATCAACAATAACACAGAGCGTGTAACAGAGAACAAGAAAAATCGGCCGGAAACTACTAAGACATCAATACGAATTCCGCTTGCACATTTGCAAAGGATTCAGCAATGAAATCAAATGAAAGTTATCTTACTTCAAACGAGTAACTGAACACTGCTTCAGTGGAGGAAAAAGTCTTAAACGACTGAATTTTCAGCGAGACAATCTGACGGTAGGTGTGGAAGAATTTAATAAAAAGCTGATTATTATATAACTTTGTTTTCATACTGTGATGGCTTATTTTGTAATAAACGTCCGTCCAAGCCGCCTGTCTGTTTCTTAATTCCCCTGAGAAATATGTAAGTCATATGAAGGCACCAAGTAATCAGTATTTTAAATATGATGGAAATAATCGCTCACTAAATTGCCTAGATATTATTGTTACTTAATTATGGACGCCAGTTATATCTGCCAAATGTAATGACTGTTGAACTGAACTTAATGATTAATTGCGATGGAGCGCATGCTCCGGTGACAATTCGCTTAATCACCTAATTACCCTTTTCTAAGTCTATATATGTTTGTTGCCGTAAGTAGGGGCTACTTTGCACCGCATTGAGAAATATTCGATTCCTCATTGGAACATATAGCTGACGCAATGTCGCCAGATCCAGGGTGGAAGTGATCCAAGAACAATGTGCAAAACAAATAATTTTTTATTTATTTATTTATTATTATTATTATTCTACAACAGTCAATCCTGGGATTGGTCTGCGGCAGTCTTCCATTCAGCTCTATTCTCTGCCCTCCTCTTCATATCTACATATCTCCTGCAGCCAACAACTTCCATTATCTGCAGGATGTATTTTAAACGTGGTCTTCCTCGAAATCTCTTTCCTTCTACCATTCCCCCCATTATTGTTTTTAATAAGCTCTCATGTCTTAAGATATGTCCAATTAATATTGTCCTCCACGTTTTTATGCTCTTCCATACAGAGATACTCTCCCGCCTTCTCAAAAATTTCCTCATTAGTAATCTTGTCCCTCCAGCTAATCTTTAGCATCCTTCTGCAGCACCATTGCTCAAATTCTTTATTATTTTATTTTATTTTGTTGTCATCAGCCTCTCGACTGATTTGACTCAATCCTCCATCTCTTCCTATCTTGCACTTACCTCTTCACCTCAACATACTCCTGACAACGTACATCTTCAGTTATCTGCTTCATACGATCTAATCTTTATCAATATTTCTTTCGACTATTCCGTCCTCTAACAAATTAACCAATCCCGCATGTCTTAAAATGTGACCTACCAACCTGTATTCTTTCTGTTAACTCTTTCACAAGCTTCTTTTCTCAACCATCATTCCAAAACGCGTTCATTGCGTACTTTATAGGTCCACTTAATCCCACAGAAAACGTCTGACTCGTCACAAACGATTTAATGCAAAAACCCTTAAGTGATGGACGCCATTACGTGATGATTCGATTTTAGTATTTTATTATTAATGTTAATGTCAATAGAAATGATCTAGCGTAAAATTTAGCATTTTTGTAATAAAATGGAGGATTTTTCTGGGAAATCACAATATAATGCCAAGATATTAAAGTTGAAATGACAGCTGCCAGGGCTTTATGAAGCATGAAGTCAAACAAATAAAAAACACTCGTTATTAACAAATAAAAATAAAGAGGTGTGAGTGGAGGCTTTCCTGGCGTACTGATGCAATAAAATCTTCTCGGGTGTCCAGCCGGATGACATTGTATAAACACAACGTTTCGACAGCTAACTCTACTGTCTTCATCAGGTGTCAGGTCTCTTATAACTGTCGCAAAGTGGCTGTTACCGCTAGACTGGCTTATCCTCCTATCGAAGTTGTTCATGTGTGTGTGTAGGGTATACTATTTAATTATGGAAACAAAGGGGTGTTGCTTGTAATCTGCAGTGGATAATTCATTGACGATCATTTTACCGCCAGAACGATGATATAATAACAATTTCGTGTGGTCGTAAGGACCTGGTTTCTATTGGCTCCACATTCAGCCCTTATCGTAGCCGGGTACAGATGATCTGCAGTTTAACCTGGAAACCGACCCACGGAAACGTTCTCGCGTACTTCACATTGCACAGCAAGCTGTGCCAGAGGTAAAGACCGAGTTAAGTGCCTATGAAAATTCCCACCGAGACAGGGATTCGTACCGGGGACTTTTCGATCTCCAGTCAGACGCCTTAACCATTGGGCCACCAGACCGCTCAGAGAGACGATGTGAGCAGCTGCATATGTTGACAACTGCAGTGACTCTTTGCTACGTCCATCGGAGTTCTCGGAACGGCTCACTGGTGACGGCAATAAAGACATCGCCTCTTGCTGTGAGGTTGTCGTATGGGTAATGCTTCGTCCAACAGAACTGCCAGTTGTTGGGGAACGTGCATAAACCACGTAGCTCCATTTTGGCCTCCTGTGAACCCCCCCTCCCCAACACGTAGCCCTACGTGGCTTTTGCCTCTACCCCCCTCCCCCCCCCCACGTAGCACGTAGCTTTTTTCCCTGTTGATTCCAGAAGACATTTTGTACTATTTTTTCTTGTCAGACAATTGTAAATTACATACGGAGATAATTAACTGGGGGGAAATAAATATTCACATGCTGTTGTGAGTTCTGTTCCTCATTTTAACTGTGAAAAATGTTATGAAAGGAAAGCTACGTGGCCTGGCTAGGAAGCCCCCCACGTAGCCCAGAGTAGCCTTCCAGCCAACCCCTCCCCCCCCCCCTGAACCGAGCTACGTAGTTTGTGCACGCTCCCTTGCGTCTTCTACTAGGCACGGTGCCTTAGATGATTTTACTCCGTGGTTGTCCGCCAAGTCTCCAAGTTTTCGGAAAGGATTCAAGGCGTGGAAGAATGTAATTGCCACTTACAGACTCGTGCATACTGTCTCTCTTACATGCTAGGCCTAAAGTGAACAGAAAAAAAAATATTAGGTACTTTTGAGACAGTCTAGCTTGCAAATGGCATACAATGTCAATCAGAGATCCACTAGATGTAATAGCTCTGACGTACTGAACTGAAATCATCTTTGTTAAAAATCCTGCTCAGAAGTGTCCCTGATCTGTCGACGGCAGCTTCTCGTTTTTATAGTCGTTACTCTCGTCCTCCTGAAAAACTTCTAGTTACGTAAGCCTTAGACAGACAGCTACTGTCCGCAGGTACCAGAGTCTGCATCCTTTGTGTCCCATGCTTAAACGCACTTAAGGCACTTACGCTTCCATCGATAAATCTGAAATGTTCCGTACCTTGAGCAATATGTTCAATTTGCTCTTTACCGTTTAACACAACAGACGGTTTTCATTTTTCCCGTTTGGTTAATCCACATTTCTTACAATTCAGACAAATTTGGCAACTTCTCTGCTAGCATTCTAATCCATGGCAACATCCTGAAGAAATAATATCATGTCATTCTTACAACACGCACTTGGTGTCCAGTTATATGAGAATTTGGTAAGCTATCTCTAGGAATTTAGATTTCATTAAGCTGTTTTGGAATTTATTAAGGCATATGCAAAAGTGACGCCGCTCTCAAATCGTACAAAATCTTAATTGTTCCCTAACGAATTTAGTAAATATGCTAATACATTAATGGTTAACCATTAAATCCCATTCTTCCTATCACATCAAATAAACTAATGTTAATTCCATCTCGTTTGACAAAACTTAAATGATATTTGTTACATTAGATAAACCTATTAATCACTATTCCTCCTTTTTTAACTATAGATCAATTAGAAAAATGTATGGGGACTCAGAAAGTGATCTATATTTATGCTCATAGTTACCTATTACCACTAGTATGGTATTTAAAGACTTTGAAATGGTGTACAGTACCAAGTTGGTAATTAACACTGTCTGAAACGGGTAAAGTAAACACCTGTCGATCAACTGTTTCCATTGTTTTCATTAATGTCGCCTTACTACATGTCATAGCTTGCTTGCTCTCTTACTGATCAAATGAAATTATTCTCAACTTTCAGAGCGCTGACACAACGTTACAGTTTTGGGGATAAGTATTGAGTCAGTGTCTTCTGATGCGGTGAAACCAATAGGTAACTCATCTCAGTTGCGGCAGAAAGTTTCAGCTAGAGCTTGTTCTGAAATCTGAAGCGATATTGACTGTTAGGAGCTCAAGGTAGGAACCCTTGTTCAAGCTCCATTTCGTTTCTGAATACCAGTCAAAACGTTTTGTGTAATTTTTGAGAATATGCATCCCATTGGGGAAATCCATCTTGCGTTAACGTTCTATTTTCCAGTTACATCAGTTCCAATTGAAAAAGGGTAATCAGTTTTTTCTTAAAAGTTTTTATTGAGAACCATGTTCTTTTTTTAAAAAAAAAAATTGTAATAAGAAGCCAGCTAACAGATAAGGTTTGGAAAACTGCGGTAATAGAGAGCATATGACCACTCAGCTTCATATTCAATAATTTCTATCCGAGAATATCAAATGTACAATCCTGTTGAATTGATTTTAAACTGGTTTATCTATTGGTTAAAGTTAACTTCCTTTTTCATGTAAGGAAGGGTCCACATTAGTTAACAAATTTCATGTCACAGTAATAAGTGGAATCTCCAGTCACTTTATAACAGAAGAGCAGAGTACTAATTGATTGGTTGCCGTGTTGCCTGCAGCGATTTGTAATGCACGTAGCTAACAGTTTTTAATTAAATGAAAATTTTTTTTGAACATACACACGTCATTAATGTGGTGAAAGGGGTAGGTGCTGATGACGATACAGACAAGAGTTTTGAGAAACTTTGGTTAAACGCGTTCAGAGTTTGTCAATAGGGTATGTTTTTATTGCAAAGAAATCTTATGAAGGTTGCATCACACCTCAAGATTTGAGGTTGAGTAAGAAAAACTGTCGTATCTTTTTTTATTGATGCAGGAAGAACCGTCCTTTCAGTAAGTTGGTACGATTGTTATTGCGATATGCAAATAATTTACATTGTATTAATTTAGTTGTTTCTCATCTAAACATTAAAATCTGATCTGACATCGTCATATTCAAAATTTGGATTATGTTCTGGTAAGACAGACCAACTAGACTGATGACAAAATCATATTCGATGGTTTGAGAAATCTGTAACAAACTTAAGTAGATATACTAATTTGCCAAATACGTGCATCTCTATTACATTGAAAATGTCAGATATATTCTGAACACCAACAGCTACGCACAGTATTTGTATGTCACATTGAAGTAGACTTCGAACAACATTTCGGTAACATTTTCCTGTTTCTTTTGCTACTATATCTTGATAAATTAATCTAATTTGATAGTTAAATGAAACTCTAAGAAGTCACACATAAATTTCTGTATGGCATTGATGTAAAACCTCTTTTTTTCTTCCTTTTACAATTTTTCTCTCTCAGATTAATCTGTTGATTTTACTTACGTTAGATTCTAACACGATTACAACATGGCTATTGTATCATTGTTATTAAAAAGTGTTCACAGTAATTACAATTGCTACAGCAGCGTACCATACCTTGGAATTATCACAAAGTTATGAAACTTGTCACATTCATAACTATTAAGCACACAATAGAAAAACCTTGCCATGCGTTTGTAATACTAGGTCTGAATTTTCGGATACAATTTCAGAAACAAAGTGCCTAAATTAATAATCTGAAAACTGAAACATAACAAGATATAGAGGCTGTAATTGTAAACTTTTCCTTAAAATTTCAAACAAAGCCGTTATTTAATATCTTTTATGTTCAATTCAATCTAAGACGCATACATCGACAAAAAGAAGTAACACGATATTAAACCAACGAGAATAATTAGCATATCATGAGCAACTGCCTTTAAATTACTGACCTTAGGCAGGGCATTAAATCACATAAATGACGCGAGTCATGCCAGCGTTACATGGTCCCCAATACTAATTTTGCGGTGGACGGAGGATTTCGACGTCTCTAAATGTCTTTACTGCCGACGTTGGATCAAAGCACAACAGATCATGTCAGCAGTAATTGTTAATCGCGATACAGGAGGAAAACATAGTTCCTCCTTCTTTCATTGGTATGTCGTCACATTATAGCGACACATCTTTGTTGTCAGTCATCAGCTTGCAGTATGGTATCGGCACGATAGCACATAAAATTCTGTCTCACGCACGAAATCGGGACTCACTTCCCAAACATGAGTTAAACTTTTCTACGTCAATAAGAAACAGAGTTTTAAATTTCATTGTACAGCATTACGAACTGTCTCCTTTTCCAAATCCCCGTTCAGTACCACGAATTTTGCTCCTGCGATATCTTCAACCGCCATTACAGATGTCAGGAAAAACAAGTAGCCTCAGTGATTCGTCATAAAAATTATCAAATTGTAGCTAGCAATAATCACAATTGGCAGGCCACATCCGCACACGGTTTACTCCAGTTTCTCACTGGCCGGTATATACATTCCCTTGAAAACGTTTTCTCATCTTTTTCTCTGTCCACCTTTGTAATATAAATAAGTGTATCACATTAGTTTCCTCTCGTCCGCAACTACCTTGTGTCTAGGGACACGGTATCAAATAAAAGTAAATAGCAGTATCGAAAGAAATAATATCGTACTGACTAAGATGTTGAAAAATTATCGATAGCATAATATTTTTTCAAATCATTCATTGAGGTTGTGATTTTCTTTTATTCAAGTTTTTATTTTAAGGTTACAGACCTACACCTTCGCGTTAACTTCAAATTTTAATCTTTGTAGCTGAACTGGCGAGTATTTTTTTATGATGATGAATTTTGCATTACTAAATAATGTTCATTTTATAATACCACTATGTGGAAAAAATGTATTATAAATTACATAAATTAAAACAAGGTTAAACTTAATCAGTCTCAATTCTTATTTCAGTTATAAATCAAATCAACAGCAAAATGTCATGACTCATTCAACTGTGGCAGTAAGTAGCTATAATATGTATTAATCTTACACTTTCCACTCTTCCTCCGTACAGTCACTTAAAAACAATAATTTATCCAACTGTTACGATGATGAACTGTTTCTTGTCTTTGACATTATTCTATCTGCCTCATTGGGCAGGGACTGACGTTGCTGGAACTGCCAGGTATTCATTGATAATTTATACAAGTGAGTACTGCTACTTTTATATCTTCCCATTGCTCCAAAGGGTCAGTCGACAATGATGACACTGGTGTTGCCAAATAAAGGCTCATTTCATCATTTTCATTAGCCAAAGTTTCCTGTAAAGAGGAGCCTGATGTTCGAGTTTTACTTTTTTGTTTGCGATGATTCCAAAAATAATATGCTGATATAGTGTTGATAAAACAATTGCTATCTGGATCTCTGGTGCAGGAGGATGCTCGCTGTTGCTAAACACCTAATCGTAGATATTGCCTTGGCTCAAGTTGTTACATCTTGGAAGTGAATGTTTTTGAATCTATGATCTAGCAATCAGGACACTGCAATTAAATGATTAACTTCAATGTGTTAGAATACGTTTTTAACGCAAACTCCATGCAATCCAAGCAAGCAACAACGTTGATAACCTAACCCCTAAGTTTTTTAATCCAGAGTTCAAAACACTTTCCTACTTTAAAAAAAAAAAAAAAAAAAAAAAAAAAAAAAAAAAAAACAACTAGTTGAATGTCAAACTAACTTCTCACATTTTCAAGTTGTAAAAAAGGTCAGTGCTATCACCATAATAAGATCTCGCCTTGAGATGTACCTATTCTTGCCTTGGGGTCCATACATCATAAAGCCATGTTTGTTAAATTATATTTTTAACTTTTTCATTAAATGGCTTTTTAGTACTGCCACTAATTTTTCCATCGTAATTTTGGTTTCTATTCCTGTCGTATTCCTGATATGAGTAAAAGTATCGAGTGAAAAGTATGGAGTATAATTCTGTCGATATCAAAAGAAAAGTAATCGATATCAAGAAGTATCGATACTTTTTCCGTGTCCCTAATTCTGTCCCATTACTTTTAGCATGTCATGTTATTCGCCTTATGTCGATACATTTGAATTCTGATTGGCCAACTCGTTCTATTGTCAGACTTTCGGCTAGCAATGTATAACCCGTGTCCCTTTCACGTTGGGCAGCAATCCAACACACATACTCGGAGCCTGTTTTGGGCTAGCATTGCTATTGGCATCCCTTGTACAGTACATGCCTCTGCCTTAATCCTATATTGTCCGCGAACGACGCCACCGCCCATGGTCAATGCCTCCTCCTTCCCGCGTACTTGGGCTACATTTCACGAAACTTCAGTACGAATGTTACTAAAATCTGTAAGATCATTAAAATTCCGTTGAACATACAAGTAAAATATAAGAAAAAATCCTTTTTAAGTAAAATAAGAATAACGTATGAATATTTAATCGTTAACAGTTGGGATACAAACATCCGCAGGACTTATGTGCGCTAATCCACTGTTTCTGGTTTTGGAGATATGAGAGCAGAATTTGAAAGTCTTCAAACTGTTATCTTTGTGCTAAAGTTTACCAACCCCGAGATAACGGTCTTCTCTTCTATGCACCGCTGAAGAACTTGGTATAACTGTGGAGAAATGACAGAATTCACACAGAGTTCCCGGGATTCCCAAGAGAAGGTAAGCACAGTCTGTGATCTTCCTTTAAGATTTAACATGATTCATGGTATTCAATCTAATTGTATACTGAATCATAAGTATAGTTAGTAACCTAAATTACTTACTCTGACGCTTATCTTGTAATCGATTGTGAAGACTTCATCATTGCTATCAATAAATTAATCGTTAAGCTTGGGGAAAAAATACTTTAATCAGAAAATGTAACGCTTTTGATTTATGTTCCCTGAATCTACTTCTATTTACAAGTTTCGGATAAGAATTTCGTTATTGTTTCCTGTTACGAACATCTATAAACAACGCGATACTCTATTAGAATCTTTTGAGTTTTGTTGTTTTTGCCACAATTGTGATTGAACACGTAAGCGAACGAACATTCTTGTCGGAAAGTGAGCTTAGTTCAAATTCGACAGAGCAGGGACTGTTCTGGCTTTTCTTATCATTCACATTGTTAAATATTAAGATGGTACTATTTTTAGTCTTGAACGTAAGTACAGTGTTTCCTCATAGCTGAAACAGTCATAACGATCTCAGTATTCATAAGGCGTGAAGTCGAATTTCCACAAAAGTCAACTTCTTTTCCAGGAAAATTATGAACTTTCTGCTTTCACATCTTAGTTACTAAACGAAATGTTGAGATTTATTATTATCTGATTTTAATCTTCTTCTTCAGAGATGAACTAAAGACTGGTTTCCTACACGTTTCCACTCTTCTCTTCCTACCACCTCTGTAATCTGCAGCACCCACTTGAGCTTGCTATAAAATGATATGCCAAAATATTTCCAACGCATGCCCATAAAAAAAAATATTCTATGCGTGCACCAATTTCTTTTGACATTCAATTTCATCTCACGTTGTCCTATCCAACTTTATATCGTATCCACTTCACTGTGTAGCTGTTAACAATCCTGTCTAGCTGAAATTCTGTTATGAAGTAAAATGTAATTTGCAAACACTTTATTTCCTACTATGGCTTATTTACACAACCGTGCATTAAGATAATTAACAACAGACCTATCCCTTCCAAAGACCCGGTATTATCAGTAATAGTGATTATATACAAAATTGATCATGATCTGCAAAATCCTTGATTCACGATCCCCATTGTAAGCTTTGGTTAGTTCAGAAAATGCTGATGGTACGTGGTGTTGTCAGAGGCAGGGAGCAGCCTTCGCGACGTGCTGGCTAGCGGTCACTGTGGTGCTGTACGTCTTGCTAGGTCTGCTACTGCGTGGAAACACTTCTCACGTTGTGATCCGCTGGCTGGTGGCCGGTGTTTTCCTCGGCAGTGCACCTATTTGTGCTTATATCCTCGTGTTCCTTGCCAGAGACTTCTCCGATTGGTGTTGCTAAAAAAAGGTGAGCGCATAGTTATTAGAGTTACCGTATTTCTCCTAGAAATTTACGGCAAAGTCTATAGTTACTTTTAAAAAGAATCGGAGGTTGAGTGTGCAACGACCAACAACAGCACTGATTGCTCATTTTGTTTATCGGAACACAACCTTTCTAATTGTACAGTTCTGTGCGCTACAAAATCAAATGATCTGCAGTGCCTTAAAAAGTGAAAAGGTACACAGCCCCATATAAAATTATGACAGTTTTTCAGGTGTTACAGTACCAAGTACGTTTTGTATTTTTCCCAGAGTTTTCTCAGATAATATCATCTCTGTGATAATTATGATCTTTGTAGTATGTATATATAAAGAGATGCTTTTGTTGGTAATGTGTAACAATAAATTGTATTAAAAATTGTTGAAGAAGAGTATACAACGTGATTTCGTTATTCTGTATTTGCGCAGTGTGTTTCTCTTGCAGATTGATTGATCTGTTTGTAAGCATTGGTAATTACTATCGTCGATAGCCAGCTTGAACTCAGGTTCATAATGGACAGAAAAATATCATTAAGTGACTTAATAAATACAGTAGATTAACAACTACCGTCACATCAGATACTACCAACCTTTCTACACAGCTATTTTCCCCAAGCAACTTCCTGTTATTATGGAAACAATTTATCTGCAAAAAAGTTTCAGTATGGTAACTTTCACTGGCGGATCCAGGATTTTGGTTTGGGAGGGACTTGAGCGGATTTTCGTTTGGGGGGAGGGGGCTTGATCGGATTTTGGTTTGGGGAGGGGCCTTGAGTCGGGCAAGGGTAGGCTTTGTAGTCTTGCCACCCTTAAAAGATCAGCAGAGCTAAAAAAGGTCTCCAAAATTACGATGTCGGTGGTGAATCTAGATACTTCTGGGGGGGGGGCCCTTGAGCGACCTAGTCCTCCCCCCACTCCCGCCGCCTTCATACGCCACTGGTAACTTTCAATACTACGTCATCAGTGCATTAAAATTTCCTATCCTACAAGCTGTTGAATGATTCGTTACTTGCCTTATCTCTGACCCGCATCCAAAGGTTGCAGTTAACTACTGAGTATATAAATTTTTTCTATCTTTCGTCCTGGAAACCATGATCTGTCATGTTGTAAAAATTGGTAATATGTGATTTGACTGTAATTGTCTCAATAAGGTTAGCCAATTTAATGATTTTTTTCTGCCAGCCTCGAGAGGTAAACCTCAGTCAAAATACCAAACTGGTAGCAAACGTTTTCCCATCTTGTTTCAAAAACGAAGCTATCAAACTATTAAAATCTAAATATATCCTTAGTACATTCGAAGCCTGTGGGTTTTTTAATTACATATCTTAATGGTGGTAAACAAGTTACAAATTTCGGTTACCTTGATACAGATTTCTTCACATCAAACCTCCTTATTTTTCCGAAGCTATGCAAATATGAACCGTTTACAGAAAAAAATCAACGTCGCGGTAGATTCGTGAACCGACTACGTTGTACGTTGCTCTTTGCTAGTAGTGTTTCCCTGTATTCTCTGTTTCGTGAAACCTGTGTGTTTCGAAAGAGTATCAATAGCGGGAAGTTCGTCAATTTAATTGGGGTTGTCCATTGTGTCAAATACATTCAGCAAACACTTGAGCCTTCTTCACCCCTCCCACCTTCTCACCACTGACCAGGTAACTCAGCTTTTCCTTTAACTCCCGCCACGTTACCTAAGGCTTGCAGTTGCACAGGCGATTCTTCAGCAGGGGCGTTGGAAAAGGGTCTAGTAGTTCATTCGTACTTTTACGAAGTAAAAGAAAGAAATATATAAATTAACAAAAGAGAAAAAAAAAAACAAGGTGGTACTTTCATAAAATCCTTTTTAAAAAATCGTTCCATTCTCTCACTTCTAGCCATTGCCCAGCTTTTCTCTAAAATTTTCAACAGTTTTGGACCTTTTTATTCCCTCTAATAACTTTTTTAATACATTGGTAATTTTTTTTACAACACCGTTTTCAGTGTTTTACTACTTTTTAATACAAGTCAAATGGAACTGATTTGCCTGTCTTGTCTTATAATTATGTGCGTCATTATTCTTTTGTTTTAGTCTAGATACATATATCGGTAACAATCCTCTTTCCAACATGTATACAAAAGCCAATACATCTCTGGTTATTTCCTTCTCAATATACAGATATCCTAGGTATAACTTTTTACTTACATTTTCAGTGAGTCTTTTATTTAATACAGCTCTCATTCCCTTATTAAAATTATTTTGCAACTTCATAATTTATCTTTTACATGCCACGATTAATAATGTGGAGCAGTATCTTATGTGAGGCTGTATAATTACTTTTAGCAAAGCACTTTACCTGGTTTAGATAATACTTTTCTTAATTCGTATATTAAATTTACCAGTTTTTATTTATGTAATCTAGGTGATCTACAAACTTAACCTTATTGTCAGTGCCAGATCTAGGGAGGGTCAAACCAGGTCTCTTGCCCTGGCAACATCAGTGGGGGAGGGGGGCAGTAAATGGCAAATCGTGTGGCAGTGACTTTTTTTTTAACTCTACTGCCACGAGTGGCAACCATTAAGAGGCAATAAAATCAAAGATTAGCTCCATACTGCCCTGGGCAGCAAATTCACGTTTGAAGATGAGGCAATCTTAAGTTTTTGCCTCTGCTCAGAAAATTTGTATATCCGCCAATGCTTATTGTCTATAACTATGCCAAGATATTTATAATTTTATACCAAATTAATTTTAGTTCCATTCATTACAACAGAATGCATTGCCTCTGCCCATTCTCCCCCCAAACAATTCCCCATCACCATAGTTGCTGTTTTAGCCACATTCAGACTTAACAAATTTTTATTTAGCCTTTCATTAACTAATTTCAACTCATCACCTTTATCATTTTTTCTAGATTTTCCCCATGGTAATTTATCAGTTTATTATCTGCAAACATGTAAATTGTACCATTCCGGCAGATCATTTATATACAATATAAATAATAAGGGACTCAGTTTTCTTCCTTGTGGAACTCTATGTTTCTCTTTCTTCCGATAGAATCTTATTAAATCTGACCCTTTGATACCTCTTTGTTAAATAATATTCTAACCAGGTAAACCTCACCATTGACATTATATATATATATTTTTAACAGGAATTCTCTGTAAACAGTTTCAGATCCTTGCTTAAAGTCTAAGAACACAGCTACTACTCCCTCTCTCTTGTTAATTGCGTCCAACCAATTTTCTACAACCATCTGGATTGCTGTCTCTGTACTGTGCTGTTCCCTAAATCGTGAATGGTATTCAGTTAGATCATTTTCCTTAGTAAAGTCTCATAAGCTATAGTTTCAATAAGTTTTTCCATCAATGCTAAATTATTTATTGGTCTAAGCTCTACATCTTTTGAAGAACCATTTACTTTGTGGAACTGGTACAATAATAGATGTTTTTAATTCTTTTGGCAACATTGGTTGTTTTTGCTTTATTAATAATATTATTTATAATACTTCCCACCAAAGGTCATACTCTTTTTATCACTCACTGCTTATTCTATCAGATCCAATGATATTTCTTAATTTCTCAACTATACCACTAATTTTTTCCTCCATCACTTCATGAAATTTACTAAGGTGATTATCAGTCTTGGGTACCATTAGATACTCATGTGTTTTGGGTATATTATCTACTAACTCCTCAATATCTTCAATATAAAAATCATTTAATCTATTTGTTATTTCTTTTCAATTAAACATATAATTCTTGCCAAATATTACATATTTCAATGTCCTTTACTTGGTTTTATACAAAGTTTTAAAGTATTTCCATAATTTTGTTGGTTCATTATTATATTTTGTAAATTCTTCCTCATAAAACTGTTGTTTACTTTCCCTCCATAGCTTTACAAAATTATTTCTATATTGTTTAATCTCTTCTATGCCTCATTCCTATCTACCACCTCCTTCAATTTCTAATAATAATAAAAAAAAATCTGTAAGCTATATCCCTTTGAACCCTACCTTCATTGATTTTCTTTAAAAACCAAAGAAATGGTAAATTCTCCACCAATATGTCTGACTTTCTAGGTTTTTGTATACTCTGGCTTATATTCTCTCTTAATTCAAAATATTTTCCTCTACTTCCATATTATCACAACTTTTGCTGTCGTCAATTTTATCTTCCATTATTTTCATTAGTTTCTTGTAATTAATCCTACCCTTTACTAGTAGCTTGCCTCTCCTTCTAATTTTATTATTAAACATCTCTGTAATAATGATTATATTAGGGTCTGTTATTCTAGGCGTGTATGGAACTGTACATTTCAGATTTAAATTTTCAGTAATCTCCAGATTGATTAAGAACTGTTACTTGTGGTACTAGCTTTTCGGTATAAAATTCCTCTTTTACCAATTTATGTTTAAGTCCATCCATCCCCCCCCCCCCCCATATTATATCATTTTTACCAATTTCCAATATTTCCTCGATTGCCATTGACAACCTGTCTATAAATATCCCTTTGCTACCACTAGGTGATCTATAAACGCCTATACATACATGGGAATCCATGTGAAACTTGATAGCTCCCACTCCCCTTGTTTAGCATTTCTCCTGATCACCTCATATGAAAGGTTTTCAGTAACATATATGACTATTCCACCAGTGTGTTTACTTCCTGAGTCACATCTTATAGGATAACACCACTTAATTTCAATTAATGTTTCCATATCTACCTCAGACGCAAGTGATTCAACTACAATCAACACACTTGGTTATATTTCACATGCATAAGTGACAATTGTCTCTTTTTGGAACTAGTCCACTTACATTTATTTCTACCATCTCAATACATTTTAGACTTTCCACAGTTTTTGATTGCTATAAACATTCTTATATGATTGCCATCCTTTTTAAACTTAATCACCTTTGGTATACTGGAGTTTCCCACCTTAGCACACTATGTTTCACATTTAAATTCAATTTTGGTTTGTTATTTGCCTCAATACAATTAATACATTTTATTCCACTGTTTACATGATCTTTTGCTAAATGATCCTCTCCACATTTCTCACATTTGGTACCATTACTACAATTTTAATTTTTGTGGTCATATGAACAGCATTTAAAACATCTAAACAAGCTTAAATATTCTACAACCTGAAATCTCTGCCATTTTAACTTGAATCTTTTCGAGTCATTACTAAATGTTTGACATCCAATGTTCTACAACCATGTAAGTATTCTTTACCTTTTTATTCACCTTGACCTCAATTCTTGATTCTTCAAAAACTCTTTCTGGGTTTTGATTCCTAATGCATCTGAACAGTTCTTCCTCCTCCATTATATCTTCAACTCCTAAAATTCTAGTTCTTGGATACCTAAATCTGGTGTCTTTACAACATAGACACTTCTTAATGTATTTTTCATTATTGTTCTTTATTTCTTCTTTGCTACTACAGGTTAAAATGATGCCTCCATTTCTGATCTTTCTCACATTTTCAATTCATACGTTCAGATCAGTTAAATTTAACTTCTCCTTACACATGTTTTTTGTAGCCTCACTCTCCTGATTTGGTTTCTTTTGCTGTACTATAATTACCTCATTTGTTGTCTGCTTCAATAAATTAGCATATGTACCATTTTTTGCTATTTCATTTGTCCCATTCTTCTTTATTGCCTCACCAGTTTTACCAATAATAAATTTTTCCACTGTAGTCTTAATTTTAACCATCATTTCATTGACTGTCTTCTTCACAGTATTTTTGATCACCTAAGCATATCGTGAGTTACAAGTTAACCACATCCACTTCAGTTGATTAGTATTATTTTTTTCAGTTGATATCGCTTTGCATTTAGCATGGAACCAATCTTGACAGACTCCATGACAGCCAGCACAGCCATTACCATATTCTATTTTCTTCTGACACCTTTTGCATCGAGTGAGCTACTTTCGCAGCGGTGCCCCGATATTTGCCACTTCATTGTCACAGATGGGACAGCAGCGGAACTAAAAAAAAAAAAAGATTACCGCAAAATTTGCCGTCTGCCTTCCCTTTAATTACGATTTAGCTGCCCCTCTAAAGCTGAACATAGGTAATAGGTAGCTGTAGTCAGTGCCAGAAGTAGTGTGTAGCAGAGGCCCCTTTTTCCTTTTTGTAATAATAATGTTTGAAGGGGCGGCATAATTGGTATTGCACAAGGGCATTCAAACAGCAAGCGGCGGGCCTGTTAGATGTAGATTTTTCATTATTTAAGCTTTATTTATACTTTGCTATTGCTACTATCATCATCAGCTGTTTTTTGTTTATTAATGCCATTTACTTGTATTTTGTGATCATAATAATCAGTTTTCATCTAATCTGAAGATTAACAAATCCCCTTTTCACTTCAAATGAGTAAACTTGTAATGAAATATCAAAATACAAGTTGTATCACTGGAACATGTTCTTGTTGCAGGATGAAGATGACAGCTTGGTGGATGAGCAGTCAGGTGGTAGGACATAACTACAGTACCTTAAGAAAATGCAAAGACAGCTGACTGCAGAAGGAAATGACAAATCCATCAGCTTACTGTGCTGAGGTTAGGGGCAATGCAAAACATGCTTAGTTGCAAAAATACTCTATTTGGTCCAAGAAATGACTCAACAATCAGATGTGAAAACTTTAAATTATTCAGATATATCAGATTTCAGAATTTCCTGCAGACTAATTTTCTTTTTCAGTCAAGATGAGGAAGTTAGTGAAAAGATTTTGTACAGCATGTGTCTTTTTTACTTCATTTATTTATTTGATCTGTTTGATTCAAGCCTTCTATACATTAATTATGATATTTCTCAAACAATCCAACTTCAACAAGACAAAAAATATGATTTGTTAATTTTTATTATTTGCAGTATTGTATTGCGCAAGTACTTTCATTTATTTATTTTTTTGGAATAAAGGTGATTTTTTATTTAAAATAAAAAAGCTTTTTGGTTTGTTTTTTTTTTACTCCAATGCAGATGAAGTATTAAGCGACTGGACCGCTGTTACATTCAGTTTGAAATGAATAATTCAGTTGTTCCGTGACACGGAATCAAATGATGTTTACATAAGGAGTAATAGCATTCCAAATATAATTTGTCCTGCCAAATAATTTTAACAATTCTTGACAGACTGACGTAATTCTGTGGCGAGATCAAAAGGTCGTATGTATCGTATGGAACTATGAGATTTAATATTGCTTTTTCAATTTTCAACACAGATATTTTATGACTCTGTGTATCCAATTAATCTTAAATAAGAAGGGATTATCGCATTCAGTTTCAACCTGAACATTTGGTTCAGTAACCCTTATTTAAGATTAATTGAAGCCAAAAAGAGGCATATTACTGTTAATAATAAAATTGAATATTAATATTTGTGTGAGACAAGGTTGTAGTCTATCCCTGTTAATATTCAACTTGTATGTAGAAGAAGCAATGAAGAAAGTCAAAGAAAAATTTCCATGTGGCATAAGTTTTCAGGGAGAAAAAATCAGTATGCTACGATTTGCTGATGACATTGTCTTGTTAGCAGAGAGGGCTGAGGATATTGAGAAGTTATTGAATGGCATGAACAAAATACTCAAGGAAGATTTTTGACTGAATATAAATCAAAGTAAGACAAAAGTGATGAAATGTAGCAGAAATGATACCAATACTAGCAGATTAAATATAAAAAAAGGATCAGATACAATACGAGAAGTGAGTGAGTTCTGTTACTTGGGAAGCAAAATTACAACCGATGGTCGAAGCAGGAATGATGTTAAAAGCAGAATAGCACTAGCAAAAAGAGCCTTCATGGAAAAGATAAATCTTTTAGTTTCAAATATTGATCTAGGAATTAGAAAGAACTTTTTAAAAGTCTAGGTGTGGAGCACAGCACTTTACGGTAGTGAAACATGGACCTTAGAAATACCGGAAAGAAAGAAAATTGAAGCATTTGAAATGTGGTGCTACAGAAGAATGTTGAAAATTAGGTGGACAGACAAAGTAAGAAATGAACGAGTTTTGGAAATGATGGGTGAGAAAAGAAGTTTATGGAAGAAGCTTGCAGAAAGAAGAGACAGGCTGGTAGGTAACAGTCAAAGGTAAGAACTGTAGAGGAAGACAGAGATTAGAATATATGAACCAGATAATTGAGGAGGTGGGTTGTAAGGGGTATGTTGAAATGAAGAGGTTAGCACAGGATAGGAAGGGATGGAGGATTGCATCAAACCAGTCTAAAGACTGACGACAGCAAAAAAAATACCAGTTTGTTATCAGAACATGGAATGAAAATACGAAAATGAACGCGGTTCTGATATGCATCACGTTAGATACTAATCCGTTAGACATTTCATAAATGAAATAAAACCTAAGTGACTTCCTGTATATCGACTCTATACTGTATATACAGAGAAAAATATTGAAAAGTGCGCAATATAGCTCTTGGTCCTCAAAATGCTAAATGCTGCCGACATACAAATCCTGCATCATTTGTATAGCAGAAATCTGCAAATAACTTCAAGAAAATAATCAAGACAACTTCCTGTTATCTGTTTCATAGGGAAAGACATTTGCGCTCTCTCACGATAAGCGATGGTAACATTTCTCAGCTGAGTCGCTACGTGACTCCCCTTGCGTGCATGCACCCTTTGGAAGTCGGCAGATAAAAGCGCAGCCCCGCTGGATACAACTGATAAGGAGTTGGGTTAGTCAGCCGGAGGTAAACACAACAGATCAAACACTCAGTGACCAACTTTCAGTTTCATTCTGCTCATTAGGTACAACTTATCTTGGTAATATCTTGCTTCAAAATACCATCGTCGAATTCCCATTCGTTCTTTGTTCCCAATCCCGTCCTTAATGACCGAGACGTCGACGATGTGTAAAGTCGTTATAGTTCTACATCAACGCTCTCAACGCACCAATACGTTCTTAATCATTTATTTCTTCTAGTTGGTTTATTCCACTCTTTGGCTTAGTGAGGAAAAAAATTAATTTCGTTGATTCACATCGACCGCAGATGTATTTCGCAACACTGCTGCAGTTACGATAGAAGACGGGATTGTCTCAAATTGTAACAACCAAAGTGCGACCAACTGGTTAATCACTAAACGACTTTCATCATGAATAAGTATGTCTGTACTTTTAAGGTTGATGTTCGCTCCAGTTGAACAATACAACTATCAATAACCAATATAGGACCATCCATAATATAGGATTATCAAAATCTAGTTGTAAGTAATGTACTGTTAAGCTTTGATAATGTTCTAATTTGATGGATTGTATTAAATAAAACTCAGCAATTTTCAGCTCATTACAACAACAACGCACATGCATACATTTATATGAAGATTAATCATATACCTTTCAATGTCAATGAGAAAATCTATCCCTAAGATATATGGAATTGAATGAAAATGACGTTTTCAAATCTAATGGTACACGGATAAATGAGTTACTGATTGATATAACATTTAACATTAGTGATAACTGCTTTCTTATCAACAGAATTTAAAACAGTCAAACTATTAATAAATCAATTCTCCTATCAGAAAAAAATATCTCTAATAAAATATTGTTGGACAATGTGGAAATATACCACGTCTCCTATTCTACAGGAACACAGGCTTTTTTTGTCAACATTGACTGCCTTGATGCAATGCTCCTTCTCTTCCGATCTTGAGATAATTTCTTCATCTCAGTATTCCCAATTATCTGCTTCGTGTAATTTTTGTTTGTCTCTACAATTATTTCCTTTGACTGTTCCCTCCATTCACAGATTAACTAACATGCATGTGACCCACTATGCTGTGTTTTCTTCATGTAATACCCCAAAGCATGTTACCTTCTTAGCTTATCCGTCAATTTGATCACCAACATCCTTCCATTGCATCACATTTCAAATACTTCAATTTTCCTATTTTTTTGTTATTCCAAAAGTCCAAGCTTTAGTTCCACTTCACATATTGTTTTTGAAATTTCTTTCTGAATCTTTGGACCACGTTTGAAAACCAGAGAATAGTAAAAGTAGTTATTCCTAGATATTTGTATAATTGTTTTAAAAATTTTGTAGAAACATGTGAATTCCCTTTAGTAAATCAAGTATTGTTGATAAACTGGAGGGCATAGAAATTCAAAGTAAGTGTTCCGTTTTGCTATGCGTGTTGGAAGATGTTTTGAACAGAACAGATGTATCCGTTTCCAGCGTTGTCTAAAAAACACGGTAAGTGCTAAAAGAATATGACAATATGACTGGAAGATGTCATGTCATATTGTGCAACTACGCCTCTCGCTCAAAATTTCCTGTGAATAACGTTTGAATATATCTCTTCTCCATTAGCATCCAGGATCCACTTAGAAGAAAATATGTTTTCTACCACTTGTGGAATACCAAGTATAACTTACTGGATTGCAACCTCCTAAGAACATCTGGTGCCAGCAGAACCGCGTAAGAACCGGATGTGCAAGGAGTATGCTCCATAAGTGGAGAACCTCGGACTCACTAGAATGCGACTGCAGGAGTATATAACACACGTCGCACAAGAATCGTGCGTTTTTTAAAAGTGTGAAGAGCTTTCTATGTACTCTCGATGGCCAACCTACCCATGAATATACTGATATCCATTTTTGCACAGTTTCTACATTATAATTTTGTATTAGTAAATGTCCCATATATTAACCTATATTCAGATTTTTTACTTATTTACATTATATTAAAGTTTTTAAAGTATGTGCAATAACTTAAGATAAAAAAAAGTAATAACGAGTAAATGTTTCTTAGTAAACAATATTGATCCCACCACGCCACTTGTGAAAAATCTAATATCGCTGTTAGCGGAACCAAATGTTTGCAAAAAAAGTTAGTAATGGCATTTTGAACAGATACTACTGGAAAGTAAAATATTATCCTGAACAAACGTACTGGGATATAAAGAATTATAAAAACTGACATCTTTCTCCTGTTTATAGATTAGCATTAATAACAAGAATACTTTTAATATGCAATAGATCTGGTTTACTGTCCAACACCATTCTGATATCTGGGCTCGGTACTGTATTAGCTAGTCCAAGCGCTAGTGGTGATACGAATTTTCCTCGTTCAAGACTAAACCAGAATGGCAGGAAATAATAAACGTCTTTGCAGTCTGTTTACAGTGACAGCATGCGACATTGTTGATGGTATTCGTCCTCTTGATGTCTTTAGGAAGAGTCGGCCTTAGCTGAGTGAAATGTGAACTTATGGATAAACACGATTCTTAACAAAACAAGATCGCTTTGCCATAGGGAGCAAAAATATATTACCTCTGGAGCTGCATACACTCTCAACTGAAAAACAAAATACATTCTTTTGCAGCAGATTCAGCAAGCAGAAGTAACCCTGAAGATGATCCCAGGTAGTGATTCAAACTTCATCAAGAAAGAAAAAAAGTTACAGATGGAAACAAAAATTAATTGCACCTGTATAACGTTACAGATGAGAAAGGTATAAAATCTTACATCATTATTCATCTCACAAATACAATAAGGCAAACTCACACTGAGGAAGGCAGCGGAAAACCACTCCTTCTGGTTAAGGAAAAGAAGAATTTATAGTACAACTAATGTAGTTACCGGACCGATGCAAAGGTTGTTAATAATGTAGTATCTATTTTGAGCAGAATACAAATCGTAACAATTTATAATTTCAACGTTGATACTAAAATATGATGCAGGCAAAATAAAATATCACCGTGTAAATTAGTTTCGTTGGAAGTAAGTTTGGTTTCGCTCAAATAATAATGTATTGTTTCAAACGGATTCCTTGAAACTGATTGATACGTACTGTCACTATCTCACCCCTTGTGTTTCAATACTGAAACGGTTAAATGCTCGAGAACTTTAAATCAAGAATATTCGCTGCGAATTATTATATTAACAAATTCCATGTTAACACTTCTGTCTATCTTTCAAGCTGATCTCCTATCATATTCAGGTGATGTGTACACCACCAATCAGATGGTTGTGTGTTCATTACATAGTTAGATGATATTCCACTAAAACTAAAATACGTGGACCGTGCAAATAATGAGAGGTGGGGAAGTGGAATGGGGGAGGGGGGGAAGAACTGACTTCCTGTCTAAAGTCACATGCCCAGTTAGGTCCAGCGAACCTACTGGAGGAAATTCTTGTGTTGCCCTCTGTCTGTGAAACGTGCAACTTTGTTTGTTCGGTGTGATAAGTGTATATTTTGTTTGTGATATGCGTAGTTAATGAGGCGGAGATTGGGCACTTTTCCAGCAGTAGCAGGGATGATTGACGAAAATCACCTACAAACCGCAGAGACCTGGGTTCGTACCCGGTCTCGTTGTGCCTTCCCGTCCAGTGTCCGGGGACTCCTTAGTGTACTGAGTCACACTGGTGGGTTGTGTTTAGCAATTGAGTGTTTAACTTTTTTACTGAGATAATGCGGTAATTTATTTAGTACTATAAATAATTATTAACGTTTGATTTTTGTTATCGAGGTGGCTTACTCAAAGCACTGGCTGATAAGATTAAAACAGCGATATGAGAAAAGTAAGAGATTGAAATTAAGGGTCTCCGCATAGCTTAATCCGAAACTGGTTTTCCCCAAGCATCATCTAGGTCAAACTCTGTTAAACCGTCCCCGCTATGTGCTGGCGCATGCGCAGTCCTGATAACAAACGGGACTGGAGTTCAGGGTTCGGCAGAGGTGATACAAAGTCCTGAGGCAGCATGGACGTCGGTAGCAGGGTGAGTCTCCAAACACGTGTTACTCACATTTACCGCTTTCTATCAGGTAATGTAGACGAACTAGGAAATCGCAGTTGCTACGTATTTTACTGAGTTTCGTCTTCTTCTGATTGCTACACGGCTCGTCGACGTCGAGGTCATTACAGGCTGAAGTGAACTGGGTACAAGTCACGCGAAGGAATTCGGCCAATACCTTTTGAAGTACCTTCCCGGCATTCTTCTGCAGTGATTCGGAAAATCATTTTAGACCAAAATCAGGATAACCGAAGTGGACTTTGAACCCGCGGCCTCCCGAATGCTAAGCGTTCCGCTCAATCAGCGGACTTGGTTTGAACGATAGGTAGACTTCGCAACTTTCAGAAAAGTGTAACAACTTTGCTCATTTCATCCGTTTTAAGTAAAGCAATATTGAATTATACTCCTTCGGCTTTATTCTGTACAACCGAAAATTTTAAATGCATTTTAACTACGTGTATTCTTGAGGTAGAAAGGGTGGACTATCTAAGCATTTGCCTCGACTGGTGTGGTAAACGATATGAAATCTTCGAATTGCCGAAAAATTGGAAGCATAATCTGAGCTCACGCAATACATACAGTACGTACTTACCTTCCCTTGTTGGGTATGCTTCCATACTGATAGCCTCTGCCATGCCGCCAGTTTTCCGCCATCAGTCAACATTAGCAACAAATGTTTTACTGTCTTCACTAATTACCTTACCTTTGCCCTCTTGTAAACCTTTAGAAAGTTTTAGTGTTCTACTTATCCTTTTTTCCTTGTGGTTTAAATTACATATCCACAACACGCTTACGTCACAGCCAACTGAAATGACGCAAGATTATTAACAGGTCTTGTAGCTGGGTGGTTATGGCGCCAACCTTAAAAATTTAGAGTCTCTGGTTAGAATTCCGGTACGGCCAGAAATTTTTATGGGCACTTAACCTGACCTTCACCTCAAGGGCTTTACTTTGTTCATTTGTGGGACCCACTAAACTGTAACGCCAGCCACATCAGAGGACGAATTCGCTTCAACGTAAAATTCTGTCACCAAGTCGAAAGGCTACACGAATTAACCTATACGTAGAATAATGTTAGCTACACGTATCTTTCTGAATATACACTAAGAGTATAGTCTTAACAAATCCTCGTCCGGTTTGAGGATATCGGTCTTGAACCCAAAGCACCTCATACATACCATCGAAGCGAGAACGTGTTGAATTAAGCTGCCTCGGCGGACTGGATGTTAGATTCACAACATTTTGATATATCCCAGTATTGGGTAATGCTTATAACACTTGTTGTTAGAATTGAGTCAAAAATAAAAACGTTTGATTACTTTACCAACTTTAAGCGGCCTGGTGGTTCAGTAAATAATGAGTCTGACCGGAAGGACTTAGCGGGAATTTTCATAATCCCTTTCACCGACCTTCCCCTCTGTCACAGCTTGCTGTGTAATATGAATTCCGCCAGAACGCTTCTGTGATTTGGATCCCCGTTGAACTATAAGTCCCCTCGAGGCCTTACAACCGCAGTTTTAACACTAATGTGTACACACCAAAGTAAATTCATGCTAATCGAAAGCTTAACGTGGTCCTAGTTCGTTCAAGCAAACATACATACACACATTACAAGCTTTAGTTGTATAAAATCAAAATTATGTCAATCTACATTACATATCAAGCTGACAGTATTAAAATTAATAAAGTCAGCCACTTGAACTAAAAATTTTCATCTAATCTTCTAACCCCTGAAACCTTCATCACAGAGAAAGCTTTTGTTTGGCTTTTAAACTAATTTATCGTCGTCGGCTATACTCGTTTCCGAGTTTATGTTGCTGTCTTGCGTGTTTATTTGTGTGTGCGTTGGTGGCTGGTCAGGCCGATTCCTGCATAGAACAGTCGTCCGCACACACTGCACCCAAGTGTGGGTGGCTGGCGCGGTAGGGTTTGTCGGGCTTTCCGCCTTAATCGGGATTCAGCTGCCAGACTTCACTGCTCCTCTTCGAAACGTGCCACTGCTGCGGAGGTAATTTTGCGCCATAGAACGCGGTCTTTTGTGAGGCTGTCCCAGGTGTTAAGGTCTATATTAGTTTTCTTCAAGGTCTTCTTGAACTGGTCTTTGTAGCGTTTCTTAGGGGCACCGCGAGGTCTGCTGCCAGTGCTGAGCTCACCGTATAAAAGTTGGCGAGGGAGTCTACTGCTGCTCATACGCTGAACGTGTCCAACCCATTTAAGTTGGTGGCTGATGAAGTGGGCTTCAATGCTATACATTTGAGCTCTTTCCAAGACTCTAATGTTGGACACATAGTCGTCCCATTTAATGTTCATTATAGAGCGAAGTTTTAGCTGGTGAAATCGCTCCATTTTCTTAATATCTCGTCGATAGAGTGTCCATGTCTCACACCCATACAGCAACGTGGAGAGAACTACAGCTTGGTAGACCATCAGCTTGGTGGTTAAATTAAGATCTTTGTTTAGAAACACTCGCCGAGTAAGTCTCCCCAAGGCTATGTGTGCTGTTCGAATTCTGTTTTCTACATCCTTCTCTGCTGTGCACTGTGTAGAGAGAATGCTTCCAAGGTAGGAGAAGCTATGTACTTGCTCAAGGGCTGTGCCGGAGAATACATTTAATTTACCCTCTCAGGTATACGTTAATTTAATTGATACCACCTAACACTTCATATTTTCTCCATTTCATTTTTGTGGTAATGCAGTAGTTTCTGACTTCTATGTTAATTAGTTGCTATGGAAGGTCATCTCCAAGTATTGGCGTTGGCTGAAAATATTTCGTTAGTGACTCACATGGCAACGCAACATATCACCAGCTGGCACAGTTATCTCTCTACCAGAGTGTCCTCACTACATACAATAAACAAACATGCTGCGCTTCGTTCCACTAACTGATACTGTGTTTAATTTTACTTCCATTTCCTTTAAAAATCCGGTGAACTAAATATGTTGAAAAAGCAAGCATTCAATACACATTGGTCAATGTGTGAGCTGCAGAATATTTTCTCACTCATCCACTGGTCCTCCAATGGTCCTTCTCCATGGAAGTAGCTAGGATATATTGCTTCACCAAGCTGAAGTTGTTGCAGTGTATTTTAACAGTTTCCTGTTTTTACTTTCCACGTATTATCGCTATAGTATTGCGATCTTTCAAAATTTCATTTTAGAGATTACATTTGGTCACCATATTTAGGATTATTTAAGTATTTATCAAATCCTGAACATTTTTTGCTTATTCTCTGTCATTGATAATAGTGCTTATTCCTTTCACAAGTATTCCTAACTACAATAAACGATCAAAAAATAAACAATTTGTGTGAAATTTTTGCGTAATTTTCTAGCACATAGTTACCTTATAACTAAATCTCTCTTCGTCTAGTAGAGTCTTCAACACCATAATTTTTTACTTTTTGTTTGTAGAACTTTTTTTTCCCCCTTGGATAGTACCTGACTTGTGCTCATGAATTTAAAATGTTAGTAGATTACTACTGCTTCTATATTCAGATGAATACCACTTATGATTTATTTAAACGCTTAAAAGCAAACATTACAATCATTAAAGTAAAAAAATCGTTGTCTTTCAAAGTAATCGGGTTAATAATTTTCAAAGGAGAGATCAGAATATAAGCTAATTACATGAAATGCACTTGATTATTCTCGAAAGGCTATTTTTTCATAAAGCAAACTGATTCTGTAGCAATCGGCGGAAATCATCAGGGTGCTACAACTTGTTCGTGGAGGCTCAAAACAGGTTTATTAATGTGCTTTAATTTGATAAAGGTCTGCTGGTAATGGAGTATACTGAAAGCGAATTTAAAGGAGCCCATCACAAACCCCAGGTGTGTTCAGAGCATTGCAAATTGTTGGAATACACGATAAATAAAAATACGAGATCATGTTAGTGCAAAAATAGTTAGAAATTGATTCACAAGTTTCCCACTATAATTACTTTGGTTGTAACACCAAATATAAATTAAAACAGAGATGTTAAGTACGAAATGATGTTTGAAACAAACCGTAAAGCCTTAGGAGACAAGATGTTCAGAGATTCGCAACTAAAATGCAAGATCATGTTAGTTCTCATGATTTTCTTTGGCAGTGAGTAAAGGAAGGAGATAATAAAAGATAAAAACCGTATATAAGCAGTGGAGCTGAAGTTTCTATGATCTGGAAAAGGATGTACAAAACTGGATCTAATATAAAATAAATGTTTTGAAAAAAGTAAAAACCGCATTAAAAAAAAGCACACTAAAAATTTTAAAATAACTTTATACCTTGCTTAGAAGAAAATAAATCTAAATGGACAATATTTTACATTACTGTTATTGAAATTTTTACTTTAATTGGTTATGTTTGGGGTCGGTGCCAGTAGTCACATCGCGAAGAAGGAATTACTGAACTTTATCTGATGTTCGAGGCTACACGGGGAGTACGAACAAAAAATCCAGCATGTAGTGAGGCAGATATTGTTATTGTAGAGGACAGATTAGGGAAACAAATTAAAAACTACTTTAATCTGTGTCTAGTTCTCGTTGGTCGTCCAGGCATATCACTGGCGCTACAGCGTCAGTTGGTAGTCTTCATCGTGCAGTAAACGCTTTACAGTTAGTATCATCTGCATGTTTCAGTTTTGTTGAAACATGTTTCTAGCAATATTTGTAGGTAAGTAGTAACATGATTTTTTATGTTTATTGTTATTCATGATTGTTTTTATCTTTTTGTTTTTCTTCCTTTGACTGGCACCGACTCCAAAAATAACTAATTAATGTAAAAATTTCAATAGTAAAATATTGTGCATTTATATTTACTTTCTTCTAAGCAAGGTGTAAAGTTATGTAAAAAAATTTAATGTGCTTTTTTGAAGGTGTTTTTTATGTTTTTTAACACAATTATTTTATTTTTAAATTTTTAGTGGTATCATAGTTTGTTTTGTATTTAAAATATGCTTCAGCAGTTCTCATTTTGCGATCTTCCGGGTAGACCAATGGATAAAGCACTTGCTTTAAAAAAAAATCTGTCTTTATGTAACCCACCAACTTCCAGAACGGGATGAACTGGATGTTGTGTTAAGGAAAGTCAGTTAACTTTTTGGTCCGATCTGTTTTTCGACTTTATCATAACATCTGTTAAAGCTGCTACTCAATAATCGAAACATGTAACATCTGGGCATTAATACATACAACATACACAAATCTGTCTCTGGATTATATCTGTTTATTCCGGCATCACACAGAACATGTAGAAAATTAATTGGTTTTCACAACGCGATAGCTTGGGGTCCAAGCTGAAATCTGAGGTAAATATTGAGACATTAAGACACATTAATTTTATGAATATTCTACCATGACTTAAAAATGGCTCAATTGATTTTGACTGGATTTAAAACTGTGGATATTTCTAAAGAACATTGCAAATTAAAAGGGGTGGGGGTAAAGGGGAGTAGGGATTGGGCATTTGTATGCCAAATTTAGACTGTCTTTTCTGTTTGATTTAAAGTATACATGTGTAAATTTCTATTGATATTAGATAAAAACTGGAGGTATATATAAAAAACAATTAAGGAATTTTTGTAAAGCTAGTGTGGACAGTATTTTTCTCTTTGTTTTAAAGGATACATGTGTAAAGTTCCATCGAAACAAGATAATAAATGTAGTTTTGTGTAACGAACATTTGCAAAAATGAAATGGGATAAGGGAGTGAGCGATTGGATTTTGTTTTAAGGATGTAGATACTATGTTTCTCTTTGTTTTTAAGTATACATGTGCAGTGTTCCATAGAAATCTGATAAAAACTGTGGGTATCTATAAAAACATTGGAAATTAGGAGGTGTTGAGGTAGAAGAGAAGAGGAGTTGGGCTTCTGCAACTAAATTTAAACACAATTATTCTGTTTGTTTTAAAGTATACGTGTGTAAATTTCCTTCAGAATCGGATAGAAACTGCGCTCTCTGTAGATTAAGGGGATGAAAAGGGGGAGAGGGGTTTGGCTTCTTTATACCATATATAAACAGTATTTTTCCGTTTGTTTTGAAGTATACATGTGCATACTTCCTTCAAAATCAGATATAAACTGTAGCACATTGACATTAACTACAGGGGTAGAAAGAGGGATAGGGTTTAGGTTTTTGTAAAGGTAATGTGGACAGTATTTTTTTTTCTCTTTGTTTTGAAGTATACGCATGCGAAGTTCCACCGAAATCGTATTAAAATGTGGGGTGTAAAGGTTGTAAAAGGGGAGCTAGGGTAGTTTTTAGACTTTTTGTTCAGAAATCTTCTCCACAAAAAAATACATGTATGTACCAACATTCATAAATATCGGTCAAATGGTGTCGACTGTAGCCTTTTAAAAAGAAAATTGACAAAAATCAAGGGGGTAGAAACGGGGAGAGGGGATCAGTTTTTGCAAACCAAAAGTTGAAATTATTTTTCTCTTTGTTTAATAGTAAACGAATGCTAACGTCTATCTAAACCGGATAAAAATTGTGCTTTTGTATAAAAATTAAGCGGTTTGATGGGGAGAAGATGTGGTTTTTTGATTTTTTGTTCAGAAACCTTCTTCGTGGAAAAATACGTATAAGCACCAACTTCCGTGGTAGTCGGTCATACGTTGTCAACTGTAGCTTTTTATAAAGAATATTGACAAAAATTAAGTGCGTGGAAGGAGGGAGAGGGGTTGGGCTTTGGCAGACCAAATATTGACAGAATTTTTCTCTTTATTTTAAAGTATAAACGTGCAAAGGTAAATCAAAATCAGATAAGGGACGTAGGTTTGTATAAAATTAAGGGGTGTAATTTTATTTTTCAGAAACCTTCTCCGTGAAAAATTACACGTATATTCCAACTTTAATGGAGATCAGTTAAATGGTGTCGACTGTAGCATTGTATAAAGAACATTAAGAGGGTGGATAGGGGGAGAGGTTTCAGTTTTTCCAAACCAAAAGTTGACAGAATTTTTCTCCTCATTTTTGACTATACATGTCCTAAGTTCCATCGAAATCGGATGAAAAATGTGGGTTTGTATAAAAATTAAGTGCTGTAAAGGGGTAGAAGGGGTGGTTTCTCAATTAAATTCATATGGGACCTCTTTGGAGTTATACCCTATCTGCTATAAAAATTTCATTTCAATCGGTTCAAAATTGGCAACGATATCGCTGAACATACATAAAAAAAGTACAGATGAATTGAGAACCTCTTCCTTTTTTTGAAGTCGGTTAAAAAAATGGACATTATAACATAAACGACGAGATGCGTAAAGCAAAATAAAATAAAGTAACGTATGCATCACTAATCTAGGTACTAACGTTGTTATTACTATTATTTTCAACACCAAATATGAATAATGTGCCAGTAGAAAATCTAGATTATAGGAATAAAGGTAAGATGTAGTGACCGGGAGGGTCGTATTTTTTAGATGTAGTACTTCAATTTACAAGATTATCAATCAACATTATGTAAAAAGGAGTAAAGGCAGATTTCGTGGTGAGTACCAAACACATCTGTGCTCCAATATACGCTTAGACTTGCAGAAATCCTTATCCATCGCTATAATTCATTTCGATAGCTCTGTTTTTATATTCTTGAGTTTTTGTAGCATTTAGAGCTAAGGATACCTCGACGAGAGGCGAAACGCGTCAGAAAAATAAAGAATATCAGACAACAGTTGTATTGGCGTTTTTACTAAATAATAATTAATTTAGAGTTTCGAACACTGACGATTCAGCCGTACGCGCAGCATTTCTTTGCTATTTTCTTGGAATATTCATAACTTCTTCCCTTTCTCAGTTCTGAAAAGCAACACATCTTTCACATAGGAATTTACAAATGATGATAGCTTATGTCACCGGGTAACATATAGCATACCATTTATCTAGGTTAATAACGTAGTTTCCAATGATACAGTGGCTGAAATCGATGTTGTTGTTGCTGTTGCAATTGTGGCTTTAGGGCGGGACGACGTCGGGTTCATTAGCGTCCCTAAAACTGTAAATTTGGAAAATTTAGGTCTAATTGTGCGTATCTCCGAAACAAACCAAACGCAAGACAGCACCAATTCAAATATTGCTTACAAAAAGACTTTGTGAATAATACCGTACTTTGCCGATAGTCATCCACGACCATAAAAAAGGTCACAATTATCGGCAGTTTCAAGTAGTCGTATAAACAAATGATGCGCATATAACTTAAATTTATAAGTAGAGGAGGATATGCTTTGGTTTTTCTAACTAGCCATCATTTCTTTAGTATCGTATCTGTGAATTAACAGCACAAACCCAAAGTCGCGGTTTCAGATAGTGTATAATACAATTGTAGAAAGTTCGTGTCTGTACGTAAAACTTATTTCGAAAAGAGTAATTCCAATGTACACTACCGATGATAGAGATGCTAAAACCGCAAAATTTGAGAATCTTTGCCTATCTGTCTGTCTTTCTGCCCAACTGCTTATCTGTCCACGCATAATTCGAAAACTAAAAGACAAATTTTTATGAAACTGCGCATGGTGATAGCTGATGTAAAACAAGTTACCTTTCGTCCGAGTCGGTAACATAGTTTCTAATGAAACATTGGCCAAAACGATAAATTTTGAAGTTTTTGTATGTGTGTTCACGGATCAAGCAAAAACCAACCATTTCAGTGGAACTGTAAATACGGATAACTCATGTCACGTAGTGGCATCGACAAGTTGGGAAATAAAAAAAAAATCTTTCGCTTATTTAACTGTTCCGTAATAGAATCTATGAATTTAATAATTTCTTACACAGTATTTTCATATTCGAACTGTTTACTTCGATTGGCCACATGCAAACAATATGGACATAATAATAAACCTTCGCAAATTATTTTTATTCAACTTTCAATTTTTTATTTTCTTCGTTTGTATCCATTGTTAATAAATTAAAGATGACAAATTGCAAAGTATGTAATTATGTTAATTAGTTTCATAGTATTCTCAAACACCATTATATTGATGTTTATCGCTGATAATTCATCACAAAATTCGTGCTAAATTTTAGAAAATTACCGGTGGTAATTTAAAAAGGGAAGAAAAAACAACCTAGGACTTTCTTGTCTACGTCATGAAAGGCATTGGAACTGATAATTAGGAACAAAATAGTTTCCTTCGCCAACGAAGCAGCTTAGCTAACATTAGCAAGTATCTCTAAAAATACCTGGAGAAAGAAACAAATAACTACTTACTCTTATGTTATATCCCGTTTAGTTAACAGAAGCGGCTCCAGGTCCGTCTGCTATATCCTCACTCCGCTGCCTTTACGCTTACATACGAAAGGAAATTCACCATTCAGCTACTGGAACACAAGCTTCAGCTAGGAGAACTAGCAAGGGAAGGGGTGGTTAGGTGAGGAGCGGGGCTCGGGTAACGACCTTGAGCCGCCAGTTAGGAGTGAACAGGGTACAACGCGTAGTGCGTAAGCAATGGTGAGAGAGGCTTCCGGTATGGAGGTGACTGTTTGTTGTTATAGGTGCTGCGGCGGGACTGCGAGACGATGGAGTCTGTGTCGCTGGCAGGGTGCTCTGTGCTCCTCACTGCGCTGTCCTACTACCTGTTCCACGTACTGGGCGACTCTCACTTCCTCTACAACCCGGTGCCCAACAGGAACCTGGTAATCGACTCCATATTCGTCTGGATCATTACGCTCGGCTTCCTCGGTTACGTCACCATTTACGTCAGAAAATGTTTCTCCCAATATTCCTGGAACGTGAGTATGCCCTTCAGTTTCATGTATATCTTCGCATTCTCTATCAGCTCCTACACACACAGATACATCCAACCGTATTTTATTGACTATCAGTGCAAAATGTTACCTTCGAAATTAGGAGTAATGTTAATTGATAGATATTTTTCGCAATCTATGGCTCCGTTCTACAAGAGCAAATGATTTGTTCAGTATTAATTCTTGACTGTCTATTTATTAATTATAAATGAACGAAATTTTTCTGGCTGTTGAACGTTGATAAATTCTTCAAGGAAACTAATATAGTTAAATTGTTGTTTCAACACAATATTTCGACGACTGTACTCTCCATCATCATCTTCAGGCGTTAAGCTCTTAGCAAGCTTTAACCTCCTACATCTGACTATGGCGACGAAGAATACAGTTGTCGAAATATTGTGTTTAAACAACAATTTCATTAGTTAGTTTCTGTGAAGAATTTATCAATGCACATTAATTATCAATAGTCACGGAATTTACGAAAACCGAATCATTCATTCCCATTAATAAGTTAATTATCTGAGCAAGTAAAGCCTGTTGGAAAATGAAATCTATCACTTCTCTCATCATTTTTTTCACTTCTGTCAGATTATTGCCATTACACATCCTTTGGTATCTAAATTTCTATTATACAAATATCAGTGGGATAGTAATTTGTTTTAAGATTTTATTTATTCCTGTTACTTCATTCAAATATATCCTACTTATTTCATATTACAAGAAATTGGTTACTATAAAACGTATTTATCAATAAATGTATTCTATAGCAGTCGACAAATTTTCTAATAGTTTTAAGTTTTTTCTACCAGACTTCATGTTGCTAAAGTCACTTCACATTCACTTCTATGGTGAACTTCTGTTTATTTACTCTAATTTTAATGTATTATTCTAAAACAATGTTTGGAATTTCTGGAAGAATAGGGACTAATATGGTAATCTAATTAATGTATTAAGTCACAAATTGATCTTTTCCTTTACCAGTTGAATTTCAGTTTTTGAATCTCTTTACCAATAAGTGCAGTTATATACATTTAAGTAATTATACCTTTTTAATACCAAGATTTTGATATTAGATTGCAACATCTGACACTAAAAAAAATATACGATTTCAAGGAAAATAAATAGGTTTATTAGTTTAAGCTCATAAGTCGTCTGAAGCTTTGACCCCAAACTTAATATCTTCGAACATTAAGCGTCAAGCTACATTTTAGACCTTTCTATAAATACAATGCAGTTTTTCCATATATACTGTACCTTAAGATTCTTTCATTGCGAACATAAGAAGAGTAATTGTATGTTCAAACCATATCAAAGAAGTACAAACAGAACTGCATACTCATACGAGAAAATGTGAGGACCGATGCGACATTCATAACAATTCGTTTTTCTCTAGGACATGGACATAAATGTGGGATTTAAAATAGTTATGCGGATAATCAAGTATCACTGAAATACTATCAATCACACTAAGTAAGTGTAATTAAACCAATTAACAGTCCAGTAATATAATATAGAGGTTCACCAATAGAGTCTTTTGACCACAAACTATTTCTACCGCATAAACGTTAAAAATTCACGAATTCCTATCTCAAACTGACACTACTGACAGATCTTTCATTTGTACCCTACCAAAAGAAGAGAGAACAGCATATTGAAACTTCTTTAGATTATCATATTTTAAGAAAATAATAACAAAATTATATAATTAATAATTCATGAGAATGGATTCTATTCTGTTGTCCTTCTTACCTGTATCATTCCTTCAATATAAAAAAGAACGGTAGATTTGTAAAACAAAATGACAGCTACAAACTCTCTAACTACCTTAAGACAAGAGGACTAATACTCTTTTGGACAGTTATAATACTGTATATTCGGCTGCTGAGAAAATGTAAATGCTTTTTTAACAAATGAAACAAAAATCAGATTTCAATTCAATGGACCTTAACAATGAAGATCGTTTCATACTACCCGAATACCACATATACAAATTGAACTTGAAGCGAGTTAGAAGCATAAAAACCAATAGCTAGGAGACGTAATAGTTTTAAAAAATATTTTTAATCAGTTTGCTTGAATCCAAATATCAGCTTTTATAACGATTATAACCAATGTCAATCAGACCAACAGTTTCATCTATATAAAATTATTCATAAAACGTTTTGTTATTTAGAAACACTACTTCAAAATTGTAATAACAACTCTTTTCACATAGTGCATTCAATAAAAATAATACAATTAATCATACATATGACTATATGACTATACAAAAGGAACCAATAAATTAAAAGCGTTTTCTTTATTACAATTGTATTTAAAGACAACATACATTAAGATTTGTATTAGAAATGTAAATAGCTTTGCTTATATAGTGAAATACACTAAAACGCTTTAAATTTTCGAGTTCAACCTAACACATCAGCGCGCTGCTGAAAATTTTTTTTATTATCTTCTGCAGCGCTGGAACTGTTTTAGGACATTCCAACCATTAATGCCATACGCTACCGTCATTACTGCCCTTGATTAATAGCATATTAATTAGAAGTAGGATTCCATAGTACTGAAACGATTCATTCTTCTGGGAACACATGTTCTAAAAGTAATTGTGCTGCCGTTCCTTACATCACCAACATCCATGTTGAAGATTAATGCTATTCCAAACATTATATTTTTCCAGCAGTCCGTTATAATTATTATTGCAGAACACAATAACCCTTACCAGCACACACAGCTCTTCTGAATCTGTAACTACTACAAAAGTACACTTGCTAATGATAATAATTTGTTCACAGGAGGAAGACGACGAATCTGAAATCTTGCTGGTACAGCCTGCGGGTCATACTGTCCCGCGCTACACGTAAGCTTGTTATCTGGCGGGCTGTAGATAGGAGGCAACAACAGCGTCAACTCAGTTACGAAACAGTTCAGACAATACCAGAGGGCGTATGCTAACTACTACAACATTAGGAGGAATAAGAATAATAATGTTTCCTCCCACATCTATTTATGTTTGTTATTGTAATAATTAAATAAATACTTATTAATGTTAATTATTTCATTAGCTCAATTGATTACTTGTTAAATTTATGCGATTATTATTTGTCATTTAAAATTGAGAGTGGGAATGTGCCGGACATTGAAATGGAAAAGCTTTTAATACGTTTATTATGACTCTAAAATTATTAATGAATTGTTCAAAATCTTATAAACCCAAACATTTATTTCCAACACGTTAGCTATATCGAAAATAAATATCACGAATGAACGGTATAAGATATAGCGTTTGTAATTCATATAGACTGAATTAAACCTGAAGGCGATTAAGTTGACAGTTTGAGCATTAAATACTCTACACTTGGATTGCCATGGCATTTTGAGAATTCAGCGGGTGTCATGACAAGGGAACTGAGGTGTGTTGTGCAGTCTGTTACGTGAAGCTTTAATACCCAGTTGGAAACAAAAGTGATCTCGCTTATTGTGTTAGTTTCGGTGGCCCATTTCTATGAACCCAGAGTTAATGCCTGGGGTTGATATAAGCGGAAACCAAGGTAGGTCATGCGGAATCAGTGTAGATTGTCAGTTCTTTCCGCTACACCATACCAGAATCGACGTTCTTCTCGCCGCAGTGAACTCGTAGTCCTTCTCCTCCTTTGATTCTCCAAGTTGTTCCTCTACGTGGTATTAGTCCACCAATGACAGCGGGCTATTATTCCACGTCATTTCCGAGGACATCTCATTACTACCAGAAAATTTTAGCAAAATATTCTCAGAATGACTATTCACACACTAATTCCTTTATACAATCTTGTTGGCAGCTATCTTACAAGCATCAAACACTTCAAACGTTTTGTCGCTACATTAAATCAGATGGTGTTTAGTATGTGGACATTATCCCAACGACTTCAGGATGGTCGAATAGTAGCAAGTCAGGCAGTGACACTATATCAACAGGACTTGCCTCGCTAAGATAAAGTGTCTTATTTCAATTATTTCACCTGATACACAATGTACTACCACAATTTGCAATGTTAAAAACGTTTATTACCAATTTAATCCAATATTTTCATACACTGAAGGTAAAAATAAAGATTATTTTGAAAATAATTTTTTTTAAAAATCGTGACTAGATCCTAATAAATACATGCATTGCACTACTAACAATTATACCAGTTTTCTTCCTATCCTTTCAATACGTATTTTATTTTGCATAAACACTGTTAAAAATGTTTGCTATAATAAATTGTTTAAAAATTTCCCAGGTGATGGCTTGTTCAAATGTTGTTGAGCATAGACATTAAATGTGTACGTCATTAAAAATAAAACAAAGTTTCAGTCATTGTATCGATATTACCTGAAGCTTTTTCGGGTGTCAGTGTAAATACATTTCTAAAACTTTTAACTGAATAAAGTATAGTGGCAGTAATAGGGAATACACATACTTAAATGCGTAGACCTATTAAATTACCAAAAAATAATTATAGTGAACGTTATCAACGATGTGAAGATTCTCGCCGCGACGAAGTAGGAAATTTTGTTCATGGTGGGACGTATACTCAGATTCATTATATTTTATAACCTATAAGTTAAGTGATATATCTTCTACTTAGGTTCATAATCAATTAATAAAAGGATGGGTGATTAATTGTTCCAATATGAAATTAATAAAAACCTTGGTGATGGTGAAGTAGACCTGTAGCTTCCAACAAATGTTCAAAATTCATATCAGGTTGTATTGGTCACATTAAAATACTTAAGTAGAATCTGTAAAATAGTCGCATTATTGTTCTCATTCATTCAATTTAAACAGTCAACTATATTAAACTCTTGAAGTAAACAACCAAGTTAATTTTTAAAATGGCACGAAACTACTATTCTACAAATTGTCCAAATATTCGCCAATATTTTAATGGCGTAACATATAGTAACGTATAGAAAAGGATCCACAAAACTTCTTAAAACAAAAATAAATAAAAATAAAGTTATTCGGGCAAATAAGTATGATATACATCAAATACTAAAACTTCTGTGATGAGCTCTGAGCTTTTTTCACTATATTGATATTAACCGGTCAGTTTTTATTGCCGTAAACACAGATAAGTCTAAAATAAATTTTTGAAACCATCATCTAATTTTTAAAAAAAAATCAAAAAATCTTCATTGAAATGGTATACCATTCATTACACAAAACGTACAATTCCATTGATAGTGATTAGAATAAAGTTAATAAATTTATTTAAAAAGGTTAATTAACAAAAATTACAACATATACACATTTCGCTTCGTGCTCATTCATATTATCTCAGTGAATTAGGAATTCATAGAAGAACTGAGTTCCTCAAAGTTTTTAAAAGTTATGCTAAAAGATCTCTTCTCTGGTAGAAGGCAGATACGAATAATTACCACGCTACCAATAAAAATGTGGGAATGGTATTTACGATTACAGTACTGATCCGTTCTTACATGTTGTAGCTCTATTTTTCCGGGGATGTATTTGAACGTAACATTTTTTCATAATATTTATCTGCTACAAGTACGCTCTTGTTACTTTCTTCACGAGTGTAATGATTATCTGTCACCATATAAAACAACACTAATTAAGCGAAAACAAATGTAATTCTTGCAGAAAAATAACTACATATACAGCAACCCACCTGTAGCAAGATGCACACAATCATAACACATTTAAAATATACTTGGAAGCAAACATTTTCTGCACCGTTAGGTGAAACGCTAAGGACTAGTTCTAAGGACTAGTTCAACTGCGTTTAAACAATAACTGGCACAATCCTAACGACATCTATCTATTTTATTATATAAATACCACACACTTTTTTTAATAAAACCGATAATTGTCCTTAGAATACCAAAATGGCAACAGCCATCAAGACATTAGCCTGCTAGGGCCGGCTTCGCTTCCTGCAATGAGTATCTTCAGCCGGCTGACACATGGTGCTCTAGCATGAGTCACATGAGTCATCTATCTATCACCATATAGCAAGTGCAGATCTCAATCCAGAAGCCACAATACTCGAAGAAGCTATAATTTAAAAAAAAAAAAAAAAACTTGCCAAATTTAATACGTTAAAATTGGTCGCATGTAGTTGTTTCACAAACAATCAGATAATCGACCAATTATCCGTCTTTCGTGAACGCGCTATTACTTTTTTCTCCCGACATTTTCGGTCGTAAACAACTCTTTACGTTATACAAAAGGTAGAATGCGAAAGAGCCTTCAGTCACTAGAATACAAAGTGACTGAAGGCTGTTTCCCATTCTACCATTTGTCTGATTAATACAGTCACGTCAATATAGAGGATTATGGATAAAATTAAGTTATCTTTACGTTATGTTTGACATACGAAGAATAAGTAACTTATTGATTATGTTACCATGCTCAGAATAATCTCCCTAAAATGGTCGTCAGGTGGCGTCCATTAATTACGTGAGGTAATTTTTTGGAAATCTGCTCTTCCCCCCTTAGTGAGATCTTGTGGAACCCCCTCTCCCTATTGTAGGGCGAGATCTTCTCCCCTACTGACGACCTCATAGCTTTTGGAGATCTTTTTTTAGCTCCCCTCTGTAGGGCGGTTAGACCCCACCTAACCTTGGGATCGACATCAGTTTTTTTTATTGTTGTTGTTCTACTGTTCTTCAAGAAATTAAAAAGATGACGTGAGATTTCTGTTGACTTCCCCCCCCCCCCCCCCCCTCTTGGTGAGATTTCGCTGCCTTTCTTGGGTTTTAAATATGCTGTAAATACGTTTCCAATTCAATAAGTACAAGCAAATCACTCTTACCGAATTATAGCCTCCTTCAAAAAATTATAAACCAATGTTTAGGCATATAGTCACTTATGTTACTGTTGATCAAGTAACGGCTTCTGTATTTTTAAGGAAAATAATGTCACTGGCAAAGTCAGCATCATTGTATGTAACTCAGTAGTGCCTATGTTAGATATGTAGCAAAATCCATAATTCTTCGTTTCTTTCAAGTATTTTAAAATTTTATAGATAGAATTCCAGTCAGAGTCATCATAAGAATGTAGAAAGTGACTCACCTGACTTATAGCAAACATAACAATATTTGGTATACTGTTTTTATTTACAGCAATCATATAAAATTTTCTCAGCAACTGTTCTATACATTTAGTTTGGTGTATAAAGATCAGTCTTTAAATCTCTTTATTTTCATGCTAATAAAATTAGTAAGAGGGTAAATTTTCAAATTAAAATTCTATTGCAGGTCATTAATTACTTCATTCAAAACAGTCTTATCTCAGATCAGAATTCCTTCATCAACATACAGACAAAGAAAACATTTGATATCATTGAGTTGTGCAGTATAAACACACTGACCTGATTTGGTTTTCACAAAATCAAATTTATTTAAAACTGAATTGATTTTTGTATTCCAGCACCTATGGGCTGATTTTAAGCCATATAAAGATTTGATGAGTGTACATGCCATATTGGGTTTGCAGTGTAGTCCCTCTGGCAGTGTCATAAGTATATTCTCTTTCAATTCACCATAAAGGAAAGCTGTAGTTACATCAAATTGCATGATCTCTAATTTATGTTGAGCTGCAATGGACAGTAATAGTCGAATAGATCCATACCTTACTGTTGGTGAGAAATTCTCATCATAATCAATCCATTCAGTTTGAGCATATCCCTTTGCTCATAGTCTGGATTTGTAACGTGGACCAGTTGGTTCATCCTTAATGCAGAACACCCACTAACATCCTATTACTTCTGCATCCTGAGGCTTTTCTACCAATGTCCATGTTCCATTTTGATGGTGAGATTTAAATTCTTGTTTATAGACATCTTCCACTTTTCTGAAAAAGGTGATGTTTTCGCTTCATTGTAGTTTCGTGGAATAGGAATTGTTGTATCTTCACTGTAGCACAGATAATCGTTTTCAACTTTATCTTTTTCTTTAGTGAGCACTAATTTGTTTCTAGATTTCAGAGTCATATTTGAGGGTAAATGTATCTCAACAGTCACTTCTGGTTTATACTCACAGCTAGAAGTGGTACTGGTATCAGAGAAGTATTGAGCAGTAGTAATTGTGGAATTTGATTTGTCACAGAAGCTCTCTGATGTGTGATTGTTACTTAATTCAGGTGATGAATCATACATTAGTTTTGTCAAATCTACAGGGACATAATTTATTTTGATAGTAGATTCCAGAAAAACAGCATCTCTGCTTTTAATCACTATCTGAGAAGAAGGGATTATAAATCTATAACTTGTTGAATTCTCACTGTATCCAATAAATTTTGATTTCTGTGCTTCAGGATCACACTTCCTTCGTTTCTCTTTAGGGAGATGTATCACTGCATCACAGCTAAATATTGTTGAATTACTCCTATCTGGTTTTCTTCCTGACAACACTTCCTCTGGTTTTTTAAACGTCAGTGATCGTGTTGGAGCTTTGTTGATAAGGTAAGCAGCAGTATGAATAGCTTCATCCCAGAATAGCTTAGGAAGATTAGCATTGATTAACATACATTTTGCTCCTTCCACTAATGTTCGGTTCATTCACTCAGCAACATTTTATGTTGCATTCTAATTGCTTTTCATCTTGCATTTTAAAATGTTTGAATTTTCCAAAAGCTTCTGACTTATTACGAATAAAATAGACAAATATCTTTTTTTTCATTAGTCATCAATGAATGTCATGAAATATTTAGCACCTCCTAATGACATGGATTCCATTGTACCACAAATGTCAGAGTGTACTAGCCCAAGTACCTTTTTAGCTTTTGATCCATTGCATTTTTAAGGTAATCTCTTTCGTTTTCCTTCTAAGCAAGTTGTACAAACTAATTTGTCTGCTTTCTTGGACAATTTTACACCTTGTGCATTCTTCACTATTTTCTCCAGATCATTATAGTTCAAATGACCCATTCTCTGATGCCATAGAAAAATGTCTTGCTCATCAACATCAGATATGTTTGCCTGATGATTACATATATTTAATCTGTACAAATTGTTGATTAAACTGGCCCTTACTGTTGAACTTTACTTTACCACCATTTCTAATTATCTGGCTGACAGATAGTAGATTTGTTGACAACTCTGGTACAAACAGGAAATTTTGAAACAAGATTTTCTTACATTGGCCATTAGGACCATACACATTCAAACTATATTACAACAGAAATATTATTAAGTACTGAAGGCAGTAATTCTAATTCAATGAGTACAAACAAATCATACTTTAACAGTTACGGTTGTTTTCTGTAACACTGTAACATTTAGATACATTTTGGTTAGTCCACCGTCACTGATTCCACAACAGAAGTTCAGCAAATATAACGGAAGCATTAACGCAATTATTAGCTTATGAGATAGAAACTTTTATGGAAATAAATAGATCTTTCTCTGTCAGTGCAGCTCTTCACAAATTACGTAAATAGACTTTAATACTACTATTACTATTACTCCGCGATTCACTAAAAGTGTGTGGTGGAGGATGCATTGCACCTATCCGGAAAGGTAATGGTTTGGAAAGGATGTACAGGATATGGCAGGAGACACCCATGGGCTATTGTGAGGAACCATCCCAGCATTAGCGTGGAGTGATCTGGGAAAACCATGGAAAACCCAGATCAGGATGGCCGGAGTGCTTTATCGAAAGCTACTCCTGTCGGATTTTAAGTTTACTCGCCCGGTAAATCCTTTCTATTCCATTCCCCAATCGCTCGTGGAAAAAATTAATACAGAAAGAATCGGTTCTGGCCCTGATTGCTCTTATCTTATTTTCACGGCCATTCAGAGATACGAATGTTGCTGGTAGCAATATTTCTTTGCTGTCATTCTGAAGAAATATGCCAGTCGTGAATTTTTCAATTAACTTCCGTCGAGAGCAACGCCTTCAGTGTTCCAGGTCTTCCCAACATAACTCCTTCAACATCGCACTTACGCTTTCCCTCCAACTATATATACCTGTCACGAATCGGGCGGCTCTTCTTTGGACCTTCTCTAATGCTCCCATTAATCCCTTTTGATGGGGACGTCATACAGAGCAACAATATTCTTAGTGAGGCCGCACTAGTAACTTGTATGCAATCGATTTAACTTCCGGAGAGCATTGTTTTAAATTACGACCTAGAAATTGAAGCATACGATTTGCTTTCCCAATTACATTCTTGATATGCTCATTCAACGACAAATTATTACGAATTTTTACACCTTGGTATTAAGCGGAATCTACTGTTCTAAGGTCAGTACCATTAATTGTGTATTCAGAGCTAAATTGTGTCACCTTTTTACTTACACACATGACTTGGCACTTTTTAGAGTTTAAATCCAACTGCCAATCTTTACACCACCCAATTATTTCCATAATATCGTCTTGTAACAAAGCGCAGTCGTCCTGGGTTGTGATTTCACGATAAATAATAGCATCATCAGCAAATAATTTCTTCATCCCCCTTATTATGTTGCACAAATCATTAATGTATATGAGAAACAACAGAGGCCCTATCACGCTTCCCTGGGGAGCCCCGGACCTTACTTCGTTAAGTGATGAACGCTAACTGTCGAGAACTACACACTGTGTTCTGCCCTTCAGAAAGTATGCAACCCAGTCGCATATTTGTCTAGATATGGCGTAACCGCGAAGTTTCGTAAGTAACCTAGTGTGACGAACAGTGTCGAAAGCTTCTTTTAAAGTCTAATAGTACTAAATCAACCTGGGACTGCTCATCTACAATACGGCTCAAGTCGTGAATTAAAAGGGCAAGTTGTATTTCGCAGCATCGACCTTTTCTGAATCCATGTTGATTTGGGTTTAAAAGCTCACCTTCATCCAAAAACCACATGACATTTGAATAGATGATGTGTTCTAAAATCCTGCAAAATATCGAGGTTAACGATATCGGCCTATAATTTTGAGGATCATTAACATTCTGTACTACCATATATAAGGAAAAGACACGTTATAAAAAAATCTAGGTGATAGTAACTATGCAAGTACAGGGGTAGGTGAAATTTTGGTTATGATATGAAATAAGCTACTAATAAATTAAGTGAATGCCTGACTTGACTGAAGAAATACTAATCTCGTTGTATTTGCTCGGGAACCAGAATGTGTACTTAATCGGATTACAGCTATAAGTGAAACATTAATAGCAATATCACCACTAAATAAAATGAGGAAACCACAAAAAAATATGAAAGACAATTTGTTGAAGCAATGTTATGGACATATAAATATATAAATGGAGGAAATTTTTCGAGGGTAGCAGTGAACATACAAGCTCCGTACTTCCATAAATGATTTATTATGATGAAACATGATAGCTGCCGGACTGATGGTTCCCGTGCGTAGAAAAGAAATAAGAGGATTTGAAAAAATGATAGTATGTAAAATAATTGATCTATGGTACTTTTTGGATAAATAAAAGCTTATAATTTAAATTGGAACGTTCTCTTGTGTTACGACATCTAGATATCACTGTCAATAAGGAAATATCAACATTTGCCTCTTAAGAAATAAGGTGCAATAAGTAACATTAATTGTATTGATTCGAACAACTCATTACCCAAAATAAGGACTACCAAGCAACCCAATAAATATATGTCGGAAACCAAGATCCAAGAAGAAATATGGAATTTATGGGGTTATTATAAAAAAAAAAAAAAAAAAAAAAAAAAAAAAAAAAAACTAGCCACAAAGCCAGTCTAAAATGACGGGTTTAACGGAATGTTCGGCAATTGATTTCTTTTTAGTAGCCTACCTAAATAGATTGTTATAAAATAAAACTCAATAAGCTGTAATTTCTCGTCCATTGTGATACAGCAAAAAGTTTCAGTTGTCAATTTAGTCTAGGCGAATTAATCCACGAATTAGTCCACGCGAATTAATACAAACTTGATCCAAAATCGTCACAGTTTCTTTACGGGTTATTCCATCTTCCATTTTTTGTATTCGTGATTCAGATAAATACTAACACCTATGAATGGCTGACACAGTTACATGCAGCTGAAATACGGCATCAGTAAAGGCAAAGGAAATTAAAAATAAATCATAGCAACTTATGTCAATCCCCTTAATATTAGTTTTAATTGTAGTCTATGTTGTCTAGTATGCGAACAGTACGGCACTACTTCGTTAAAACAAAGTAATGATGTAAGTAACAGAACACTCAAGAAAACAAATTAAATTATTTAAAAAAAAAATACTTATTCCCTCTGCTGTCAAGTGCAAGTTTTAGTAACAATCTATCAAAATTGCCGCTAACACTGAAATAATTAAATCTTTTATCTTACATTTATGTGGCAAGAGATTTTAACGAATGCTTTTACATAAAACGAATATTAAATAAATCTAAGCAAATGATGCTTATTATGTCGATTTAAACTCAATACATTTATTTCAGTGTTCTGACAATTTACGGCTTAGTGTAATTCCTCGTGCCTTGCGCTGTAGCAAAAGGTTTCAGTTTCCATTCGGGTCCAGGTTGCATTTCAACCTAACCACGTAACTTCTCGCCAGCATAACAATACTTCAATCTCAAGCATATTAATACATGAACTGTATCGCTTTTTACTGGCAATAATCCATCGCGATATAAATTTGATCAAAAATCTTCAAAGGTTCTTGCACATTTCTTTTTTGTGATTCAGACTGGTAGTAAAAAGTTTGATTGGCTGACACAGTTGCTGAAATAATAGGCTCAGTAATAGTACACAGTGAAAGCAAAGTAAATTAAAATAAATCTTATAAACTTATATTAGGCCACGGAATATTTCTTTTAAGTGTAGTTTAGGATGCACAGTTCCCGGATCAATATGCAAGTATTTCCATTCAAACGAATTAATCATTTCAATAATAGGACACAGTTTAAAATAGTTTGAAAAAACTAAATTACTCATGCCCTCTGCCGTAACATCAAATGTCAATGCTTAGTAATACTCTAACTAAACTTTTCGCAACGCTGATGCTCGAAATACAAAGCTTTTATCTTACATGTCTATGGACAAAGAATTTAAGGAATACTTCTATATTTCAAAATAATATTACGTAAATATAAGCATCTAATGATTGATATGTCGATTTTAACGCAATACATACTATTATTTCAGTGTTCTGTGAGTTAATTTATTCACTGATGCTTGGAAATGTTATTAAATAACGTGCATTCACAAGAATAATATCGTAAAGCGTGACGTCATAGCGCAACGTCATGGATGGACGTCATGTCGTTACGGACGTCATGCCGTGTGACATCTAGTCTATGGTACTAATAGATAGAAGCGATTTCAGAAATTTACTGTAGCTACATTATTGGACATATTGTCACAAAACTTTACAGTCATATAGAATAATTCAAAAGTTTTTTGACATATAACATGTATTCTATATGTATCGCCTTACTGATTACTTATACATGCAGACGATAATAAAGTGCTTTCTACACTCGGTGCAACCTGTCCCAACCAATCTGTAAAAAAGCACTATTGGTGCCGGATCATAAGATTCTTTTGTGTATGGTTATGCGAAGGTCAAACCTCCTCTGCTAACAAAGCTACCACAACATCCGAACCGGCATCAACAATACTTTATAATACATTGATATGGACATGCTGCACCGAGTGTGACAAGAACTTAACTGTCGTCTTGATATCTGCAGGAGACATATAGTGCACTTGTAAAGAATCAAAAAAATCTTTTTGAGGTTTTGTGACAATATGTCGAATAATATAGCCCAGTAAATTAGTGTTAACGATTCAGTTATTTACACTTTTTTTTAAAATAGTTTAACTTCCCTTTTTAACAACGTGGTCTTTAGAGACGGGAAAGGATGGGGGCAAGGAATGGGAAGGAATTCGGCCATGGCCTTTTGAAGGAAGCATCCCGGCATTCACCTGGAGTGATTTGGGGAAACCATGGAAAACCTAAATCTGGATGCCCGGACGGGGATTCGAGCCGCCGTCCTCCCGAATGCGAGGCCAGAACGCTATCCGTTACACCACCACGCTCGGTTTATTTACACTAACCCTGTATATACACGTACTTGACTTAAGCTGGAGAGATCTGAAAAAAAAGGGGTGTACAGGTCTATCAAAGAGCAGTCTTCGTTGAATTATATTTGCTTTTAATCTCGGTAACGAGAGGCTGACAAAGCACTAAACAAATTTGTATGCTTCAAAAACGTTAACGAGGTTTTGAGTCACAGGAAATCCAAATAATAACAATTATTCCGTGTGGTCGTAATGACCTGATGGCAGGGTTTCTATTGGCTGCGCATTCCGCCTCTGTCTTAGCCGCTTTAACCTAATCCGGTAGTGCTACCAGGAACAGGGGACCTACAGTTTACCGCTGAATTCGAACCACGAAAGCATTCTGACGTATTTCACATTGATGAAGGTCGAGTTAAGGGCCTATGAAAATCCCCACCGAGACAGGGATTCGCACCGGGGACCTTTCGATCCTCAGTCACACACCTTTATCAGTAAGCCACCAGACCGCTCAGGGAATCTAAGTGATAGGCTGAACTGCTAGTTTCTAATTGGCTGTTTCTGTTTGTGTTTCTTCCATTGGAATCTGTTAAGCGGTCCTCTCAGCTCGTGGTAGTGACGTGTCCGTAGTGCGGAATGGAATGTGCCGTAGTCGCTTCACAGTGCTGATAACATCCCAACCGGGACGAGTGGTTCAGCGTGGCAGATAGTGACTCGCGAGGTTAGCATGGAGGAGGATCAAAGGGTGAGTGGAGATAATGCTGCATGTACAGCCCGTAAGTCAGTTACTAAGTCACGAAAGTCCGATCACTACAGCGCACATTCGCCACTGACGATGTACTTTTTCTTTGTTTTTAATTGAGATAATTTTGTATATTAAGTAACGGTGCAAAGTGCTTCCAGTGTATCCATACATTTTTATTTTTTATCCTTTATTATAAAAAAAAATATAGCAACAACTTTACCTTCCTATATACCTAGTATTTACCTTTACATATCTTCCTTTCGTTGTTATTATTACAATTAAAATCCGTCGAAGCGTATTAATGATATTTCTTGGATATGTGTAATTAACGGCAATTCTCAATTTCTGCCACTTTTTCTTACAACTACCCTCGAAGTCCGTCATAAGTGACGGCTTGAACGGAGTGTTCTGGCAAGTCATTTATTTCTTCGTAGTTGCTTAAATAATAGAATTCTTATAAAATAGAGCTCAATGTAATTCCTCGTGCCTTACGCTTTAGCAAATAGTCTCAGTTGCCATAGCGGTCCAGGTTGCATTTCTACCTAACCACAAACTCCACTAATATTGCTGATAGAAAATCAAATCTTCAGTCATATGCCCATTAATACAAGTATAATCACTGCATCGCGATATAAACATGATCTCATATTTCTTAGCTTTCTATTAAAAAAAAAAGTGACCAGTAAATATAACGAAAACATCGACCGAATACAAATTAACAAAAAGCAGCTAATAATTAATACGACGATTTAAACAAACTTCTCTTTCAGTGCACTGTCAAATCGTTTCTTCGCAGAATTGTAATTACATGAAGCTCATAACATCGTTTCTGCAGCAGCATCTTTGGCCGTTGTTAGTTCGGCAACAAAAGATGGACCGAACGTGGAGGGTGATCGGTTAACGCTCTGGCCTCGCATTCGGGAGGACGCTGGTTCGAATCCCCGTCCTGGCATCCAGATCTGGGTTTTCCATAGTTTCCCCAAATCATTCCTTACAAAAAGGCCATGGCAGAATTCCTTCACGTTCCTTGCCGCCTGTCCCATCCCACCTCTAATGACCTCGACATCGACGAGGCGTAAAGCCATAACTAAAAAAAAAGGATGAAAGCGTGAAGTTACAGATTTACAGACACAATGACCAAGTTTATCCTTTTACTAGTATTGATGATATGCAATTACTAAATGTTTCTTGCATAAAAATATGTATTCTGAGAAGCCTCTCAGCAGGATTCACCCAACCTTCGGATCGTGAACTAGTTTACGGTTAAATATAAGGTTTAAATAAATTTGTCGCTTGCTTGATTTTCAAAGTACACTCTGATGCCTTCAAGCTGAAACTCCGTATAGATTTAGATTTTCCATGGGTTCACTAAATCGTTCCAGGCGAATAACGGGATATCTCCTTCAAATGGATGGTCAAATTCCTTCCCGTTCCTTGGCCACAGGCCTTTCCCGCCGCCGATGACCTCGACGTCGACGAGGCATAAAGCCATAAAGAAAAGTTACAAAATATTCGCTCACGCAACTTTCCAGTATCGCAATACATGATTTCTAGCTTTCTGATTAGTACAAAGGCTAATGAAACTTAATTCCTTGTTTAAGTAGCATTCCAATTTTCTGTGAGTTAAGTTCTTACAGCACTATTACTATTACCATTACTATTACTAGTACTCTGCGATTCACTAAAAGTGTGTGGCAGAGGGTGCATTGCACCTATCCGAAAGGGTAATGGTTTGGAAGGGATATACGGGATATGGTAGGAGGCGCCCATGGGCTATTGTGAGGAACCATCCCAGCATTCGCGTGGAATGATCTGGGAAAACCATGGAAAACCCAGATCAGGATGGCTTTATCGAAAGTTACTCCTGTCGGATTTTAAGTTTACTCGCCCGGTAAATCCTTTCTACTCCATTCCCTAATCGCTCGCGGAAGAAATGAATACAGAAAAGAATCGGTTCGGGCCCTGATTTCTCTTATCTTATTTTCACGGTCATTCCGAGATACGAATGTTGCTGGTAGCAATACTTCTTTGCTGTCATTCTGAAATATGTCAGTCGTGAATTTTTCAATTAGCTTCCGTCGAGAGCAACGCCTTCGGTGTTCCAGGTCTTCCCAACCTAACTCCTTCAACATCGCACTTACGCTTTCCCTATAACTATATACACCAGTCACGAATCGGGCGGCCCTTCTCTGAACCCTCTCTAATGCCTCCATTAACCCCTTTCGATGGGGACCCCATACAGAACAACAATATTCCAAGTGAGGAAGCACTAGTGACTTATATGCAATCGATTTAACTTCAGGAGTGCATTGTTTTAAATTACGACCTAGAAATCGGAGCATACGGTTTGCTTTCCCAATTACATTCTCGATGTGTTCATTCCACGACAAATTATTACGAATTGATACCCCTAGGTACTTAGCGGAATCCACAGTTCTAAGGACAGTACCATTAATTGTATATTAACACTACTGGAGACTGTTTGTTGCCGCTAATATTTTATTGTTACAGTATTTCTTTGCTATTGATTTTATAAGAGATTATTTGCACGAACCTGAGTTCCAAAGCATTCTTTAGGATCTTAGGAATAACGATTTGAAAACGAGGACTCTTTTAGTGAAGCAATGACTTTTGTATCTCTCAAAAAAGGTGTTTTATTTCAGCTAACTTTATACAGAAGTTAGGAGATTTAGCATAAGCATAGTTTAAGTGATAAAACCTCCGATTGTCTTGAAGGTAATAAAATACACGTCGCTCAGACTATATAGGTATACTAGCTGGTACCCACAACTTCTTTCGTGTTTGTAAAGAATTTGGATTGACAGCTACCGACATCTAACCACCATAGTGCACGATAGGAGACTCGATGCTATTACAACACACAAACGCCAGTCATCTGCGCTATGTAGTTCAGGTAGCAAAGTAAAATTTACGGACACACATGTCTTTGGTCGAAATACGAAAATATCCTTGATCGGCCACTTTCAACCACCATATCTCCCACACTCCCACAGTTACTGAAATTCGGCCAACGTTGTGATCGAAAGTTGACTCTATGTTACTACCATACACAAACGCCAGTGATCTGCGACAGATAGTTTTCGCTGTAAAGTGATACAGTAAGACACGTGCGTCTTTGTCAGAAATATGAAAGTGGCGCAGGTTGACCACTTTCAACCACCATATTTCCCACACCCGTACAGCTACCGACATTTAACCACCTGAGTGCACGATGGGAGATTCACTGCTACTACCACACACAAACATCAATGGTCTATCCTATATATTTGTGGCAGGAAAGAGGAGTATAAGGAGACACAAATTTTTGGTAGAAATATGGAAATGTCCTGCATTGACCAACTTTAGTCATCATATCTTCCACATCACCAGAGCTCTCGGCATTCGGCCAACGTTGTGCACGATAAGAAACTCCATGCTATTCCCTCACACAAACACCAGTGATCTGTGCTATGTATTGGTGGCTGAAAAGTGAAATATAGGGAAAAACCCGTCTATTTATATATATGTGTTGTGTATAAGATTGTGAGAACTATGAAGCTGACAGGATTATGTTGGACACACTCGCCTTTTTTAACGTGAATTCCTCTTTAAGGGACAAAAGAGATTAATTTGAAGCCTTAGCTGACCCACATTTGTAGTCCATTACTATATGTAGTTTTGGTATATGCAACCAGAAGTACCTGCATATAACGTTTCCTTTCAAGCTGAGACATAAGCACGTATGTCCAGAGCTGCAGGGACGGAAATCATGCATTCCAGATTGAATCTGGATTTCATAATGTCGAAAAGTGATCTACTTATTATGACTTCTACGTGAAAATAAGTTCTACAATTTAATCAAAGGCTGAAGTATTCCTGTATTCATGGTGGCGTAAACACTCTACTAATATAACAATTTTAATATCATGCCCTATTTTGCTGATCCGAAGACTTTAAAGTGATTAACATTATTCCTTAATAGTCCTACGGTTTTCACAAAGATTAATCATTATAATTTCGTTCCTTATCAGTTCTGCATTAAGTTCATACTCATTCATTATTCCTTATACTCCAGGTCCATCAATTCATAGTGTTGAAATTTTGATTAAGTGCAACGATATTCTCTCCTCTCACGATGAATAAATACATTGTTTCATGGATAGTTAATTCCTTGTTAGTACATTTGTTGGTTTTAGTTGTACTGCTGCAGTAGCCTGAGAGATTTATCTCTCTGTTTACCAATGATGAAACGTTTGGTCGTTACACAGCCCATTGCCACAGCTGATTGATAAGCCAGTCACTGAATAATACATCGGTCGGTGCAGGACATTTGATTATAAAAATTATTAGCAGATATTAAAGACAGGAAGTTTACAACCAGTGATGTATTATTTCTTTTCCTCGCTTCGATATAGAAAGAACTATGAAGACTTAACTACGTAATCACGAATTTCGCAAACTATATCGCAACAATGTAGATTTTTAGCTACGTATAAAGTATTAAAAATAGTTTACACTAACTCATAACAGCCTAGAACTATTTTTGTTGACGCTTACTTAACATCAACAGCTAAATAAATCTGCATCCACAACACTGGATCCCGACGTACCTTGCAAGATAAATGCCCCATTCATTACAGAAGCACATGGATCTGTAGAGAGTTTAGGAGTAATATGACAATGGAGTTCTTTTTTCCTAGTGACGGATTTTAAAAGCGTAAAAGGGGATAGATCCTTTTATCTTACAACCTAGCAACCAGGGCTAGTAAGCAAGAACCAGACCAGACCTACCGTAGTTATAAAAGTTTAGAATCAATTAAATGTCATTTACACCTCAACCAAATTTACCGTGAGGCGCAGTATGTTGCTGTAAATTAAAATTTACCGTGAAGCGCTGTAAAACTAACTTAGTCCACAACCTGAAGGTTGGTTAGATCCTCTCAAAGGAGGCATAGTAAGTCAGAGGTAGGACAGCCAGTTCCTTTCCTCTAGAGTCTTACAGTAGAAACCAAAAGAGGAATGACCTGGCGTAGCTCATATGATCAAACACTTAAAAATTTCTGGCCCCAAAGCGCAGTATGTTGCTATAAATGAGAGTTACTTTGGAACTACTAAACAAGGTAGACCTAAAAACTTCGAAGAAGACTTGTTTCGTCTATCCTCCCTCGTCAGTGTGCTTACAAAAATAATTTTTGTTTAGGGGTTGAAAGTTTTGCTTAGTAGCAGGTAATCTATCAATGTTACGTATTTCATAACTCAAGTACTACATTTCCTGTGTTTATCATGTCTTGTAATCTGACTGCTTCTACGTACTTCAGTTTTGCAATTGCTGCAGAGTAAACTTTACCGCAAAGTAAACATTACATTTTCTAATACTACTTCCCGTGTCTTCACTAGTTAAATACCAGTATTAAAGAGCCTCACACTATCAGATCACAGATTACTGGTGGAACTGACTGATAAATGTGCAAGTGAGATGAGTTCATCTATAAGTCGATGTTCTCAAACGCTCGGAATATGAGACGGATCCACGAATCTGATTTACCACCATCATCAGTGTTCTCCCTAAGGCAGGTTTCCACTTGTTAGCTCTCCATACTCTCCTGTCTTCTACCTCTCTCTTCAGGTTTATGAAATTTCCGTTCCCCTTGATGTCTTCGATGATCCTGAACCTCCTTCTTCCTCTCACTCTTCTCCCACAAACAAGTTCCCAGTGCGTCTGTAAAACAAGCTCTCGCCTCTCAACGAGTGTCCTATCCAGTTCTTCTTACATTCTCTTATGACCAGCAATAGTTTTCCCCTCTCACCAACCCTTTCCACATTTCAACAATACAATCTGGTTGTGGACAAAGAAGTCTACTACCATCAATTTTTACCCAAGAGTATTTACTCCTCAAAGACGTGAAGCAATATGACCTATACTTAAATTATTTTTACGGAATAAGATAAAAGGAATTGGCTGTACCTTACTGTAAGGATAAACCGCGGTACGCCAATAACGATTTTGTGAGACGATGCAAAGCAATGAAATTCAGAATACAGGCTATTACTTACGATGCTGTTGCGTTAACTTTCGCAGACGCCGGACGACCTGACTTACCGAGGCGGGACGTGTGTGGTGGTGACACTGGTGGCCAGCTTGCTGTGCTTCATACCGCTGTCCTACTTCACCATCTCCGAGCTGCTGCAACCTGGGTACCAGCTCAAGCCGCCGTACTACAGGAACACCGTGCTCGTCTTCTTTTTCGTGTGGATCGGCGTCTTTTCCTACATTTTATTCCTCATGATATACCTCATCAGCTGTATCTGCAAGAGCTGCTCAGAAGTGAGTACCATGTTCGCTGTTTCATCCATCAGAGACTTTCCTGCGATACGAATGTCTGTGCAATACTATTCCAGTCTTAGCAACTCGCTGAACAATTAGATAGTGCAACGTCGTAACTACCTCTCCTTCAAATAGATGTGAGTCTTAGCTTGGTTTTAGGTAACTTTCCAATGTTGCTTGGTAAATGTTTTAAAATAACCACTCTATGTTCATCATCATCAGTTTTCTGCCCCCCCGCAGGTTTTCACTTGGGTGCTCTCCATGCTCTTCTATCTTCTGCCTTTCTCTTAAGAATCATGTAGTTGCCTTCTTCCTTGATGTTGTCTATAATTTTGTACCTCCTTCTTCCTCTTATTCTCCTCGCATAGACTATACCTTCCAATGCGTCTTTTATCAGGCACTCCCCTCTCAACAAGTGTCCATCCAGTTTTTCTTTCTCTCCATTATTACTTGGAGAATTTTTCTACTTTCACTGACCCTGTCCAGCACTTCAACATTACTTATTTTATCCACCCAGCTTATCTTTTCCATCCTCCTCCACATCCACATCTCAAATGCTTCTAACCGCTTTTCATCCTCTCGTCTCAGTGTCCATGTCTCCGCCCCATAAAGAGCCCCACTCCATAAAAAAACATTTACAGAGTCTTTTCCTAAGTGCTTTGTCTATTTTTTCAGTTAGTATCCCCCTTTTCCTATTAAATGCTTCCTTCCCTACGTCAATGCGAGATTTTATCTCTTGATGGCACCCTGTAAAATCTTCGGTGATCATACTCCCAAGATATTTGAACGATCTTACTTGCCTGATATCAGCTCTTCCTAACTTAATATTGTATTATTTTCCTTCCTTTTCGAATCACCATACTCTTAGTTCTTGCTGCATTGATTTTCATTCAAAACTCTTGGCAAGCTTCGTCTAGATCTTTCAGCATTCTGTTTACAGTTTGTTCGCTTTCTGCCAACAATACCATATCATCAGCAAATCTTATGCACTCTATTCTCTTGCCACCAATATGCACTCCTCTTTTTCCATTTAAGCCTTTTCCAATAATTTCTTCTAGGTATAAATTGAACAATAATGGGGAACGGCAACAACCTTGTCTTACGCCTCTCCCAGTGCTGATTTCTCGTTTCCGATCTTTATTCGTACTTTCTGTTGTAAATATAGGTTCTGTATCAACCTTCTCTCCTTCCAAACTACGATTTTCCTTTTCAAGATATCCATCAGCTTCTTCTTCATTGCACCCTATCAATAACTTTTTCCAAGTCAATAAAGACGGCATAGATCTTTCTTCCTTTCTCAATATATCTTTCCCCTATGATTCTTAATAGGCCGATAGCATCTCTTGTTCCTTTTCCTTTCCAAAAATCCAAACTGTTCTTCTCCAATCAATCTATCTGACTTTCCATATAGCCTTCTGTTCAGCACTCTCAACAACACTTTAGCTGCATGCGAAATTAGGCTGACAGTCCTATGCTCTGTATGTTAGCAGCTATTTTATTAATGTTCTCACCAGATGCATTTCTCCCTTCTATTACGAGGCACCGGTAGGTATCACATGTCAGTCTGGAACTTGCACGTCTCTGGATCAGTATTTAATGCCGAAGTTCAACATGCTGACTCTAACTTAGTAGGGCTTTCACTATTTTTACTTTTTCCGTCGAACTAGCCCTTTTGAGATTGCACACACCTTGTTTCAGTGTTTTTGAGTTGTTTTTTTTTTTTTCTACTGAAGACACTTAAATCTGATCTGTACAATCACAAAATCTAAAGTTCGATGAACGAGAAAGGAAAAATTCTAAAGTGAATTTTATAAGAAATTTCGACATTAAATATGGGTTCAAAAACGTGTATACTCCGCACTGACATTTGATAGCTTCCACCACTGTCCCTCATTCAACCAGATGAAACGAGCCTGCTGAAAACATTAATAACACAGTTGCTAATAGTCAGTGTTAAATTTAATACAGATTTTAATATTTCTCTTTAATTACTGAAGTTGGTAGGATATAAATCAAAATCTGAAGTGTGTTTGAAAGTGTATCATTATTCACTATTCGGCGTAAAATAAACTTTCGACATTTTCAGCTTAATTTTTATATCGCAAATAATGATAGTAATCTAACACACTCCTCTTAAAACTAAATTCAGTCAGTGAACACTCATGCAATCACAGTCTGAGATGGATAAACAATTCTTCCATTCATACAATCACAATCTGGGCAGATAAACAATTCTTCCATTTACAAAATCCATCTTAGGTGTCATTTACCACGAACAAATTGTGTTAAACTACGGCGTGCATACGTTACTTTAGAAAATTTCTAAGTCAATAACAGTTTTACTTAAAAAGCTTGTTAATCACCTCATCACTTTAAAACGTGACATAAATAAAGAAATAATCGTTTTGATATACTTGTAGATCTATAAATATCCTACGGCAGTGTTTCTCAACCTGTGGTCTGTGACGACGTGACAAGTAGTCCGTATGCGGAATATTAAAAATTTCATTGTATTAAAATTAAATATATCATAAAAAATAAATTAATAAAAATTGTTGATGTAACATGGATACAGCATTCGTACTGTTTAAGCCTATAAGAGGGTATAAGCAATAACTCTATATACCAAACTATAAAAAGCTACGAATATTTCAACGACCAGACAAAAATCTGGTCTCTCGGGGTTATGAAAACATGACTGCATTGTTACTATAATAAAATACGTTTCCAGCTGACTTCAAAGAGAGCACTGTTTTTTTAAGGGTTAAGTTAATGACTTTTTAACGGTGTCGTATAGTAGCTGTGAGTCTTATAGGACCCCAATACGTGATCATAACAATCGATAGGGTTTTGCTACATAAGTAAATAATTAGGCTCAAATAATTTATCGGTCAGCAGAATTATTTTTGAAATATTATTGGTCCTCAGATTGAAAAATGTTAATAACCGCTGATTTACAGACAAGCGACAATAATAAATTACAATTTTCCATGGATTTCTTCCCTCAAAAATTGTTATTCTTATCAACTGTATTATTTACGATTTCGTCTTATTCACAAAGACACACTCAACTGACATCTTCAAATTTCTATTTAGAGTCAGATCTGTTCTCATCCACTAATGCCTCTTGTGGTTCAAATGTACAGAAAGCGACTTCCTTGCCTCTAACAGAAATTCCAGAAATATTTGTCTACTTTGTTATTCTTACGATGTTAGAGGGAGAAAGTCACCTAATACTTTGCTCCCAATCTAGTATTGCGTAAAATGCGTACGAATCGCTAATGTTGTTTCCTGTAAATATCTTTATGGTGAATAAGTATTTACTGACATCACATCCGTAACGATAGTGTGATTGTCATACTAGTTTATTCTTAAAACAAACAGTAATTAGTTCTTTCTTTTAGAAAACGTGTTATCTCTTTTCCATGCTTTCTTAGTTACAAGCACTGAGGCCACCTTAGCGATTTTGTCGCTAGATTTAGTGAATTTTGAAGCTGGAAAGCGATATTCTTAAATATGTTATCGCTAAAAAAAAAATTGGTGATTTTTAGTGATATTCAACCTTGCATAGCTTCGAAAAACTTAGTTGGAATTGGGGTACTTAATGCCTCTGTCATGACTCGGATAAATAATGGCGTACATAATATATTGAAAATGGAATATGGCTTACCCAGTACAAGAATGCTGCTGGAATAAATACCTTTCTGGAGTTATCTGATTTAGCCATATCCTATCACTTTCTCACTCGAATGCGGCTGTAGAAAGATTTTAAGTGCAATGAACATTCTTAAAAACAATTTGAGAAGTAGGATAGCTGTAAATACTCTTGATAGCATTCTTTTGTAAGGAATTAGTTAAAAATTGTGAAAAAACTTTCTACAGTTACGAGCTTCCGGCTTATGTGATTGCTGCAATTGGTAAAGATGCTAAATCCTCTTTTAAATCTAAGAATGACGATTCATCTCAACCTTCCATATTTGGAAATTCTGCAACTCTAACGATAGACTTAGATGATGAAGAAGAAATATCGATTGAAGAAATCTGATGTTGTTTTTAGTACAATCTTTTGTTTAATTTAATGAAAATATTAATTATTAAAATATTTTTTATATTTCTTACCTTACCATTTTCATTTATTTTATTTAGCGATTTCTAGAGAATCTTTTAGTTCTAAATATCCCGCAATCTAGCGAGTTTTGATACCAGTTCTAGCTACTTTTGTTTTCGTAAGGTGGCAACATTGGTTACATGTACTTGGTAGGGAATATTTTAATAACTGTTAACTTCATCAATACTTAGAGTTTGAATAACATAATAACAAAAAGGTAGTTTGGCGAAATCAATTGCTATTTGATATCAAGTACAAGGATATAACTTTATGAAAATATAGTTAAGCATGCCAGACATTAGTTCTGTGTTCACTGAACGGTAAAATGTGCTTAGTAAAATTTTAATTTTCTATTATCAAACATACGGTCAAAGTCGACGGTTCTCATAAAAAGTAGTGTTTATCCACTAATATTATTTCAGTAGCTGATAATCAAACAAAATATTTAACGGAGATTCATCAAGAAATCGTGATATCTGCCGCAGTGAAAACTATGAGCCTCATCTAAAAGTGTGACGTTCACGTGATTCTCGAGGCCAAAAGAATATTCCGTTTCGTATCACTTTATGGTCATATGAGAGTGAGGAGACGATACAGATTCGCAATTGGTAGTTGGTTGCAAAGACGCTTTGGACAAAGTAATGAACCGGCATAACATCTTACACCATTCATCCGATTTTTTTCACACAGAAACAATAAGCGTCGTTTGTAGATTTTAAATGGAATTAGAAAATTGCGTAGTGAATAATAGCCAGAAGATCGTCCTTGCTGTGACGTGGAAGGAGGCTTCGATTTTGGCAGAAAAAACAGGAATCCATCTACTCATAATTACATTTATCGAAATATGGTAAACATAATGGGTATGTAGTGTAGGGAAGGTTGATATATTGGCATTTATTGGTTACCGTTGTTAATATACACATCCAAATAGATCAACGATTGTGTGTATTTACAACTCGACTTGCTTATAGACATATATTCTATACCGCATGTAATTCTGGTTCCAAGAGGGTAATGGCTGTTACCAACAGATAACGCATGCTGCATTTGCGCTTGTAACTTCAAAGTTTGGTCACGGAAAAAATACAAAAAAACCTGAATGTATTGGAGGAGGTATAGCGGAAATGGAGAATCGGGCTCTCAAGAGTGTCATACCCTTGCTTTAATTCGTTAAAATGGTATTGAATCCACAACGTGGACATCAAGGACAACTGTTACAAAGGAACGAAGCTAAATTTGTCTAGAGAAATGATCATAGAACTTATTGACTACCTGACATACAGTAGTAAAGAAACTGCTGGAAGTCATTTACAAGACAAGAAGGAGAAGAAACAAGTAAACGTTCGCGATCAGGCCTTCATGGGCACTGGAAGTTGTAATTGAAATAGAAAACCATTGCCATAAAGTAACTCTTGATTTTTGACATAACAGAGTGGAGAATCTTTATTTATTGGAAACGGAGATAGAGGCTAGGATAAATTATCGATCGGGCTGAAGAACAACATACCTCGAACAATGAAAGAATTTTAAAGAAAAATGCAATTTAAGTTTGCGTCAATGTGTCAATGTGTCACCAGCACATAAGCCCTTTCTTAGTTATTAATCATAGCAAACTCACGTTACTGTAGTTTATCAGTCATTACTATTCCCAACCAATGTCTCCCGCCGTTCAGCCTATATGAAATAAATGTTGTCTGTAAAAAATAAACTCTTCCCAACGAATACGATGAACTTGATCAATCGTAGCATGATCCGTGAAGGCAGTTTTTACATACAAAGATACACACAAACCTTTTAATGTGTCTTTAATGACAAGGGAGTGACAGAAACATCAAATAGCGTGTATTGCATTAAAAAAACTTTTGTAAAAAAATTATAGATAACTTACTGGTATATAAAAGCAAAGAAAAGACGTCAAAATCATTACCTAGCCAACAAACTTTAAAAAATATTGAAAATAGTATAATTACAATATTGCTGACTAGCTTGTGTGAAATCATATGTTATCTCTTCCAAGAGTAGTTCCTCTTATCTAATTTAAATAAGACAATATTTTTGCTGTCGGAAATATTAAGCAATAGCAGGCACCGTATTATCTTAGTATATTTACTGCTATTGAAATAAAAGTTCGAGTTACCGTGCCTAACAACTTTTGCAAATGAAACTTGTTATTATTTATCTACACATATAAAATGAGTTTTATATTATAAATATTTGCTTAACTTTATATATATTTATTCGGTGCGACGTTATTTTTTGTTGAATAAATAATGTTGTTTCTGAAAGAATGCATGGATGAGATAAAAATACTGAAAAATCAAACATTTAATAAATAAAACTCCTTTTCAATACGCATATATTTGAAGAAAAAAATTCTATTTCTCTGTGGTACTGTGATTGGGTTTAAATCACAGTCCATATGTATTAATTTTAAATTTATTTCTTTGGAATTGCATATATATTCTAAAAACGCTGTTTGTCATGGATTTTCACAAACATGTGAAAGAGGTGGCATAGGTAATAAACTAGACACTCATGTGTTTAGAAAGTGCAGCCAAGAGTTTTCAGTCACTGTGTTGGTAACTTAGAAACTTTCACTACTGAATCATAATGATAACTGAGAAATTTAATTTTGAAATTAAAATACTTCTGCTAATTGATCAAATAATTTTCGCAGAATTCAAGAAGGGATCGGTTTATTTAGAAACAAAAATATTATGTGATAACTTTCATCATCGTTTATTAGTTTTACAACTGCCTGTAATGAAACATATTCATGTTATTTACCATGTTCTGAGCATCACTGAATACTGTAAAAGCATGGAACATAGCTAATTAGTAAAATCCTAGGTGAATTTTTCATGTAAAAAAATTATTAGCTGTATCACTATTTCACAAAATTTATGGGTTCTTTTCCAATCGAATTTTTTTTAATCATTTTGTACAAGTTTCATTTTAAAGTCCAGATTATCCAACCAATCCCTACTTGTGCCACAGTCATAGTTCACAGAAATATGAATTAATGAATAATTATACACAAATATAGAATATCACTAAGATTTATTGCAAATACAGAATCATAATTTTTTTTAATACAGCACAGGATAATTCACATCGCCATCTGCGGATGTGGAAGAGAACTATTCACAAAATCGCAACAAGTAGTTTCCCAGTATGGGACAGATGTTACAACGGGTTTAATCGCATTAATGACTTGTACACCAAACAATCATACGCCAGTAATCTAGCTTCAGGTATTACAATTGTTCGATGGATGTAGCCATAATAAAATGTTGACACAGATGAAAAGTTTTCCCTACAGATAGATTCTCCCACAGGCTCAAAAACCGTTCATTGCATCATCAAGAATCCACCTAACGTTCTTTACCAGGCTAAGGTGTTCGAATCTCGCATATGAAAACTGTTGCGTTTCGAATCAGATACTTCGTGGTTCATTGTTTATTTATCATAAATTTAAATCCCAAAAAAGCTAATATTGAAGAACAGAAGTTGTTAATTTTCTAAAACCCCTTACATTAGCCAACGTAAAATATATCTGTGTGTAATACGATACCTTCTTGAGGTTAGTGACTGAATCTTAATGATACTTTCATAGAACCAGTTGGACCAAATTGAATCTTCTTTAACTGTAGATTAGTCTCCAGTTTTACTGCTTAGTGTTTTTTGTTAAAATAATTTACATTGTTGTAAATTCATCAACACTTGCCATCAATTTACCAGTTTCTAAATTCTTTAATCCCACTAAATTTTCATGTCATACACAATTTAGCATCATATAGCGAAGCAAATTAGTCTCGACAATAGTTTTAATTTTTCTCGAAGTAAACATATCCAGCTGTGGCAGTCAAAACGTGTAACGGCTTCCTATAAACTGACCTTTCACCTTATTTGTAATCATGGGCTCTTGTGTTTTCGCAGGACCAGTCACCGAACGAGCGGGTGCCCCTGCGGTCTGAAAGGGATGCTGTCCCGCGATACTTGGGCTGACACCTGCTGTTGCTTAGTCATTTATAACACCGATGGAGACCACAAGACAGCATGCTCAAGTCGGTGAAGATATTTCGTCACGTCAAACCGTATAAAGACTCTAGTGGAAATAATCGCTTGCGTTAGTGCTAATTAAAATACACTCTAAAACAAAACAAAATTTATTTGAGAGAGAGATGTAAATTCCATTTTGAAATTGTAGACAAACAACAGTCGCGGATTCAGACCGTGACATGCTAGCCCTTTTTTTAATCTTTTGTTATGGATCAGATGAATTCTGGTGAAATCACTTACCTCCGCAGCAAATCCAAAGTTTAAAATTCAAAATAATGCAGCAAAAATCAATATTCTCTTTAGCGATCGATCCATATGCGTGTGCCAGCCGTCTAAAAATGAAGCAAAAAAGTATGAAACGAAAAGTGGGGACGTCACTGTTTGGTATACGAACTTAGGTCTCCTATCTATTCATGCTTGAAAATGAGCACACTGTTCCCAGCATCATACAATGATGATATCAGAACTTTACGGAGACCTAAGACGTGGCGGTTCTCGAACTCTTGCACCTGTTGGTATTTCTTCTAACACAAGTTATAAAAGCAGTTTATTCATGGGCGACAATTACATATCCATGATCTTGTGCGCTCGCTAACAGTTAGATACGTTCAAGTTAACATAACTTCCTAGTAGCAGATTCTGTCGAAGCCGCTGCAATTACTGAATCTCGCCTGATGAAATAAAACCAACAATATAAAAAATATATTCTGCACTCATCAGTTTTCAGTGTGTTGTTTTAGAGTGTATCAGAAATATAATTGAAGTTACTAATTATGAAATTTCTATAGATTTTCCTTTGCTAAAGTACTGAACATTGCTATAGAGAAAGACAACTTTTTATAATATCACCCAGACATCAAGCACTTGTTCTTGTCGTTGAGGTAGTACATTATACAGTTCGAAAGTATAGATGTATATTTTATAAAACATTTTGCGCTTATGAATAATTTGTAGACAGCTATCTGTGATAAGGCTACGAGAAAACAGAAGAAGAAATGTTAAAAACACAAAATTTTGGTAAATCATCCGCTTTATTCCCTGAAGAACTTCACTTTCATATTTAAATGATTTTACAATGCACAAATTTTTGAATCTCACACAACTCATTTTGCTAAACAGTTTGAATATAAGCCAAAATTTAAAATAAAATAATAGTTTGGATACATAGTTATTGAATTTTAGTTAATGTAGATTATGTTTCCAGTTATAGAATCGGTTAGAGCATGTCTGTAATAAGATTAGATAAATCTGAATGAAACACCAAAACATGGAAAATATGGGGAACGTACCATGACACAAAAAGTGGAATAAGTATTATTGTCTACTTACAAATCCTAATTTACTTCAAAAATGACAAATGTTCTATTATTTGTTATTGAAGGGTGTGTGTTTAGTGTATTATCGAATAAATACAATTTTATCATCCAACATGTTTATTGAAATTTTTTAGCATTTACCCACAACATTGTGTTTTCATGTTTGACTAAATTATTTTAAATCAAAATTTTACTAGAATTTTTTTTCAAAATTATGTTAAAGTGTCTAGTAAACATCTAGCATAATAAATCTGAAACATAAACAAAGATATCTGCACCGCAAAAATGTTGCGACAATCTCTTGCAACGTCGAATACCTTCGCTTTCAGATATCGATTAATATATGCAAGAGTTTTTTTTAGTCCAAAGAAGATGAAATTTTTTGCGTTCAGATGTAGGAAATAGTTGTGTAAGGCTACGGAATGTAGGTTTTTTTTCTTTGCATTTCATAAAACTTCGAGTTATATAACGCCCAATGTGTTCAACTATTAAATTTAAAATTTTTGGCGATAACGGTCTTGATAAATCAAATCATTATCCGAAATAAGTTACAGAAAAACGTAATTCGGTTTAAACGGGTCAGCCATTCATCATGTATCCGTTCAAGACCAGGAACGAATTTTAATGCAACATCTCTTTTTGTACTGCGTTCAGGACCACCGCAACCAAACTCGTCTACTTTTAAAGTTTCTTGCTTTTATTTCTGTGTGCTATTTTACCAGTATCAATTTGTTTTGGTCCCAGTATTTCATATAACAATGTTTTCAAAGCCCCAATAAAATAATGCTCAATCAAACCCAGCAGCTGTCCTTAATTTCTCAGACAAATTTCGCAATATTGTTAACAAGAGTTAAAAAAAGCGGAAGATTTGTTTGGGTCTCATGAATTACCCGTTCTAGTCTATGCACCGTTAGTAGGCTGCTCTGAACTGCGTGCCAGCGACAGGGCCCGCCAGACAGCCCGGGTAGAACCTCTGCATGAAGGCTGCCATCGGGAACTGCGGCCTCTGTTCTGGAAGCTGCACCTGCACTCTGCCGCTGGTCTGCAGGTAGACGAGCAACAGGTAGCGGTGCGCCCCGGAGCCCGGCGGAGGAGCTGGGCGCACGTATTCTGAAAGCAGAGCACGTTGACAGTCGTCCATACTATACACCACTCCTCCCAACTTGTACATTATTTCGAGAAGGTGATTTGAGCCAAACTCTTTTCCCACTTCATAAATAACCAAAATCGAAATGAGATACCATTTTAAATTTTAAGTTCTCCGCTTCTGATGAATCGCTCATAGATTTTTTTTATATAATTAGCAGTTTTCGCCCAACAGTTATCTAACAGTTAATTTTGTGGTAGTTACTGAAAAACGTTTCAGAATTCCTAAGAAATACACGCAAAGATCTCTGTGTAATTGACGCAATAAAGTCTCCGTTCATACAGTCGAGAATTGTTTCGCGTAGCAGTTTATGGTAGGGTAATGTCTCCAAGTAAGAGTTTGGATGTTCTGCACAATTAAGTTACGGTTCTTTCCCATATTAACTCCAGATGAAACACTGAAGAAGTTATTCTATTTCTCAACAAGAAAAGATAGCATTGTAGAATTTGCAGTATAGTCCTCCAATTGTACTCTCACAGGTTACTATAAATCAAATTTACGAAGAGTAACATGCGAATGTTTAGTAAGACAAAATTATGTTTCATTCAGAATGCTCACCTGCTACAACATTAGCTGAAGCGTAAACCCCAGCCGCGAAGTCTCGTCCCTAAAACAAAAAATAAGATACTGTTGGGTGTGGTCACAATAATATCAGTGATAATAATAGTAAAAATACTGCGTTAGTACTACATTGAAGATAAAACATCACTCATTTCGCCTGCAAAGTGCCTTCAATGGATCAAGTCATACCGCGTACAGAGAGATAATACCTTAGGGAGTGTCCATAAACTACGAGGCTCCGTATAGAGAGGGAGAGGGTTTGCTGGAAACCTACGCTGAGCTACGTGGGCGGGGGGGGGGAGGGGGGGCGAGGGTTTCCAAGCCAAGCCACGTAGCTTCTTATTCATATTATTTGTCACAGTTAAAATAAGGTACAAAACACACAATAGGATGTGAATATTTATTTCTGTCATTTAACTATCTCCTTATGTAATTTACTATAGTCTGATAAGAGAAAACAGTAAAAAATGTATTCTGGAATCAACAGGAATTACGTGATACGAGGGGGGGGGGGGAGGGGGTTTCACAGCAGGACAAAACGGAGCTTCGTGGTTTATGGACGCTCCATTAATAGCAAATTCGAGGTACGAACGTTATTTTTTTTCTTTTTTTTCCCTTGTGCTTAGCGCCTTGTCAACGCCAAGGTCATTAGAGGCACGGAAGGACTGAGGACAAGGAACTGGAAGAAATTCGGCTATGTACAACTGAACGAAATATCCTGGCATTCCCCTGGAATGATTTCTGGAAACCATGGAAAACCAAAATGTGGATGGCCGGACGCGAATCTAAGCACTCGTTCTCCCGAATGTCAGGCCCAAAGGTCGCCGCTCACCCACCACGCTCGGTTCTTGACGTACTTCACATCCAAAACGGAATTTTACAGATTATTTCAGGCACTTGTTAAAAATGCGTGGAACCTATCTCATGTTTCATAGTACACATCTTACTCCTAGTGGGTTGGTTTACCGTTGACTTCACATCGAATCTGAAAGGTGAGCGTTAACTCTCAGGCTTTGAATCCGGAAGGAAGCGGGCTCCTATCTCCGTCCGACCATCCTGACTTCGGATTCCCATGGTTTCCCTAAATCAGTGCTGGAAAATTCCGGGATGGTTTCTTCAAAATGTTATAGCTGAGTTGCTTTCTGTGTCTTGCCTCAATCCTCTCCAGACTCCAATGATCTAAATATCGTCGAGCCGTATAGCCTGAGGCAAAACGGTGACTTCCCTACTAACGTTATTAACGTGTAGTTGACCTGAGTGAGTGTTGGGTGCAGTTTTTTGTTTCTTTTCACAATAATAACAAAACATGAGAGAAGATGAAATACGTTACCGGTCCTGCAGAAAGATGCCAAGATCAGTGTCCCCTTCCGACCAAGGAATTACAGTCAACAATAATGTTAGATGATTTCTCCTCCCCACCCCCACCCCCAATGGATTGCGGAGTGGTCTGTTAACTAACTCGGCTTCTGTACATAATCCGATAACAAATTGTGTAGCACCATCTCTTCCCTTCCTGCTGAACAGTAACCGAAAAATAAAAATTTCTTCCATCATCGGCGACAGAACCAGCTACCCTACCATAACGTACTTCGTTTCGTTCCAACAGGGACTAAATGTGCAATATCTCTATTTGGAAATATACCGTCATTCGCCTAGATATTTGATACTACCGTATATGAATCTTCATCACTGTAAGCTATTCAGGTTGGTATTCTTTAAAAGTAAATAACAAATTCAAGGTTATTTAATCTGCTGATATCAGTACATCATTAAACGAGAAGCGTTTTCAGTAAAATTGGCTAATCTCCAATGGTAAATTCTCAAGTATGCCCTATACGAAATTATTTTTTTGTGTGTAAGCTTTTTGGAGAAAGTCGATAGCGTCAATGCAGCAAATTAATGGGAACGTTACATCACTTTGTAACAAGGGGAGAAAAAACGTCTCTCAGTTCCCCTCTGCATCACACCTGGCAGAATATTCACCTCCCCCATGTAGTTTCGAACTATAACCAAATGTTCAACGGCTTGTTATAATTCATCTAACCATAATAATCCAAAGCAATTCTCCAGGACTCGTTTTTCATCAAATTTATATAAGCTTCGATTCTGGATTCATAGCTATAAACTCTTAATATGAAATTACCTTCAAATACCTGTTACGGCTGTTGGTCTCTGCTCCTACTATTTGTTTATTTTACGTCTTTCTTTTTTAAACTAGAAATCAAACAACAAAAAATAGTTCAAACAAAAGCCAATCCATCTCTCTCATTGACATGATTGAGTGCTTAGTGTTTAATATAAACAGAAACTTATTTGTTTACTTCTTTCGTTCCTACTGGCAATAAAATAATTCAATATTTTCTACCTTCTCATTATTTTGCAACTAAAAAAAAAATTTGCATATGCTGTACATGTTAAGTAGGGTTACAACGCCTTTTTTTACAACGCTATATCCTTGGAAAGGAAGTTTTAATCATTCGTACATGTAGTACTTGCTATTTATATCTTCAATATAAGATGGTCTGCACAGTGTGAGTGCTGATACTGACCGGTATGTTGGTGATCATCCAGTGAAGCCAGAACCGCCCTTGACCGTGTCCTGGCACATCGGGGTCCACCATCACCAGAGTGTACAGGGAACCCTGCTAACACAAAAGGGAACAGGTAATACAGGTACCGTCATTTAGACAGGAATTTATAATCAACTGTCCGCTACCCAACTTCCAAGCCATGAAATACAACATTTACAACTGCGATCCTAATATCTCAACATTGCCTGAGGGAACCTACACAAGTTAAATATTAGTTGCCAACGGCGTTGCGATCCACTGATAAACATCGTGATGTTAATGTCACTCCTTTCCCGACCTACCTAAATTATATTAAACTAGCTTCGATCCCGTCAAAAATGACGGTTTGAAAGCAATGTTCAGGCAGTTCATTTTTTTGCAGTTGGTTAATTATTCGGAATTGTTATTACATAATTCTAATGGCCTTGATTTTGTAATGTTCTACATATTTCATTTGCAGTTCACATGGCAATACAGTAGTAACTACTAATGAATCAAAGATGGCGGAAATATATAACCAGTGAAATAAAAAAATTAAAAAAAATTGGAATCCCAAAAACTTTTGCTATCCATGTAATATCAGTTTTAATTCAGCACGTTAAATATGGAACTGCTTCCACCCGCATTAATTAATACCGTTAGTAACATGGCGCTTATGAAAGCAGTTTAAATGGTTTGTAACACTGATTTCAGAGTGAATTATACTGTAACAAAATATGTCAGTTGCGATTCTGGTCAACTTAACCACAACCTCCACTAATATTGCATTCGAAAATCATAGCTTCTATTACCCTCACATGAATAACGACGGGCATCACGGTAGTAGTAGTAATGTATTCTGTAAAAGCTTGAAAAACGAATAACGATCGGGTCTACTGGAGATCGCGATTCCGCCAAAATAACATTCAGTAATGACGTCATAATACTGCTGTTGTCAATCGCAAGACATTATTTTCAAGCACCACAAGTAGTAGAGCTAAAAAATAAAGTGGGGTCCATAATTTTTGGGCCGAATTTCGAATTTAAGTCCCCAGTCACTGCCGACAGGGAGGGCCCACACCACATTCTAGCAAAAATTAGGTCGTAATACAGCCTAGACCAGCATAACACAGTCAAATGTACTTCGGAAAGTACTTCTAGAGGAGTCTTGCGTTCCTGGTGGAATCGCGATCTCCAGTAATCACGATTTATTTAAATAAATACATTTTACTTTAAATGACGGAAAGTATAATATCAAAAACGTATAACTGTCGTTTATTTGAGTGATACATTTCGCAATTCGTAATTTTTTTAATAAACTTTATTGTTCATCTTATGCCAAAAAATTCTTAGGTTATGTTTTAACCTAGTTACCTTACTCTGTTTAGACTATCAGAGTATTTGGTTAGGATTTTATTTAAGTAAATGCATTTTACTTTTAATGACGGAGACTATACTTTCGAAAACGGATAACTGTTACTTATTTGACTGGTTCATTGCACGATTACGTACGTTTCTCTGAGTTTTTAATAAACTTCATTGTTTCTTATCATTAGCAAAAAAAAAATATTAGGTAATTCTTTAACCAAGTCTTATAACTGATACAGATTAAATAGCGTAAACATTGACTACCTTTCTCCTTAGATTAATTTCTGCATCTAGTTGTCGTAAATAAATAAAAAGTAACATGAAGGAACGATTGTAATATGACTGTTGATTCGCGAGTGACGGCTGGCACGTGACCGTTCTCTAGCCAACAACTATAGACGACGTGCGCAGACTCCAGACAACGCATTTTAAATAAGAGGATACGTTTTCACACTATTACGGTATGGTAGTACAATACAAGAGTATTATACAAGATCTTATTTCACCTCAGTCTGTCTTATTTCGGCTATTTTTTTATTTTTTTTTATCACAGTGCTTTATTAAGCTTCCAATAATTTTAAGTGTTATTTAACGGTATTTCAGAACTGTTTTGATTAAAATCTGTCATTGCTAGATTTGTTTAGAGTCTAATGTATCTATTGTTGAGGCTCAAATGGATATAATTGCCATAGAGTAAATGCTCAGATGGCAATTTTCCTACACTCCTATTTTCAGCGTCCAATTTTTAATTTTTCTTTTTGAGCGTCAAGTTTTATGAAAAGTGTGATCTCATCTAAATGTCAAAGAAGACACTAGCTGTTACATTCAGTGATCTCACGGTTCTTTGATTGCATGGAGAGGCCATTCACTCTATTACATGGCCCTACACGCAGACGCCGACATGGAAATTTGTTACTAATATGAAAACAGCATTGTTTTTTCACGTAACTGAAACCTGAAACATTCTGACAGAAAAACCTGTGAAGAGTTCTAATGTCTTCGTCCCATAAACTTACAAATAATTTGAGTTAGTTTGGCTTGGACCATCTATACAGCGTCCTCAGAGTAGCGTAAACATATTTCATAGGAGGATTAATTTTCAAGTGTAATTGTTAATTGGGTTTTTTCTTTGTAGAGTTTTTTTTCTATCCATGTTAAGTTACAGTTAATTCAGTATATTTGATTTTTATGTTTATTAACATATAAGCATGATTTTAAATGTCCGGCGTGATACGCCATATAGTTTACTGGAAACGTAAATTGGAAGTGCTGTTTAAATTATGAGTAAATGTTGTATAACTGTCTGCCGTAATGAGTGTTAAAGTCAAAACTTATCTCATCTCCCGTACTCAAAACTGATTATATTCTTAATAATTCTTAAAGGGAAACCAATATATGAACCCATATATAAAAAGATAAATATCAATAAAACCCTGTTACAGCGATGATACTGGGCTGAATATACATACGGTATGTAAATTGTACCTAATGAAAATGTTTACAAAGAAGGAAGCGTTACATTTAAATTCATATATCGCAATTTCTCCATCTAAATACTTTTATCCTTTACGAATTTTAAATTCTTCCTTTTTTCGCTAGGTTAGTGGTTAGTCGTTGCGTGAAATCTTTTTATAAAGTTTTTAGAAATGAGTATTTGAATTAAGTAAACTACTAAACTAATGATTGGAGTTATTTCATATCTACAGCAGAAACACTCTAATGTCCCAAAATTTTCCTTCCACATTGAGTCTGTCGCACAAGTTCTGGAATGTACGAATCAGTTAGAAACGTAGAAAGCGTACATCAGAGCTCCAGTTTAGGTTAAGTACTAGTTTTAATGTATTCAGGTTATTAGTGGTGATGCTCTGAAACAACGTGAAGTACTAATGCAGACAATAGACATTAATGCGGTAGTTAATATGTATGAACTTTCCTTTGAATATTTTATTAATTGGTAACAACGTAGTAGAGAGTCTACAAGGATCCACAAGATGTAATTTAATAAAAGAAGAAGTCTATATTACTCAGTTCATCGTTGTTTGAAAGATGTAACTCTTACTCCACAAGCTAATTACAGGCGTGAAAGAGACAATACTTTTTCACAGGGTTTGCAGAAAACACGTCGTCAATTTAAAATTTGCTGCCTAAAAGGACGACGATAATAGTAATTAACTATCTTTGAAATTATTACAACACACTTAACTGAAGCAAGGACTCCAATTGCTGATTAATTTCTAAGTAATGATAAAACAATTTATGTCTCTCTTCAAACAAGTTGGATGTAGCAGTAAAACCTTGTAGAATTTCCTAACCTCATATTAGACCTATACTTACACTGAACGGAGGCTCGAGGATATAAATATATTCCTCACTATTCTCTATTTACAGGTTATTGCCCCCACATGGCAGTTAACTCATCCATAGAACATGTCTGTGCAAGAAAAATTCGGTGATACATTAGAAGGTACAACGTTACGCTCAAAGTACTGGTATGAACCTCAGGCATTTGCCGAGTGCTGGAAAGCAACACTGATGAATGGCCTGACACATTTCTTTGCCGTTTTCTTTCGTCTCACATAATTTTTTAAACGACATTACCGGATTCTTTCTGGAAGACTAACCCTTAAGATTAATAACATTTCTGGCAAATATAAACAAATTTCTGGTAAATGTGATAAACACTCTAATATGTTTAGCATTATATAACCATCTTAACAATATTGCGGGTGATCCTCCATTAGGAGATTATAACTAGTTGATAGCTGTTACGACAGATGAGATAAATACATTTTTTTTAAACACTTTCTTCAAATCATATAAGATGATTTTCGAGCTGATCGTGTTATTTTCTTACTAAAACGATTTTTTTTATGTGAATAGGTGCAAATGATAATGTAAATCACCTAACAATCATGATAGCGTTTGTAATTCTGTTTTGCGCTTCATTCCATGAAGGCAGATTTTCTTGGAGATTATAAAATATCGTCAAGCTTATTTCCACGGTTCATCAGTTTCCATCCGACCACACAAACTTGAAAGCTGACCTAATAAACTGTGAATATTATACTATCACATTAATTTGCGTAATTTTCGTGGTGGCTAATGACATGATAGCCTGGAAAGTGGATGTTTTTTCTGTACCACGACGTTGACCTGCAATGCCGTCTTGAGTTTTTAAGACATATGCGATATTGTCAAAAAAAGACAAAATGCTAAACTCCCTTTCAATATTATGCAGGTCGTATTTGTGGTAGCTACTGAACTTTTATAGACATGGATGTCATATTCAAAATATTGATTAATTTTTCGCCGTATATTTAATAAAACCATAACTAGCATTTGCGCACGCGAACGCAGGTGTGGTATAAAGCGTGTACGGTTGCTGTTTTTATTTTCGAGAGGCAAGTATAGGGTCAAATCCAAATTTTTGTACCTTTGTTGGAGCGTAAAATCTCTTGCCAGGATTGTCAAAATTTTATGAAGTCGTGCCCACAAATTATCCATAATACACTACCATTAAAATTCTAAAGTCACTGAACAGATATTTAGCATAATATTAATGTTCGAAAAGATCTCTGTCGCATTTCTGTTCAGGTTCTTGCTCCATCCCTGCGGCCACATAGAGGTATAAGATATGACGCAGATTTTACGCTAGACCTTACGCTATCAAAATGGGAAAAGCTAGCCAAATCGGTTCTGCATGATGCTGCAGCTTAGTTCGCCACAGAATTGTATATGGAAGAAGAAATTAAACGAATAAAGTTTTAATTGTATCGCTAATGACTACTATCTCAACTCGCCCCACAGTCACACACGTGTTTCTCGGAGAGTTTCAAAGCCAAATTGTTTTCCCATAAATTGTCCCTAATACAATGTGAAATTTTCTCCCTACGCAGAAGGTTTTTATATCTTAATGAAAAAAATGAAACTGTAATTGTATTGGCTGATTGGACTATTTAAACGCACCCTAAAATCTCATACATTCGTAAATGCACGTTTTAAAATTGTTTTCTTACAAATTGTTGTGGTCCTGTTCCAACATAGGATCTCAGGCCACCTCTACAGACTATGGCCAACTGGTTTGCCTTAGCAGTCACCCCGCTGGCCGTATGGTAACCATAGCGATTTAACCCGGTTAGACGCGCCTAGCTAAAGTCCCGAGGCTAGAAGGTAGCAGGCTATTATAGACCCACGATTACTGAGCGGTTATAGGATGATGGGTTGATAGATCAGACTGGCTTACTGTGATATGAGTATCCCGAGAGGGATTTAGTGCTTCTGTGTTGCTTATGCTACAACTAGTAATGACGCAGGGTTGAGGGAATGGAAGTATATTTACGAATGCTCTCACAGAGAATAATAGTACAAGAACAGAAAGGCTACTAGATAGATCCTCACAATAGATTAAGGCTCATTAGAACTAGATGGTATGCTTACATTTGGTGGCAACAGAGGGTGCGGAGGCTGACCAGTCCCTGGGCTCGACCCCGCCCACCCGGGCCCGGTCGAGAAGACCCCGACTCCTCAATTGAACTCGAACTGAATAAACACTGGCTCTGATTGACTGATCCCTCCCTATCTGACAGACATCAATTACCTGGGAACGAACAGTAGTCTCAGTTTATGGGGAAGTTTGTGCGCGATTGACGCATCTCCTTCCATATTATTTAGTGGTGGTCCTTACGAGTGTATTGCATATTTGGATCTGTCACATCCGGTGTTGTGATCCCTCCCCGACGGCTCGGTCGGCCTATATACCTGTCGAGCGCCTCGGGGCATGAATTAATTCTAGTCTTAGAATATGGCTTGACCATAACAAAATTGTTCCAGACGTGGTGCGAAAAATCAAGACTTGTGCAGCCAGGAACTGACCTGATTAGCGGCTGTGAAGCGCACGATGGGAGGCGCCTCGAAGTCCTGTTTGTGGACGTGCTGGTCGCACTTGACGAGCGCGCCTGCCCGGCTGCTGAAGAGCAGCAGGGTGGAGGGCGCGTCGCAGGCACTGTGCAGACGGCCCTCCGCTACTTGGCAACGCGCCGAGCGGCCTCCCGCAGCAGCACTCTGCACCAGGAGGCACACCAGCAACAGGTGTCTGGGCGTGGGAACTGCAGCCATCACGCCAACCGGCACTGATGACCGACCGAGCCCCGCACTGCCTCATATAATACCGACCAGCCAACCGTCGTGGGAAGGACATGCGATCTAGGCCGGAAACTCGCACAATCCGCTAATAGACCTTAATTAAACGAAGGCAATTTTTTTTCTCTTCTCCATGCCGCAGGTTTAAACCGATATTCTGCATTTCTACATTTACTTTTCCAATTTACAAATTTTAATTTTAAATTCCTTAAGCGTTTTTGGTAAATTATTCATAACTTCTCTTGGTAATTTGTTCCAGAACCTGACACCCTTACCAACAAAAGAAAATTTTCCCAATCGAGCGCCAGCTTCTGGTCATGGTCGCCTTTTCCCTTCCATCCAGCACTCTCTTCACCTTCCTCCTTTCCTCCAATGACTCCTAATGCAGCTCCTTTATCATATCAGTTACTGACTGGGTCGTGATAATTCGCACAAACAAATCTAGCTGCTCTTCTTTGCACACGCTCCAACTCCTGTATTTGATAACCAAACTACACCACCATTTTCAAACAATGGTCTGACGAAAGTTTTGTAACCCAACTCCCTAACTTCTCTGGTATATCCTCTCATCACCCTCTCCAGTAAATGAAGGATTTTGTAACCTTTTCCTATCACCTGCGCAATGTGCTATGCCTTATTGAGTTTGTTATCAAACGTTATGCCAAGATATTTAAGCATCAAGCCTTCAACAAGCAATTCTGACCTCACCCTACACTCATAAGTAACCTTTAGTTTTTTATCTGTGTACCTAATAAGCTGACTCTTCTTGGCATTTATCTTCATTCCTTGCTGACCTACTCATTTAGATATTCTATCCAGGTCACCCTGCAGCTATTCAGTCTTCACTGGTTTTGATCCTATTGTATACCATTATATCATCTGCAAAAAACCTAAATTCTGACCTCTCGTGATGGTGCAATAATACTGGACACAGGATTAAAACAGAATTTCTTAGAGCCCACAAAGTTTCATGAATCCAAATGCGATGGACCCCATAACCTCCAATACTGACCTAATAAACTATCTAACCGTAATGTGGCTTGCACAGATGCTATTGGCGGCCTCTAGGTTCTGTAACTGTGATGCCAATTGCGTGTAATTACTGAATGCAGTGAATAAGGAATAAAAACATTCCTACAAAGTATTTATAACAATATCTGAAATAACGAAGTAATTTGCTTTATATCTGTGGCAAACTGCATAACTGAGGTTTTTGTATTGTTGTAATCAAATATGTCTAAATATCTCGAACGTCAAGATCAAGACAACTTCAGATTCTTTGAACTAGCTGTTTCCAACAAATTACTTGGTATGGGTACTTCTGCTTCTTAAGTATTTGAGAGAAAGGCCCTGGATCATGAGTGTAGCTAATCCAAATGGTGAAAGCAAGTAATAATATCCATTAAAGGTCAAATCTCATTTCGTCCTTGGTTTTAGCTCGAACATGACTGAGGTGTTTCAATCTTGAAGGACACTAGCAACCTTCTAATTGATACTTAAGAATTACTCACAACAGTTGCAAGGTACTAACAAATCAGTTGTTTTTTGACGGAATTATTTATAAAATTATTGTTCAACAACTGCGGAAATATGGTCTATCACCAGATTAATAAAGGAAACCTCCTCCATTCGCCACAACTATACCAAATCACAAATTGTCCCAAATCTAATTCTGCACTAGATAAAACAGATAATATGTATAACTGTTAAATAGGTCTTTCTAACAAAAATCATCTGTCGGTCATTGAGGGGAATTCTCACCTGGAAATTTCTTGGTTAAACTATGTCAACTCGTAAAGAGTTTGATCACCCTAGAGACTGCATCAGGTGAACGATCCTTCTGTCTACTGACTGTGAAGATAAATAACAATATCGTGACAGAGTCTCATCATCGTATTTTCTAAGGCCTTTTCAATAATTCAGCACATCTGCTTAAAGTGACATGACTGAATTGACTGTCTTCACACTCGTTCAGGATCAGCTTCCTAGTAGTTCGTGGACTGTTAAGAAATCGTCTAAAACGCGCAAAAGATAGTAAATCAAAACATTATTCTATAGTGGAAATATTTTGCTTTAAAATTGCAAACGTCGTAAAAAAAAAAAAGAAGGGTTTGGTGCTTCAAGTCTCTCTCTATCTCACAAAACTAGAAAAAACCAAAATCGAATTGATCAGATATTTAGTATCACTTGCTTTAGGTAACAACGAAACAATCAACAGAAGGAACAATGTCACTGTGGACGGTATAGTGAACTGATCTTTACAGAAATCATTTTGTCCTTAACCGTTCCTGTAAAAAAAAAAAAAAAAAAAAAAAAAAAAAAAAAAAAAAAATAAAAAAGTTTGAAGGAGAATTTCAATTGTCTATATCACTTCACTTCAAATTTGGTAACGGCTAACAGTTGCAAGCAACTAAATAGAGTCCCTACTATAGTACGTTCATCCCAATTAATTAATATTACGTTTCCATTGCCGTTATTAGTGGTATTTTGAAGCCTCTTCGGCGTAAAACGTTATACCAGAAACATTTAAGCTCTTTCGGTAGTACGGAAGATATTAATTTCTCTAAAATACACAAGAGATTGAAATAAAAGAAACTGATACGCTGATTTTCATTGAAACAAGATTGGCGTCAAACAAGGCATAAGCGTGGGATGGCAAACGAAATATCAAGCAACACTAACTTAAAACAAATCTATAACACCCCAAAAAAAATTCATATGGCTCCTTTTGCGTTCTTTGAGACCGTGAAATTTTTCCATGGTACTACATTAGAAATATTCTAAGCACCTTTCACAGCATTTATGAGCACAATTGGGAAACAACTGATGGGTTCTTCCACATTAAAAACACATTTGCTTCTCTCAATGCGTTGTGCGTTTCTGGGTCAGGAGAATAATTACGACTGTAATTCATTCAATAGAGATTACATACTTCCTCGGTCATTACATACACCGGAAAGAAGGACTTTAAATACTACATTATCCAGCAGTTGCAGCAAATACTGAAAGCAAACCGTCAAAAACATTTTTCCATTCAAAATAATATCATTCTCCTGATGGCATAACACGTTACAGATCTCACCTACCGATTGCCTCCTTATCTAGACCAGTTTTATCACCATGCATATCGAAAACGAAGAACAACGCAGTTATCATCAGTATACAGAAGAATTTACTTATTTCATTTTTGGCAGTGAATTTTTGTTTTTGCAAATCAAAATCAACTAGTACCTAGAAAATTTTTGGATCGCAGTTTTTTTTTAAGACAAACAAAGTGTTTAATTCATTTTTAACAAAAACGAGCTCTTTAAGAAAAGAAATTTAAAAAAACAAAAACAATTTTCAGTCGTCTTTTATTTATCATTTAGTCCAGACAATTGTATAAATGTATTAACTTACTCTTTACCTGTCAAACATTCAACTGAAGGTGATGTGAAACTAAAGTTGATTTTACTGGAATGTGTTTCTTTCAATTTTGTTTTTCTTTCAGTCGTTGTGCTTTTAAGGTGTGCATTAATTTAGCTGAAATTTCTGACAGAAGTGTACAAGGTCAAAGGATGTAAATTCAATGGAGCTGGGTAATGAAATACGTCAACAAACTGAGCGAAAGATTGCTTTACCTTCAGTGTTCACCTGATCATACTTTACATACGCCGCGCCGTACTTCTAAAGAACCTACGATCGGAAACTCTCAGAGCTAGCAAATCCCCGTTCAGGTAAGCAGTTTTTGGTTTTCCATGGTTTCCCAAATCTCTACAGGCAAATGCCGGAATGGTTCCTTCAAAAAGCGATGTCTGAATTCGTTACAATTCCTTGCCATCCATCCACTTCCGGTTCTAATGATCTCGACGTCGACGAGCCGCAAAGCCCAAAGTCGCGAAAATAACAATATCGTTAGCATGAAATTTCATTCATGTAACGAAACTCGCACGTATTTTCACATCTTTCTCTCTTTCCTAAATGAGATTAAAAAAGTCAGAGCTGAAATTGTACCTATCATGATCTGCACTTTAGCTTTTTTAGACAACGTTTCCAACTTCTTATAATATTTTATGTGGTTTTTTCTGCATGGCGTAGTATCAACAAAACATTTCCGTTTGCATCTCATAATCGCTGTTACAGTAAATTATTCTTCCCTGACAATACAAATTGATGAAAGCATTATTGTAATTTAATGGTAACGGTTAACGTTCTGGCCTCGCATTCGGGAGGACGCGGGTTTGACTCCCCGTCCGGCCATCCAGATTTGAGTTTTCCAATGTTTCCCCAAATCATTCCAGGCGAATGCCGGGATGTTTCCTTCAAAAAGGCCATGGTTGAATTCCTTCCCGTTCCTTGTCCCCAGTCCCATTCCGTCTCTAATGACCTTAGCCGTCGACGAGGCGTAAAGCAATAAGTAAAAAATAAAAAAAAATAAAAAATAACCAATGTAACTGTTTATATGGCTTAATGCCTTACGCGTTTCGCCTCTCATCGAGACATCATCAGCTACGAATCTGGGCTGAAATTTACATTTCGCTTACAAACTTATTAGATAATTCTTAACATCATCCTAAATTGAAATATTTACTGATTCTTTACATTGCAGTTGCATTGGCGTTATTTATTAACATTTAATTTACTGAGAAACTGCCGAGAAAAGGCCTACAACAACATTGCATTATTGTAATGCTTACTGGTATGACATACATCAACACGACAATCTGTGTCCCCTTTTAACTGGAATAGAATTAACCCGCAAAACCAGTAGAACAGTCAATATTGGAATGATCGAAATCATTATTTTTCTGTTGTTTGTAAAAATCAAACATGTTGAAAATTTCGAACAACTAACGTTGATACTAGAGATCGTATACTCCAATTTTGGTTAACACTGTGCAACAAGTAGTTACCACTGTCAGGCCATCAAAGACATTCACAGCAATGTCAGACGAAGTACCACTCCTCTATCCATTATGCAGGACGTATACTAAGATTTCGGAACACTTCAAATAGTCAGCTGCACACTGTCAGGACATCAAAGACATTCACAGCAATGTCAGACGAAGTATCACTCCTCTATCCATTGTGCAGGACGTATACTAAGATTTCGGAACACTGCAAATAGTCAGCTGCAGATCCTGTTCACCTACCATCTTACTAAATTTATTCCGATAGTTGACGTTTGGTTCGATCAGACTTGTGACAGCGCCATTTTTTTTTTTAAGAATAACCATCTCGGTGTCCTAAGCGAGTGAAACACAGCTCTGCCATGTGTGAGATGGCCTTGCATATTTTTGTCAACGATAAAAAAATATTCGTTGGGATGCAATAACTGTATTCATATATATCAGTATGCACCACAGAATCACTTGCAATCGTTTCAGTAAAATTCTGACTTCTGCAAAGTAACTTTTATAATCTCGTAAAGCTGCGAATACCCCTCCCAACGAAGCGCATAGATAGTTACAGAACAATAGCTAGATATTTGACGGAAGCGAGCTTTTGATTACGATCCTTTTAATGTTTTTGTTTGTGTAAAAATTGTATTTTAATACAAGCTTGTAACATAATGTAATTTTATTTTATTTTTGGAGCAATCAGTGTTATATTTATCCTGTTTTTGTATGTAAGACTTATTCTGAAATCATAAATTTTAACACGGTTGTGTATTATAGAATGCTGAAGTTTTTACAGAAAGAACTTAGTTTCAATCTGTCAAATTGTAATATATTTGTGTGTCACAAATGTAAATATTGAAACTAGCTGAATGGTCATAAGACCAAAGGCCACAGAAAGTAGAAATATAGAAATTAAACACCAGCTTTCTTTTCAAACACAGTGTTCCTTGAAACTTTTTTTTTTTTTTTCGTTGTAAATGGTACTTCAGGAATTAATTAGAAGAAAATTAAATCTTATTTCAGAAAACGCTTTCATTAAGTACCTCTACACTATCTTCAAATATCTGCCTCTTTAATGTGATATCTTATCTTATATCTTTAGACGAGCAATTCTTGTATATATATATATATATATATATATATATATATATTTCGGATTTAGAAACGGCTATGACGATTTGGATGAAATTTGATATTTAGATAACGTTTTGACTTTTAAGATTACCTAAATAGTTGTCTTCCCTACAAAAAAGCGAGTTTACAAAATACGAACAATTATTTCACTTGATATCTCGAAAACGACACTACCACCATCTCGTAGACAATTCAGGTACCAAAGAGCCTACAAATAGCTTCTCATTGATTTCAAAGAATATTTAAACCAACAGTTCTTGTATACCGGCTGACTCGTGGAAATATTAGCACTGCAAGATTAATTTTAAAACATTTAAAAAGAATGATAATTAAAGATTTATCATTGGTTTTGTCAGAGGTGATACTTTACAAAAACTTCTTTGAAAATAATATTACCGGTACCAGTAATAAAATAATCATCGTTTACTTTTTGACCGTAAAAAGTGGTTGTTAATTTGTCATTAAATACTACCACGCGAGGTATGAACATAGTTTTATCGGAATGATTGAATTTTGTACTGATGATGTTCTACCATCACCGTGAAGTCACAATCTGATGATGAATTCTTGTAGAACTCGGCGATGTATGTCGAAAATAAACATTAAATGTTCTTGATAGTTTGCTTGGTTATCGAGATATAGCATGTCAATAATCAGTTATAGATATAGTTCCTTGTGCTTTTGGTGACGTTTCTTCTGGTCCAGGCCGTATTTCAACCTAACCGGCCGGATCTAATTCTAACCACTTCACTTGAGATATCAGAAAAATAAATTCTTTAATTTTCGATTTGTCTCGACGAGTTTCATACGAATTCGTCATCATAATTGACTATGGCGAAATTTATCTTCTGATCTAGCTCGCATTTCAACCAACCACGTCAATTTTGAGATACGATATCTCGAGAACTAAGCGAGATATATATAAAAAAAAAATACTTTTATTGTTTTTCATCGAGTTACATAACAATACATCATAAAGGGTTATCGTAAAATCCCCTAAATTACTACAAATCTCGCACCATTAACTGGCATTAAGATTTCTATTTATCATAATAATAGCATTTTTCTTTGAAAGCAATTTATGTGGCGGTCTCGCAAATGGATAAAGCGATTTGGATGAAATTTAATATGTAGATAAGTTTTGCTTTTCAAATTTTTAATACGATTTTTTCTTTTTAGAAAAAAAAAAAAGAGCGATTTTTGTATTTGGTTTCTCGAAATCGGCTCTAACCTCATTACGTGGATGGTTCAGGTACCAGTAAGCATACTGATGTTAATTAAGCTTCTCTTTGGTTAACTGTGACACCTCAAAACGCCTAGGAAGCCTCCAAACCTTTTACTTTAATCAAACTTTACTCGAAATCTTGGATATTGAACAAAAATCGAAAAATGCTGATTTTTTTTTTTTGTAACTGCTTTACGTCTCTTTTTAACATCGAGGTCTTTAGAGACGGGAAAGGATGGGGGGCAAGGATGGGGGCAAGGAATGGGAAGGAATTCGGCCATGGCCTTTTTGAAGGAAGCATCTCGGCATTTGCCTGGAGTGATTTGGGGAAACCATGGAAAACCCAAATCTGGATGCCCGGACGGGGATTCGAACCACCGTCCTCCCGAATGCGAGGCGAGAACGCTAACCGTTACACCGCCATGCTCGGTGAAAAAATGCCGAGCGTAGATCGGTCACCCAGGTACTTGTTATTTAAATAAAACTGTTCGCTGCACTGTAGTTCGAGTTCTGACTGCGGGTTGTCAAACAGAAAAGCTGATAAGAGATCACGAGGTCGCTATCACCACCAGACGGAACTACGACACTCCACAATGGCGGTAAGTGTACTATAATAACCGTGTTAACAGAGACGACTGTACTCCAGTTAGTGTACTGTAATACCCATGTTAACGGACAACTGTACGCCAATTATTGCCAGTTTTTATCAGTATTCGAAGGTGATTAACAGGGATTTTTCATTTATATATGCTGGTACTCAATTTTCCCATACATCCAGTGAAACACACAGGCATATGAAACTAACATTTACCAAGCATGATGGATGAAAGGTAACGCTCTGGCTTCGCATTAGGGAGGACGCGGTTTCCGATACCCGTCCAGCAATCAAGATTTCAGTTTTCCATTTTTCATGGAATCATTCCAGGAGAATGCTGAGATCGTTACTTCAAAAGGCCACGGCCAAATTACTTCTCATTCCTTGCCCCCATTCCATCCCTTCCTCTAATGACTTTGACGTCAATGAGACGTAAATCCATACGCAAAAAATAAGAAAATAAAAAAAAAGTTTTGTGTGGCTTTGTTGATTCCTCACTTTTCAGGCGGATGAGAAGTATATCTCTGGATTTTTTTATCTCATTTTCTCCAGAAGTAGTGAGGCATTCCGAAATTATCTCTAATATTTTATGGTCTACACGTTTGGCACAAACGTGACAAATTCGAAATTTTTTACCGATAATTCTGATGGACTGTGCGTCGATTGACAACAGTATTAGCCGTTTCGAACCATGCATTTGCGAGCCGTGAGCCCTTCGTGATGACTGTCGTTTAAGATGCAATCGTCAATTATGGTGCATACCGCTGGGCGTTATGAGGAATTCTGGCGTCATCAGTCCATATTAAATATGCTCTATATGCAGTGACACTAAAGTTACTTTGATTAACACTCACTGACGACAGAAGATTTTTCTGACTATCAGTGTATCCGAAAATTATATTCCTCCGTTTAGACCTAACTAAGAGGAATTCTCTCTACCGTAAGGAGCAGTACTTCTGGTTTCTGTTCTTATTGTTACAGCCGTACTCTTCCCCTTATGAACGCGACGGTAGAGCGTTTCTTCTAACCTGCGTTGTTTTTGATGTAAGAACGGAGACTTTCCCGGAGTATTATCGCGATGAAGACTTCTTTGGTGTGTTTTTTTGACGTCAGATACCGAGTTGCTGCCGCTTCCTAACAGTCGACCGGGCAGTGGTGTGTTTGACTCTCGTGATGTCCCTGCTGGCCACCTTCTGGATGTACTCCGAGGTCAGAGATCCTCAGTGGGGAAGGCGATCTCTGACGCACAAGAACCTGATACTCATAGGAGTCTTCTTCTCGGCTGTTATCTCCATTGGCTTCGTCTACTTCGCATCTCACCTGCAAAAGGGACTTCCCTTCAGAACAGAGGTATATCGTATTCATTGCTATTTAACTACTGATACAAATTATTCACAGCATTATACAATATGTTCGGATGGCTGCTCTCGAGTTACTTGAGAGTAAAGAATGAGCAAATTTTAAAATGCAGTTATAATTTTATCCGTAAACCCATTTCTGTAACAGTAGAGGATATTAGCATTTGTATGACATAAGCAAAGGACAATGTAAGTGTAGCTAATAATACTACTTTTTAACAAGATGCAATCTATCCATCGCTTTCATTTACTCTTATCTCCGTCTGCCATTTTTATTACTGTGTTGCTATAATACCACCAAGTAGGCATGCTGAAACTTTTCTGATCTCGGATTGCGTTAAAATATTTTTACATGGACCGTGAAATTGTAGAAGAAATATCTTCCCACTCGTTTTCCGCTGTCTGACGAAAATGCTCTTTGAGATGTTCTGGAGATATTTGTAAGTCCAAATGTATTTTCATCAAGTATATTTAATTTTAAGCATATATGCTTACTCATCACGCAGTTATGGGGCGGAAGTTTCAGTAGTATGCCATTTGATTGCTGCTTTTAATAAACCACATCAAAACCTTTCAAAGAAAAGTTACGAATTTATGAACCTGCAACAGACAAGTTGAAGAAGCTAACAACTTGACACTATGTTAGTGGCTGTTTGTACTGACATACGAAGATACGCGACAAAAAATGCTGCGTAATATGATTACATAGAGAGGATCTAGATGGGATAACTAATTGACTATATCAGCATGGAATGAAGATAAAAGCCAAAAAGATCATCCTATTTGGCAGACTGATTTAGAAAATAAAGCTTTTGAACAATTATTAGCAGAAAAGGTAATTGTTTACGAAAGTTACGAAATATAAATATGTGAGCTTTTTATTTTTCTAATGAACTCACTTCTCAGCACGATTGTGGTAACAGCAAGGAACTCGCACCTACTAGAGAGAGAAATGAGTGAATGTATGATGACAAACGAAGTAAGGGAACAGTGCTACATAAAATTGATCACGACTTTGCGTGAGTATGAATGAACGATAAGGTACATAAGGTACATACATTATGGATATCAGGGCTAGATTGCTTTAGAATACATTCGGTAACTGATACGTTTTAGGCACTTGACTGAGAGTACATAACAGTCCTCGGCGAGTATTGGTGGAATAGTTGGGAGTAACTTGTTAAAGTGGAAAGATGATTGCGACTAAAAATTAGCATCTGATATTTGGGCACAAAGAAATTGGAAATTTTTTATTTCAATGTAATCGAGTTAGGGAGTGAAATAAATTATTGAATGAAGTGGTGGAAAATGTGTCTCAACAGTGAAATGTGAAATGTCAGTAGGTGTGTGGGTATATTGTCAACAAAACATTAGTTCCATCACATTTATTAATAGTAACGATGATAATAATAACAAATTAAGAACTTTATCCTGTGTTTTCAGGAGGAGTGTATTGACCTCGAGATGTCACCACTGATGCTGAGGTTGGAGAGCTCCCAGGGAAGCCGGAATGACCCAGAGGCAACGTTTTGACTCTGTTTAAACAATCCTTAATAGAAAAGGAGTAAGAATTACAAAAAATTTGGAGTTAGTAGCGATTAATAAACTTGTAATACTTGTGTGTGCTGTAAGTATGTAACACAACTGAGTCTCCTGTCATCGCAATTACTGAGTGATTATAATATGATTGCAGTTCCATTTCGTCCTCATGGGTGTGAACGTAACATGATTTATTAGGCATAGTGTCATGTGTATATGTATTATTTCCTGAATTTATATTTCGATTTGAATAAATAAATAAATCTACATACTCCAAGTTCTAATCTTACTTTTAAGTTTTTAAATGTTTAGTCTTATAAGAAAAGAAAATTGTAACTGCAGCAACTGATTCAATTCTCAATTAAATTGTTTAAAAACAGAAATAAATTTCGAAACGTGAGTTTTTTGTTTGGTATCTTCCGACGAATTTTTATCTTTAAGGAAGCTACGCAGAAGATATATGTAACTGCTATCAGACGGCTTCAAAATCGTAAAAAAAAAGAAAGAAAAATGAGGACTAGCACTTTTTTAATTGCTTCATGCGTGAAGACCTTGGTGTATGTAAAAATGATTTATTCTTTATTTTGTAGTGCCAGATATTATTGTGGAGAGGCAAAAAATTTAAATGCCATCTAAGAACGTTCCTTTCTTTTAGGAACTACCTTAAATTCGATTTTCATGCTGATATGGAAGGTTTGTTTTATTTGTATTTTAAGGTGATATATTATTGAAAAGTAAGAAATTAGGTTACTAACTGCTCATAAAGCTTCGAGAACTAAGAGCCACATTAATATGTAGGGGCAAATATTATATTGCAATTATTGATAATCCATTTTCAGTTGTGACCATATGATCTCAAACCATGGAAAATCCATCCAAATCGGTAAGGTAGCTTAATATGTGAAGTGTAATGTAGTATCTTGGTATTTTGGTAACAGTTAACGAAAGTTAAAAAGAAGTTTCAAATACGGAAAAAAAATTAATGAAAGAAATTACCGGAGCAGATTTTAGGTGAGTTACAAACCTTTTTCACCACGCACTGGAGTGAAACCGGGTAGAGAGAAGTGAGGTGGGGAGGTCACCAAATTGGTCGGCCGTAGAAACACGGGGAATAGGCGCAAAACCCTCAAGGGAATCATACAACAACCGTGGCACCGCAATTTGATGATGGATTATTATGTAAATCGACGAGACAGATCAAAAATGAAGAATAATTTTTCTTGATATCTTGCTTAGTTCTCGTGATATACTGTCTCAAAAGTGAAGTGTTTTGGGTTGAAATTCAGAAGAAACATTTCCCCAAGGTCAAATTTGGTGTTAGATTCTTATGTAACACGACTGAACAAATCGAAAATAACCAAAATTGATGTGTTTAAAGTTGAAATTCAGACGAAAAATACCCCCAAAGTCAAATTTGATAATAGATTCTTATGTAACACAACGAGTGAAATTGAAAGTAAACATAAAAATTTTCGATACCACGTTTAGTTTTCGAGATATGCTGTCTCCAAAAGTCAGTAGCTTAAATGGGAGTAGTATACATTGCAATACCTGATACACGCTTGTGTTACTAACATGGTGCTTATGAAATTACTAACGACTAATAATAAATTGTTTGTCTCTTCTGGTGCAGGCTGCATTTCAACCGACCCGCATTTCGATCAATATTGTCGCTACAAAATCAAACTATGTAGACACACCTAAACACATGAAATCCATCGCGAACTAAATTTCAGGTAACAACGTTTTCTTCCTTACGTTTCATAGTTCACACAGCACAAATTATCACAATTAATTTCATCGCACACTTTCAGTGTAAACTGAACTGAACTAAAGCATGCAGAATACCATATTCATTGCATCGCGATGTAAACTTGACCCGCTTAAATTAGACTTCTAACACTTGTTTACAATAAGGCTAGCCTTTTATGTGCAAAGTAGTAACATATGCTGATTGTCTACACTACACCAACAAATATTTGAGGACGACATTATCCTGTTAAGAGCAATGAATAAATTTATAACGAAAGGCCATAATGTTGCAGTTACCTATCAGACACTTCAGGAACAATAATTACAATGTGACTTAATTATGAAAGGTTATTCCAGGTTGTTTCCTATCTTGTTTGTTTGTGCAACCGTATGCAACACAACTTGGCATTATAGAAAACCTTAGAATATTAGAAAATGAAATATTCTCAGCAGCAAACACAGTGCAAACAGCCCAATGGTTTGGGGTTATTCTTATGGCCGCCGCACATGCGCAGTAGGAGACGAGTTTTTATATGAGGTTTCACAGATTTAGCGTTATTTCGTCTCAATATATTCCTTTCTCCATGGTTCAGGTTGTGTAACATTTACAGTAAAGTAAATATCACGATCTAGGAGTATTTAAAGATGGTAAATATATTAAAAAATTATTATAACAAACATCACAAAAGGAAAGAATATCTATGGCGCCTATTCATTCGGAGTATGTAACCTTCATGGTGAAGTAAATATTGGCAGACACGCGAATAACGACTTTGTTTTTGTTGCAATAAGAAAGCAGACATTTCACCGATAAACAAAATTTTTATATTGTATGAATAGTCCATTAACTGAATTAGAATCAGTAGTTTTCGTTGACACTGTTTAGCCAAACGTTGTCCTATTTGAACCGTAGCATTCGGGAGGACAGCGGTTCGAATCCCCTTCCGGGCATCCAGATCTGGGTTTTTCATGGTTTCCCCAAATCACTCCAGGTGAATGCCGGGATGTTTCCTTCAAGAGGCCATGGCCGAATTCCTTCCCATTCCTTGGCCCCCCATCTTTTCCCATCTCTAAAGACCGCACTGTTAAGAACGTTAAGCAGTTAAAAAAAAAAAAAATTCAACTGTATGTAATGGTCGCTTGTGATTGGTTGCCGATATCCTGTTCGATCAGTTCCCGTTTACAAAAAATAATGTATATTAAACATACAGAAATATATCAGCTTTATACAGATATATGGCACGGTCCAATATAATGTTTCAATAGCTCATTTATAATATTAGCTTCCGACTTTGATATTCAGTAATTTCCATAAACAAATCTAGTAGCTGTCCTTTAAAGTTTCTCCAAGTCATGCAGTTGATAAATTTTTTAATTTATGATCCTATAAATCTGAAATGATTACTTGATTAAGAAAGTTACCTCAGCATTCAGGAAATACACACGGCTTTAGGCTTTATTTTGTATTTCTTAAAGGCTAGTTCGCTAAAATCAAACAATTGCACTAACCCACAGGTCCAGGATAAATCGGAACCATTAAGAGCAAATTTGAAGATTAAATATCTTAGTGTTTAACGGTATCAATTTTGTATGAAATATATTGTGAATGTTGTTGCTAATTTGTATTTGTTACTAACATATTGTAGAACTGTTTCAGATCGGTTTGCAGAAAATATTTTTTTCCATGTAAAAAAGAAAAACGTGTAAATAAAATAGTTTCTTATAAAAAGATCCAGGATAGTCTACGTTAAAATTATTACTTCATTTGAAACGCAGTTTTCTTTCCTTGAACGTTTATTGGTTAAATAAGTTTTCTAATACATCAAAACCAATAATTTCAAATCATTTATAGTAAATATTTCTGTAGTTTATAACAGCCGATGTAAAATAGTTTCTAAATAATACCTAAAATATGACCGCAATTAAAAGTTCAATAGTTTTGACGAACGACTAAAATATTTTAAGTGATTTCTTATCATGGGTCTGTATGTTATGAGCCGAAAAAATACGTTAGTACAGGTTAGACTATTATAAGCATGAAGCAGTTAGTGTGTTAAGCGTTTGTTTATACATTGGAAAGATATTTTGGATGTTATTACTTAGTTTCACGTATTAAACTATCAAAGGAAGGGAGAAATGTTGAAGATATAGTATGTTGTTGTACTATCTATGGCGTAGTTGTCAATGTAGTAACAGTATGTAATCGCTGAAACTGCTCTCTTTTATGGAACAGTGCAACATTAGTTCTATTGTTTTGATAGGATTCATTAGTGAAGTGAACTATAAGTTTTGTTTTAAGACTGTTACGTACTTCCACTTCGAAACTAGGTAAGAAATCTGCTGCCATATATCTGTTCTACATCAAATTATAAAACATGATACTGTGGATTTTGAATGTTTTTAAACGTAATATGCAGTCTCAGCTGAAAAATTTGTTAGCCCCAATTTTGCATACTTTGATTTTAGCCGTAGAACATTCGTTTGAGCTACCAGTTTTCGTACAGGAAGTGACGGATAAGGAATGGTGTTATTTATTACATGTCGCGTTACAGTTGGAACTACTTACACGTGATTAAATTAATAATGCCAGTAATAAGGTCCTCACAAAATCAATGCAATGCAAATTACAATACGTCTGTGTATTTCACAATACCTGTGGAACTACATTCATTCGCTGGAAATAATTGACGTCAGGAACATGATGTGGCAGTTCTATCATTACCGTGCTACCACAGTCTGATGATGAATTCTTATAGAAGTCAACGAGCCAAATCGAAAATAAAGAATACAATATTTTGATATCTAGTTTGGTTTTCGAGATATAGCATGTTAAAAATCAGTTATAGGAATAGTTCCTTGTAATTTTGGTGACGTTTCTTCTAGCCCAGGCCGAATTTCAACCTAACATCAAGTACTAGGAAGATAATAAAACACCGGTAGTGCATTTCCACTGCGTAGATATACTGGTTTCGGTGATTATTTTTTCTGGTCCAGGCCGGATCTCACCCTAGCCTCTTCACATTTGAGATACAATATCTCGAGAACTAAATGAGATATAAAAAAAACTTATTATTTATTTTCGATTTGGCTTGTCGAGGTTCATACGACTTCATCATCAAATTTGGCGGTGGCGAAATTTTTATTCTGGTCCAGGACGCATTTCAACATAACCACAATTTTGAGGCACAATATCTCTAGAACTAAGCGAGATATCAAAAAAAAAGGGGATTCTATCATTACCGTGGTGCCACAATATGATGATTGATTCTTATAGAACTCGACAAAACAAATCGAAAATAAAGAATCAAATTTTTGATATCTCGCTTGGTTCTCGAGATATCGTATCTCAAAATTGACGTAGTTAGGTTGAAATACGGCCTGGACCAGAAGAAAAATTTCGCTATAGCCAAATTTGATGATGAATTCTTACGTAACTCGATGAGACAAATGGAAAATAAAGAATAAAGTTTTTGATATCTCGCTTAGTTCTCGAGATATTGTATCTCAAACGTGATGAGGTTAGGGTGATATCCGGCCTGGACCAAAAAAAAAAATTCCACCAAAACCACTATATCTACATGGTGGAAATGTACTATAGGTGATTTATTTTCTTCCTAGTGATTGTTGTTAGGTTGAAATACGGCCTGGACCAGAAGAAAAACCATCAAAAGCAAAAGGAACTATACCTATGGCTGATTTGTAACATGCTATATTTCGAAAACCAAGCGAGATATCAAAAAATTTTATTCTTTATTTTCGATTTATTTCGTCGAGTTCTGCAAGAATTCGTCAGATTTTGGCGCCACGGTAATGATAGAACTGCCAAAAAAAAATTATTCTTTACTTTCAATTCGTCTCGTCGAGTTATATAAGAATCCATCATGAAATTGGGACGCAACGGTTATTCGTAGAATCCCCTACAGACGAATTCATCATCAAATTTGGCTGTGGCGAAATTTTTTTCTGGTTAAGGCCGCAGTTCAACCTGAGCAGGGGATTCTACGGTAACCGTGGCGTCACAATTTGACGATGGCTTCTTATATAACTCAACGAGAAAAATCGAAAGTAAAGAATTTTTTTTTCTTTTTTTTTTTTTCTTTTTTGATATCTCACTTAGTTCTCGAGATATCGTATCTCAAAAGTGTAGTTGTTATAATAATAATGGGGATTCTACCGTGGCGCCACAATCTGATGATTGATTCTTATAGAACTCGACGAAACAAATTGAAAATAAAGAATAAAGTATTTTGATATCTCGCTTAGTTCTCGAGATATTGTAACTCAAAAGTGAGGAGGTTAGGGTGAGATCCGGCCTGGACCAGAAAAATTCTTTTCACCAAATCCACCATATCTATACTGTGGAAATGCACTACAGGTGTTTTATTTTCTTCCTAGTGGTTGTTGCTAGGTTGAAATACGGTCTGGACCAGAAAAAAAAACACCAAAAGCAGAAGGAACTATACCTATGACTGATTTTTAATATGCTATATCTCAAAAACCAAGCGAGATATCAAACAATTTTATTCTTTATTTACGATTTGTTTCGTCGAGTTCTACAAGAATTCATCATCAGATTTTGGCGCCACGGTAATGATAGAACTGGCATAATAATAATATAATATAGTATTTCATAACCCTAATCTACTATATAATTTCCTAAGCTTATTCACTCACCTCGAAAGCTATTGGCTGGATAAAAGTGTCATGTGTCAGCCTTCGCTCGCAAAACAGCGACCAGAGATACCATTAAAAAAAAATTCTTGGTTATGTCCACAATTTAATAGATAAGCAACTGCTACCAAACTATTTGCCATGATACATTCATTAAGTTTGCTTTCCGTAGCGTTTCACAGTTTAAAAAAATATCGATAAAATTTACGTCTAAAAAAAAACTTGGATCTGCTTTTAACATTTTGATAATGAAAGCAATGAAACTTTTAAAAAATTAAATTACTCATGATCTCTGCTGTAATCGCTAATGCCATTTGTCATTCCGGTTTAGGATAAATTTCAATTTGATTAAAATTTTCATAAATGTTTTTACTTTACCAAAGTTTATGCATTACAGTTTATTTGATTTTTAGGTATTTTACTGACAACATTCGTTAATGGCCTTTCTTCATGTTCGCTGAGTTATCATGTTATTTTAAGTGGACATCAGACCAAATATGTTACAGAATCAACTATTCTGTCAATTCATTTCTTCAGAGTTGCTAAACTGTTTAATAATATGGAATATCTAGTAAAGGGGCATCGATAAATTACGTAAGGTGTTATTCCGGATTTCCGAACCCCCCCCTTTCTGGTGAGACTTCGTAAGATCTCCGTGAGACTCCCCCCATACAAATAACCCTCGCAACTATTTGAGACCTTTTTTTTTAGGTCTCACCCTTCCAAAGCCGGTTACACCCCCACTTTTCGACGAAATACCCCCCTAAAATCGACTTTCGCGTGTTTTGTAGACCTTTTTTTTAGCTCTACAGTATTTCACCTCACGTAATTTATGGACGTTCCCTAAGGTCTCTGGCCGTTACAGATGCTGTGACCAATGATTACGAGTGTTTGCCCAGTCTCAATAAAAAAAACGTGATGCTTTCTAAGCAAGCAGAATTTTTTTAAAATTTTGCAGAGTGAATTTTAAGGGTCAAATACAAGTCAAGTTTGTATTTAAGCGATTATACGATTGCACTATCGTCCCTGTTGGTGTTTAATACCTACATCTATTAATGCTTCTGAGTTCAAGTTCAGAGATTTTATTCACCCTGAAACACAGGTCAAGTTGGGGTCAATCTGTCATAATCTTTCATCCTAAAAACTGGAACTATTCTAGACCCGTGACGATGGCACTCAAAAAACGCTCACGGTCTTACACTAGTGTAATATAATAGTACCAGTGTGATCGATACTTCACTCGGCATCTTTCGATTTCTGTTCAGTATACAATATTTCATCAAAATTCTTAGAGAAGTTTGTGAGAATTTAATTTTATCTATTTACAAGAGTTGCTCATATAATAGTATTAGCTTGGATAGATTAAATATATAGACAGTACAAAAACCTAACCTGAAGGTTGGTTGGATCCTCCAGAAAAGAGGCATACTAAGCAATTGTATCAGAGTTTGGATGGCCAGTTCCTTCCTCTAGAGTCTAGAATCTAAAATTTAACGTAGAAGCCGAACTCCAGAACGCCTCAACGTAGTTCATATGATCAAATACAAACTTAAACATTCTTGACCCCACCGGGATTTGAACCTGGGATCGTAGCCAGAATTTTTTGAGAGCTAGCGCAATAACCAATTTTTTCCCCACTAATTACATTTGAGCTACCAGACCGTTCAATATTTGTTATACATTCAATATATTTCTTTCCTACTTACATAAGAACAGCACTCCGTTAAATAAAAATCATGAATAATAGTTCAACATTTGATTTTGTTGTGTAAGCTTGTATTTTTCAAGGATATCACGTATGTTATTACTTTTTTTTCGCTGGAGGTTTTAAAAAGTTTTTCTTAACGACTTCCTAGGCATTTTAAAGTGCACATTACCTTGCTCGAATCAAAGAGAAACTTAAATAACGTCAGTAGCAATACCTGAAACTTTTACGACAGATAAAAATACTGCTATTGTATTAAATTGTTTTCAAAGAAGTTTTGTAATGTAAAGAAGTTTGAAAAAGAAACGCTTTTGACAAAAACCAGTATCTATTTTCTTAAATATGTGCTTTTTAAATGTTTTACAATTTAACTGGTAGTATTTAATGATAGCCACTTTTTACAATTCAGTAATATTGATGTTTGTGTTAAAGACACATACGGTCAAGAAGTAAACGATGATTGCATTATAACTGCTAATATTATTTTCAAATATGTTTTATGAAGTAAAGTATCACTCTGATAAAGCCAATATCTACTTTTTAAATATCTTCTTTTTAAATGTTTTACAATCAAACATGTAGTGCTAGAATTCCTACTGGTCGAGCTAGTATACAAGAACTCTTCGTTTAAATATATAAGTTCCTTGTTGAAAACCAAAGAGAAACTATTAGTAGGCTTTCTGGTACCTGAATCGTCTACGAGATGGCATTAGAAACCGTTTTCGAGATACCAAGTGCAAAAATCGTTCGTATTTTGTAAAATTACGTTTTTGCAGGGAAGACAACTATTTAGGTAATATTAAAAAACAAAATGTTATCTACATACGAAATTTGATCAAAATCGTTAGAGCCGTTTCAGAGATTGCAAATATATACAAGCGTTGCTAGTATAAAGATAAGCTAATATCGATGGAGCGCACGCTCCTGTGGCAATTTCCTTACACACTCATTTTTCTCCTTTTCCTGTACCCACCTACTTTTTCCCCCTACTAATTTGAACTTTAAATTCTTTCAGCGTTCTTGGTAAATTATTCGTCATTTCTCTTTGTAATTTATTCCAATCTCTGACACCCTTCCCTACGAAAGAATATTTTCCCACACCCTTGCGCCGTAAAATCGAGTGCCACCTTGCGACCATAGCCATCTTTACATTCCACGCACCCCTCTTAATTCTCCCACCAATATCTTTCCATGCCTCATCACCAGTAGCTGCCTTGTACACTCCCATGACTCTCTTCGCCCTCCTTCTGTCCTCCAATGAATCCCATTCCAGCTCCTTTATCATCTGCGATAATTTCCAAAGACAAATATAGCAGCCCTTCTCTGCACCCCACCAACTCCTGAATTTGATACGCAAAATGCGGGTCCCCTTTCTACACCACCATATTCAAGCAATGGCCTGACCAACGTTTTGTAACCAGATTCCTTTACTTCTCTCGTGCATCCCCTCATCACTCTCTCCAACAAGTGAAGGTTTTTGAAATCTTTTCCTACTACCTGTCCCATATAACCAGCCCAGTTGAGCCTGTTATCAAATTTTATGCCAAGAATTCTAACCCCACCTTATAGTCTTAATCAACCTTTTTGTATATGTAGTAATAAGCTGACTCTTCTGTGCATATATCTTTATCCTAAGTTGACTCACCCAGCTAGATATCCTGTCTAGATCACCCTGAAAATGTTTTCAGTCTTCTACCGTTTTATCTTGTTATATCAGATTATGTCACCTGCAAACAATCTAACTCTCTGATAGTAAACCATCAATACGATCATTCATTAGAATAACGAATAGCAATGGTCGCAATACACTACCCTGTATCATTCCCATTTTCACTTTCCACTTCTTTTGATACTACATTTCCTACCCTAACGTTATGATTTTGACCTTTTAAGAATTCTATCCAGCAAATCACTTTCTCATCCATTCCAATAGTTTTTACCTCATTTACCACAATTTAATGGTATATATATATATATATATATCTATATATATATATATATATATTAATACCAATAAATATAATAATACCAAAAGATATATATATATATATATTATGTACCTATAAACTTTGAAGTTCTGTTACAATGTAACATTGTCAGACAATTGATATGTGACTGAATATTTGTGTTATAAAACGTTCTTTTTAGTTATCAGACTTGTTTGCAACTTAAACTTTGCTGGTAACATTTGGTTATGGACAAAAAAAAATAGCATAAAAAAATCTACTGTATCACCCCACGCACCTAGAAGCGAGGCAAAGATGATGTTTGTAATTCTAAATGACTCTACCAACATTATACTATTTGTACAAATTATAGTTAAATAACACCCATATCCTCTCTGTAAATGTTGATCAAATTAAAATACATACATATATATTTATTTCAAACGAAAAGCACCATAATTTATGGGTTGATAAGATTCCTTTGTTACCAATGCTTGAACAGTAAATTAAGGATGGAATAATAAAGTTAAGTTGTAGAGTACACGCTGCTACGCAATATGAGCGGCCAGTTGGCTCCGTAGTAAACTGTCAGAAGAAAGTTGACTGGATTAGCTAGGCGGAACGCGAGAATTATGGTCGATTAGAGATTCGACCGGGGTTCGGATCTAAATTATCGTCGTAGGATCATCACGGTGAAATGACTCCAGTTCAATGCTCGTATTTACATTGTTTTATGTACAACACGCGCATTATTATATACAGACGATTCATAAGATTGAAGATGCAGTGTGAACCATCTTGGTATGACTTCCCTTTTTTTTATCTGCTTAACGTCTCTCTAACAGCGAGGTCTTTAGAGACGGGAAGGATGGGGGGGCAAGGAATGTGAAGGAATTCTGCCATGGCCTTTAGAAGGAAGCATCCCGGCATTTGCCTGGAGTGATTTGGGAAACCATGGAAAACCCAAATCTGGATGCCCGGACGGGGATTCGAACCGCCATCCTCCCGAATGCGAGGCCAGAATGTTAGCCGTTACACCACCACGCTCGGTATGACTTCCTGACGATGCTAATAATGACAAGGTGGTTTGTTGTACAGTGACTGATTGTAATCTTATTTGTGAGGGGTGAGCGAGGTTGTGTGAGCTTAAAGGTCCCCAGTTAATCCAGACTATTTCAGTATGAATAAACCCTGTATAAGATTCATCTAATGCTTCTCCATATCAACCACACAATACACTCCATCTGATGCTGACTGACGTCCATCTGCTGCGATATGTGTTCGCCAACCAGTAGTAGCAGCTGCTGGCGCACTTAGTCTGTTTCATCTGCATTTAACTGAAAACGGAATAGAGTAAAGACCGATAGACCCTTAAGTGGGATTTTAACCCCCAGACCTTCAATTACGCTTCCACTCATAGACGAGACAGTTTAGTCCAATCATGAAGGAACTCGATGCGGTCCCTAGCTCAAATCTCTACAGAGTCCAGCTCTCACAATTTATGGGACGACGTTAGCGTAGCTTTGGGATTCAGAGGGATGAAGGCCTGAAGGCAGTTATGTGTTTCTTCAATAAGCTATTTGTCTATAAGAAAGCATCCTATTGCTCTGCCCGCGGCACTGTGAATACGTGCTCTTAATTAATTACTCACGTCTGACAACTTTATTGGCTTGGGCTTTACGCCTCGTCGACAGCGAGGTCATTAGAGGCGGGATGGGATTGGGCAAGGGACGGGAAGGAATTCGGCCATGGCCTTTTTGAAGGAAGCATCCCGGCATTCGCCTGGAGTGATTTGGGGAAACCATGGAAAACCCAAATCTGGATGCCCGGAGGATTCGAACTCGAGGCCAAAACGTTAACCGTTCCACCCATCAACGCTCGGTCCGTCTGACGCCGAGTATTCTAGTAACATCTGTAAAAATGTAAATGTTTCAAACAGAGTTACCTTGTGAACTCACCTTTCAGTTGCACCCCGCTGCATTGACGGGACAGCTTCACCACCGCTATTATGTCTCGGTCCCGGACGACTTCAGGCACCACGTTCACCGCCGACGACGAAGCAGACGATGAGGACTACGACGAGGACGATCCTCGAGCTCCTCTACAGCGACCCAGCAGGCAGCAGCCTCGTAGGAGCACTCGCAACTCCTACCTGGTACAACCTTCCTTTCATAGTCAATTTTTACAGCATGGTTGGTACCACTGCGAGTGTTTAAAACGTCCATCAATAGGTGCCGCCTCTTTTTCCGTAGAGTTTAAAACGCTGATCGTTGACCATACTGTTCTGCAATAGTTAAAAAAAAAAGTTGCATTTGGCTGTTCATATTATTTCAGAATAATTATAGAAAACAAGGGCATATATTTTTAAATTTTCGTCAAAATATTAAATCACAACTGGATAAACTCATTAAAACACAGTAAAAATCATCATATTGAACCATTTATAGTTTGCTTGGTGATCAACTCCAGGTTCCTTACACACAAACATGTTTCTCGAAACAACATGTAGTTCTCTCTACTTAAAATCAGTCATAAGGTTGATCTCTCCATTCAATGTCACCTGGACTGCTCTGTTCCGCCGCACCCCATCTAACGTGGTATTCCTATGTCTCTTCTGCCTCGAAGCTTTTCACCTCACAGACAGCTTTGGAAAGCATTTATCACTCATTCTTAGTAAAATTTAGTTCCATATTTTTTTATTGTTATATTTTGTCACTAATCTAATTTCTGCCTTATTACTTCGACAACTTACGTTTCACTTCCATATAACAGTATTTCGATATAGATTGTTTTTATTGAATTCCATTTTTTTTTTTTTTTGGAAAGTGCACAATGGTGGCGCTTTTTTCTTCTTTTTTTAGCTTATAGCTTTACGCCTCGTCGACGTCGAGGTCATTAGAAACGCGAAAGAACTGAGGGAATTCGGCCATTGCCTTTTGAAGGAAGCATCACCTGGAATCATCGCCTTGAGTGATTTGGGGAAACCATGAAAAACCCAAATCTGGATGCCCTGACAGGGATTCGAGCCCGCGTCCTCTCGAATGCGAGGCCAGGGCGTTATCGCTCTCCCACCACGCTCGGTACGCTTGTAGCGTCCACTGCTTAGACCATTAGTAGAAGTGCAAAGAATTCAATTCCTTGCAGAGGTTCTCGTTTAGTCCTGGCTTGTGCTTCTACGGCTAAAATGAATTGCCTTCTTCATATGGAGCTAGGTAACGTTGTAAGCATTTGCAGTCATCATTTGGTTTAGATACGATTTCACCGCTAAATGAAGGCGATAAAATCGTATTTACATATGTAAGATCTTCCATTATTTTGTGATATACACAATACACAGTAAATGAGAACGTAACATCTTACCAGAATCTCTGACATATCTGCTCCGTAAAGTGTTTCCCAGACTTCAGCGATATATCGCTTGGCAACCACTCAATCTTCCTGGCTCCAAACATCACCACGCCTTTTCCCTCACCAGCTCATAACTTCTTTCTTATTCGCTAAATTAAACAGCCAAAGTTAACTTCTTCGACCACTGGCTCAATCATCTTCAAACGAACACCTACGCCTTTTAGAATTATGGAATTTCCCTCAAAGCCAGCCCACCAACTCACTTAATTGACTGTACAAGATTGCGCCAAAATATCTCGTGGTTGCGAAATTATTTTTCTGTAGAATATTCAATGATGTTAAAACTGGGTATTCAATTTGAAATCCATTTTTCTTTGCCAGTGTTGTGACCATGAAAAGCGTCCATCCGAGGCTCCCTCCATACCTCCGAGTAAGAATGATTTTACGTTTATGGGTTCCCAGCCGATCGTACATCATCCAACCAGTATTGTGTTAGGGTATCCTCTCCCTTAGCCGGATAGCTCCAGTTTTTATGAGCTATAGATCCACCTTTAACATCTTTCTGTCTTATACACTCTTGACGGAGGCCATTGCCCGTAAAGTAAGCTGCATGCGCCTTCGTCGACGTAAAAGAAAACACAGCAGCATCTCTCAAGTTTTTGCCTTCCTTCCCACCAGGCATGACCCTCATCATGGGATCAAAAGACTAATTTTCTTCGAGCATGACATTATGGGCTCAGAAGTTATTTCATTAAGGAATCTGAGTAGTAGTATCAAGTAAGAAGTGCGTTTTGCTCTGTTTTCATTCCAGAAGACTGGATTAAAAACGATATAATCTCAGACGTCCCTTAGACTTTGCGTTAACTTTTATAGTCTACCTCCGTTTTGCCCCTCAGTACCACGCATCAGAATGTATCATCTTCTTAAAGCTGTTTTCCTGTTTCGTAAAATCCATTTCTTCCATAGAGCTCACCTCACCGATCTGTCCTGGGCACTGTTGATTACCACCAGACTCCGTGTGTATGTGACAGCTAGGCGCGAGCTTTGTGGAACCTCGCCGCAGTGTAGTGCTGCCTACTCTGGTGGATGAGGAAAAGGACTTCTTCGCTCTCGTTGAAGAATCAAACGTCACCGATGTCGAGAACTTCCTCAACGACAGGCCGAACTTCAACATAAACTGCAAAAACTTCGAGGTAAGATCCAGTGCTAAAACTACATAATAATTTAGACAATACTTTAAATTAACACCAATAGTCGAAATTAGTATACTGATTGCCCTCAGTGAGTGTCAAGAAGTAGCAGCTATGTATAACCGTACCATCGCCATACTGAAAGCAGTTATGCTTTTAAAAATAATTCCTGAGACCGTGCAAATCTTCTTGCAGATTATAAATAGCCTGACGAAAGCATGTCTTGGTAATGTAAAGATCATCATACATTTTCTACTGACAACAAACAAACGCCGATTCAGCACTTGTTATTTTACTGTGTTGCTGTCCTGTTTGCAATAGTCAGCAATTGGTCGTTTTCGGATGATTATTACGTCGACTTCCAGGATTGTTTTCAGTTATTCAATTTTGCAGTTACAGATACTTTCGATTTTAAATTAATTGATACTTTGCTAACTTAAATTATTTCCATCGTGCTTTGTTGTTCAGAAATGCAGACACGCTCTTTGTGTTATAGTTGCGCGCTGTTTAAAGTTTGTCAAGATATATTTTGCATTTTTTTTTAACTTAACGGCTTTACGCCTCGTCGACGTCGAGGTCATTACAGGCGGGATGGGACTGGGGCCATGGCCTCTTTGAAGGAAGCATCCCAGCATTCGCCTGGAGTGATTTTGGGAAACCATGGAACACCCAAATCTGGATGCCCGGACGGGGATTCGAACCAGCGTGCTCCCGAATGCGAGGCCAGAGCGTTAACCGCTCATCCACCACGCTCCGTGTTCGTCAAGAGGCTGTACAGTAGTTAGGCGTCCAGTATTGAAGAGTATTCAAACGTGCAAGCAACGAGTTTTATTAACGTCTTATTCTACAAATTAATAATCACAAAATCAATACGCTAGCTACTAGCAATCTTTAAAAAGCTGTATGAGATACAACAAGAAACTAAGGCTAGAGCACCTAACGATGATAATTTACCCAGCAAGATCAAACATACTACCACAAGCCTCACATGGATACAAACCGTGGAACGTTTTGAGAAGATTGAGAAAACTTGCAGTACACTCGTTCACAATGATATACTTAATGAACTTAAACGAAGACTGATGACTACAGTATCTCCAATATAAAAAGTTTACCGCCTGCACAGAGATTGTGATATTGGTACAAGCGTCGAAATAATAGACGTTAAGTTTCAACTTCATCTGTGGTGTAGTTTTCTTTAGGCGGTTTTTGTAAGTAGACTTTTTTGTATGTGTCCTGTTGAAAGGGATAAATTTAAACATTGTATCATTACAAAATTCTTCGTTTTGTACCGTTTATCACCAACTGAAAGTAATCCGCGTTCATACAGGTGTATAAGGAGTCTCCTCCTTTATTTTCAACAGTCAAGAAACGGACGGCTGAATTGGAACGTTGTCGTACATCTCTTGAAGATAATCCAAGTGCAGGATGACCGAAAACTGCAAGCACAAATGAAAAAATTTAGAAGATGCACAATAGGATATGGATTATAAGTAATTGAATTTGTAAGGCATAGACATGCCAGAAGAAACGGATCATTTTAAATCGGAAATTAAATGTTCAAAAGCTTTGTGAAAACTAGTGCCCCATTTGTTACAATTTTACCCAAAAGATGCGAAACCGATCTTCTTAATGAAGTTTGTACGATTTTAAAAAGGACGCAAGCAATATAGTGGGTCGATTTGTTATTATGGGTGAGGTAGCAGTTTGCGAAGATTTTCTGGCTCACGTCTGAAGACAACAGCTGACACTTCAGTGCACTATGGGTAATATTCATCACAAACACTATAAATGTTAAAAACCCGACCAGTAAAGCTCATAAGCTAATTAAGTTTAGGTCATTGTAAAACCTATGTCAACCTAAAGGAGGAGTGATCAGAAACTATGTTTATAAAGGCTGTAGTAAAACGTGTATAAAATTGTACATTTCATTTCATGTAAACAATACAGCCAACTGATAGTACATCCGTTAGGTTATTTTTCGACATAATATCCATGCACTTGTCGCTTCGTGGGAAGAGACTGAATATTCGCTCTTGATAAATATTATGTCCTTCCATGTTCAGTCACCTTCTCGCGAAGTGTTTTTCCTCTTCTGAAGCGAATCGTGGCCTCTTAAAAGTTCTCCATCTAGTGAGAAAAAAAGGTGAAAGTGGCTTGGAGCGAGGTCCGGACTGTTGATGCCGTTTTCGGTCGGCCGCACACAGCGATCCTCGTTGGTGACGTTTTCTCTACCGGCCGCAAACTTTTGACACCATTCTGCTACATGTTAACGAGACCTTACACTCTCTCTGCAAACCTCCACCAGCTGCCGGTGAATTACAGCCGCGGTTACGTGTTTCGCCCTCAGAGCGGATTTCTTCGCGAGACTAGTTTTCCAAATGAAGTGCAATATGTGTTTACCTACTACTAGCGCTGTAGGTGGCGGGTGGTAAAACTCTGCACAGTTGCCAACCGCATTTCTTAGAATTACCATACAGAACTAATTTCTCTATAACGGATGATACCCCAGGAAAATCTGCCTTGTAAACTTAGTTTCTGATCAGCACTCGTGTATACACACACATACACACACACACTCACATACACACACACACACACACACACACACACACACATATATATATATATATATATACACTATATATATATATATATATACAGTTTTAGAATGGAGCCCAAGAGACCACCACAGACTGAGAGGAAGACCACCAGGCCGAAGGGACATTCGCAAGGTCGTCGGAATTAACTGGCAGAAGATCGCGCAAGATCGTGCTACCTGTAGAAGACTGCTCAAGTTTTACCGGAATTCAGGATTTTAAGAAGCCACATCAGTAAAGGATTGAACTGGCTGATGATGATACATATTTCATTCATAATGCCATTTATGATTAGGAAATATGAATTATATCATTTATTTTCTTCATATCTAATATTAATCTAGCGCATTATTATAATGAAAAACCCAGCTAAGGTTGGCCAGAATGGTCCCTCGGGACCAAATACTCTCGGATTTAAATTTCTCGCTCTAAAATACTCCGTATTCAATTTGATTTCACTCAATCAATAGTGGCCTAATTTTTGTTTTCTTGTTTTATCGGCCATTTGTGTGTATGCTGGTAGTAAAATGCAGTAAAGTCGTGATGGTAGGGCCTGACGGCGCTGCACAGAGCGGTGCAGTCGCATTCTGAACCGCTGACGGCGTTGCTGCTGCGGCGAGGCGCCGACATCGGCGACTGCGCTCTGCACGCCGTGCGGGAGAACCAGCCGCGCCTGGTCGCCGCCCTGCTCGACCGCCTGCCCAGCCCAGACCTCGAGCAGGCGGGCTGCATCGCCAGCCCCGACTTCCCCGACCACATGACGCCCATGATGCTGGCTGCACAGTGCGGCAGATACGAGATCATCGAGATGCTCGGCGACCGCGGACACTACATCGACCATCCCCACCCGCCAGACTGCCTCTGCGATCTCGTCTGTCAGTGAGTCCAGTCACTAATTAAAATACGGAAAGTCAACAATACGTTAGCCTCAGTCTTGTATGCTTTATTCTAAGAACTGGAAATAAGTTACGATTTTTCCATTATTTCGAACAACGGCTATGTCAACGATGATAGTTTTACGTTTCTGTATTAAGCTCTACCCTGTTCAAAGAGTAATCTGAGTTGTCTGATGCCCTTACGCGTACAGTAAAGTGACCATATTTTAACATTGGTAAAGCGGGACACCATTGACGGAGGGGGGGGGGGGGGGTGTTCTCGATTAAAAATTTGGTCTATATGGAGCAAAAAAAAATTGTATATAACGCAAAAATAGTATTGTAATATAAGTTTTTTAAATTTCAACATAAGTTCAATTTACAAATATAATATATTAAAAAATTATGTTTAGTATTTTATTCTTTGGCATATTTCTCATTTGAGTGAATTTTTTTCAGTAGATTGCTGTCATTGTTTAAAAGGTTTGATGCCTCTATAATATACAGTATAAATAATACGAGTACTGTCTGCTAAATTCAAGAACATTTATGTATTTATGAAATAAATTAATTGCCTAAATTATCCGAATAGCTGATTTGTTGACATCATTTGTTTAACTAGCACTAAGACGCAGCACGATGTGTATCGTCTGAGAGGCAGTTACAAAATGTTTTCTCTGTTGTCTCTGGTTTTCGTCGTTGCCAGTGTCAAAAATGTTCATTAAGTGTAAACAATGGTGATCGAATGTTAACAACTGTTCAACAATACGACCTTCGATAAGCAGTTCTTGATAATCACTTCTCGATAATCAGTTCTCGTCAATTATTTGTTTTTATTAAAGTTTAACATTATAAAATTAACAAAAATAATATAAAACTCAAATCCTGGCGAAATAGCCGCATGGTCGCCGAAAGCCGTATATTCCCTTCCGGTTCTCCCGCCGTTCCCTGCTTCTTTCCAAAAATCGAGAGACAAAGAAGTGTGCGTTCTACATCTACATATGTATTCTGCAGTTCACAATATTATGGGCGGCAGAGGGTATTTAGCATCAAATCTAGTCTCTGACCCGTGAATTCATATAAGCACCAGTGCGGCATCTTATTTCCCTAATCTTATCACTCCTGTCATTGCGGCCCAAATAGATGGGTGGACAAAGTATTTCACCGTACTCGTAAATGAACGTGGGGCTACCGGAGCCGGAGTAAGCCCGTAGCAAAATGTGAAGAAGGAGCCTATGGTTTTTCGCCGTCCGGGATAGTATAGAGCTACTAGGCGAGGCCCCGCTATAGAATGCTAGCAGACGCGGGGTCCGTAGCATTTGCTAACTCCTGCTACGTGACTAATCCGGTACTGAGGGCTACGCATGTTTATCAATAAGTTCGAACGAAACCTACGTCGTCTGTGTACGAGAGCATCCCAACCCAATACACGAATCAATTCTGCGACTCTTTTTTTTTTTTATTTTTTTTTTTTTTTATGGCTTTCGGCTGCTGAGGCCATACAGCCAGCTCAATGTGAATAAGTCATCATACAGTGTTTATATTCAGTATCTTGTAAGTATGGACAGCACAGGACGGACAGGACATTCACACAGACACACAACACTTAACATCCATGCCAGCGGCCGGATTCGAACCGGCGACCTTCGGCACGCGGAGCTAGCACTCTAGCCCCTACGCTACCGAGGCCGGCTTCTGCGACTCTTTCATAAGGACTGTGGCAATCGGTCACGAATCGAGTGGATTTTCTTTGTACTTTCTCTGTAATTTATGTCTGATTCATCCCTTCACATCAAACAAGACATTTTTCTTACTTATTGTGTTCTTGTCGTTACTCTTAAATGCAACTATGTCTGACTATAGCAGAACCGTCTTTTTCTGGTTGGTTAGTTTTAGTAACACTTTAGTAATGGTTCACTCTGAGATCTCGATGTTATAAATCGTAGACTTGCAAAATTTTATCAGCTTCCTTTAGCAACTGAAGTTTCACTTCAGGTAAGTTATTTTTCACCAAATAAATAGGAATTTTATGCAAATAAAAGGAATATATGATTATTGGACAATTTTTTTAAGTGCTCTTTGTCAAGATGACAGCCAGCACCAAACAAAACATCACTACCTGGCCACAATCGCATATTGAATCCGGAATACAGCATTTAGAACTAACGGTAGAGTCGTCACTGTTCAGTTCAAACACATGCAACTCAACAGTGTTTTTGAGATAGTTGTGATAACAAAATGGTCTAAACCTAACAACTTCCTTATTTTTCAGTGAAAAGAGTTTATCTCTCGCCCGGTAGAAACCTTCTCCTATCATTGGTTGAGTTTTTCATCTCAACCTATCACAGATATCTCCTTCAGATATTTTAATCTTCGTCTTTCTCTACAATACTAAACCTGCAATGTTCACTCCACTAACAAGTAAACAAACTCGTCTTATAAATGTGGCCACTATCCTGTCTCTTCTTTATTTTTAGTCTCTTCCTCTAACTTCTTTCCAAAGCACGTTCATTTAGTGCCTTGCCAATCCACCTAATCTTGAGAATCCTTAAATGCATCACATTTCAAATACTTCGCTTTTTTTTCTGAAATTCTTAAAATCCAAGCTTCACTTCCATTAAGTCCTATGCCCCATACATACGTATATTTTCTTTGTATTATGTCAATATTTGAAATCAAAATCTTTCGGCCATCGTGGAATCTTTCTTCCGTCCACCCAGAGCGATAAAGGATCTATTACGCAGTGCAAAGTTTGGTTTGAGCCTGAAGCATCCTGGTGTCTAGCGAGATATATGTTCCCGTGTCAAGTGATGAAATAATCCGGGGCTTTTCACACCATAAAGAAGAGACACGGGTTTTACTTCGAGGCGACACGAATATTAGACCGAGCTTCTCTTGTGCCCTGTTTTGATAAACTTGATCTTCATTTTTGAAGCATGTGATGTTAGACTTTTTAGGCGGCACTGTTCAAATTTGTCAGTTTGTGCTTTCTTCCGGACTATAAAGATAAAACTTTTATTAAAATCAGTTCGAATCTCTCCTGTTTCGTTAATTTTCGGTATCAGTTTAAATAATCTTTAAATTTCTTCTTCTCTTAGAGATTTTAGAGGACCTGCAGTAAACTCATCATTCCTATAGCTTTATTTGACAACGTAGCGATAACGATAGGACTGTTGCACTTAGAATACGGAATCCTAAAAATCAAAATCTAATAATCTTATCACCGTAATTTTTCGCATTTCTATGAATTAGTAGCAATACATTCGACTGAAAAAATTGAGCCCGGACTAAGAGGAGAAACGGACTTCCTTCAATTTGTGACTTGCTTTTCCTCGTTGACTAACGGAATACAGTGATTTTCATCCGGTATGAGTCCGTCTGCAGGCATAAATGTATGTAAATTTCCGTTGTGTAGAAGATTCGGCCCAACGATAAACTTTTCTTCCACCTGACACTGTAAACGGTAGTGTCAAGACCAGACAATTGATTGCAACCTTGGCAGACCACGTTCTTATATTTCTCCAAATTCACTGCTTGTCATACCGTTTTTCTCTGTTCGCCGCTTGAATTCGTTCAAATTAGATAAACTGGAAATCGGTATCCTTGCAGAAGATCTTGCCATTTCATAGATCAAAAATTCTGTGAAGGGAAACCAAGCGCAAGCTACTCTTTCCTCGTGATTTTTAACAGACAGAAATTGTATGCAACCACAATTCTCCTCTGAGTGTTCTAAAGCTTTAGTTTGATAGAGTACCCACTTTTTAGCGTTGCAGTTCCTTTTCTCATTCCAATGCACCGATGTAGGTTTTTTTTTTCAGATTGTACCAACACAACCCAGTAATGTCTTGATCATCCAGAGTACTATACAAATTGCCAGTACGGTTTGATTTATTGGCTGGAGTTTGTGTGCAGGAAGGCTCGGCTGGAAGACAGTCTGGTGCAGGCCACGAAACGCCTGAACCAGTACCGCGCGATCATCAACCCAGCTTACATCTACTACACCTCCGACGACCCCATCCTGACTGCCTTCCAGCTGTGTGAGGAGCTCCGCCGGTGGGGTAATGTGGCGCCGGAGTTCAGAGTCACCTTCGTCGACCTCTCCAAGGAGGTGCGCGCCTTCGCCGTAGACCTGCTCGGTCGGTAATGCACTGTCACACAAACCACTACACTGCGCTTTTGTTTCACCTGTCTTTAACTGGTCAAAATTGGTACAGTATTAGTACTGTGGCAAATACACTTAGAGATAAAGTTTCATTGATTAATCTAATAGAAAAACATTAAACGATAGCCTCAAAACCCGTCAAAAATGACCGGTTGTTACGCTGTAGCAAAATTTTCTGTTGTCATTCTGGTCCAGGTATCATTTCAATCTAACCACAAACTCCACTTATATTTCATTTAGAAAATCAAAGCTCTAATAGCAAAACAATATGAATATTTACTATATAATTTCCTAAGCTCACACACTCACCTCCATAGCTATTGGCTGGAGAACGGTGTCACGTGTCAGCCTTCGCTCGCAAAATATCAGTTACCAGAGATATGATTAGAATAAATTCGAGGTTATGTATACAATTAAATAACTAAGCAACTGCTTCCAAATTAATTGCCATAATACATCCATTAAGTTTGCTTTTCGTAGCATTTCAAAGTTTAAAAAAATATCGATAAACCTTACGGCAGAAAAAATGTGGAACTGCTTTTCAGTGACATGTTGCTAATGGAAGCAACATAAAGAACTTGAAAAACTTAAATTACTCATAGTCTCTGCTGTAACCACGAACGTCAATTGTCATTCCGCCTAGACTAAATTTCAATTTAATTAAAACTTTCGATAATGTTGCTTGACAAAAGTTTATACATTACGATTTATTTCCTTTTACGTATTTTACTGACCAATTTCGTTAATGCTCTTTGTTCTCGTTATTAAATAATTACGCCAATGCAACTTCTAAGCACTGTTATTTATTCACGGACGCATTTCGACACTCGTCGAGGTATCATTAGCACACGCTGTTAATCTGTAACATGTTAACGGTTTTTAATATTTTGTATGGAATGAATATTCGTTTATATATACTAAAACTAATCTTATATATATAAGAATCATAATGTGACTTGCATTTAGATATTATCGGTATTTGAATGTGGATTGTTAGTACTTTCTTAAACAAATATATTTCTTCTTGAACAGTATGCAGTGAGGCGCTCTGTGCATTTTATGTTTCAGACAAATAGTTCGTATAATTCGCTGGCTAACCTACTACATGCGTCCACTATCAGCCAACCACATCACACAATCCAAATTTCACGCTGTAAACAATCTATACACAATAGCATTCAAGATGCTTCCAGAAAAATCAAAATAACTACCGACTTCAAAGTATCGAAAGACTTCAGATACGACTGAAATTCATTATTGAGAAATTTAAAGAATGACTTTGAAAATTAGCTGTTGCAAGTATGGTTTTACATAATTCTGCAAACTCAGACGGGAAAAGAAACTGTCATCATTTTGTTGGTACCTCCAAGCATCAACATCGCTAGATACTCATTTACTTCAAACTGCTGAATTCGAATTTTCCATATCTACATATTATGATATGCCGTTTGGAATTGACGGAATTTCATTTTGTATTTTAAAACACTAACTACCCATACATGGTGTGTGCAAACACATTGAATGAGTGCGTTGTTGGTCAGCCTGTTGCCGCAGTTCGGCCGAGGTAGAGCAGATCCTGATGCGGCGAGAGGGCTGTGAGATACCGGGTCAGATCATGTTCCCCAGGCTGATGCTCGCCATGGACCTCGTCCAGAAAGAGTTCGTCGCTCACCCCAACACGCAAGTGGTGAGTAGTGTTCATAACAACGCTCAGTATGGGAGCGTCCATAAATTACATACCCCAACTTTGGCCTACTCTGCATCTCCCTCCCCCCACGTAGCCTGACATGGCTTTTGCCACTACCACCTTCTCCCCCCCTTCCCCCCTTCCCCCGCGTGGTACGAAGCATTTTTCCCTATTGATTCCAGAAGACATTTTTTTACTGTTTTCTCTTGTCAGAGTGTCGTAAATTACATATGGAGATAATTAAATGACTGAAATTAATAAACTCTGGCTGTTTTGTGTTCTGTAACTTATTTTAACTGTGACTCAAGGTTATTACTTTTATTTAACGTAAGCATGAAATATTGATAAGCCTTGATAAAACTAAAAGTATAGGTAAAAGAAACACAAAAATAAAATACTTAAGAGAAAAAAAAAAAAAAACAGAAATACACAAGCAAGCTTTGAGTTTGTATCCAGACCATTTATCCAGTGTAACGCTGGATGGAGATGGCTATATAGAGTCGTCTGTGTAGGGTCCAACCAAGCGAATACCTTTGATTGTTTGCCTGTGGAGATATTATTCTGCCTTATTTCTGAATTATTCTGACCCTAGAATCGGCAATAAGAGCAATCCTGGAAAAGCTGAGACAGAGAGTACTTGACCTACCAATCCAAAAGTGTAAAATATGCATCTTCACTCACAGGCACTATCAAGAAAATGACTTTAGAATAACGATAAAGGGCTTACGTATAGATCTGGTGAAAGAGGTAAAATTCCTCGGAATATGGCTGGACTCCAAGCTCGCGTGACGAAAACACATAACAGAACTGAGGACTTCCTCCCTAGCACGAATAAATCTCCTGATAGCCCTTGCTTCCTTGAGTTGGGGAGCTGATCCTCGGCTATTGCGCAATATATACTTCAGTATTGTGAGGAGACTCGACTATGGAGGGGTGCTCTACGACAACGTATGCAAAACCCTACTGAAAAAACTGGACACCATTCAAGCAGCGGCTCTAAGGATAATTGGTGGATTTATCAAGACTACTCCGATAGAGGCGATGTGGAAGCGGAAACAATAATTCACGTTTTTACGATGCCCGGTTCGCCTGTTGTTTATTGTCGTCCATGTTTTGTACAAATTGTGGTGACGCTCTCTTGGACGGTTAAAACACATTAAACTCTACCCCGGCCAATTTTCGATTGTAATCAATGTTCTGTGTCTAACAAAGCCTTCAAAGTAACTATAGAGCCACAGAATATGTACCCTCTAAAAAAACGTAAATTCCCAGAAATAACAAATCACAAAAACCACTCAGTATCTCAAATAGCTTGATCCAGTTGCGATGTAAGTTCCAGTTCTTTCAAAATCCCACAACTTTTAAACAATTTTTAAAATTTACCTCGACGAGAAAAATGTTTTAATAGGGTTTCACAAAGTAGGCACAATTTTCAGAAATCCAAAGCAAGCGGAAATTGGCTGTTGTATCTTTACTAAACAGTAAGCGCGAATTCAAAAGGATGTTGCTTCGCTAGTAAATTTTTCAGCTGTCGTTCTAACAGAAGTGGTGAACGAAATTTAGTAGTCCTTTGTGTTTAGAACGGGCATGAGACTCCTACTCATCTCACATTGCCACTTCATTCGCAAAAACCAGCGACTGTAAATCTCCATTGCTTACTCCCTTAAGTTTCTTTGAGATGCTGCTATGAATAGAAAAGGTGATAGGGCACTTCCTTTTTGTACCATTGAGAGTGACTATCTTCAATGTTGACACAGCTCTTGCAGTTAGAATACAACATTTGGATCTTTCTAATTGGTCTTGTAACATTATCGTATTCATTTTCTAGGTCCGTAATACAAGGATTAGTTTTTATTCCTCTATCTCAATGTTTTTCTACCAGCATCCTGAAGGAATGTATTAGATCTGTTGGTCTTCTTTGTTCGTATTCTTGCTTTAATGACATTCTCTATAATTTTGAGCATATGCGATAGGAGAGCAGTACCTTTGTAGTTTTCAATTTTCCTTCTGTTTTCCTTCTTCAAGATAGGAATTATCAGCCCATTCGTGTAATCTTCTGCTGTTTGATTATCGTTCCATATTGCTCTGATTACTCTTTACAGCCGTTGTATCCAGGGTGGACCGCCAGATTCATTCATGTCTGCTGTTAACTTCATCGGCACTGGTGAATTGCTACTTTTCGTCTTTTGGAGAGATCACTCCACTTTTGTCCAGTTAATTGGAATGTCTTCGTCTATTGTTCTTCAACTTACTTCTTCATTATATTTCCTTTTATGTCCATTAAGAATCTTTTCAAAATATTGATTCATGGCTTTCCTGATACTTCTCATATTGTAAGCTACATTTCCATCCGCCGTCTCTATTGCTGTAACTGTTTTCTTATCTGATTTTTGCCTTTTACGATTCTGTATAACATTTTCATATTCGCTTTACTATATTCTACTGGTTTATACGTAAACTGTTCCCTACTTTTCATCCCGTATGATTCTCTTAAGTTTCCATTTCCTGCATCTGTATTCTTTCTCAATCTCGTGCAGTCTACTGTTTCTCCTATTAGAGTCAGCTACATCTAGAGCTTTTTAGCATTGTTTCTTTTGGCTATTGCCTCTTTCACATTATCGTTCCACCATGAGGTTATTTTCTCTTTAACATTCCTGCATTTTCTTCCACATTTTTCTACCATCACCATAAAGACTTGTCTTAAAATAATTATATTTTTCGTTTCCCTTTTTATGTCTGTTGGTATTTTGATTCTAATCTCCTATTGAAACCGTTTTTTGCATTTCAGATCTTTCTGTTTTCAGTCTTTAATTAATCAGTTTGAATTCTGCTCCTACAGCCACAGTGTAATGGAATCCGATGAAGACGGACATTGTTCAGCATGTTTTGGAGATGTTTCTTATCTGACGCTTGTCAAACAATATTTTTGTTAGTTTTTTATCATTATAAGGAAGAAATACAAATGGTTTAATATTTAGGAAAAGGCTAAATTAACGTTTATAATTTACTACGCTATCAGACTGCTTGAATCGAACAAGATTATGGCAAATGTGTAATTTTTAATGGTTTTTGTGTGTCGGTTCCATTACACCAGATAATAATAAGTCTTTTATTTACAGACATACGTATTCCACTCTCGCATTTTACAGACACCGCAAGACGAACACAAACTACACTTATGTTAAGGCCTGCACGTTATCCATTGCTCTACCCGATCTATCAGCGCGTTACTCATTGCCCTGCCCGTTCTGGTGGTTAAACAGTTCAGTATTATTGTCAATATACTCCACCTAAGAATTTAAATTCCCAACCTCATTGCTACAATATTTCATGTGTCCTCTCAGTGCGTACTATCTTAAAATAGTCCAATCTGAGACAACAGTACTTCTAGCACCGCATATTCTTTATAGCTCACTATTAAAGTAGGTCGTTTATTGCACCATTTCTGAAAATGAAGACGAGCGCATTTCTGTTGTTCGATACAATTTCAGGTTTTGGAGTCTGCGTGGACTGGGGAGTGGGCGGCGTGGAGATCTCGTTCACTGGCGACCAGAGCACTCGACGTGCTCGTTCGGATAGTCATGCTGCCAGTGATGGTACCCTGGTGCCTGTGCGCCCCGAAAAGCAAAACCGTCAGACACTGGAGGCTCCCCGTCAACAAACTTATCTCCTGTGTCGCTTCGTACATCGTCTTCCTAGTCATCGTATTCCTCGAGTCGAACATGGACAAGACGCAGATGAGGCGTGGACCGCCAAACACGGGTGAGTTACGTGGCTCTGCGGATTCACTTTCTTAGTTGTAAAACGTTCCACCACTTCAAATGCTTCAGTAACCGACTAACAGACGTGCTACTTTCAAATCCGTGACACCCGACTCAGAAGCGACAGCGGGAACTCACAGCAGCAGTCAGAAAAAAAACTGTCCCTCTGACTGACAACATTTTAAAACCGAAATATGGGTAAAACTGTATTCAAAGGCATCGTTCTATTAAAAACGGTCGATGGTTTTAGAGGTGAATCTGTACCTATAAATTGCCAATCTTGGTCACGATGTAAAAATATCTGTCATGCGCTGATGCCACGCTATGACGTCACGTTTCTCGCCTTCGTTGCCCAACTTATAACGACCAGAGATGTTGTTCCAGGTTATGCGCAATTATGAACAGTTCTATTCAGTTAAGTATTAAGGAGTAAATAAGCTGCTAAAAGAAAAGTATGTATTTCGTAAAAATCGACATATTAAATATTAGTTGCTTTTTATTAAATGAAATTCGTTTGATGTAGATTTTTCTTATACTCTCTGTGCAGCGATACCGTTGTTACAGTAGGCTAGAAAAACATCAACATCATTTTAAAGGTTGTGCCCATTATTTGATGAAAATTGTATTTAGTTAGCGAAGAAATGAATTGCCAAAATACTGAGTTCAATACGTCTTTTTTGACGGGACAACCAGATATTTATATTCGATGTAGATATTTTAAGTCAATGTTTATAGTATACTCAAAAAAATGAATTGCCCAAACACTGAAATAAAAGTATGTATTATGTTTAAATTAATCTATTATTTATTAATTGCTCTTATTACTGATGTCACTATATCAAACACATTAAAATATTTCTAGTGGGTCACATTTAAATCACAATACAGTTAATGTATCCATACACGAGTAAAGAATAATTTTTGAACAGCAATGTTAGTGGAAGTTGTGGTTAGGTCGAAGTACAGACAGGACCATAATGACAACTGACACAATTTTTTCTGAATAATTCACGATGAATTTGATTTAATAAATAATTTAAGCTGCTTTTATAAGCGCCAAGCTACTGAAGTTATTATTTCATACGGATGGAAGTAGTTTCGTATTTACAGTGCTGAATGAGGCCTATAGCTAGAATGAAACAAGACCACATAATCAACATTTCATTATCATAACATATTATGAAAAATCTTAGGCAGTCTTACGAAGCGACGAAAAATTTTTGCAATGTCTGAAACACCACGATAAGTGAGCGACCATAGATATCAAGAATGTAATTCTAAGACAAGAGCCAGTTAATATTTTGACTATGAGCTGAAAGTAGCATGAATCTAGTGAACGGCATGTTCAATAAGCGACTGGGCATCCTCTAGTGAAACCAGCTGGATGAAAACCGAGGTTTAGACACTCTATAAATAGTTCAGACTATACTGGACCAGGGAAAGGGAACCAACAAAGTGGTTAGTGTTACTGTGAGCAAAAGTATACAAAATACGCTGAAAAATTACGAAATCAGTGGCGATGGGGAAAAAAAGGATGCAGAATGAACATTTAAGATACCAGGAAAATCGTTTAGGGATTTTACTGAACAGATGGTGAGAAACTGATATGAACAGCGTGATGACTGTGACGCGAGAACAACGTTGGGAGACTAAAAAATACGTTACGATTTCTTTCATTTATTTTTACACCAGATGAATATTAGCAATCTCTTTTTGTCCTGTCTGTGACTGCCGAGCTCCTTCCCAGAATGTGGAGCATATCATCAAGGAATGGCCTTTAAGGAATTATGATGGACTATTTCTAGACGTTTTCAGTGCCACAACTTCCTTCATAAAATGGCTGCGACAACTGTACATCAGTTTGTGAATGCTATCAACGTTCTAGTTGTTGTATATATTGTATTTATTTATATGTATTACATTAGTTGCTAGGCCATACGAAATAAATAAATAAATGAAATCAGGCAAGGAGTTGGGACGAAGAAATTTCTGCGATGAACGTCAATCAGATTGTAATAGTTTATCGAAAAATTCCGGACGATTAAAACCAATTATTAATTAGTACAAACGATTGTTCACATAAACTTGAACAGTACTTTTCAGGCGATTAGTGTTCGTAAGTTATCATGAATATTATAATGATAAGCCTTACACCTATCATACAATTGTTTAACTGTGTGTTAGTCTCGGCCACTACGTGTATGCGAAAGTCTATTCGCCTTGAGGCATAACGGAACAATTCTTGTTCATTGCTCCTCGGGATACAATTTCAAGACCCAGTGGGGTATACCTCGCTTCACAATAGAAGAGAGATCTGTCTCTCTGTGACAACACACAAAGGGGCTGAGGATGAATGTCTCTCAAGCAGATTGATCGCTTTTATACATTTCCATCTCCATTTCGTAGACTATTTAGTTATTAAATGTTATGTTGCAATGCAGACGAAGCTTGTGAACGAACTAATAAAAAGAGGACGAAGAAAGAAACACACAAAAGGAAAGTTCAAACGAAAATTCTATATCAAAGATTTATATAGACGAAAAGTGAAGAAATAAAAACATAAAAAGGAAAGAAAGCAACTCTTGAAGAAAAATAAAAATATTGGAAGAAATTTACCAAATATTTCGGTAGAAAGAATCTTTGCTGACTGACAAGAAACATTCAACAATAGGGAATGTGGTAGCTGTGAAGGAAGGACAAAGCACAATTTCGAAACACTGTTGAATGACAAGTTTAAAACAGAGGAAAGGCAAGAGAGGTTAAGGCAAACGGAAGGAGAGATGACGTACAAGAGAGAAGGAAGGAGCACACTGGAAAAATAAATTCTTGGATTGCATCCATGTGTGACGGTTTAACCTTCAATATGATGAAAGTTGCTGGCGACTTTAAGACGTACTGGAAAGGGAGACTAATGAACTCAACCTGAAGGAATAAACAAATACCTGAGGTACGTCGTAAAGATGAGATATCGCCATTATTTGAAACGAAAAAAATAAATCTGAACATCGAATGGGGGTCACTCTCAATCCTCATCGCGGAAAGGTACTTGTTCGCGGAAGAGCAAGTCAGAGTGTCGAAGAGAACAAGAAGCAATCCGGAGTGCGAGAGATATTGTAAATTTGATTTTTGCTACGTGACGTTCAAAGTTATCAAAAAAACATATTGCAATATACCCGTAAAGGAGAGTAATTCGACGATTAAGAAGTAGATAAACTGGAGAGGAAATAATAAATATAAGTGAGACATCACGTAAGAATTCTAGGAGAACCATTAGGTGTGAATATCCCATTTTCACTTAACATTCGGACATTGCTCTCACCTGTCACAACTCAATAAGGCATTTGTGCCTCGATATCTGAGTAAGGCTTCCGCTCGAACGAGCTAGCTCAAAATATTATACCGCTTCCACCATTCACAAGTTAGCTGTCTGCAAGAGCTTCCCTTATCAGCCGTCAGCCACGTATGTGTACATGGATTGGTAAACCGACTACTGTCAATAGTATGTCCTAGTATTGCGTTACATGATAAACAAGGGGAGTTCTAATATGCATTATAATTAATTTTTTTTCTGTCGTCAGTCTTTCAACTGGTTTGATGCAATCCTCCATCCTTTCCTATCCTATGCTAGGGTATGCTAACCTCTTCATTTCTACATACCCCTTACAACCCACGTCCTCAATTATCTGCTTCATGTATTCTAATCTCTGTCTTCCTCTACCTTCGACTGTTCCCTCCACTAACAAATTAACCAATCCAGCATGTCTCAAAATATGACCTACCAGCCTGTCTCTTCTTTCGGTAAGCTTCTTCCACAAACTTCTTTTCTCACCCATCATTTCCAAAACTCATTTCTTACTTTGTCTGTCCACTTAATTTTCAGCATTCTTCTGTAGCACCACATTTCAAATGCTTCAATTTTATTTTATTTCCGGTATTCCTAAAGTCCATGTTTCACTACCATAAAGTGCTGTGCTCCACACAAAGAGTTTTAAAAATTTCTTTCTAATTCCTAGATCAATATTTGAAACTAAAAGGTTTCTCTTTTTCATGAAGGCTCATTTTGCTACTGCTATTCTGCTTTTAACATCATTCCTGCTTCGGACATCGGTTGTAATTTTACTTCCCAAGTAACAGAATTCACTTACTTCTCCTATTACATCCGATCCTATTTTTATATTTAATCTACTATTATTGGTATCATTTCTGCTATATTTCATCACTTTTGTCTTGCTTTGATTTATATTCAGTCCAAAATCTTCCTTCAGTTATAAATTATTAATACTCTCTTAATAAACACTAATTTATAATTCAAATTATAAGGCCCGTCTTGTATCATGTAACACGATTTTAGAACTCACTGTTGACAATGTATGTCGGTTCACCTGTGCATGCAAACTCATTTGACTGACGACTGATAAGGGAATCTTTGAAGGGAAGAGTTGAAAATACATAGTATGATTAACAAAGTAGCCCACTGGTGTAGCTGCGCACGTTAAGGCACCACCACGCTGGATCGGAGAGATTCAAAGGGATCAAGTTGGAGTCCTTGACCCCGCGTACCGGCTGTCCTGATTACAGTTTTTAGGCGGTTTCTCGAACACACCTACGCTAATAATGGGACGGATCTCCACTTCATAAATAACACATTTCAAAAGTAAAAGTACACTTAATAGACAGAACTCAAGTTATAAGTAGACTGATGGCAACACAAACGCTCAAGACCTAACAAGTCTGGTTCTAACTAAGGTGGAGCAGACAAGTATCTGATGTCTATGTAGTAACGAGCAGATAAATGTATATAAAAATAACTGATTGCATAGAGCAACATAGGAACAAAAACAAAGACCATCTATAGAGAATAAGTGATGTCCAAATCCTGAAAGTAGTAACGCAACATAGACCGAAAGATAGAAGATTTATTTATTTATTTGTATTGTGGCAAAAGTACACACATTGCATTAAGAAGAATTATTTTCATATATACAATAGATATCTAATCTATACTATTGTAATCTGTAAGCAAGCTGCCTGTGTCTCATTATTTGAACGGGAACTGCGCAAAAACTACCCCAGCAATTTGGGTTGTGTTTTCGAATTTTTAGAGCTAGCGCTCACAGTAAAAATCTGGGGAAATAGCTAATGACTTATATGTACCGAGATACGAAGGTAATAATTAAGTACATTTCTAAACATGAAATTATGAGATAAGGTTCACACTCCCTGCACAAAAAATTGACAAAAATATCACCCAATTTGACTTAGAATTCTGTTTAATATTTTGACTTCGAATATTTAGTTTTTTCAGTTTTCTTGAATGCAGTAAATAAACGGAGTAACATAATCAGACTTATTAAGCATTACTGATATTGGTGTCTAATTGGCTGTAAAAATGATGCGTTTGACCAAACATGAATATCTCTGGATTGTATATATTTGTCTTTGGTTATGATTTCCCGGTTTTATCAATTTTGATAAAGATAACTATACGGAATTCGCTACTGAAACCATGACATTTTAACTCTTCAATAAGAGTAACAGAAATGTAATATTTATGGTAAGTATTTTTGTCTATAATATCGATAGTAAGATACCGGGTTGCCGAAATTTTAATAGTGAATGGCGATAGACAATTCGACAGTAAAGAATAAAATATTTTGATATATCGCTTACCTGTAGTTCTCGATGTATCGGAAGTAAAAAATCAGTTATATGTATAGCTCTTTGTTCCTTTGGCGACGTTTTTAATCTGTTCCAGGCCATATTTCAACCTAACCACAATTGCTGGGAGGAAAAAAAGAATACACTTTATATTGCAATACAGTCAATGTATTATTGCACCTTTTAGACCTCTTGCAGTTCAAACTTGTAGCAAGACATTATTACGTCTACTACAATTTTAATAGTTAATATTTTTTATTTTACATTTTTCTTAATTAAATTTTTTTATACAAGCAGATCTGTAAATTGATTTAATTCTTTAATCTCGGGGCCAGCCAAAGACTATATGTGGTGTAATGAATGCCAAGTTATTCAGGGAGTGTATGGAAAATAAGCGAGGATTGATTTCTGGCAAGGAGCGGACAGCTGAGACTCCGTATCCTGGGGCGGAAACAGTACCGTTAACCAGCCCACCACGCTGTCGCCTACAGGCCAGCGGACGTTGCCCCTGACGCTGGGGGTGGCAATGGCGAAGGTCGGCGAGTTTTCTCCCGCCACGCCAAGAGACGCGTGAGCGCGAATCCACTTATCTGAATGCGTGAAGTGGAACACGTGATTTCAAGAAGCCCATTTCCTCCAATGAGAAGTGGTATTCGGGTTTTTTGATATGTTTCTTTCTGTCCACATGTGACTACGGAGAGGAAGAAGGGACTCTTTCTCCGACAGTGGAGAGGAACGGTGGACTCTTTCTCCGACAGTGGAGAGGAACGGTGGACTCTTTCTCCGACAGTGGATAGGAACGGTCGACTCTTTCTACGGCAGTGGAGAGTGACGGTTATGTTTTTAGAGAGGATGAGGACGGTTCGACAGAACTGATGTCGTACTGGTAGTCGTCTTATAAGATCGCAGACTGGCGATCCTGGAGTGACGGTAGACCGCCATTTTACGCAGATAGGCTGTGACACAACTTGCAGAGTCGCTGTCAGCAAATTGGTAAAGTACTCCGCCAGGCATGACGAGTTCACGAGACTGTTGAATTCCGTAAGCGTCCTGAGATTACGAGACTTGCTATTTTACAAAACCCTGAGTTAGCTGGCAAAAATTTGTGAAACGTGATAGTACGAATTTTATTGTGACTATTAAACTATTAAAGGCAACCGAGATTCAATGTTGTAAATATCTAATGTTACAATTGTTAATGTTGTTCATTTTCAATATCATTTGTTAATTTTGATATTTAAATTTGCAGTAGGTGATTCATGACTTACATTAAAAATAAATTCAAATATTGTTTGCTTGAAATAACAGCGTATTGTAACGTCTAGGCTTGTTGTTTGCTTGTTTGAGTGATGTTAACGGTAAATGTAAAGTGGCCTAGCGATGTAGAAGCCATAGCAATTAAATAAAAAAAAATCAATGTCAGTTCTTTTAAGACCTGACCGATGTTGGAAGATTCTTGCCAATCAAAGATTTTTTATTTTGATAATTAATTTTTAATAAAAAATTAATAAAACCCCCTTTGAACCACCCCAACCTGTTACAAACTGAAGTTGTATTATATAGTTAATTGTTATAATTTATTTTACACGTCCATTGAATCCTGAAAAAGACAATGTTGTCATTACCAAAAATGTATTTTTCGATTCATTTTATGTGTGTAGGTGTATCTGCATACTATGATTTTGAAGCGGCAATATCGGTAGAGATTGTGGTTAGGTCGAAATGCAGCTTATTGTTAATAATTAATAAGCTGCTTTAATGAGAGCCATGTCAGTGATGACGTGTGCTCCAGGAAACAAAACAAACGTTGTGATGTCCAGCCTATATTTCCGTGTGGCTTTGGCGACTTTTTTTTTTTTTTTTTTTTTTTTTTTATCCGGGCCGCATTTTAACCTAACCACTTCACTTTTGAGATACGATGAAGAACGATGGCTTGAAATTTGGGTAAATTCATAGAAGTTTATTAAGCAAGAAATACATGTTACTACCCGGTACCCACGGCATAAGAATATACGCATATCGTATAACGAAAATTTGACAGTGATTTCAGATTCTTGTTGCAAATGCTATCGTTGGCGGCAGAGGTATTTTCAGAAATGGCCGTCAACTGTACGGCCAATACTATGGCAGACGGTAACTTTTAATTTAATTTAATTGCAATGGAGCACACGCTCCGGTGGCAATTTCCCTACACCCCTATCTTCCCCCTATCCTGCACCCACCTACATTTGCCCTTTAAAAATTTTATCTTTAAATTCTTTCAACGTTTTCGGTAAATTATTCATCATTTCTCTTGTTAACTCATTCCAATGTCTCACACCCTTATCTAAAAAAAAAGAATCTTCCCACACTCTTGTGCCTGAAATCGAGTGTCAGCTTGTGGTCATGGTCATATTTTCACTTCCATGCACTACTTTTCATACCTACTCCAATATCTTTCAATGCCTCATCGCCAGTGTACTTCCTGTACTATCCCATGACCCTCATCATCCTGCTCCTGTCCTGCAATGAATCCCATTCCAGCTCCTTTATCATATCCGTCACTGATTTCATTCTGCGATAATTTCCAGAAACAAATCTAGCAACTCTTTTTTGCACCCTCTCCAATTCCAGTATTTGATTCGCAAACTGAGGGTCCCATACTACACTACCATACTCGAGCAATGGTCTGACCAAAGTTTTGTGACCCAATTCCTTTAATTCTCTCGTACATCCCCTCATTACTCTCTCCAACAAGTACAGAATTTTGAAACCTTTTCCTACCACCTGTCCAATGTGTCCTGCCCAGTTAAGCTTGTTATCAAATGTAATGCCAAGATATTTACATTTCAAGTCTTCAGTAAGCAATTCTTTCCCCATCTTATATTGATAATTATCCTTTTGTTTTTTATTTTTGTATCTAATAAGCTGACTCTTCTTTGCATTTATCTTCATTCCATGTTTACCAACCCAACTAGATATCCTGTCCAGATCAGCCTGCAACTGTTTACAATCCTCTATCGTTTTAATTCTTTTATATAGCATTATGTCATCTGCAAACAATCTAATTTCAGATTGTAAACAATCAACACAATTATTCATTAGAATAATGAATAACAATGGTCCCAATAAGCTACCCTGCGGCACTCCCATTTTTACTTCCACTTCTTTTGAAACTCCATTTCCATCCTAACTTTCTGTTTTCTACCTTTTAAAAATTCTTCTACTCAGAAAATCACTTTCTCATCCACTCCAATTGTTTTTACGTTATTTACAACCATTTATGGCTTACTCTGTCAAGCCCCTTTGAAAGATCTAGTGCTACACTATCAATTTGGCCTCCCTTGTCCATTTCATCTGAAATATCTTGCATATATCCCACCAACTGAGATTCGCATGAATTTCCTTGCCTGAACCCACATTGCGTACTTGAAAACCACTTACGTTCCTCACATAGATTTCTGATGTGGTTGCATATCAATCTTTCCATTAATTTACCTACCACTGATGTCAAACTGATTGGCCTGTAATTTTCAACTCTATTTCTCACCCCTCCTTTAAGTACCGGTACTACTATCGCACTTTTCCAGTCTTGTGGTAAGCAGCAATTATCCAGACTCAATTTAAATAATATTTCAAGATAAGGTACAATGTCACATCACGCTATCTTTAAGATATCTGTAGTAATATTATCTACACCAGCCCCCTTATGTTTTTTCAGCTTGCTTATTTCTTTCATGATTTCTTCAGGATGAATTTCAAATTTTTTACTATCTTCATTTCTAATCGTATTGTTAAGCTCGTTCTCCGAATTAGACCTTCCCGTTAATGATTCATTATCCCTAATGCTCTCACTAAACCAGTCACTTAAAATCTCTGTCTTTTTCAAATCCTCAGTTACTACTTCTCCATCTATAAGCATCCCTTCCCCTCAGTTTCCTGATATAGCCATAGAAATTTCTAGATGCATCAGTCAGTGGTCCTCCTGCACTGACAATACTCTTCATAAACCCATCTTTAGCCATTTTCTTTGCTGTTATTAAGTCCTTGTTTAGTTGTTTTAAATATTCCCTACTACCCTCCTGTCTCTTAACTCTGTTATGTTCTCTTCTTACCAACCTCTTTAACCTCCTCACTTCCCTATTATAGTATATAGATTCTGTACTTCTCTTTATTTTCTGCCTTGGAATAAATTTTTCTTCCCCCTTTGCTATTGTCTCCCTGAACTCTTCCCACCTTGACTCTACTGTACTTGTGCCTTCCTTCCACTTGCTGAATTGTTCTCTGAAATATCTCTTCAAATTTGAAACCTGTGCCTTTTTATAATTGTACCTATTTCCCCCTTCAATTTTGGTATCTGGTTTACTGAATCCTCTAATATCAATCAGAATTGCTTCATGATCACTTATTCCTTCAGTTACTTGACACCCCACAAGGTTTTCATCGGGCTTAATTAGAAACATATCCAAAATATTTTGTCTGCTAGTGTTTTGCTCAACCACTTGTGTAAATCCTCCTCCCTTATTAAGATATTTGCAAATCTTTGTTCCATTGTGTTATTTATCTTATTTTCTTTCCAGTTTACACCTGTTAAATTTAAATCCCCACCAATGATGATCATTCTATTCTCACCTCTGAAATCTGAGTATGAATTTAATTTCTCCCCAAGAGCCTCATCTTCATCTGTCATTCTTCCACTGCGGTAAACTGCCAACACTCTGATTTTTTCTTTTTTATTACCCCAGAAATCTACCCCATGTAACTCATTGTCTAGATCTATGAACGCCAGTGAACTGTGGTAGTTTTTGCTAACTAGTATAAAAACTTCTCCACCAATTGCTCCTCTATCACTGCAGTACACTCTGCAGCCATCAAGAACAAACTCACTGTTTATTACTTCTTCTTTCAACCAACTCTCCACCCCAATTATTACTTGTGGTTCGTGTATCTCTACTAAGTTTGCAAATTCGATTACTTTGTTTATTATACTTCTACAGTTTACCATTAACACACTTACTACTGGCTTTACATTTTCAGCATTTATCTCCTCTTTCCCAGTTTTACCCCAGTCAGTTATTGTTTCAGCCACTTCATCTATTTCTTTAGCTTCTATGACTTTTCCCATCATGAATCTGCAATTAGTATCACTTTCATAATCTATTTTTGTCCCTTCACCAGCAGGCCCTAACCAAAAAAAAAAAAAAAGATACAGTCCTGACCCCATCAGCACTGGAAATGGGCCCCCCTCACTGCTTTAGCTAACAACTCAGAAAGTACTCCCTTCCCCCTTCTATTTAGGTGTAGGCCATGCCTAGTGAAACCCCACCTAAAAATGGTGTTCACAGGCACAACCCACAACACAAAACTAATGCCTTTCCCAAGTAGCACTTCCGTTTCCAATTTAACCCGCCTCACAGCATAGTTCAATTGTGGCCGGTCATGGCGACTTAGGACCTGCATGAGCTCCACCCTGGTATGCTGTGCCTCCTTCACCACCTTCCTCAGGCTACTCTCTATACCATATATGGGCAACCCACGTCCCCCGAGCCGGATCCGGCCCTCCACCAACTTCAGTCCGGCCCGCGAGAGATTCAGAAATTTCAAATAACGCTCCAAACTCAAGTCTCCCATTAATTTTCATTTGATTTTTCTATCTGTTTTTGTTTATTTGTTTTTTTTATGTTTGATTATCCTATTGTAATTCTAGTAAATAAAAAATGTTTGAATTTTTATCGCCTTTTTATTCACTACTATCTACTTCTTTCTTATCTACGGCCCGCGACCTGATTAAGTCCCGAAATTACACCCTCAGCTAAGCAAAGGTTGCCCATAGCTGCTCAATACTAAAACTCGCGTTTCTATCAATAATATTTGCCGCACCTCCCACTATCATTACTCTATCGTCCTTAGTGATACTCCTATAAAGTGAACCTATATCCTCTATTACCTGACCTAATGTTGCACTAGGTTTGAAAAAACTTGCAACCTGGTATCCTGTACCTAACTGATCCTGCAGAAGAGGGCCTACACCTCTCCCATGGCTGCTACCTATCAGCAGAATCCTTTTTTTTCCCATTCTTGCCCTGCACGCCCTTATTCCTAAAAGTCTGCTGCATCTTATCTACTCCCACATCTACATGAGACTATTCTCCTGGTGACTCTAGCAAAAGGTCAAAACTTTCGTGTTGCCTTTGTCTAAGGCACATTTCTTTTTGCCATAATATGATGCACTTTTTTACCACCAGGAAAGTTTGTTCCAAATTTTTGTCTAAAAGGTCAACTGATTATTGTTTCGTCCTTATTGGACCGTTAGCGAGAATGTTTGACGTAACTTTAATTTCTTGTATATTATATTGTGATAAAATTTAAGTATAACAAAAAACACTTCCGAACTACAGTATGAATGCTAAATGTAAGGTAATAGCTAAAGGAGAGAAGAAAATATTTAAATGAAGTTTATATTTTTTGCTTCTCCAAGTTTGGCACTAAAATAAAAAAGTATAGAGTATTTCCATACACGCCAAGACCCGCGCCGGCGGAACAGCGGGTAAATGCTACTTTAAAAATATAAATGTGCTCGCTAGATAGGTTTGTTGCTTTCAGGAAGTCCTTTTTACCCCAGTATATGTCCTCAACTTGAATTTTTCTATCATGTGCAGATGGTCTGCGTCTCAACAAAGCAGGCGGACTCGTCAGAATCTATTTTTCCTTAGTTAATCAACTCATATTACACTATTTGTTCAGATTCTGTTTAGTCACGTCCACAACCTCTAAGGCAGGTTGAAATCCGGTGGTCTTTTTGTGACTGTATAGGCATAGGTAGACCAAGAAGAAATTTGAATACTCCCTGAATCCGGAACAGGTCTACAGGAGGGACACCGAGGGGCTTACTAATGTAACAGTACGCCTAACATTTCTTGGAGTTTCAATCATTGTTCAAGTTTATGATCTTACTTGATTCTGTATCTATCTCTAACATAAGTTAGGATTAGAAATTATTACGTTAATAGTTATCATCATAAAATTTATTTACTAACTTCTAAATCTGATAATTGCTAAGAATCAGCTACTTTTGCAATTGGTGAATATGGAATTTTGTAATTGCTTATTGCAATCTGTTTAGTTGTTATAATACAATATTTTTGTCTTCAGCTGTCACTCATATTCATATTATTGAACTCCATATCGCTACGTGTAAGCTGAACATATTTCTCGATCTTGAGGAATTGAGCTAAGCCACATGCTTTCCGCATCTGTGAGTAAACTTACAGAAGATATTTTGCTTCATTGCCACATGTCAACCAGCGATACCCGTGCCATAGGACTCGAGCCGTTTTTGATGGTGTTCGTGGTGGCCCACATCTGGAGCTCTGCCCGCCTGTGCATGATGCAGGGACCACGTCGTTACTTCCAGGTCCTCTCTAACTGGTGAGCCAACGTCTCAGTTGAATTTGGAACAATTATTTTATTTCTTTATTGGAATGAGATGCTATTAGGTTATAACTGCAGTATATCTTATCACGAAATCGCCATATTACGTAGCAATCTATAAATTCTACCAATTATACCAATCTATAAATTGGTTGAGTCATTATGTTAGGTAACAATACTGGCGTAATTTACCATCTAACAATGATTAGTAGAGAAGAAATCAAAGAAAATTACATAATTCATAGATTATTCCATTCCCTTAGAATGTTATTTTAATTGCACTCTGAATAATATGGTTTGCCTATGGTACGACAAATTTAGTTTATGTTCATTACTACCACAGCGAAAACAGTCACCGAATTTATTCCGTAATTCTCCAAAGATTTCAAGCAAACTCAGTAAAAATAAAAATCCTCTTCATCGCAAATGCGTATTTTTATATCAGCTTCGCTCGAAAAAAACATTGACTCCCAGGCTTTTCTGACTTCAACACAGAGCCTTAAACAGTATCAGTCAGCTTCCTAAAACTGCTTCTTTCAGCCCGACGAATCTTCTTCCTCCGGCTTCGTTTGCCTTGTTATCGCAACTTTATAAAACGACTTGTTTCAGCTCCCTAAATCTTCTTCTCCCTACTTCCTCATCTTCTCTCACTTTTATAAATTCTCTTCTTTGGATAAGTTTGAATATCCACCGATGTATTCCGCTCATCCACCCACCATGCAAAGAACTTAAAACTGTGACGTCACGCGGATGAGTGGAAAATCTGCAGCTTGTCCAAAGATTTTATTGGGATAGAATCGGTATCAGAAAACTACTAACGGGTAATGATGCTCTCTGTATGGCGAACCATCGTCCGATGTGGTTTGGCGGTTGTACTTTGGCCGGTAGAACGACTTACGTTTTCAAATCTAAGACCATTGGGGTGTTCCAATAGGGAGAACACAAGATTGGTTTGCCCACAATTTGCTGGGCCGCTCACTATTGCCCCCACTGTCTCAGGGAACAGAGGTTCGTTCTTCGACCTGGTATTTGTAAGGGAAAAAGCTGATACTGGGGCTGGAGTATCAGGCTTAGGTACCTTAGCTGAATGTTTACTTGATAAAATGTTCTCTGAGTTTGCATCTATAATTTTAAGTGACCATGTTGCCGCCTGGATATTCAACTGTAAAGCTTAACGGCCGCCACAAACCTTATTTGAACCAAAAGCTGAGTCTACCACGAAAACACATAAAAATTCACTTGAAGAAAAATCTGAAGTTTATTCTCAATGTCACCTTTCAAAATTTTGCATTTACAGTTGAATCGGCAAATCGAACTAAACTTTTCCAAAAGATTGTAGATTATGAAGAGGAAGAAATTTACCGACTGAGCCCTTTTGAAAATTAATAAGTTCATTATAGTCGTTAACACAAGACTCTGGTAAAGAAAATCGTCATGGCCGACACACGCTCCTAGCTTGGCTTAACGGTTTCCGGTTATTACTTGGCTTAACCGACACATACTCGCGCAGGTCTATTACACGCAACGTTCCCGGAATAAAGGCGAAAGATAAAGACAACCACCCGGCCTGCGCCACTACCTATATACCCCCAACTGAATGATCTATGTGTTCTAATGCTTACCAAACAAAGTGTATAAAGGTGTAATTATAGAATGTGTTCAAAATTTAATCGTGTGTTGCCTGGCATTCAAGGATTATGAAACGTGTTTAGTGAAAATTCTCAGATGATAAGCTTTCTTGTAAATGAATTTAGTTTGAGTGCGCAATGTTAAAAAAAATTCGAAAATTAATTAGTGATTCCCCGAGATGTGTGTTAATTCTGGCAATTTTTAGGCGACCTTGCTGAATTGCAAATTATCATATTAAAATTATTGTCATTATGTTCTACTTTAATTCCTGATTAAAATGGTGTAAATATTATTATCGGTGGTGTAATAGCAATGTTATGAGTCTGACAAAAATCTGTTTTGAAACAGTTTAGAAGATACTTGGTTTTTAATTATAATTATTCAAGTGTTGTTTATGTCGAAAAAGTGAAGTTATCTGAATTTTCATTGAATTTAGTTACGTGTTTTCATCGTTGTTTTATTTATGGAGGTGGCTTGGTTTACTTTCAAATAAATCTCGAAAACTACCACGTGTGGTTTATGACGAAATAATATTAAAAATTGGTTTAATATCTGATCTACATCATGGAATATTTTGAAATTTTAATATGTTATACCAGATTTTACGTTCTTTCAGGAAATCTACTTTTTAGTTCGAGAAATTATTGAAAACATATGATTAAAAATGTTGAAAGTGAAGGTGTATCTATCGAAGTGTTTAAAAATTTATTTACGTTATTTACACGGTCTGAAACTACGAAATTTTACTGAAATTATCTTTCTTTCAGATTATTATTATTTTAAAATTACTTTACTGCATCGAAAAGTGTTAAGAATTAGTGAAATTATCACATAACCAAAATCTATTGTTTACAAGTTGGATAATAATGGATTACCCTATTCCAGGTTAGTTTAAAAGTTCTTTACTTTTATAAAATGTTTATTTAGAGCTTATATTGTGTGTTGAGTGGCTTTACTGTTTTCAAATCGGTTTATCTACTGAGTTAGTTTGCTGTATCGGCTTCTGCATGAAACGGTTTTCTCACATCCTATAGTTGCAAACTGAAAAATTTAATGTTAACTGGGAAGCTTACTCCCTCCCTTATGCTCTATAACTATGCAAACTAGAATTTATCCAAATTCTAAGGTGCTTACATATTGGTGCCGGTAACATCGACATTACTCACGAACCGCATATAGACAAGGTTTTGCGGTTGCTCCCGTTATATATATAGGCGCGCGAACATGTAAAGTAAATCAGTCGATAAAAATGGCTCCTACGAGGAAGAAGAAGATCCGTGGCTTTTTACAAGTTCATCAACGAGATACCTTGTGAGGCGCCATTTTTGGGGTCCCGGTACTAAACTGGAAACACGGTTGGCACTTGGGCAGAACGGAATCAACCCACTACACGCAGCCTGCAGGGAAAATGATATTGCTTAAGCATAATTGGCAGATAGAGCCGCAGCATATCGTATCCTCGCTGGGTAGGCTTCATGAAGAATGAAGGCTAAAGATGCAAAGTTTGGTGAACATGCGGTGGCATTCTTGGTTAACAGGGCCATGCGTACCAAGTTAAAGTTGGGTTGGAATATTAAGAAGAAGAAAAATAGTAATGAGAAAAAGAACAACGAGGCACCCTCCTCTTAAAACCATTATTTGCCGGCTTGTCAACTTCCGGTGCCCCCAAGCCGGGTGGCAAATATTTTCAAAGCTGTCATAGCGGCTAAAGATGCGAAAAGCAGTTGGCTGAGGAGAAACGACACAACGAAACGATGAAATTAGGTTTATATTTGAAGTCATATATTTGATTTTTTTTAAAAAGTTGGTGCAGCCGCTGATGGATGAGGAGAGAAAATGCTGCTGTGCACAGTTTACTACCTGGGACACATGTTACTAAATGACAGAGAGGACTGTGTGTCTAAATATGGTGGTAGGAGCCTTCTCGGCCTCGAGATTTCACCATTAATATGTACTTGTAACCACTACAGTGGGTTGGTACTCTCCGATTTCGCACTAACTATGCTCTGTACCGTCTGCTGCCCTATGTTGGGATACTAATTGTCTACCTCGCTTTATTCACTATATGCCCTTCAGGACAAAAATCATTTATTTGAGAGAACAGAAGGACTTAGTTTATAAGCACACGGTCTGATCATTGCCTGCATATTGTGGTATAGAGTCGACACTTTTAAATATCAAATGCAGGAGTTGGAGTTGGTGCGAGAGAAGTCAGCTAGATTTGTAGGCGGAAATTACCTCAGAACACAAGAAGCAACTGACATAATAGAGGAACTGGAGTGGATATCTTTGGAAGACTGGAGCAGGATAAACATCGTGTGCTGGGCTGTACATGGCGTATAATAAGGTTAGAGTGGATATTAATGGAAAATGGTATGTTGAAGAAAAAAGTTTACCATGACACTAGAGTTTAGATATACAGCATACATTGGTGATGAGACATGGGTGGATAAAATATGCAAACACCAGCTTTAATTGTGAGATCGAAGGCTTTCACGGCGTATCGATGAAATTTAGTCTTCACGGGTTTTCCGCCGTATGTTGTTGAAATGCGACAACGAGCTTTCGGCGGCTGACTCTGCCACCATCTTCAGGTTGGATATTGTGCAGGGAGAACCAGAGCTGTACGTCAGCCGCCGAAAGCTCGTTGTCGCATTTCAACAACTTACGACGGAAAACCCGTGAAGACTACATTTTACCAACTTTCATTTACGACTGTGATGAAATACTTCACATCAACCAGTGAATGAGAGATTAAGATTAGAGCAATAAGGTGCCTTACTGATGCTTATATGAATTTTTTCTTCCCTCGTGCCATTCAGATTCTGAATGCACGGAGTAGAGATTAGCATTACTTTCGTTCCTTCATGTTTGTCCATAGTTGTGAGACCGTTTAATTTTTATAGATTTTCAACACTTCGGTATATATTGTGAATTAAACGCAATCAGGCAGACTACACTGTTGGGCGGAATAGTGCACAAACGCCAAGTATGACGGTTTGGGGGTTAAATTGGCTATAATGTGCTATCCCGACTACTACCTACTGAGGACAATCTTAACAGCAACCGCTGCACCAGGTAGGTCCTGTCATTCCTGAAGGAACTTCAACATATCACGTTTCAGAAGGACCATGCCCGGCCACGTGTGGTGAGGAATCCGCAAGGCTTCTTCTGTTTTCGTGGTCTGCGCGTTTGTCTCATATGTCGCACATAGAATATGGCTGGAGTATGGTCGGTCGGCATCATGTCCTCCTGCAACCACAGTCGAAGCTTTGCGCCAAGGCTGTGTGTTCCCGTGCAGCATATCATGGTCTAGCTTAAGATCCAAGGTATATCTTATGACGCTAAGTGACCGGACAACGAAGCAGTAAATGCTAATTCGTTCGTACCAAGAACAGATCACACTGCATCTCAAATGAACACTGCTTTACGAGATACCCACCAATTTATCACGCTACAACTCAGATAAACAATCCACCCTTTGGATACTGTTAATAATGTTTTCTGGCTAAATAACTATGGCTTCTTCAGTTTTTTAAAAAATATAGAACGTTAGAATACCTGTAAATCGTTAATCACACCACTGCCTCCGAGATTAACTCCCCAACTAGCGTAAGGAAAAATTAATTGTTAGAAAGATACTTAGTTACTTGAAAGTGTTACGGGGGAGATGATAAATGTAGCTTTCTGAAAGTGCTGTACTTAATGCTGTAGGGGAAAGGCAATAATAGTTTTCTTGTGTAGGTGCAAGGTTCGTATTTCATCTGGCGAGTGCGGAGTTTCGTAACAGTTTACACACTTGGAATTCCAGTCAAGCCTACCCACATCCTCGTAATCACCATTCAGAATGCTTGATTATCTTGCTATCCGAGTAAAAGAATGAGTGAAGTATAATAATAAGTAATTAATATTGGGGAATATAGAAAATGGCCCACCACGTGAGGTAAGTGCGTTTGACGAAAAACATAGATAGCCGGATGGAACGCAAACAAAAGAATTTGTTTGTATTCATTAGCAGATACGGAATTTTGTTAACCCTCAGTTTCAGGGGACATAGTATGCTAATCTTTTGGAGTAACTAAGAGCAGCTATCAAGGAAGAGACAAAAGACTAGGGATTGCTGTCCTTGTGTTGATTTCTTTAGAAAAATTAATAATACCGTTGCATCCGCTTATATTAATCTCTGACAATATCATTTCATGGTGTAGTGCAAATACTTGCGATATGGATGAAATCGGTAAGGCATTGTATTTTTTATGGCATTTTCATGCGGTATATGTATACCGTTCAGATGCCTTGACATGAATTCATTAGTATTTTCCCTCTATTTGTATATTAAACAGAGTTTTCGAAATGATAAGATCATAATGTTTATTGTTTTCACACTGCTTTGATATTAATTTGCCTGCAAGCAACTTATATACCATGTCAAGTTTCTGCATTTCAGTTAGGTAAGGTCCCTGTCTTATTGAAATTCACTGCAGGGGTTTTAAGGGTTTTTTAATAGTATGCTTTTTATGAGATTCGTTTTCTTAATTTTTGGTACAGCATCATTTTCTTCTTCGTCAGATGTTACATTTATAATTCTTTCCCATGGTCATTGGTTCAACAGAGTAATTTTCCACAGTCCTTACGAAACCGTCACAGAATTAATAATTTGGGTTGGGTTTGTCTGGCAAAGCGAAATAAAACATCATCAAAAGTAACTGTGCAGTAAATTATTTGCTTACATATTATTTGAAAACACTTACAGACTTTCATAAGTCCATTTATTATGGATAAAGTAAAGACGTATGTTTGGTTTAAATTTAATGGCAAACATGCGAACAACGCTTTTGCTTACGAGTGTGATTAAATATTTCGTCTCACAACCTATTTGGGTCACAGTGACAGGAGAGAGAGAAATTAAGGGCCGCAGTGCTGTTTAAATGAACTCCTTCTTCTCACATACTATTCGGGGTTATAATGCACAGAGTCAGTTTTCGTGAAAAACAACCTCTGTCACCTTCCACTTTGTGAATTGCAGTGTATATATGTAAATAAGTAAAATGAGGACGTCATAAGGGACTTTTTTGCGCCCACATAATTTTATTTTTAATTTATCAATAATAAGTCTTTTGAAAACTTAGTTAAATCGGAATGTCGTGCTGTATATGCTCAGGAAATAAACTGTGATATTCACGACAGAAATTCTTCCATGAGGGACGTTTCTACAGCAGCCTCTGTCGTCTTCATCAGGCGAAAAAAAGAAGTTCGTCTGATGAAGACAACAGAGACTGTTGTCGAAACGTCCCACAAGGAAGAACTGATCCGGCAGAACGCCCGAGAAGAATTTCTGTCATCTGTACGACGAGAAAGACTTAATTCCCACATGTGGTATTCATATCGTTAAAATTGCTTTATCGCGTCTTAGGTGTAGAAATACACGGTTTATATGAAAATTGGTAAGACCTACCGAAAATCAATCGATTGTTTTTAAAATTTGTGTCTGTCCGTTCGATGAACGGAATTCACATATAAACTAGGTGTAGGATTTTGATGGAGCTTTGAATAATAAACAGCGCCTAGTTCCGGTATGCGGTAATTCGAAATCTGAGAAATTTAAGTTTAAGTGTCCATCAATTCGAGCAAAAATTACGAGTCAGCTTTTGACAAGCTCTTAAACAATGCACAGCGAATGGTTCCGGAGTAAAATGGGAGACGTTCTTTTTTATGTGAATTCGGGAAGTTGAGACATTAAAGAAAAAAATGTACCCAAATTAGTATCCATACTTTGTTGAACGCAATTTGAGCAAAAAGCTAGTGGTCGGGTTAGTTTAGTCTCGCTATCAATGTATTCAACTTGATTTCAACGTACTGTACAAGTGACATCTTGTTGTTCAAATGAATGGAGTTACAGTTTTTCGTTTATGATGTGTTAACTGTGACAAAATCGGCTTCAGAGGTAGCATTGTACATTAAAAGTTCACGTGAATAAAGATGGGGGAAGTAGATAATCATTGTATAAGTCTGTAAATAATAATGCAACAGTTTACCCGCCTTGTGTCACTTCGATAAACGTATGAAGTTAAGCATCAAATAGACAAAATCCTTCACGTTTTCTTTGGCATAACTTTCTGACTGACAAGGATAATTTTTCTCCAAAGTTGCACAAAGACACTTTAGAAATAAGAGGATCGAATTGTGGAATGCACTAACACAGTGTTATACGAGAAAAAATATTTTATGAGAGTTATCGACAGAATAACAATTTTTTTTTATTTTTTTTTTGTAAAGTCTAATCGAGACTTTTTTAATTAAATACGACGATATTTGATTAATTCACTACAAAATAGCTTCCAAAAGACATCCTCCTCGACGTTCTACCATACCAAATAAATAAGTAACAACATTTTTTTCCATTTAGGCCCTTAACGTAATTTAAATGAAATAGTTATCCTTTTGCATCGTCTGAATATTATTTTCTATTCAATTAGAACGTGTCAAGCAGGTTTCGTACTTTCTAGGCATGGAAACGAAAAATTTGATCTCCGTTTTGAAAATACGCAATACAGCACGTAACAGACGTGACATTTGGCTTTATCAGTTTTTAGTCCTGCCTACAAAAATAACATATCATAACTATGTTAGGAATATTCTTGTTTGGGGCTGAAATATTTCTGTATTCTTGGGTTTATGGTCAAAGCTGTGTAAACAGTTCAGGCGAACGATTAAAGGAGTTATGTCGCAATCTGCATGGTGTGCGCTGCATTTCTTGCTTGTTGATAGCCACCTGAACAAATTCCTGTCGCCATTGTTTGTCGAACCGAAATGGATTCCAGAAAATTATTCCAGAGCTCTGCCTCAAAAAACATTCCTTTATCTCTTTCATCAATAGCACATTTTATTGCCTCAAGTATGCTGCCAACTCGCTTGTAAAATATCGTTAATGGCCGACTGGCTGTTCGTCTCCTTACTTGCTCGCTCCCTGTGACTTAAAACATAAGAAAACAACATTACTTGTCAATCGCTAATAACTGGCTGCTGGCCACCTGAACAAATACCTGTCGTCAAACAAAATTCCAACGGTCATGGTCGGAAATAGCCAGCCTGAAGCTCTGTCCAAAATTCCGCTCGGAAATAGCTGGTTGGTAACGCACACGTGCTGTGTACGGCAGCCCTAAATTCCATTATAGAAAGAGAGGGTTTCCTCATACAATGGCTGTGACGTCAATGGAAATTGCCAACGTTCTTTGGTCACCATTGGTTCCCAGAGAGAGAAAGAAGCAGAAACTACGCCTGGGGCGTTAAGGCGGTTTCCACTGATCATGTGCCACCATTGGTTCCTAAGAGATACAGAGACACATGGGAATATGTCGTCATTTGCTACGCTCCACTATTGGTGCTAAATTTTTCAATTGATCCATTTAAATCGCCAGCCAGTGACGGCATGCGACCTTAGATACTGATTGGTTGAATTCAGAAGGCAGTCACGCAAAGAAAACTGTGACGCACGCGGTCGAGTGGAATATCTCTGCGGCTTTTCCAAAGAACTTATAGGGCTTGAACTAACCTTTGACAACTACTTGGAAGAAACTTGAAAATAATGCGAATAGTGATAAAAAAAATACATGACTGCCGTATCAAGCCAAATCAATCGTTTGTTTCGACAGTAGTCTCGTCGTTCCCTACACCATCACGTAGCATGGTCAGAACGTTCCAGGTGGCAAGAAGTTTGACGGAAGGAAAGTTCTATCTCGCTCAGTTCAACACTCAGTCTCTCTCATACTCTATAAGTTTTATATGCCTTGGTCGATTTTATCACCGATATATGATACTTAATTATTCATGTTCACCTTAAAAGAGCGCTGAGAATACCGCACTCAGATTCGTCCTACAGCCATTCATATTACTACGACTGTAGCGCCCTTGGTAGCAGTTCTATGTTCTATGCATCTATAAAGCTCAAAGACAGGAAACGCTCATTGATCTAAAAAAATCGACCACCACGCATTCTGGTTTCTCTAAAACGGCCACAACACGTTATTCGAGTTATGGCACTTGCAAAAGACAGTCAGAACGCGTTGTGGCTAACTCAAAAAGGTCACAACACGAAATTTGCGTCTGGTCCAGTTACCATTCTCCACTTATAACAATTCACATTTCTGGGTTTTTTTCTTCTTTTTTTAGAGACTTGTAACTCGACGGGTAAGAAGAATCATATGCACTAAATGCAGCCTGGATCCCGATTCGTCGTGAACACAATGAGTTAGATACTGATAGTCCATAAAGAGCGTTTTCGGTCTTTGAGCCTAACACACTACTGCAGTCAAACTAAAACCCACAACGGATTTATGTACCACCTATCATTACTTTCAGATCATTCCTTCTTGTTTCGCAGATGAAAGCTGTGGGTTTGTTATCGTTCGCGCTTCTTGATTTCCTGTCTGCCGTGGCGAGCACTTCCTCGTTGTTCCGTCTCCAGTATTTCCTCATAGCTTTTCGATTTTTGTTTTACCGCCTCTTCCTCATAGCTTTTCCTTCCTTATTTGCCTCCTGCCTGCAGGAACTTCCTCAATATTTTTCCTTCCTTGTTGTTGTCCTCGAGGAACTTCCTCAAAACCTTTCCTTGTTGTTCCGCTCTACGTATGTACGAGCAACTTCCCTGTGGCGTGGTATTGGGCACATATTCATTCGTGCGTTGGTCCGTCGGCGGGTGCTTGTTCAATCCGCGTTCGTTCTGTTTCGTGTGTCGGGTACTGCAAGTAGCACGCAACGCAGAAGATGAGTGGCCGGTATACAGCTGTCGCCAGGAGAAGAGTTGGTGGTCGGCCGCTGCCGAGACCGTTTCTCGTTCGGGAGGTCTGGACTAGATGATTGCGGAGGCAAAGCGGAGTCCGCCGCGGTTCTGGCCGAATACACCGCAGTTCACGCCAGCTGCGGATGCAGTGCCGGAACCCCCAGTGTCTCCTGAGAAGATGGATGACAAGATGGACGACTCTGACCCTCTGATGGAAGAGGGTCCAACATATCCTATCTACACTGTAACCAGTGACGGTGTCAAATTACTCGGCCAGCTGCAGCACTGCACTGGTCTACCGTTGCTTGCATGGCCGTAACTATATGGACTGATCATCATGCCCTGCAACCTGACTGACTGGAGGACAGTCATTAACGGTTGCAAGAAGAGAACATACCCGCGAAGGATTTTTATCTACACTATAACGTCAATACATCTTCTACAACAGACGACAACAGTTTAGCAACTGCTGACAAGTCGACTTCTACTCCTGCTACGAAGCCGAAGACGCAAGAAATCGTGCAGTGCTTCAAGTGCCAGGGCTTCAACCACTAAGCGAAGCAATGTACTATGAAGCAGAGGTGCGTTCGCTGCGGGGAAGAACATCTACCAAATGCAATGGCTAGTCATATCAATTTATTGATCTTCATTAACATTTATTTTTACAACATTTGAAAAATAGGTGATATAACACAGTCATCAATACATAGACAAGATCTTTTTGGAGTTCGAATAATGCAGGAAAATATTGCGAAATCAAATTTTAACAACTCGATTTTCAACCTCCAACCTCTCTCGTAAAAATAATATCCGCATTTTTTGCTCTAAAACTAAAAAACAAAACATTTCCCCATAGAATGTGGCACCCTATAATGTGACGCTTTCGCCACATTCTATGGCTCATTTTATTATGTAAATGATAATATTAGACTGATTTTCATAAAAAGCTTGGGCGACCACATATATTTTAGATGAATTCTGTATAAAATAAGTATGAAGGACTGTGATGCCAATAGTGAATATTCAGTTTATATTGATGCAATGAATACAAAAAATTTATTGAGTTGTGCAGGCTTTGGAAGAATCGTGTCCGTCCTGAGTGACTATGACCGATAGAAAATTGTTACCTATCAGCGACAAGGTGCCGCCAGCCAACAAAATGCACTGGTGTGGGGTTTTACCAGGGACACGTCCGGGAACTGTGATTTAGTGGTTCCACAAGGTTGGGCGGTCAACCGGAGGTCACTGCACCTAGCATGGAATATCCACCACTCGAACGCAGTGTCACACTATGATGATTACCGAATTGTTCCAAACACTATGGTCCACATGCGAATGTGGACGATTAAAATATCCACGATATCACGTAACATTAGGCTGCTAGCGTACGAACCTATTCAAATGAGCATTTAAATTAAATTCTGGGAATTTTCTGTGAAACATCTATCCTCGAGACGGCAAAGGCGGGACCTGATTTTACGTTTGTGAAGGCAGACGTTGCAAACTGATTGCTGTTGCGGACTGCGATGACTGGTTTCTCTTGCTGAGGTCCGACTTCTGGTGGAAATCTAAGGCAGCCAACTCACCGAACGCTGGAGCATGATTACAGCTCCCTTATAACTCACGGGTCTCACGTAACGTGGGTCCATCTCCGAACATCGCCGACTCCAGTCGCAGAGCTACAGTGGCAAAGT
>JARYHS010013630.1:376298156-376321805 GCA_031002005.1 Vandiemenella viatica
GTGACTTGGGTCCAAGACGAGCTGGTGAACAGACGTGCTAGCCGGCACGCTTTCTGATGATCATTGTGGTTGATCATTTCTTGCTTTGGGAAAGCGAGATGTTGAGTGGCGTGCTTGCCATTATTCGGAAGTTATGCTAATAACGCGGTCGTAGCCGCTTATTTAGCTTCCATTGCTGCAGTGGCATTGTGTTTGTCGCTCACCATCACGGCGATGATACTATGGTAATGTACCAGAAACGACGGTCACTATCCAGTGGATTTTAACAGACTTATGTGCCCTTAAGCGACGCCTGGGTTAAGACTCTGCTCCCGCCACTTAAATTCTGAGCTAGCTGGATTTATATTTCAATTCAATTTTTCTTAAGCATCTTGCTGTTTGTTAATTCAATTTTGATGCTTTTCATTCACTTTATACGGCGCCCCCTGGTATTTTCCTTTGTACAGTAAAATGTTAGCTTCAATTTGATGGCCTGTGTTGCCATGTGATTTCAATGTTAACTTTGCTGTTTTTATTACTTGTTTGAGATATTTCATTCAGTTTTGTTTGCTTACTCCGGCGAATTGTAAACGTCGGGTATTGCTTGTTTTTGCTGATCTAATTGTGTTTAACGTAACGTTAATTACTACCCGACCTTGTAAGGCCATAAGACTCAATAAATGAGGTTTTATTTTGTGTCTGAAATTCATGGTTCTAGTTAGTAACCTATTAGATCCCCTTTTAACATCATTATTATATGTAATTTTCAATTTTTCAGGATTTAATTATGAATCCCCCCTCCCTTTTTTTTTTGAACTGATATTCACATCTTGGAGCACCCAAGATTGTGTTATATTACAAGCGATTGCTTACCGTTTAACGCTATAGTTCTGTTGTATAAAGTTGGTGCGTTGTGTATATCCCTGGTATCACAATATACACATATTCTACTAATAATATTACTTAAGGAATATGTGCATGAATTTTCAGACGAAGAAGATGGAGGATACTTCCTTCTTGAGCCTCACTCGTCGCGTAGCCATCTCCAGTCCCCCCCCCCCCTCCATTTGAATAATGGAGCACCAACTTTTAGCAGAACAATTTTTATCGAACTAGGCACATTTCGAATGTCTTTACTGCTGTTATGTCCGCTTTGTGACCATGATATACACTTTTTATTTAATGGTACGGTGTATGGAAAGTACGCACCAAATTTCAATCAAAAAGTACAATTGCTTTTAGAACGGAGTAATTGAATGGGAAAATATAAGGAATATTAAAGGAAAATTGTTTTTAAATTAATGTAGTTATTGCCTTAAATAAATATTTTTTCGTACTTTTGGAGCTAGAAGAATACTTTAAACTATATAAGAATCAAGTGGCTATAGTAAAAGTAGACAATCATGAGAGACTTGCCTTAGTTAAGAAGGTTGTAGTCTATCCCCGTTAATATTCAACTTGTATGCAGAAGAAGCAATAAAGAAAGACAAAGAAAAGTTTCCATGTGGCATAAGTGTTCAGGGAGAAAAGATCAGTATGCTACGATTTGTTGATGACATTGTCTTGTTAGCAGAAAGGGCTGAGGATATTGAGAAGTTACTGAATGACATGAAGAAAAAACTGAAGGAAGATTTTGGACTGAATATAAATCAAAGTAAGACAAAAGTGATGAAATGTAGCAGAAAAACTGCCAATACTAGTAGACTAAATATAAAAGTAGGGTCGGATGCAATAGGAGAAGTAAGTGAATTCTGTTACTTGGGAAGCAAAATTTCAACCGATGGCCGAAGCAGGAATGATGTTAAAAGCAGAATAGCACTAGCAAAAAGAGCCTTCATGAAAAAGAGAAATATTTTAGTTTCAAACATTGATCTAGGAATTAGAACTTTTTAAATCTCTATGTGTGGAGCACAGCACTTTATGGTAGCGAGAAATACCGGAAAGAAAGAAAATTGAAGCATTTTAAATGTGGAGCTACAGAAGAATGCTGAAAATTAAGTGGACAGACATTATAAGAAATGAACGAGTTTTGGAAATGATGGGTGAGGAAAGAGGTTTGTGGAGGAAGCTTACAGAAAGAAGAGACAGGCTGGTAGGTCATAGTTTTAGACATGCTGGATTGGTTAATTTGATGGTCGAAGGTAAGAAGACAGAGATTAGAATATATGAAGCAGATAATTGAGGACGTGGGTTGTAAGGGATATGTAGAGACGAAGAGGTTGGCACAAGATAGGAAGGGATGGAGGATTGCATCAAACCAGTCGAAAGACTGACGACAGCAAAAAGAAAAAAGAGAGCTCTGCTAATTATTGGTTTCCTTTCAAAGTGTAATATATAGTACCGCATTCTAAATTTAGATTTAAATAAATGAACAACTAATTTTCAATTAAATTCTCTTTTAGCATCAAGTTACATGCATTATCTGTCGGTAAAAGTTAAAAAGGTGGGAACAGAGGTAGGAAATAGTTATTTTTATATTTCATAAATGGTCACTTGCAGTATTAGGTATACTTTGTTTGAATTATCGCGTGTATTTTTATGTATATCTAACTATTGTGTCGTCGATCACTGACTTCTTCTGCCCCCATCCCCCTAGAAATAAGCGATTGGAGAAGATACGTTCCGTTTCGTTTTGCCATAAGCACTAACAAGTCGTTTGGAAACTAATTAGGCACAAAAGCGTTTAATTCCATGAGTTGTATATTTTATTCAAAATAAACTATTCCCGTATACTTTATGGTTAGGCTGAAGTATAACAACCAAAAACAAAGTCTGATAGCCTACCCTATAGTAAAATATGGTTGTCAACTCTGTGCGCACAAGCGTAATGTCTCAGCTGTCAATGAACACCACAGCAAACTAGCCATTTTAATAACCACGCACTGATAAATAGTCGCAAGATAAATTAATGCTACGGGTCTAAGGCGAATTGCTACCGATTAAAAATTGACACTACCAACATGAAAACTGACTCGATCGAAGTATAGTTATGAATTCTTCGATCATGTTTGCACCTTTTTCTAGGGCGATCTCCGAGAAAGTTGTAAAAATTTCCTTTATTCATTTGAGGCATAGCGAAAGGTCCAGGCATCATTTCAACCTGTCCATCGTACTTAGGGATTTACTTATCGGAATTTACATTCGTATTTGAGCTTTGCTTTAAAAGTATTAAACAAAGATGCAAATTTTGAAATACCTCTCTGTTGGACACAAAATAAATGTTGCGGTGTTCCCACCTTTTCCGGATGCGCATATTGTCTCTGCTGATGCACGAGTATCGATATTTAACTGGCAGATATATCGATGTAATCACTAGCGATACAATGGGATATGGATTTCTATTTCGTCTACTATGGTGTCAAGAGAAATAAGTATATGTTATTGTTGGATCAGTATCGGAGGTTAATCGCATTGATGATGGCTTATTATGATTTTTAATTCCAGAAAAAGGAAGTGCAAAAAGGCAGCGCAGTCGTGTGGCGAATGTTCGAAGTGATTGTGAAGACCACATCGTTGATAAATTTCGAGACGACGATAGGGACAAAATAAGTATTTTGCAACATTAGGGAAAATTTGGTCGGTAGGTTGAAAAGGTGCCTGTACATTTTGCTGCTACAGTGAGCTATTCTGTGACCAATACCGTAAATTTAGAGAATTTATAACTTTCTTCGAGATCGCCTTAGAGAAAGAACAATGGACGAACTCGTCACTATGCTTCGATTGATCCATGTTTAATGAGGTTCGAATAATTTTTTACTGGGTGGCGGTTTGGCTACGGGACCTGATGCTGCTATTAATAGTGTATGGACGAGCTATTGCAAGAAATTCTATTTTTATATGACGTACTGGAGGAAAAAAATAAAGGGAAAGAATTATTTGAAGCAGACACAAGGCTTTGTGTGAAAAATAAAAAAAATAATTATCAATACAATAAAGATTAGCTGGTGGTCCGTTATGTTAATTTGTTTATTAGTCATTACTCAATTAATTATAGTTATATTTTTTTATTTAGGCAGAAAGCTAAGAAACGAGCGCTTATCTCTTTATATGATTAGCGGATAGACAACCTGGCTGCTGAGGTTTTTTGACTGGGCGTCCCAACGTTGCATGAAAATGAGAGTTAACAACATGTAACAGTATTTACCAAAATTATTTATTCATTAACTTATAAGTATATGATAAGCGATGAGAAGTACAGTATATTTCGAAGTTTTTTACCTCACTAATACAACGATTGCATCGGGTTTGGCAGAACACATTGTGTTTGATCCAAGAACTCTGTTGGTTAAACTAAGACAGTAATTTACCTCATATGTAAAAGTCGTGGAGTAAGTGAGTAGAAACAAAGCAAAGAGAGTCAGTTACCAGTGAAATTGGCTCAAATTTTCGCGATCAAATTAAGTAAATCGATATAACAATGCATTTGCATTTAAAAACGCATTTATTTACATGTTAGGCAAATACATCGCTTCATGAATTGAAAGTTGTACATACGTACCTCTGTTCTCCCAAATGTCCACTCGATGTCTACGTTGTCCGTCACCTTCTGGAAGGTGTTGGACATGGTGGCGATCAGCATGTTCAACAACACGATCACCGACATTACCTCGAACACTGGCACACCAAAACGACACACATTATTTAAAGGAAACTAACGTTAGCAAAACCAGTTTTAGCTAAAATAATGAACAAAAAAGAAGAAATGAATTGGCTGTGCGCAGTTCGGGTACGTGCTTAGATTTTTTGTGAAAACGTCGGTGATGAAATCATAATAAATGTTTATTAATAATATGTGGTTTAATTATCATTTTATTTAATACAATGGTTACTCATAACTACAGGATAGATGCAATATTACAGTTCCATACAGCAAGGGTCTGCTAAAATAGCATTCGTACACCTCAACTGCATCGAATTCAAGGGTATAGCGAAAGTCATATATACGTTGAAGTTACAAAAGTCGCCACAGGCACCTTAGGAACTGCCCTAGTTGTGCTATACTGCCTTCCCGCTGACGTTATTAATATTAAATTCTGCTGTTACGATGACGGATAAATAAATCAAGGCTTCCAGTTTGTGAATTTCGGATAGATGTTGCAAATACTGGTCAAGTATCGAGCAAGCGACGAGAGGATTGACGTCTGTATATCCCGTATCCGCGCAGTAAGGTCAAACTTGATTGATGCCAATATTAACATCAGATATTGCCGACTAGTGACTAGATGAACCGAACCCTCAATGCGAGCGCGAAACTGCTGCATCCATACACAACTTGACTGACCATCACAGATTCGACATTTCCATAGATGGCAACGCCACCAGAAGATTGATAACGGCTGCTCAATGGATATGCTGTCACCAGTTTAGAACTGGAAGGCCAAAATCTGGCCCATTAGGGATATTCACTAAACATTGATGCATGGTATCCATTCGATGTTTACCATACGATACATCGGATTTGTAAGCTACCTTACTCCCTATTTTCAATATTCAGTTAAAATCCGACGAAGTTTGAGGTTAACATTCAATACATGATACCATAGTTTGAAATCGAGACAAAAACATTTCACAGTTAGGAAAGTAAATAAACAACACATAACAACCTTAAATAAGAAGTTTCTAATAACATATAAACTGTAAAACTTACCTAAAGGAGCGTAATCCATAGGTTTCCATAATTGCATGTAAACAGATTTGATTAAACAACCATAGCACTAATATTCCACACATTTAGATGCTCTAAAGCACTGGTATAATAATAATTTATATTAAATGCACCAATAACTCGCAGTTCTAGACTGATTTAAAGCAGTAAATATGATTTTTAAAGCATCATACCATGTGTTAATTTCAATAATAAATTCCAGCACATCTAAGTAGTTTCTAAGTTTTCAAAGTAGATTTAAACAAACTAAATAACCGGCAGATTAATATTCTTTAAGTTTCTAATAGCCATCAACTAATAATCAGAAGATATAAATAAACGAAAATTCCTTATCCTGTGACGTCGTAGAAACCAACTTGTAATTTGAATTTCTATCTGGCTAACATATTTCATGAACTAAAAACTTTTCTAAAGCACTTAAATTAAATAAAGGTACGTTTTAAAAATAGTTTCAGGCCACAACCAACTTTAAATATAAAGTGAAGAAAATCTTGCAACACCAGGAAATCAGCAAATTTTAGAAATTCAATAACTTTTGACATCCTTAACTGATTTAAAAGATTTTTACACCACTGAACTCGCTGGGGAACACTTTGAAAATAGTCTAAACTTGATATTTTAAACTTTAACAGATTCATATTCCGGACGTGATGTGTTGTAGTACTAATGTCATTTGAGCTTTCCGGTTAACTAACTTTCAAAAATCATTTACACCGGTCTGGAAGCTCTAAGAACAAAACCAACCACATCACCACACTCGTTTAGTTACGCTCTATCTCTTGTGATTTTCTGGAAGTTCTCCGTTAGCAAAATTTTTTCTAGATAGCCTGTTGATTAGATGAGTAGGGCATCTTTATATATAAAGATGAATGTTTGTTTGTTTGTTTGTTTGTTCTTCATACAAATCCACAGTTTTTATCTGTTCTCGATGAAACTTTGCACACTTATCCTTTGAAACAAGGAGAAAAATACTGTCAACATTTGGTTGAAAAATTATCTGTATAAATAACACATTTGTCTCATAACTTCGAAATACGGCGGTAGACTGACACGTTGGATGTGGACGACTCCGTACCGAGTTTCCCCGTAGTGGCCTGGCAGCTGAGTGGCTTAACCGCTGGCTTACAAACGTCGTGATCTCCGGTTCAAATCTCCCTCGGGGATAAGATTTTTAAAATTGTTTTTCATCGTAAGAGTCAGGCCTGGGCCGTAGGTTATTCGGATTGAATGTTAAACCCTAGATATTAGAAAGATAGGGGTGCAATGCGAGGCAAATCGTAGGTAGTCTTGCAATATTGTAGGTGTACACTTTTTTACGTTATAATGATCCCTCAGGTGTTGTTCACAGTCAGTGTGTGAGTGTGAACCACAGTAATCTTTATATATAAAGATGATTGTTTGTTTGTTTGTTTGTTTTTTTGTTGGTTTGTTTGTTTGTTCTTCATACAAATCCACAGATTTTATCCGTTCTCGATGAAACTTTGCACACTTATCCTTTGAAACAAGGAGAAAAACACTGTCAACATTTGGTTGAAAAATTATCTGTATAAATAACACATTTGTCTCATAACTTCGAAATACGGCGGTAGACTGACACGTTGGATGTGGACGACTCCGTACCGAGTTTCCCCGTAGTGGCCTGGCAGCTGAGTGGCTTAACCGCTGGCTTACAAACGTCGTGATCTCCGGTTCAAAACTCCCTCGGGGATAAGATTTTTAAAAATTGTTTTTCATCGTAAGAGTCAGGCCTGGGCCGTAGGTTATTCGGATTGAATGTTAAACCCTAGATATTAGAAAGATAGGGGTGCAATGCGAGGCAAATCGTAGGTAGTCTTGCAATGTTGTAGGTGTACACTTTTTTACGTTATAATGATCCCTCAGGTGTTGTTCACAGTCAGTGTGTGAGTGTGAACCACAGTAATCTTTATATATAAAGATGATTGTTTTTTTTTTTTTTTTTTTTTTTTTTTGTTGGTTTGTTTGTTTGTTCTTCATACAAATCCACAGATTTTATCCGTTCTCGATGAAACTTTGCACACTTATCCTTTGAAACAAAGAGAAAAATACTGTCAACATTTGGTTGAAAAATTATCTGTATAAATAACACATTTGTCTCATAACTTCGAAATACGGCGGTAGACTGACACGTTGGATGTGGACGACTCCGTACCGAGTTTCCCCGTAGTGGCCTGGCAGCTGAGTGGCTTAACCGCTGGCTTACAAACGTCGTGATCTCCGGTTCAAATCTCCCTCGGGGATAAGGTTTTTAAAAATTGTTTTTCATCGTAAGAGTCAGGCCTGGGCCGTAGGTTATTCGGATTGAATGTTAAACCCTAGATATTAGAAAGATAGGGGTGCAATGCGAGGCAAATCGTAGGTAGTCTTGCAATGTTGTAGGTGTACACTTTTTTACGTTATAATGATCCCTCAGGTGTTGTTCACAGTCAGTGTGTGAGTGTGAACCACAGTAATCTTTATATATAAAGATGATTGTTTTTTTTTTTTTTTTTTTTTGTTGGTTTGTTTGTTTGTTCTTCATACAAATCCACAGATTTTATCCGTTCTCGATGAAACTTTGCACACTTATCCTTTGAAACAAAGAGAAAAATACTGTCAACATTTGGTTGAAAAATTATCTGTATAAATAACACATTTGTCTCATAACTTCGAAATACGGCGGTAGACTGACACGTTGGATGTGGACGACTCCGTACCGAGTTTCCCCGTAGTGGCCTGGCAGCTGAGTGGCTTAACCGCTGGCTTACAAACGTCGTGATCTCCGGTTCAAATCTCCCTCGGGGATAAGATTTTTAAAAATTGTTTTTCATCGTAAGAGTCAGGCCTGGGCCGTAGGTTATTCGGATTGAATGTTAAACCCTAGATATTAGAAAGATAGGGGTGCAATGCGAGGCAAATCGTAGGTAGTCTTGCAATGTTGTAGGTGTACACTTTTTTACGTTATAATGATCCCTCAGGTGTTGTTCACAGTCAGTGTGTAAGTGTGAACCACAGTAATATTATTATAAATACGGAAGTAAGTCTCTGTCTTTTTGTTACGTTTTGACGACTAAATGGCTATATCGTTGTGATGTAATTTTATAAGGAAATGTGTATGAAGGGCACAGGATATTTTTTTCCAGTATAATTAACAGTTGAAGTCACGAAATTTTGAGATCTTATCGAATAGTGACAGAAATATGTTGGAAATTAATTCTCTTCAAGAGGCAGGTTCGACGGTAGAATGATATAGTGATAACTTTCCTGTCATATTATGCCGACTCGATATTGTTTGGGACTAATCCTTCTTTACCAACAACTTACTATATTTAATTCTGGCAAAAAAATTCTTAATCCACGCGTACGAAGTCGCGAGTACGAGGCTAGTTTCTGATAAAGGTAGGCCGGTTGCTCGCTTCGAGGCAGTTCGTGGAAACACTTGGTCTGGTTAGGATGTAACTCGTGGTATAACAAATCTAGCGCTAGTTGGGCGCGTGGGCTTCTGGGAGACCGGAAACAAACATGGCTGACCGTCGGAATTGCCAACCGTAGAACTTTGAACTTTGACGACATGTGTTCATTAATGCCAGAACTTTAACTCTTACTTTCATTTCGGGGTGGAGCGGTCTGTTCTGTTTCATGACTTGTGATCTTCGGCTTAATGATTTACTCCGATTGCCATTGCTAACTGTGACTTTATGTAAACTCAGTGAAATTTTCAAGAATATATCTTTTGGTGATTCTGACTTCGACTTTCATTTCTACTTTAGTACCTTTCTTACAGGAGGTTAATTCTGTGAGTGGCGACCGACTTCATCATTACAGTTAGCATTCTATAAGGTTTTTCACGGTTATAGAACTTTTCTCGAACTTTTGGTAACATTTTGGAAGAACTCAAGGTTAGGTGTTCAAGCCGATACCCACCCCAGGCATCGCTTTCCCCTAACAGATTGAATCGATGTTTTGACGAATTATTCTATTCGGTACATTGATTTTTTAAAATAAAAACATCGAATCAATAAAAAAAAACACTAACTCTGGCTAATAATGACGAAAATAATAGAAATAAATATCAAGATTACTAAATTTATTGAATATTAAATTAAATTATTTCAATTTAAAGTAACTGTCATTAATAGGTCGTGACACCTGTGAACAACTATCGGGGCATAACAGCGGTGAAGATGAATTTTTCTTGCGTTGGTTATCCTGTCCGTATGAGTGAATGAATAAAATCAATTTCTTAGGTTCATTCCTACTTTTTGCTGTAAATCGAAATATTATTACCATAAAACAACTAAGTTTTACCTGATACTACTTAATATTTAGATATAAACCGGCTTTAGGCAACATCTGATTGACTGTTGTCAGGACTTCTGTTGCATCCGAACTTTTATTTTCGAAAGCTGCTATTAATAGTCAGTCAGCAAAGGAACAGAGTGAAACTTTTGTTTCTGTAAAGTTGGCCTAAACTTCATTGGTGTTCAGAGCTTAGATGCTTAAAATTAATATTTTTATGCAGATTTAGACTTTAGTTTTTTATTGTAATGGTCTGATATCGTAATAAAATATTTCTGTTAATTTGTAGTTTCTGTTTCACAAGATCATAAAATTAATTTTTTGATGTTGGGTGAAAGGTAACGTTCTAGCCTCACATTCGGGAGGACGCGGGTTCGAATCCCCGTACGGGCATCCAGATTTGTATTTTCCATGGTTTCCCCAAACCACTACAGGTGAATGCTTCAGCACTTGGCCGAATTCCTTCCTGTTCCTTGCCCCCCAATCCTTTCCCGCCTCTAATGACCTCAATGAGGCGTAATGCCATACACAAAAAGCATAAAATTAAACACAATATCACAGCTACAGCACTACACTGCTAGTATAGTGTTACTGTGTTCACACGGACCAAACGAAAGACAATGAACTATCTGCATTCAACTGAAAATGTAGAATATCAAATTAGTGTAATATTTTTCTCTTGGCGATTTTAATGTAACAGGTAAGAGATAAATGAAACGACTTTTGCCGATGAATATTGTTGGTTTGTATTTGTTGAGCTAAGAAAAATACATAAGTATTCGATGTTGAAAAAACATCGATGTTTTTAAGCGATGCATCGAAAAATATCGATGCAGGGTTCCGATGTTTGACATCGAATAAAAACATCGATGTACTTACTGTGTGAACACCCCTACTGCCCATATTTCCGAGAGCACGCGATAATCCGAACAGCAGAGTATTTGGTCCGTAATTGTACCTGGTGAATGCGCGACTATTTGGCAGTTGTGAACGGCCACTGATATATGTACAGTACGTGAGCGTCGCTGCCTCACAATCATTCATTGGCTGCGGACTCTGTGTTGGTAGACGGTGTCGAACCAATCAAGTATGTTATTATCGGATTTAGCGAATTATTTTTGATTGTCATCCTCTCTCAAGCCATAATAGAACCGATTATCACTACAGCCCGTCTGTTGAGGTGACGTGGCTCAGAGCTAGGTACGCTGTCGGATTTGCTGCCTCAAATCGTACTCCACCTTCGTATCGTCACTGTCTTCTTCTCTGTCACATTCAAAAGTATACGATTAGTTAGTCGTCGGCCGCTGTTCACCCGATTGACTCGCAGCGCTCTCGTTTTGCGCAGTTTTCGCGTTTTATTTTCGACGCTACCGTAACTCTTGCTTGTACTTACCCGGTAGAGGTCGTTTGGGCTTATTGGATTCTCTTTTTAGGCGTGATTTCCGTGATTGGCGTTTCCTATAAATCTGATGATATTTTGCGGTCATACGAGACTGGATCAGGGAAATGCAATGGGTCAAGGGAAGAGCCCAGGTCCCCGTGTACTGGTCGTCCTGACTACGATTTTTAGGCCGTTTTCCGCAGCAATCAATGCGAATGCCGGTACGATCACCAGTCTCCTCCTCATATTTATCGCACAAAGAACATAGTATGGCGTTTCACAAACAGTTGTCAACACTTCGCTTCCTCACTAGTGGCGTATTACGACCTGGCGTCAGCAGGGGCATGCGGCTCCAAATTTAACGATGCCAACGATGAGTAAATCTCATCAAAGGCTGACGACCCCAAAATGATGTGAAAAATGGTGAAGAAGAAAAAGACGAGACCAAATAGTGTATTATTTTGAGATATATGATAAATATTTAGTTTATTACAGCGATTATTTTACACCGAATACAATTGTGACTACCACAAGATTGCACCAACACACGCGCGCCTACAGCGAACCGCAACTAGCACGACACACACACACACACACACAAATGAGCTCTCGCATATTATTAGTTTCGGGATTACAAGCGATTGAAATCAGACGGTATTTTTTCACGAAACTAAGTTCGACTGGACACGCTGTGACGAGTGAATAGACCTTTTCACGTTTTTATTTATTTTTTAATTTTATTTTTTTTTTAAGAAGAAATTGTTCAAGGGGAAAATTGAATATTACACGAACCAAGATTTATTTCCCTTGCATCAGTAATGTTTACAATGTAATACAGATGGACTGTAATGCACAATGGATCACAAAGATTAGTTACTAGTAAGGTCAGGTAGTTTAATATGTATCTAACTCTAAAATTTTACTGTTTTTCTACTGGAGGGCATAAATTAGTATGAAATCACCTACCAGTAGCAAAATACGTGACTTGGATCACGATATAAGATTTTTCTATTAAGTTTCAAGAAAAGTCAAGAATCTGTTCATGGAAATTATTTCTACAAGCCATCATTTCACAGCTGAAATGACACTCCGCCACTATTAAAATATAGATTTGAGTGCAAACGTATTGTTGTGAGAATAAAATCAACTATATTCATTTATTATTAATAATTATATGAAATCAAACACATTTTTTTCACAAGACGAAATTTTCAGCAATCGTACGAGAGGATGTTACCATTAGTGGAAAATTACGAGCATGGATAGAACACAATACCGAAAGTCGAAGATAACAAACATCTGAAGCCCAAGATCGACTGTGAGCTGAATACAATGACTCCAAGTTTTTATGGGTGGCTTTGGAAGATATTGTTTAGCGAAGGTAGGGGCACAAATTTAAGTGACAGTCGGCACATTCGCCGAGTGATTTGTGGATGTGAACTTCAAATAAATTAAGTTTAAGGAAAGACTTTTTGCTTCGAATAATAGCAAGGCGAATCCCAAAGTCATCTCGGGATTTATTGAACCGTTGATTTGTGAGAGAGTTTGTGAGAACCAACCCAACAGCAGCAAGCGTATGCTAGAGAGAGCACATGTGAAATAGCAAATAGTATGCACGGGCATGTTAAACAGTATTAATAATGCTACTTGTTTGTTTGCTTTTGATCTATTTTGCGCTAGAAATAAAAAAGGTGAATCAGGGACTGATGTAATGAACTACAAAAATTCGCTCATGAAAATTTGATGAAAGAGTTTAAGCTGAATTAGCCAAATTATGGGCTGGAGGGGGTTTGAGAGAGAATATTGATCTAAGACTCGGAAAGAACTTTTTAAAACTCTGTGTGTGGAGCACAGCGCTTTATGATAGCGAAGCATGGACTTTAGGAATACCAGAAAACACAAAGAAGAGACAGGCTGGTTGGTCATATTTCGAGACATGCTGGATTGGTTAACTTGTTAGTGGAGGGAACAGTCGAAGGTAAGAACTGCAGAGGAAGACAAGAGATTAGAATATATGAAGCAGATAACTGAGGACGTGGGTTTTGAGGGGTATATGTTGAGATGAAAAGCTTAGCACAAGATAGACAGTCGAGAGACTGATAGCAGGGGAAGGGGTGGGAGGAGGAAAAGCCACATTATTACCACAACGTTTTGTGTGTTGTGGGTATAGTATTCGATTACTAAATTGCATCTATAACTAAAAATAAAAAAAAAAAGCAACTATGAGAGATGCAATTCCATAATTCTTGTCACTTCTTTTCTGTAGATGGTTCTAAATTTTTTCTTTATTTTTCCTTCGATTCCCCCTGTGGCACATTCATTTTTCTCTTTCTATATTTGTTCTCTCTTTCTATATTTGTTCAACAACATACGCCTTAATTTTTTTTTTTTTTTTTAATCTTTCATTCCCTCTGCTGAGGGCAGAGGGCGGGCCGGTGTAGAACGTGAGTTCTTTTCAGCCAAAGGTTTACATTTTATTGTGTTTATTTATTTTCTTTATTTGAAACATTTTGATACAATTAACTTAAAACTAAATACATAAAATTCTTAATTTGGGGTTACAAGTTATTTACAAATTCTTACAATTAATCTACTTATTTTATATTTTGTTTACTATTTTCTAATATTTACATTTCTGTTTTATCTAATATTTACATCTATTATTTGGCATCAGGCAACTTTTAAGGCCGACAGTTTTAAGTGGTTTCATCTTTAATTAGTTATTATCTGTTCTGGGTCTTTCGTCAAGATGTGTTGGAAGTTGTTCGTCTTGCATCAGTTCATTTTCCTGTTCGTTTTGTCGCAGGAAAAGTCTTTTCCATATTAAGGGCAATTGTTCTTGGTGGGTATAGGTATTTATGTTTTGGTTTAGTGGCTGTCCGTGGTTTTTTGGCCATAATGTCTCTCATGTCCTCTCTATGCGTCATTAGTCTGTACCCGTATTTGGCTCTTATCGTTGCCAGTCTCGTCTGTAGTGGAGTAATATTGGAAAGGTGATAAACTTGTTCAGATGGGGTTCTGTAGTGCAGTTTTAGGATGCTTCTAAGTAGTCGTCTTTCTGTAGCAAATAGTCTTTTGACCGTGGGTTCATTTATGCTTGCAAAAGGTACTGCTGCATACTCTATTATTGGTCGAATGTAAGTCTTGTATGTATGAATAGCTGTTTCGTTGCTGCATCCGTAGAAGCGTTCTTGTACTAGTCGGATTAGGTTCTGTCTTTTACGTATTCTGTTTAGTGTCTCTCTAACATGTGTCTTCCAGTTGAGGTACTTGTCAATGTGGACATCAAGGTACTTTGCGCAGTCAGAAAGTCTTAGTTTTTGACGCCAGATTGATAGTTGTATGTCATCTTGTCTTTGTTTGCGTTTCTGGGTTAAATTCCTGTGTCTGAACAGCACCATCTGCGTTTTGGTCGGGTTTGGCTTTATCCTCCATTTTCTCATCCATTTTTGCAGTTTGTCTAAGTATTGCGTCGCTCGTCTGTTTGCTGTTTTTGTATTTGGAGCTGAGCACCAGTAGGCAGTATCGTCTGCATATGCTTCGACCGCCTCGTCCTGTCTGTCAGCTGCCGGGGTATCCGAAGTGTATTTGATGAATAGCAGGGTCGAGGGGCTCCCGCCCTGCGGTACTCCGGCTTCTGGCGTGAATGGGTCAGACGAAGCGTCATTGCAGTAAACCTTGCATTGTCGTGTGTCAAGCTGGTTTTTAATAAGTCGAACAAGTTTAATTGGTATACCCATTTTGGTTAGTTTAAACAGTAGTCCGTCATGCCAGATTTTGTCAAATGCCCGTTCAATGTCAAGGAATACAGCAAGAGTGCAGTGTCCTCTGTTGTTGGTTCTGGTCACGTGTGCAGTAAGTTTTAGTAGTGGGTCATTTGTCGAGTGATGTCTCCTGAAACCTGATTGTATGTTGGGGATTAAAGCATTTTCTTCAGCGTATTTCATAAGTCTGTCCGTAATTATTCTGTCAAATATCTTTCCGAAAACGTTTTGGAGTGATATGGGTCTGTAGGAGTTTGGGTCTGTAGTTAGCTTGCCGGGCTTTGGTATCATAATTATTTTTGTCTTTGTCCAGGCATTTGGTATTTTCTCTTTTGTCAGGCAGTAATTAAAAAGTAGAGTCAGTATGGGAATTAGGATGTCCAAGGGACTTTTTCTTATATGCATTCTGGTTATTCCATCTGGTCCTGGAGCAGAGTTTCAACCCGGGCATATGGCAGACAGAACTTCCGTCTCAGTGATGGATTTTATTAATTCAGCTTTTTTCTCGGTGGCTACTGTCATGGAGTTTAGAGTTATGGGTAGTTGAGTTTCGACTACTTGCCGAAAGTCTTCGTCAAAAAGTTCGTCCTCGGGGAAGGCGTGTACATTTTCTAGTGTGCGTCTGAAGGCTTCCGCTTTCAGTCTGTCGTCAGTCGTTGGCATGTGGTCTATCACTAGAGTAGTTGGTCTGGGTTGCTTCTGTCCAGTTAAAAAAGCTGGTAAAGTTTTGAAAAGTTTTAGGCATCATATAATACGTGTTCTTTCATTACTTTTTTGGTCTATGGTAACTGAACATCAATGAAAAAGGTTATGAAAACGAAACGAGGAACTTGGAAGCAACGGTCAGTGTCTTGCCATAAACTGAAGGAATATTGTGTAGTATTACCCACAAATGGCACAATATTTGCAGATTCAACAATAATTTCAAAGTATTTTGATTCACTCAGTAATATTGCTCAACCTCTCAATTTTACCTAAACACGTACAATATTATTGCTCGACCGCAAATATTGAGCAATAGATATACATAAAAAGGCCGATAAATTTTAGAACACCTCTCCTTGCCTTAACAGAAAAGAGAGAGAGAGAGAGAGAGAGAGAGAGAGAGAGAGAGAGAGAGAGAGAGAGAAAATAAGCCCGTTTACACGGTTTGGAACGGCGCTCCGGACTGCGGTGACGTAGCGTGAGGTTGGAACTTTCGCTCCTGGACGTTTGATGAAAAATTATCAACGTTCTAGTCACGAGGGCCAGGACTTTGGGTTGGAGCGCACGCGCCAAGAGTTTTGGTGTGACGCTTGGACTTAACGCCGGGTTGGAAAGTTTTGTAGACAGTTGTCATCCAGTTTTCACATAGTTGTTGTTTTGGGAAACGTAGTTGTATTTATAAGTGCAAGTAACATGTTCGTAAATGAATTATGGAACATGCATCGTATTGGAAATGTGGAATATATACCGCATTTCTTAGTCAAATTGCTGCAGAAACTGAACCCACATGGTGAATGTTTTATGATCTGTAAAAACAATTGTGAGGTGCCCCCATAGATAGATAGTATTTTAATGTATGAAATCCCTATATAATGGATAAGAAATTCCATACGATCTTTCATGCTTATTTAGTAACCGACTCGCAAAGACTATCGATTTACTTTTTCTTGACCTTCAATATTCACTATTTGGGATAGGTGTACGCTAGGGTGTCCCCTATAAAATGAAAAAAAGTTTTTTTTTCGAATATTCAAACGCATACCCTATAATTATTTTTAAATCGCTGTAGCTTACTTACATAAGAAATTTTATCCTCGTAGAATGATGTCAATTCGTACCGAGTAGACCCGAAAGTTTGCGAAAATTGCTTACTTTGACTATCGCTTGATACGTGACTACATAATTCTGGGTTCACAATGAAATCCAGAGAAAAAAAAAAAATAATACTTCATTTTTTAGTAAGGCAAAAGTATTAGAATAATGAGGGGTATTTTCTTTTTAGAATCTCTTTTTTACGGTGCGGGTACAATTTTCGGTGTTTTTACATGAAAATTGTTTCCGTTCTTCATTGGCTGTAATTAAACCATGAAACTCATGAATTAATTTTACAGCTTTTTCAGGTGTGTCGTTCAGATAAAAGACCTTTCTTTTAGCCGGTCCAAAAACCGCAGTTTCTTACGGAAGAACACTGCTTTAAATTTTCAATCAAGAAAACATATGTTTGCTCTTCGCGCATACAAATTCGGCATGGTTTCTCCTAAAACAAAATGTAGGTAAGAATTAATTAAGTTGCAAAAGATACAAAATAATGTACAATGTACACACAAGACAGTTAATTTTACATACCATACAAAATAGAGCCGGATGTTTCTGCCATCAAAGGAGTGTACCTTTCTAAATAGTCAGATATACTCTCCCTTTCTAAATCACAAACCATTTTATGTTCCTTGCTCAATTTAAGTTGAAAACTTGGTAAATGCATCTTGAGTGATGCCATACTTCATGATTGATGTACTGCACGAGGAGGCCTTATTTTCAGTTCTTTGCACTATCTCCATCCAAAAAATATAACTCGTGGCTCAATCGGTTCTCTGTAGTCGCCAGCCAAACAGAAATGTAACAACTACTCAATTTTTGTTTCTTTGAAATGTTTTTTTGCAGAATGCTTATCAATTTGATGCCGTCATGCAAAAAATAACAAATTTCTTTCTAGCATTTACTCCAGAAGTACCCTGGCACGATTGAGATGACCTATGTCAGATGGAATTGTGTTGCAGTTCATTATCTGCACTTTATCACATAGATCCCAATTATTCAGAGCATTCAAAACAACTTCATCTTGGTCTCTATCGCAAGAAGTTGTTCCTTAGGGAGCGTGCACAAACTACGTGGCTCGGTCCAGGGGGGGAGGGGTCGGCTGGAAAGCTACGCTGGGCTATGTGGGGAGAGGGGGGGGGGGTTTCCGAGCCAGGCTACGTAGCTTTCCTTTCATAACATTTTCCCAGTTTAAATGAGGTACAGAACTCACAACAGCATGTGAATATTTTATTTCCCTCAGTTAATTATCTCTGTATGTGATTTACAATAGTCTGTCAAGAGAAAACAGTACAAAATGTCTTCTTGAATCAAAAGGGAAAAAAGCTACGTGCTACGTGGGGGGGGGGGTAGAGGCAAAAGCCACGTAGGGCTACGTGGGGGGAGGAGGGGTTCACAGGAGGCCAAAATGGAGCTACGTGGTTTATGCACGCTCCCTTATTACGAAATGCAATTATGAGATAGATTGGCAGTCGTTCTTCTTTGAAACTTCATACGCCCAGACAAGACAACATCCTGTCATCCCACTGAATGGTCACGACTTGGGACACGTCATTTTATAATCTGTTATTATAGCTTCTGCTCATTCCTTCCTCGTTTGTGTCCTCATTCGTTGAATGGAAGAATTGTTTAAAGAAAAATCGTCAAAGCTAAGTCCAAGTGCCTCCACTATAACTTGAAAAACGTAAACTGAATCTCTTACACTTAACTGGCATCCATTCAAGGCAGCTATTAATTTAGGAATAATGATATCTTTCCTTCTTCGCTTTGCTGCAGTTCCTGATTGTATTATTTCGAATGGGTTTGGTAAATGCTCTTCCCGGTGTTCTCCAGAACTAGTAGATGTGTCGTTGAGTTCTTCAGATAGCATCAGCAAATCATGGGACGATGAAGAGCTTGACTACCCACTAGACCACATATATTTAAGTATTTTTCTCTTCAATTATTTTAATTTGTTTCACCTTTTATTCTTTTTCAGCTAGTTTTCCACACACGCCAAGCAACCTGGTGTCCCTGACTCTCTCTGTCGCGATAAGAAGATTTACATCCTTTAGAGGGCGTAAGCGTGTGCAGTACCATAAACATTGTCCATTTCACGTTTGAAATCCTCTTCCATTCGCCCTTAAACATCCAGAGACTGGCTTGCATTCATTTTCAACTGTCTCCATTCCTCAGTAACGGAAAATTCTGCAATGGCTTTCTGTTTATCTATACCCGGTACTATTCCTTCAGCAGTTACTCTGTGATCCAGGAATTTAATGTATTTCTTAACGAATTCACATTTTGATTACTTCAAAGTCATGCCCCAGCTTTCTAAAGCTTCCAACACTTTCTCTAGGATTTCACAGTGATCCTCTCAACTGCTTGAACTTATCTTATATCTTTAAACGAGCAATTCTTGTATATATATTTTGGATCTCGGGAACGGCGATAACGATTTGGATGAAATTTCATATTTAGATAACGTTTTGAGTTTTAAGATTATCTAAATAGTGTTCCTCCCTGAAAAAAACAAGTTTTACAAAATACGAATAATTTTTGCTCTTGGTACCTCGAAAACGGCTCTGACGCCATCTCGTATATGATTCAGGTACCAGGAAGCTAACTAATATTTTTCTCATTGGTTTCACGGAACTTATATATTTAAACGAATATTTCTTGTATGCTAGCTGACTCGAGGGAATACTAGCGCTGAATGTTTAATTGTAAAACATTTAAAAGTTAGATATTTAAAAAACAGAAACTGGCTTTGACAAATGCGATTTTTCAAACTTTTCTAAAAAAATAAAAATAAAAAAAATCTAACGCCACGTGACCATTGAATCTACTGTTTTATCCTTGGTTTAAAGTAAATAATGCGTAGGAATTAAGAAGCCTTGTATACACTACTAGCTGACCAGCAGCGGGAATATTAGCACTGCGTGTTTAATTGTAAAACATCTAAAAACAAGTTATTTATAATTTGGCTTTGTCAGGAGTGATACTTTATTCGACATAAACTTCTTTGAAAATAATATTAGCAGTTATAACCTAATAGAAAATCGTCTCAACCAATTTACTTGAACTTCGCCCAGTGAAGACTCAGTTGAATAAAATCCTGACGATTATTCACGATATTTATTTAAGTAAGTAGGAAGGAAATATATTGAACGTATAACAAATATGTAATTAGTGGGGGGGAAAGGTGATTACTGCACTAGCTCTTAAAAAATTCTGGCTACGATCTCGGGTTCAAATTCCGGTGGGAGCAAGAATTTTTAAGATATGTATTTAACCGTAGGTTCTGTGGTTGGGATTCTACGTTAAACTATAGGTCACAGAGAAAAAGAACTGGCCGTCCTACCTATGAAAGATTTTCTTTTACGTCTCTCAACAGCGAGGTCTTTAGAGACGGGAAAGGATGGGGGCAAGGAATTGGAAGGAATTCGGCCATGGCCTTTTTTAAGGAAGCATCCCGGCATTTGCCTAGAGTTATTTGGGAAACCATGGAAAACCCAAATCTGGATGCCCGGACGGGGATTCGAACCGCCCGCGCCGTCCTCCCGAATGCGAGGCCAGAACGCTATCCTTTACAGTTTACACCACCACGCTCGGCCCTCTGATAGAATTTCTTAATATGCTTCCTTCTATCCAATCGAATACTATTATATGAGCAACTCTTGAAAATAGATAAAATGGGGGCTACACTACTTTCGGAACCTCGGCGAAATTAATAGTAAGCAAGAGCGCAAAATGTGAAGAGGACATGTTGACGAAGCTATTAAACCAAATTTCAACTACCAATTTCGCGTCGGTTCCGAACGTGGTGCAGTTCCCGATAAAATTAATCTATCACAAAGTCTCTAAGGATTTTGATGAAATCTTGCATACCGAACAGAAATCGAAAAATGCCGAGCGAAGATCGGTCACCCAGGTACTCATAACAATTAATAATTCCGTGTCATCGTAATGATTTGGTGTCAGGGTTTCTACTGGCTGCGCATTCCGCCTCTGTCGCAGCCGCTTTAACCCAATCCGGTGATCCTACCGAAATTCTTATTGCTCTCCATTTCATTCAACTGTTTTCTCTGCAAGGACTCTTCTGCCTTACAAAGTAAATGAATACTTGGAAACTCAAACCCAGTGGATCTACAGTTTAATGTGGAATCCGAACCACGGAAGCGTTCTGATGTAGGCCTACTTCACATTACACAGTAGGCTGGGTCAGAGTTGAAGGTCGGTTTAAGGGCCTATGAAAATCCCCGCTGAGACATTGATTCGAACCGGTGACCTTTCGATGCGCAGTCAAACACTTTAACCACTGAGCCACCAGACCACTCTTGAACTTATTAAAATGTCATCCATGTATATAGACAATTTACTCAGATGATTCTCGCCTAGAACTTGGTCTAGCGCACCTATAAATACTGAAACTGATATATTCAGCCCAAATTGGTCAACTCCGTAATGATAGCATTTGCCCCCAAACAGAAATGCAGTATATTTTCTTGATTCTTTAGCCAATGGAATCTGCCAATTGCCAGCAGTTAAATCTAGACTCGTCATGTATTGCACTCCATGAAATTTTTGTAATATCTTATCTAAGGTATCACACGCATCTGTCTCTTAATTTGTTCAGAACTTTTTAAATAACGTTCCCGCTGAATTCGATTTTCTGTAACAACTAGTAAAATGCTAAGGTTACAGAAAATGATGGCACTATAGCTGTGGTCAGGGAATCTGGTGGGTAGTGGCGAGCGCGTTGTTGCCGCACTTTGGAACATTCTCGCGTAGCGCTCTCTCTCCAGAAAATGGCAACGCTGAGCGTCCTGCTTTGCCTGAATAAACTAATACTACAAACCAACAGGGAAATTTAATGTTAAGTACATGATTTGGCAACGGCGTATTTAAGCCATCCACCAATATGGCTGACCACAGCAATAGTTGTCTTCACTTCGCCCTAAAGTACCAGCATGCAAGAAGGGAGCGTATTTTACTAACTGGCGAAAGAGATGTATCCGATGGTCTCGGTGAAGTAGTGTCTATTGACCAAAGTGGTGCCGGGCAGGTTGCGGATAACGACGTCTGCCGATTCCACGGGTGACATGCAGAACAGCGCCCAGAAGAGAGTCTTGAGCGTCAGCAGGGGGCTCACGAAGCTGCTCACCTGCTGAGTCTTGGTGCCAGTCGACGCGTCCTCTTGCACCATGCCGTCGTAGTACTGGTACAGTCGGCAGAGGCCTGAGAAGCAATAGCCACTTTGTCAGTTGATGGGCTAACCTAGAAATAAGCGAGATTTTACACAGATTTTATGACAGGAGTTTGCACTAAGAACGTTTGCTCTTTCCTACTATCCTCGCTAGCTCCAATACGGTTTTCCTTCCTGAAACGAACAATGAACTTCAGGTAAATTTAAGGCGGTGGTTATGACAGCATATTCTCGCCACCAGGATTTAAATTTGCTTCCAGTATGTAATAAGTCGCGTTCCCAAGGCGAGACAGTGTGCACGTATCGAGGGAGGGCTATTTTTCGGCGAGCGGAAGCCGCGGGCCCGTTCGTCAAACCACCCGCTGCGCTGTTGACAATAACAACAGGGACACATAAACAGCCAACCTCCGAACAATAGGGACACGCCACTAGGATAATCTTGAATTATGTTCCATGGAATGCTGCTCCGAGAGGGAGTGGAGAGAAACCACTCGTAGACTGTGTGTGGAAGTGAGTGGACGCTGCGGCCGGTCTACCGCCATCCTCTGGGTGTCTGAGGTGCGCATCCCGTCGCCAGCAGTGTCGACAGCAGTGCGTGGACACGGTAAAGTGTTCTAACAGTACGACTGGTTGCAACATGTCATGGCCTGAAAAATACCCCAGAGTAGCTAGAGACTTGTTTGGGAGAGCCAACTGAGCTAGCCATCACTATTCACATGTAAAATTAGATGTCTTTTAATTTGTAGAATAATTTAATGTCTTTTGTGACCCATCTTTTTATGTCTTGTAACCCCTGAGACATGTCATGTACGAGGCTCGATATTAATGCAGTTTTAATTGCTGACGCCATACAGTGGGTCTAACAAGTTTTTAAAGAAGAGCCATCACCAAGAGAGAATATTACAAGTGTACTATGTTTTTACTTAAACAATCTCAATTGAAGCTATACGTTGGATGATCAAAGAAGCGGCTGGGCAATAGTGTAGCCGAAGGAGAAAAATTGTGTGTTTTTTTTTTTTTTTTTTTTTTTTTTTTTTTTTTTTAAAAAGTTGAAAATAGAAAATACTGTGTGAATTATGGGGGATGGTTTGCTATTGAGATATAGCTATACCACATGTGGCATTCTGGTTTTATTATGAAATGCGGACGTCCAAACCTAGAAACTATTTTCAAGATACTGACAGAAAAGCTAAAGATGAAAAAAAGATATAAAGTCTTCAACCAACTCTTCAGGTGATAAACACCCTAAACAACCTTGTTAATGAGGTTTAAACAACACGTAACTTTGTTACTTACAGCGTGTAATAGCCGCACAATTAGAATTAATAAATTACTACTTTGGAAACCATTTCATAGTAATTGTAAAATCAATGTCTTTAAAATATTATAGTTTATCAATAACATAAAATATTATTTTAAAATTAAATGTCTAACAAACGTGAATATAACATTTATTTTATAGATTTAATTGTACTGAAAACGTAATTGTAAGCTTAGCATTCAAGAAATACTTCATGAACGAACATTACTCACTTTTTTTAAATTGTCGCTTACGAATAAGACAATATGAAATGTT
>JARYHS010013630.1:376322805-376343819 GCA_031002005.1 Vandiemenella viatica
CCACCTCCCCGCAGGGGCCTGGTACGCAAGTGCCAGGTACGGGTTTGGCGAACCCGCGGTGCCCGAGCTGGAAACTTGTGAGCGCCGCAAGTTTCCCACACCGTAAACTCCTACCATGCTTCAACGACCACCGTAGGGCGTGGCGGTGGAACGTTGTGTGCCTAGGAGAACGGGGATCTTGGCTTCATCGCCCGGATCGCGAGGACGGTACAAACCTCTATAAAAAACCCCTCAACCTCAAGGTCGGACACGTGCCGAGGAGGCGGATGAGTGGTGAGGCGAACCACCCGCTAACGTGCAACCTCAGGGGCACCTGCGCACCCCTGTTGTAATAAGCATTCCTTTTTATACTGGTTTTTACTCGTGGGACCACAATTCCATCTCACAAAAAAACCAAAGACCCCTGCGGCCCGGGTGTGTCGCAGGCAAATAAAAATACACCCAGTTCATACAAACGGGCTAGGGTTGAAAGCCCTCCCCCGGATGTAAACAACAGTAACGGCAAGGGTTGTATTATTGACAATGCCTTCGTTATTATGACAAGGGTGGAGGGATCTTTTGAGAAGGTCTCTCCATTCTATGTTCAGAAAGGTTTAGAGGGTATTGCGGGTACCCTCAAATCTGTAAAAAAGCTGAGGAATGGAACACTGCTTATGGAAACATCCACCCAGAGGCAGGCTGTCCAACTCCTTAAGTGCGAGAAGCTCGGGGAGTTCGCAGTTAAGTGCGAACTCCATAAAACTCTAAATTCAAGTAAAGGTGTCATCACCTGTAGGGACCTTATGGATTTAGAGACCGAGGAACTCCTTAAGGAGTGGTCTACAGAACATGTGGTCGAGGTTCGCCAGATTAAGCGAAGGGTTAACGGCAGTCTTGAGAAGACAGCCACCTTCGTCCTGACGTTCGACACTCCGACGTTGCCCAAAAACATCAAGGCAGGGTATTTGAATTTGAATATTCGCCCGTATGTGCCGGACCCAATGCGCTGCTTTAAGTGCCAGCGGTTCGGCCATACAACGGCGACCTGCAGACGTCCGTTGCAGACATGGGCACAAGCACTACGTGCTCGTGTCAGTGTAAATGCGGTGCAAAACCCGCTAAGGTCATAACTCCTAAGACCGCGGACGTCGGTAGCAACACGTCTGCGACCTCGATCACACCAGCAGCAGTGAAACAGGACCCACAAGCAGTAGCAGTGAAATTACCAGCACCTCCAATACCACCACGTGCCGTGAAAGCAGTAGCTCTACCAACTGCTATCAACGTTCCTGAAGGCGACTTAAAGACACGGGGTCCGAGGTTTAGGCTGACGGACCCGACTCAGTTCGTTAAATCTCCCTCTTCGTCCCCTCCCAGATCACCTGGTAAAAGGGAGAAAAAGGGAAAGAGGTCGAGGAAGAAGGGCAAGGAGGTAGTCGAGGAGGACGCTGAGTCGGAGACGTCAGACTCTTCAGAACCAGAGGAAACTGCAATGCTGGTGGATGAGCCTGATCCCGTTCCTCAGCGGGCAATGACCAACGACCCACCCGAACCGAGGCGGGTGAAACCAATTTTAGGCAGATCGGTCTAATTTTAAGACTGATGGGTAGCCTCTTTACAGCCACCCAATCCATATGCATGGTTTTTATTTTTTGTATTGTTATTATTCTTGTCTGTCTGGCCAATACACTGCCAGCAAGACATGTAGTGTTTTTTATCCTCTCTTGAACCTGTTTGGCCCCTTTACAGTCTCACAGGTGTTGTACGGTTTTAAGTCATTGTGGTCGCTTTAAAGCCACGTCTGATTTTATGACTTATTTTATTTGCTGTCTGTATGGCCGACCCCTTTACAGTCGACCATGCAGGCAGTATTTTAGTACTTTCATAAGCCACAGTGATAGCTGGTCATTTTTAGGGCGCTATTGGCCCTGCCGTCAACACGCCCTAAAGCAATTACAATAACGTTTTTAGTTTTAGGGGCAGGCGTTGGCCTGGCCAACGATCTGTCTCTCATTTTTAACAACGAGATCAGTAGTGTGGCGAGTGTTTTTTAAATTTTGTGTATTTGCCAGTCTATTGCCTAAAATTTTAGGCAGATTGGCCTAATTTTATGATGTATAGGTGGCCTCTTTACAGCCACACATCCATTAGCATTGTTTTTATTTTTTATAATTTTAATATCTTAATAATTTTTGTCTCGCTGGCCTCTATACAGCCAGCGAGACATGTAGTGTTTTTAATTATTTTGTATACCGGTTTGGCAACTTTTCAGCCATCCAGGTGTTTTATGGTTATCAGGTCCTAGTGGCGCGTTTAAAGCCATGTTCTCTTTTAATTATTTTATTTGCTGTCCGTATGGCCGACACATTTACAGTCGACCATGCAGATGGTATTTTAATATTCTTTTAGCAAAAGTATTATCTGGTCACTGTTAGGGCGCTAATGACCTCGCTGTCGACGCGCCCTAAAGCCACAAAAACAACAACAACAGGGAAGTACAATATCAGGAGCGCTGTCCAGGGGTGCGTATCTGTTGGAGGTAGTAATATTGGGGATTGCTGTAGTTTCATTTTTAGTAACTTCTGAATCTGATTCACTGTCTTGCAGGGCCAGGAACGAACCCACCGGTACCATAATTTCGTCTGACTGTCTACGCGGTTTAGGTGTCTCAGTCTCTGTGGGTGATTTTGGTTTAATTTTTTTTTGTGGCTGCAGGACCGCATTGTGGTACCGCAGCGGTCTGTCCTATTGGAAGGGGGTCCTATCTTAGTCAGTCTGTCAGTTTGAGGAATATCACTTCAGCGTTTTCTTTACACCTGATAGGTATCAGGGCTCCCCCACAGCACAGCACAGCGTCATCTGGATGGCTTACTCCATTTTGTTGTGGCAGTACCAGGTCAATACCTACGACTGCTATCTGGGTTTGCTTTTTTTGAAGTGGCTTTTTGTTATATCCTGAGTTTATGTTTTTGGCATGAGGGTGGTGATGAGTTGCGTGAGTTGGACAAGCAGCGCCCTCACTTGCAGGGCTGACGTGGCTGGATGGTCTGCTGTGAAAGCGACGAGGGTTAGACGCTCTTCGGTGCCCGGTTTCAGCATTGGGACGACGTCGCTCACTGCCACACCGTGGTCTGCAAAGCCCTTGGTGACTTCCTCAGGCGTCAAAGTTTTCGGTAGCCCGCGAACTACCAGGCGACGTGGTTTGCCCGCTTGCTTGACGGCAAAACGTATGCCTCTGGTCTCTAACAGTTTGGTGACCACGTCGTAGTCACCGGGACACGAGCAGTCGACCAAAAGCCCGTCTGCGACAGGCCAGGTGAATATTGCCAGTTCGGTTTCCTCCAAAATCTTGAGTGAGAATTCCCCGATGTTGCTTGAAGTGTAGACGATCAATTGCACCGGTCCTTGGAAGGTCGGATCTTCATCGCTGCAGTCAACGGTGTCGGGCGCCACGGTGCTGTCATTTGCCGGTGCTGCTGTGCTACCTGAGGTGTCGGGTGAAGCATGTGCTGCCTGATTTCCTCAAAGTAGCTGGCTTCATGGAGAGCCGCAGTAGGGAGGGGGGGGGGGGGGCGAAGGTATAGGGCACGTTCAAGTGCCCTGTTTTGGATTACCTGCAGTCGTCGCAGGTGGGTATGAGCGGCATATCCCAACACTGGGCACGCGTACTCGCTACATGGGCGCCACCGCAGTTACTGCATTTAGCAGTGGATCTGTCCTTCTGGACCGAGGAGGCTTTCGAGTCGTGTGCACCTGCACACTTTACACAAACCGGGCTCATCTTGCAGTGACGTGCAACATGGCCGTAGGCTTGGCAGTTGAAACACTGCTGAGGTCCAGGGGACGAGCGGAGAGACTCTGCTTTCACCATGAGGTGGCAGATGCTTTCAACCCGGAAAAGCTCTCTGTTCTGTGGTGTGTCTGGGATAACCACGAGAAACAGAGACATCTCCGTGTTGGTGCCGGGGCGTTTTAGCTGGGCTACAGACTTCACATCGTAACCCATGGCTAAAAGTTCCTCTTTGAGGTCCTTCACTTGGAAGGACCTCGGGAGTCCACGGATCACCACCTTCACAGTTTTCACCGTTCCGGTGGGAAACGTGTAATATGGGGTGTTTCGCTCATCTAGCGTCTTTCTGACACTGGTGAAATCCTCCACCGTGGTGAAGGTGAATTTGATCCCGTCGCCCCCAGCCGTCTTGGCCAGGAACGGGTCCTTCACAACGGATTTCTCCCAGTCGTGGAGCTTGGTATAGCTCTCGCTAAACTCCACGACGATGGGCGGGAGGTTGGCCCTCTTGGTCTCCGGAGCTGACGGGGCCGACGTCTGGTCGGCGTCCATCCTCTCCGGAGCCAGCGAGGGCGGAGGGGGGAGGGGTTGTTCTGGCTCTGGGAGCTGGCTCGGGTACAGTCCGCTGCTCCACCGGGCCAGAGGCTTGCGGCCGGTCGCACAAGTGCTCCTCGGCCTCATCCTCCTGTGATAGGCATGCAAACCTATTCCCCAGTACAAGCTGCTCGGGAGCCAAGGAGGGAGGGGTCCTGCACGTGCGCCTGGGAGGTGCGTAGCCTCCAGCGTCGGGGCCGAGCTCGGAGCCCGAGCTGGTGGTTGGCGGCGGGAGGGGGAAGGATTTCCAGAGACGGCCTTCTTGCCCTTGCGGGAAGAGATACGCGCCACTGGAATACTGACTCCGTGGCTGCCTCGAGGGTCTGCTCTGGGCTGTTTTGCCTTGCCAGCCTGAGGGGGAGTGCAGCGCCTCTTCACTGCACAAGTGCAGGCCCTGGCACGGTGGTCTCTCTACTCCTAGGAGGGCAGGGGAGGATGCCCCTCTAAACACAAGATTGCACTGCGCGGGCCTAGTCTGACAACTTTGCTTTTTTGGAAGGGTCCGCGCAGTACAATTGAGCGAAGATCGTCTGGTCCTGGTCTGTCCGGGTAGTCTGTACCTTTGGTGAAGCTCTAAAGCCTCTACCGAAGGTTGGAGAATGCGGCAGGCGAACCTCGCGCTGCGCCTCTCCAAGCGCGACTGCGCTACGCTGCTTTTTTTTTTTTTTTAATCTTTTATTCCCTTTGCTGAGGGCAGAGGGCGGGCCGGTGTAGAACGTGAGTTCTTTTCAGCCAAAGGTTTACATTTTATTGTATTTTTCTTTATTTGAAAAATTTTGATACAATTAACTTAAAACTAAATACATAAAATTCTTAATTTGGGGTTACAATTTATTTACAAATTCTTACAATTAATCTACTTATTTTATATTTTGTTTATTATTTTCTAATATTTACATTTCTGTTTTATCTAATATTTACATCTATTATTTGGCATCAGGCAGCTTTTAAGGCCGACAGTTTTAAGTGGTTTCATCTTTAATTATTTATTATCCGCATCTGTTCTGGATCTTTCGTCAATATGTGTTGGAAGTTGTTCATCTTGCGTCAGTTCATTTTCCTGTTCGTTTGTCGCAGGGAAAGTCTTTTCCATATTAAGGGCAATTGTTCTTGGTGGGTATAGGTATTTATGTTTTGGTTTAGTGGCTGTCCGTGGTTTTTTGGTCATAATGTCTCTCATGTCCTCTTTGTGCTTCATTAGTCTGTACCCGTATTTTGCTCTTATCGTTGCCAGTCTCGTCTGTAGTGCAGTTTTAGGACGCTTCTAAGTAATCGTCTTTCTGTAGCAAATAGTCTTTTGGCCGTGGGTTCATTTATGCTTGCAAAAGGTACTGCTGCATACTCTATTATTGGTCGAATGTAAGTCTTGTATGTATGAATAGCTGTTTCGTTGCTGCATCCGTAGAAGCGTCCTTGTACTAGTCGGATTAGGTTCTGTTTTTTACGTATTCTGTTTAGTGTCTCTCTAACATGCGTCTTCCAGTTGAGGTACTTTTCAGTGTGGACACCAAGGTACTTTGCGCAGTCAGAAAGTCTTACTTGTTGACGCCAGATTGATAGTTGTATGTCATCTTGTCTTTGTTTGCGTTTCTGGGTTGAATTCCTGTGTCTGAACAACACCATCTGCGTTTTGGTCGGTTTCGGCTTTATCCTCCATTTTCTCATCCAGTTTTGCAGTTTGTCTAAGTATTGCGTCGCTCGTCTGTTTGGTGTTTTTGTATTTCGAGCTGAGCACCAGTAGGCAGTATCGTCTGCATATGCTTCGACCGCCTCGTCCTGTCTGTCAGCTGCCGGGGTATCCGAAGTGTATTTGATGAATAGCAGGGTCCAGGGGATCCCGCCCTGCGGTACTCCGGCTTCCGGCGTGAATGGGTCAGACGAAGCGTCATTGCAGTAAACCTTGCATTGTCGTGTGTCAAGCTGGTTTTTAATAAGTCGAACAAGTTTAATTGGTATACCCATTTTGGTTAGTTTAAACAGTAGTCCGTCATGCCAGATTTTGTCAAATGCCCGTTCAATGTCAAGGAATACTGCAAGAGTGCAGTGTCCTCTGTTGTTGCTTCTGGTCACGTGTGCAGTAAGTTTTAGTAGTGGGTCATTTGTCGAGTGATGTCTCCTGGTACCTGATTGTATGTTGGGGATTAAAGCATTTTCTTCAGCATATTTCATAAATCTGTCCGTAATTATTGTGTCAAATATCTTTCCCAAAACATTTTGGAGTGATATATGGGTCTGTAGTAGGCTTGCCGGGCTTTGATATCATAATTATTTTTGTCTTTGTCCAGGCATTTGGTATTTTCTCTTTTGTCAGGCAGTAGTTAAAAAGTAGAGTCAGTATGGGAATTAGGATTTCCTAGGGGCTTTTCCTTATATGCATTCTGGTTATTCCATCTGGTCCTGGAGCAGAGTTTCGACCCGTGCATATGGCAGACAGAACTTCTGTCTCAGTGATGGATTTTATTAATTCAGCTTCTTTCTCGGTGGGTACTGTCATGGAGTTTAGAGTTATGGGTAGTTGACTTTCGACTACTTGCCGAAAGTCTTCGTCAAAAAGTTCGTCCTCGGGGAAGGCTTGTACATTTTCTAGTGTGCGTTTGAAGGCTTCCGCTTCCAGTCTGTCGTCAGTCGTTGGCATGTGGTCTATCACTAGAGTAGTTGGTCTGGGTTGCTTCTGTCCAGTTAGCGTTTTGAATTTGTCCCAGAATTTGCGTCCTTCCCTATAGTTTAGTTGTCCCATGTCGTCTGTCTGTGCTCTGAAATTATTAGTCGTGCCTGATTGTTTACTCTGTTCCATGTTGGTCTAAGGTCATTGTTGCCAGTCCTTTTGATTTCTCGGTAAAGTCGTCTTTTTTGCTTGATTAAGATAAGTGCCTCATTTGGTATTGTCGGTTTCCAGTTCCTAATTGTTTTGGTGGGTATAGATTGCTCTATGGCTTCTTGTATCGTATCTTCCAACAGTTCTCTTATGTTGTCCATGTCTTGGTTATCCGTAATCGTTAGCGGTGCTTTTAGTCTTGTAGTTATTATGTCTTTGTACTTTTCCCAGTCTGCATTTTTTATGAGTCTAATTGTTCTGCTTTGAGGTGGAGGTCGCGGGCTGGGTGTGGCTGTTGTGTTGAAAATAATAGGGATATGGTCACTAGTAATGCTGTCCTCTAATTTTTAAATTGTATGTTACCAGTAAGGTTGTTGCTGTACAGAATGTGGTCAGGTGTGGAGTATCCTTGGTGTCCTACAAAAGTCGGTCCTCCGTTTGGAGTCTGCATATACTTTCTGTTGTCAGAAATTGGAAAAGCTGTTGTCCATTTCCGTTTTCTTGGGTATCGTCTAGAAAGTCATGTCTTGCGTTCAGGTCACCTATTAAAATGAAGCTTTGGAATGTAGTTACATAGCGTAGAAAGTTTGTTGGTAAGTCATTTTGTGGGCGGTTGTATATTCAGACCACCAGTAAGTCTGGGTCTCTGGGGATAATAACCATTACCGCCTCAGTGTTGTTTTATTGGAGAGGAAGGGGTGCCTGCCGCGCTGGTATGTCGCTCCTCACACACAGCGCCACGCTTCCTCTCCCGTCGGGTCTGTGTCTCGCAAAGGTGGAGTAGCCGCTAATGTTGCCTTGGTCGTCAGTCTTTGTCCATGTCTCAGCCACTCCAAGAATGTGTATATTGTGTTTTCAGATGCAGCCCGTCAGTATTGTCTTGCGTCTCCAATGCCAGCTGCATTTACGAATAGCAGGTTATTTTTTGGTAATTGGTCCATTTTTTAGGGTTAGTGCTGAGTCGGGTTTTTGTATCATGTTTGGGGCGTCAGTCATACTTAGATGCGGCGCCAATTCTGAAGATTGTTAATTGTTACTGAAATCTTGTGACCAGATTGATTTATACGGATATCTTTTTCGTATAGCTGCCTGAATACCGTTTTTAGTATTGCCTCAATTTCGCTCCTTCTGTCTTGGAAGAGATTTAGTAGTATGGTGGAAATTGATCTTATGTAATTTTCTTGTGAGTGAAATTGATCAACTAGATCATCATTTGTTGTCGGTGTGGGGGTGGGTTCAGTTGCTGCAGACAGGTTTTGCTATGTAATTTTTGCATTTGGTAATGTGGTGCAGGTCTCCACAGCGAGTGCATTTCCTGGCTTCTTTACATTGCTCTGTTGTGTGGTTGTAGAAGTGGCATTTAATGCACTGTCCTGGCATTGGAGGAGGTAGTTTTGACTCCTCAACTCGATGGCATTTGCCAAAGAGTCTTAGACCATTTTTATGTAGTCGATTTAGAGTCTCTTGATCATGAGTGAGGATCCGGAAAAGTTTTATTTCCCTTTGTAGGGCCTTTGATGAAATCCTCCATGCTTTGTAGGGTTTAAAACCCGCTTCCTTCATTTGTTCAATTACATCATCAGTGGAGATGTCAAAGTCAACACCCTTGGCAACCACACTGAAGGCAGGCTGTCTTCTTGGGTCAGGTGGAGGGTTACTGTTTCTATCCTGAAATGTGATCACAGTTACTGTTCTACAAAAGGCAGATTGGAAGAAGAGGGGCAATTTTTCCGCCAAATCATGCATCGTCGTCTTAACGATTAAGTCCCTTGGCCCACTTGCTTGCGTTTTTGGGATTGCCGTGTTCATAACGCCCGTCACAACCGCTAAACGCGTCGCATACTCATCAATGTTTCCCGGGGTGTCCACATTGGCAGTCATCCAGTCTGGTAGTTGGTGATATACTTCGTGCCGGAATAGATCCCAGTCCGCCGCTGCTAGCTTGAGGTGGTGGGGGCGGCTCGGTGGTACCGTCATCTCAGCTGATAACTCGACGAGTATCGGGAAGTGGTCTGAATTGACACCCCCGCAGAGGCCTGGTACACAAGTGCCAGGTACGGGTTTGGCGAACCCGCGGTGCCCGAGCTGGAAACTTGTGAGCGCCGCAAGTTTCACACACCGTAAGCTCCTACCATGCTTCAACGACCACCGTAGGGCGTGGCGGTGGAACGTTGTGTGCCTAGGAGAACGGGAATCTTGGCTTCATCGCCCGGATTGCGAGGACGGAACAAACCTCTATAAAAAAAACCCTCAACCTCAAGGTCAGACACGTGCCGAGGAGGCGAATGAGTGATGAGGGAAATCACTCGCTAGCGTGCAACCTCAGGGGCACCTGCGCACCCCTGTTGTATTAGCATTTCGTTTTAAATTGGTAATACTCGTGGGACCAAAATTAAGACTCACAAGAATACCAAACCAACCTGCGGTACGGGTGTGCCGCAGGCTAATATAAATACACCCAGTTCAAAGAAACGGGTGAGGGTTGATAGCCCCCCCGCATCTGACAGTGACAGTAACAGAAAAGTTTGTTCAGTACAGAACGCTTTTGTAATTATGGAAAATGTTGAAGGAACCTTTGAAAAAGTGTCAAACTTCTACATCTCAAAGGGTCTAGAGGGTCTTTTTGGTACCCTTACCACTGTTAAAAAATTGAGGAACGGGACACTGCTGCTGGAAACAGTCGGCAGTAAGCAAGCTACTCAACTGCTGAATTGTAAGAAGCTCGGGGAGTTCGCTGTAAAATGCGAACTCCATAAGTCCTTAAACAGTAGCAAAGGCGTTATCACTTGCCGGGATATCATGGACCTAGCGACAGATGAGCTTCTTACCGAATGGAAATCTCAAAAAGTGATCGAGGTACGTCAGATCACACGAAGGGTAAATGGCAATCTTGAAAAGACTGCCACCTTCGTCCTGACGTTTGATACTCCAGTATTGCCCAAGACTATCAAGGCCGGATATATAAACCTTAACGTCCGTCCGTATGTTCCGGACCCGATGCGCTGTTTCCAGTGTCAGCGGTTCGGACATACGACGGCGTCATGTAAGGGAAACCCCACATGTGGAAACTGCGGGAAGGGCGCACACGAGCCGGGTGTCAGTTGTATGCTTCCACAGGCTTGTGTCAACTGCTCCGGTTCGCACCCCGCCTGGAGCAGGGAATGTCAAGTGTATCTTGATGAACGCAAGATACAGGAGCTGAAGACCAAAGAGCGGATTCCTTACGGGGAAGCTAAGAAGAAGGCGAAGTTACTTGCCGCCCCAGTGTTTGCAACTAGTTTTGCTAAGATGGCTTCAGCTCCCGTCAGGAAACAGAGTGTTGCTACCTAGACGTTCGTTGCAGACATGGGCACGAGCACTACGTGCTCGTGTCAGTGTAAATGCGGTGCAAAACCCGCTAAGGTCATAACTCCTAAGACCGCGGACGTCGGTAGCAACACGTCTGCGACCTCGATCACACCAGCAGCAGTGAAACAGGACACACCAGCAGTAGCAGTGAAATTACCAGCACCTCCAATACCACCACGTGCCGTGAAAGCAGTAGCACTACCATCTGCTACCAACATTACTGAAGGCGACTTGAAGACACGGGGTCCGAGGTTTAGGCAGACGGACCCGACTCAGTTCGTTAAATCTCCGTCTTCGTCCCCTCCCAGAACACCTGGTAAAAGGGAGAAAAAGGGCAAGAGGTCGAGGAAGAAGAAGGGCAAGGAGGTAGTCGAGGAGGACGCTGAGTCGGAGACGTCAGACTCTTCAGAACCAGAGGAAACTGCAATGCTGGTGGATGAGCCTGATCCCGTTCCTCAGCGGGCAATGACCAACGACCCACCCGAACCGAGGCGGGTGAAACCAATTTTAGGCAGATCGGTCTAATTTTAAGACTGATGGGTGGCCTCTTTACAGCCACCCAATCCATATGCATGGTTTTTATTTTTTGTATTGTTATTATTCTTGTCTGTCTGGCCAATACACAGCCAGCAAGACATGTAATTTTTTTTATCCTCTTTTGAACCTGTTTGGCCCCTTTACAGCCTTACAGGTGTTGTACGGTTTTAAGTCGTTGTGGTCGCCTTAAAGCCACGTCTGATTTTATGACTTATTTTTATTTGCTGTCTGTATGGCCAACCCCTTTACAGTCGACCATGCAGGCAGTATTTTAGTACTTTCATAAGCCACAGTGATAGCTGGTAATTTTTAGTGCGCCATTGGCCCTGCCGTCAACATGCCCTAAAGCAATTACAATAACGTTTTTAGTTTTAGGGGCAGGCGTTGGCCTGGCCAACGATCTGTCTCTTATTTTTAACAACAAGATCAGCAATGTGGCCAGTATTTTGAAATTTTGTGTATTGGCCACTCTATTGCCTAAAATTTTATGCAGATTGGCCTAGTTTTATGATGTATGGGTGGCCTCTTTACAGCCACACATCCATTTGCATTGTTTTTATTTTTTATAATTTTAATGTCTTTATAATTTCTGTCTCGCTGGCCTCTATACAGCCAGCGAGACATGTAGTGTTTTTAATTATTTTGTGAACCGGTTTGACAACTTTTCAGCCATCCAGGTGTTTTATGGTTATCAGGTACTAGTGGCCCTTTTAAAGCCATGTTTTTTTTTTATTTGCTGTCCTTATGGCCGACCCTTGTACAGTCGACCATACAGATGGAATTTTAATATTCTTTTAGCAAAGTATTAGCTGGTCATTGTTAGGGCGCTAATGACCTCGCTGTCGACGCGCCCTAAAGCCACAAAAACAACAACAACAACTGAATTGACATCTGGACCCGTTTCTTTCATGGTAATCAGTCTGCTGACTGCGTGGCTCGCGAATATCTTATCAGGTGAGATAGCTGAAAGTACTCCGCGGCGTCTGACTACTCTAGTGGGTACCGTGGTTCTGATGAGCTCCATTCTGCGGATTTCTCGAAGTAATGCGGCCCCAAATGCGTTAGTGTGGTTGTCCCCCCAGACACGGTGATGTGTGTTGACATCTGAGAGTATTAATAAATCTGCGTATGTGCTCTCGAGGTGTTTGAATAGTACTGTCTGGTGATGGTCCTCTCTGGGGGCAGTAGGCGCTAACCACCGTTATTTGTCTGGGGGGAAGTGATATTCTGATCGCTGTCGCTCCGAACCTGTCGAGAACTGGGTCGTCGACAGGCACGGCGCTAATTTCGGTGCGGTACATTAGGATTACACCGCCCTTCTGCTCATTCGTCCTGTCTTTCCTCTGTATCCTAAACCCTGGGAAGGAATAGTGGTGTTGGGGTTTTAGGAAGGTCTCAACAATTGATGTCGACCTTTTGTTCTTCGATCATGGTTTCAATTTCCGCGCTACTGGTTTGTAGTCCGTTAACATTGATGTTCTCGCCTTCTAGTGGCGTGACCCATGCTTGTTTTTTGCTGTAGGGGGTGGGGCGGTTGTCGGTGCCTGCGCTGGCTTTTTGTCCCGCGCCTGAGTCGGCTTTTGTTGTACATCTATTGCTATTTTGTTCCCGAGGTCAGTGTCGCCTATATCCCAGGCTGGATTGTTTTTGGTTGCCAGTTTTATAGTTTTCCTAAGTCTTTCAGTGTGTTCAGTTCCAAACATGTTGCCCATTATGGCTATTATTAGTTCTAGCATATTGTTCATCTTTTGATGCATGTCAAGCATGCTTTGTGCTAGAGATTCGGTGGTGGGGGTAGCCGGCTCAGGTGGGGGAGGGGGCAATGTTGGTGGGTCTTTATTGTTTTCTGCTGCCAGTCCCTTTCTTAGCTTGCTAATTGTTTCGTCGTTTTGCCAGCACTTCTGGTTTGGCGGTGGTATCTTGCTGGTTACGTTTATAGTTGGTTTAACCTTATTGGTTAGTGCTGTGTTTGTTTTGGGGTTCTGTGGGCAGCATATTTGGCCTGTGAAGTTGCTATCTCAGTCGCATGTCGCACAGTATTTTCCGGAAGCATGTTTCTTTTGGTGCTGGCAGAGATTGCTGTGAAATGTGTCGCCACATCTGAGGCATTTTGGGGGGGGCTTTTGCAGCCTGTTTTTTCATGTCCATATTTTTGACATTGTCTGCAAGGGTTTTGATTCTCCTGTGTGTGCGAAGGTTCAGTTCTGAAGAGTTGACCAAATAGTGAGACACCGTTTTTCAGTGCTTGGTGTATAGTTTTTTCACATTTGGTGAAGAGGCGGACTTTCCGAGTGGGCGTGCCCTCTCCCATGATTTTGGATATCATGTCGGCTTGCTCGAAGACCAAGCTTCATCTCTTCGTCTGAAATGTTGGTGGGCACGTTTAGCGCGACAAATGTTAGGTTGCCAGGGCCTAAGGGTCTGCTTTTGTTCTTTGCCTGAGGGGCGGGTCTCCTGTCTGATGCTTCGAGTGTGACGTTAACGCCCAGGATTTCTTTAGGGAATTGTTTGGTAAATATTTCCCTAGCTTCTTGGGTTTTGAAGCAGATTGTTGGTGGTGTTGTTTTGGGGTAATAGCCTATTTCACCTGTATGTAGACCTAACTTGCCAGCATTTAGGTTTATTTTTGCTATATTGAGGTCTGGGGAGGCATTATGAACCATTAAGAAAGAGTTGGGATGTTGCTGGTTGATGTTATTTTCTGGAGCTGAATGCTCTGTTGGTTTAGTTATGACGGGAGTGCTTTGCTCTGTAGGTTGGTTTTGAAGCGGTAAAAGGTACATGAAGCTCATTTGTCTATCTGGGGAGGGGCTTTTCGGGGAGTCTGTATTAAAGTTTTCTCCGATTCCTTCCATGGCTGCTGTTTTTAAGTTGTGTTGTGTCGGTTTATATGGTTGCCCGTATTTCGTCAATTTGACGGAATTTAGAAACAGTTTCGATAGCCGGCTATCTTAAGGTGGGCTTCCTATGCAGCGGCCAGCGTCTGACTCGCCAGCGTCTGACTCTGGGCGTCCCCCGCAGGGGCCTGGTACGCAAGTGCCAGGTACGGGTTTGGCGAACCCGCGGTGCCCGAGCTGGAAACTTGTGAGCGCCGCAAGTTTCCCACACCGTAAACTCCTACCATGCTTCAACGACCACCGTAGGGCGTGGCGGTGGAACGTTGTGTGCCTAGGAGAACGGGGATCTTGGCTTAATCGCCCGGATCGCGAGGATGGTAAAAACCTCTATAAAAAACCCCTCAACCTCAAGGTCAGCCACGTGCCGAGGAGGTGAATGGGTGGAGAGGAAATTCACTCTCTAACGTGCAACCTCAGGGGCACCTGCGCACCCCTGTTGTATGAGCATTCCTTTTTATACTGGTTTTTTCTCGTGGACCAAAAATTAAGCCTCACTTAAAAACCCAAGAACCCTGCGGTACGGGTGTGCCGCAGGCAAATAAAATACACCCAATTCCAAGAAGCGGGTCAGGGTTGATAGCCCTCCCGCTTCGGAAAGTAAATGTAACGGGAAAGTCTGTTCGATCCAGAACGCTTTCGTTGTGATGCAGAGAGTAGAGGGGACATTTGAAAAAGTGTCCCCCTTTTATATAAATAAAGGATTGGAAGGGTTAGTTGGTACCCTAAAATCAGTTAAAAAGCTGAGGAACGGACGCTGCTGCTGGAAACATCCACCAGTAGGCAGGCATCCCAGCTCCTTAACTGTGAGAAGCTCGGGGAGTTCGCCGTTAAAGCGAACCCATAATCCCTAAATTGTTCGAAAGGCGTGGTCACCTGCCGTGACATCATGGACTTAGGACCGAGGAACTCGTTAAGGAGTGGGAGGATCAGCAAGTGGTCGAGGTGCGTCAGATTACACGGAGGGTAAATGGCAGTCTGGAAAGACTGCCACCTTCGTCCTGACGTTTGACACTCCAGTGTTGCCCAAGTGTATAAAAGCTGGATACATTAATCTGAACGTCCGTCCGTATGTTCCGGACCCAATGCGCTGCTTCCAGTGCCAGAGGTTCGGACATACGACGGCGTCATGCAAGGGCAACCCCACCTGTGGTAGATGCGGCAAGGGGGCACACGAACCGGGTGTCACTTGCGCGCTCCCACAGGTGTGCGTCAACTGCTCCGGGTCGCACCCTGCCTGGAGTAGGGAGTGTCAAGTGTATCTTGAAGAGCGCAAGATACAGGAGTTGAAGACCAAAGAGCGGATACCTTATATAGAGGCAAAGAAGAAGGCGAAAGCGCTCGCCGCTCCAATATTCGGAACAAGCTTTGCCAAGATGGTCTCGACTCCCGTCAGGAAAGAAAGTGTTGCTACGCAGACATCCTTTGCAGACATGGGCACAAGCACTATGTGCTCATGTCAGTGCAAGTGTGGTGCAAAACCCACGAAGGTCATAACACCTAAGACCGCGGATGTCGCTAGCAACACATCTGCAACCTCGACCTGTCCAGCAGCAGAAATAAAGTCTCCACCAGCAATCAGATTAACGGCACCTCCTATTCCACCACGAGCTACTGAAATGGTAGCGATACCATTTGCTAGCGGTGGAAATAGAGGTGACCAAAAGATCCGAGGTATAAAGTTTAGACAGACTGATCCGACCCAGTTTGTTAAGTCCCCCTCTTCTTCTCCTCCCAGACCGCCCACCGGCAGGGAGAGTAAGGGGAAGAGGCAGAAGAAGAAGAAGAAAAAGGACGGGGAGGATTTTGAGGAGTCCTCTGGGTCGGAGATGTCTGTCTCCGCCTCCGGGCAAGAAGAAACGGAAATGCTGGTGGACGAGACTGGTCCCGTTCCTCAGCAGGAAGTGGCCGAAGACCCACCCGAACCGGGGCGGGTGAGGTTAAATAGGTAAGGATGGCTCCCATACTTCAGTGGAACATCAATGGATTTACAGCTCACAAAGACGAGTTACACCTCTTAGCACGGTCTGATCCTTTGTGTCTCTGTCTACAAGAGACACATTTCAGACCATCACACCAACCTGTGCTAAGAGGATATGACGTGTACCGTAAGGACGATACCGAGGGTGATCGAGCGAAGGGTGGAGTGGCAGTGTTTGTCCGAAACACTGTCCACTCCGAACCTGTAGCTCTCACCTCTGATTTACAAGCAGTGGCAGTGAGGATTTATGGTCCCACTCAACTCACAGTATGCTCTATTTATCTACCACCTAACACGCCCATCAGTTATGACGACATGTCTAACATCTTGCGGCAGCTTACTCGGCCATTCCTCCTTTTAGGAGATTTCAACGCACATAGTGCGCTGTGGGGCTCAAACGCCGATTGCCCCGAGGCCGAATGGTTGGTAGATTAATAGAGCAAGAGGAAATATGTGTCCTCAATACTGGTGCAATGACACATTTTACCACTGCTTCCGGATCGTCCTCTGCCATTGACCTTTCATTGTGCTCCCCCTCAATCGCGGACTCCGTGCATTGGGAGGTGGATCGTGACCTTCATGGAAGCGACCACTTCCCAATATGGATGCACGTAGAGTTTGAGCGTGGAGGAGGAAATAACCGACGCAAATGGAACGTCAGCAAAGCCGACTGGGAACTCTACCGCCGCTCCATCACTCTTAATGTGTATAACAACCTTGAGGAGAAGGTGAATCACTTTACCGAAGTGATTCACCAGGCAGCTGACGTTTCCATGCCTAAAAGCTCCGGAACGCTGCGAAGGACGCACGTCCCCTGGTGGAACGACGAATGTCGTTCCGCCATTCAGGGTCGCAGACGAGCGCTGCGGCGTTTCAGGTTGTACCCTACATCCGACAACCTGGCAGCGTTCCGTATAGCCAGAGCTAAGGCGCGTCGTGTTATTAAGGAGAGCAAGAAAAGGTCATGGCAGAACTTTGTGAGCACAATAAATCGTTCCACACCTTCGTCGAAAGTATGGGAGTCTATCCGCCGTATATCTGGAAGGTACTCCCGTCCACCAGTATCTGGGTTACTGGATCACGGATGTATAATTACCGACGAACGAAGCATAGCGCAGCTGATGGCGGAGAACTTCGCCGCCATCACATCGACTGCTAATTTTGACCCTCGGTTTCAGCGACGAAGAGTCGCTGCCGAGAGGCGCCCGCTGTGCTTCGATTCGTCGAATACAGAGGCCTACAACTGCCCATTTACATCTTGGGAGCTGGAGTCAGCACTAAACAGCGCAAACGACACTGCTCCAGGGCCTGATCTGATCCAGTACCAGATGCTGAGGCATCTTAGTAAAGATGCTAAGGAGTACCTTTTAGATATTTTTAATCAGATATGGACCGAAGGACACTTCCCCGACTCGTGGAAAGAAGCAACGCTTATCCCTATTTTAAAGCCTGGTAAGGACAAATTGCTGCCAGGTAGCTATCGTAGCATCGCCCTTACAAGCTGCGTGGGTAAGACACTGGAGAGGATGGTCAATCGCCGCCTCGTCTGGTGTCTTGAATCCCGAAATCTGCTGAGCCGCTTTCAGTGTGGATTCAGAAGTTCCGTTCCACCTTGGACAACCTGATCCTCCTGGAGGCGGCAATACAGGATGCGTTCATCCGCAGCCAACACCTTGTGGGTGTTTTTTTCGACCTTGAAAAGGCCTACGATACTACCTGGCGGCATGTGATTTTAAAACAGTTACATGAATGGGGTTTTAGGGGAAACCTACCCCGTTTTTTAAAATCATTTTTATCTGGTCGTTGCTTCCGGTACCGAGTCGGTAGTGAAGTGTCTGATCTTTTTATTCAGGAAAACGGTGTCCCTCAGGGGTCAGTTTTAAGCGTTACACTTTTTGCCATTGCTATAAATAGCATAGCAGCCGTTATAAGGAGTCCCCTACGGTACTCCTTATATGTGGATGACTTTTTAATTTTTATTGTATCGTCCAGCCTGAGAAGCGCTGAGCGGCAGTTGCAGCTCGCGTTGAACAGGCTGGACGAATGGTCAGTGCACACCGGTTTTCGTTTCTCCGCTGAGAAAACCCGGTGTGTACTTTTTACTCGCAGCAGAAGTCTTTTACCAGAGCCTCACCTTACCCTGAGGAACACCGTATTAAGTTTTACTGAATCAGTTCGGTTTCTGGGCCTCATTTTAGACAACAGATTAACCTGGCTACCACATCTCAAAGATGTGAAAGCCAGAGCCTCAAAAGCTCTAAATGTTTTAAAATGTTTGTGTGGCAGGTCATGGGGCGCTGATCGCTCCTGCCTGCTACAATTTTACAGAGCCTTTGTACGGTCGCGGCTGGAATACGGTTGTATTGTGTATGGTTCGGCACGGGACAGCTATCTCCGTATATTGGATAGTGTCCACCATGCTGGAATTCGGCTCGCCACGGGTGCATATCGCACTAGTCCTATTGAGCATTTGTGCTGACTCGGGCGAGCCGCCGCTTACCATCCGCCGGCAACTCCTCATGGTGCGACACTACCTGCACGTTGCCATAACACCTGGCAGTCCCGTGCACGACATAGTGCTCCATCCCAACTACGAGCGGCTCTATACCAACCGGTATAGAGCCACTAAACCGTTCAGCTACCGTACAAAGGCTATTTTAGAACAATACGGATTAGAGCTTCCCTCTTTTTATCACCAGGGTTGGAGTAAATCTCCTCCCTGGCTTTTAGAGAGGCCCAGAATTATTTTAGACCTGTCTCGGTACAACAAAGTTTGTACCGCTGACAGTGTTTTTAATAATGTTTTTACTGACATTCTAAATGAGCATCACACTTTTACCCCGGTGTATACGGATGGGTCTAAGCAGGCTAACGGAGTTGCTGCTCCGTCGTGTTCCCTCGAGCGACTTACACATATAAACTTGACGGCAGGTGCAGCGTTTTTACTGCCGAGTGCTACGCCGTGCTAAAGTCGCTCCAGCATATGAAAGTAAATCGCGAAAAGTGTTTCATCATATGCTGTGATTCCCTGAGCTGTGTTCAGGCCATAGGAAATATGTATCCAGCAGATCGTCTAGTCCAGGACATCCAGGACGCCCTCCTTTTCCTCCAATCTCGTGGAAAGGAGGTATTATTCTGCTGGGTACCGGGCCATGTGGGAATCAGGGGGAACGAAGCAGCTGATGTAGCTGCCAAGTAGCCTGCGACAAGGTCAGAACCGACTTTGAACCGGTCCCAAAGTCAGACCTTGCCTCGGCGGCGAAGAGATTTGTTTTTGATGTTTGGCAGAGGCAGTGGCTGGAAGTTGAGCATAACAAGCTCCGGCTGGTCAAACCGACCGTTCAGCCGTGGAGCAGCTCCTTCCAGCGGGCGAGGAGGGATGAGGTTCTCCTTACTCGCCTCCGCATAGGGCACTGTCCTCTGACACATGGTTTCCTTCTCCGCCGAGAGGACCCTCCGGAGTGTGATGCTTGTGGCGTACCTTTGACGGTACGCCACATTTTAACCGAATGTGTATTGTTTTTAGATTAAGGGCAGACGTCTGCTTAGCCAACGATCTGTCCCTTATTTTAAACGATGACCGTGACAACGTGGCTAAGGTTTTAAAGTTTTGCAGCTTGGCCGGTCTTGTCCCAAAAATTTTGGGCAGATCGGCCTAGGTTTTAGATTGGATTGGTGGTCGTTTACAACCACCAATCCAAGTACTGATTTTACTTGTGACATGATTATATGGCTGGCCCTTTTACAGCCAGCCATCTAACTTGTTTTTTAACCTGGTTGGCCCATGTACAGCCAACCAGTTAATGTATGTAATTTTATATTCTAGTCACAGTTTTATATTTTATGTTGCCGTCTGTGTGGCTGACCTCTTTACAGTCGGCCATGCAGACGGTATTTTAGTAGTATGTTAGTATTTTATTGTGCTGTCTCTGTGGCCGACCCCTTTACAGTCGGCCACATAGACGGCAATTTCGCCACGTTGTCACGCCTGGTTTTGTTAGGGCGCTAATGACCCCGTCGTCGACGCGCCCTAAAACCCAAATAACAACAACAACAACACAACGACTCTGGGCGTCAGCCGCGCACTGGGGCGCTTCCTATGACGCGGCGGTGCCCAGCGGTCCTGGCACTGGAAGGTCATTAGCGAGCTCGATTTGATGTTTCGTTTAATGTTAGGAGGTCGGTATAAAGCCAAAAACTACTGATAATTTGGTTATTGTTGCATAATTAACTTAGAAATGAATTTCTCGAAAAAAAAAATATATACATCTCGTTATAAAATAAACAAAAAAGAACAACTACCAACCGAAAATCTTGGATCATTAACAATGAGGCTACGTATATGCTAATGCGTTTTCTGTGTGAGACTCATTCACAGAGTACTTTAACGGCCGTGCAGGTGTAAGGTTAAACCATGTCAATGCAATCACGTTGCAGAACTCATTACAGCTACTGTCTAATTGTATTATTTTAAAAATATGTGCATATATTATTCAAAATTTTCACTTGTATTTATATGAATTAATAATATTAATTTTATGTATAGATTAATACGAATAGTAGTAACTTCCTGCAAATTTTACATTTTGCCGTATCCATTAGAATCAGTAATAAAATAAACATACTAAAATGAAGTTTTAATTGCAATGACACAACGCGAAGTAGATTGTATTTTTTGAAGGCTTCTGTAATAGTAAATTCTAGGATGACACGATGCGAAAATTTCGCGAATACAATGAATAGTAAGGTTAGGGGTTTGTAATAGGATTAAAGAAGAACCGCCTCATTTGTTTCAATTGTGTATTTCTTTATTGTAATAGGTACATAACAAAAGTCGACGCCAGTGAAGCACTTTATTAATCTATCTGTAATATGTGCTACTGCTATCTAGCGGCTTAGCTCTAAACTGTCTCATACACGCCACATTTACAGTTATTACTTTTGCCATTGAAGGGTCAAATTCCGAAAATTTCATTCTTAAGATATGATGTGACGAAAGCAGAGTCCTTATTTTATAATATTTATTTCCGATATCAAGGGAGACAAATAGCTCTGATAAATACTTTACGGAAATAA
>JARYHS010013630.1:376344819-376374564 GCA_031002005.1 Vandiemenella viatica
TACAAGCTGCGTGGGTAAGACACTGGAGAGGATGGTTAATCGCCGCCTCGTCTGGTGTCTAGAATCCCAAAACCTACTGAGCCGCTTTCAGTGTGGATTCAGGAAGTTCCGTTCCACCTTGGACAACCTGATCCTGCTGGAAGCGGCGATACAGGATGCGTTCGTCCGCAGCCAACATCTTGTGGGCGTTTTTTTCGACCTTGAAAGGGCCTACGATACTACCTGGCGGCATCTGATTTTAAAACAGTTACATGAATGGGGTTTAGGGGCAACCTACCCGTTTTTTAAAATCATTTTTATCTGGTCGTTGCTTCCGGTACCGAGTCGGTAGTGAAGTGTCTGATCTTTTTATTCAGGAAAACGGTGTTCCTCAGGGTTCAGTTTTAAGCGTGACTCTCTTCGCTATTGCGATAAATAGCATTTTAAGTATTATAAGGAGCCCTATACGGTCCTCCTTGTATGTGGACGATTTTTAATTTTTATTGCATCTTCCAGCCTGAGAAGCGCAGAGCGGCAGCTGCAACTCGCGCTGAACAGGCTGGATGAATGGTCAGTGCACACCGGTTTTCGTTTCTCTGCCGAGAAAACCCGGTGTGTACTTTTTACTCGCAACAGGAGTCTCTTACCGGAGCTCCACCTTACCCTGAGGAACACTGTCTTATGTTTTACGGAATCTGTTCGGTTTCTGGCCTAATTTTAGACAATAGATTAACCTGGCTACCACATCTCAAAGATGTGAAAGCCAGAGCCTCAAAAGCTCTAAATGTTTTAAAATGTCTGTGTGGCAGGTCATGGGGCGCTGACCGCTCCTGCCTGCTACAATTTTACAGAGCCTTTGTACGGTCGCGGCTGGAATACGGTTGTATCGTGTATGGTTCGGCACGGGACAGCTATCTCCGTATACTAGATAGTGTCCACCATGCGGGAATTCGGCTCGCCACGGGTGGCATATCGCACCAGCCCCCCGCAGGGGCCTGGTACGCAAGTGCCAGGTACGGGTTTGGCGAACCCGCGGTGCCCGAGCTGGAAACTTGTGAGCGCCGCAAGTTTCCCACACCGTAAGCTCCTACCATGCTTCAACGACCACCGTAGGGCGTGGCGGTGGAACGTTGTGTGCCTAGGAGAACGGGGATCTTGGCTTCATCGCCCGGATCGCGAGGACGGTAAAAACCTCTATAAAAAACCCCTCAACCTCAAGGTCAGCCACGTGCCGAGGAGGTGCATGTGTGAGAGGTAGATCACACGCTAACGTGCAACCTCAGGGGCACCTGCGCACCCCTGTTGTATGAGCACTTCTTTTATATAATGGTTTTACTCGTGGGATCAAAATTCCTTCCTCTCACAAAAAAACCAAAGACCCCTGCGGCCCGGGTGTGTCGCAGGCAAATAAAAATACACCCAGTTCTAAAAAGCGGGCGAGGGTTGAAAGTCCTCCCCAGAACAAGACCAAAGTAACAGGAAGGTTTGTCTAATAGACAACGCCTTTGTGATCATGACAAGAACGGAGGGATCCTTTGAAAAGGTCTCTCCGTTCTATATACAGAAAGGATTGGAGGGTATTGCGGGCGGTTTGAAGAGCGTGAAAAAGCTGAGGAATGGGACCCTGCTTCTGGAAACATCTAACCACAAGCAGGCTGTTTCACTCCTTAAGTGTGAGAAGCTCGGGGAGTTCGCAGTGAAATGCGAACTCCATAAAACTCTTAACTCTAGCAAAGGTGTCATCACTTGCAGAGATTTAATGGATATAGAGTCCGAGGAACTCCTTAAGGAGTGGCGATCAGAAAATGTGGTCGAGGTTAGGCAGATCAAACGAAGGGTTAACGGCAATCTTGAGAAGACTGCCACCTTCGTCCTGACGTTCGACACTCCAACGTTGCCAAAGTCCATAAAAGCTGGTTACCTACATCTTAACGTTCGCCCGTATGTTCCGGACCCGATGCGCTGCTTTAAGTGCCAGCGGTTCGGGCATACGACGGCGAACTGTAAAGGCAACGCCACTTGTGGGAAGTGTGGAAAATCGGCGCATGAACCGGGTGCAACTTGCACCCTCCCACAGGTGTGCATTAACTGCTCCGGGTCACATCCAGCCTGGAGCAGGGAGTGTCGAGTGTACCTTGAAGAAAAGAAGGTACAGGAGTTGAAGACTAAGGAAAGAATATCTTTGGCGAGGCGAAGAAACGGTTTAAGGCGCTGGCGCCACCGGTCTTCGCCACTAGCTTCGCCAAAACGTTGTCAACTCCCGTCAGGAAGGAGAGCGTTGCTACGCAGACGACCGTTGTAGACACGGGCACGAGCATGACATGCTCGTGCCAGTGCAAGTGTGGTGCGCAGCCCACTAAGGTCCTAACACCAAGGACCGCGGTCGTCGGTAGTAGCGCTTCTGCTAACCCGACCACTCATCAGCAGGGTCATCAAGTCCACCAGCCAAAGCACGGCCATCCGCTCCAGTAGCTGCAGCCGTGGGTGCTCTGCAACAGCAGAAGCAGCACCCATGGCAAAAGCTGCATCTCCAGCTATAGTAGCAGCAGAAACGCCATCTGCCGGAAGCGGATGGCAGTTAGTGCAGAAAGTTCGGGGTCCGAAGTTTAAACACACGGACCCACATGTTCTTGAAGTCCCCTTCAACTTCTCCACCCAGTTCTCCAACTGGGGGGGGAGGAAGGGGACAAGGCCTCGGCGGAAGAAAGATCCGCAAGACGCCGAGGCCTTAGAACAAAAGTCGTCTTCGGACCCCGAAGATGACGTTATGCTGGTGGACGTAGACCCTGGTCCCGTTCCTCAGCAGACACCAGACCCTGACCCACCCGACCCGGGGCGGGTGGTTTTAAATAGGTAGAATGGCTCCCATACTTCAGTGGAACGTAAACGGCTTTCAGGCTCACAAAGAGGAAGTCCAACTCTTAGCACGGTCTAATCCATTGTGTCTCTGTCTCCAGGAGACACATTTTAGACCACAACATCAGCCAGTGCTAAGAGGTTATGACATATTCCGGAAGGACGATACCGAGGGTGATCGAGCGAAGGGCGGAGTGGCCGTGTTTGTTCGGAACACTGTCCACTCCGAACCCATTGCTCTCACCTCTGATCTACAAGCAGTAGCGGTGAAAATACACGGTCCAATCCAACTGACCGTATGCTCTGTCTATCTGCCACCCAGTGTGTCAGTCGGCTACGACGACCTGGTTGGCATTATACGACAACTCACTCGGCCCTTTCTCCTTTTGGGAGATTTCAACGCCCACAGTGCGTTGTGGGGTTCCACCACCGATTGCCCCAGGGGCCGAGTGGTTGGTAGATTGATAGAGCAGGAGGAAATTTGTATCCTGAATACAGGGCAAATGACTCATTTCACCACTGCTACCGGTACGTCTTCTGCCATTGACCTTTCCTTGTGTTCCCCCTCAATGCGGACTCCGTGCAGTGGGAGGTGGATCGCGACCTACATGGTAGCGACCACTTCCCAATTTGGATGCACGTCGAGTGTGAACGTGGAGGAGGAAATAACCGACGTAAATGGAACGTCAGTTGTGCAGATTGGCAGCTCTACTGCCGTGCTGTACAACTGCAACCTCTGTGGCAGTATACAGGAGAAGGTGAATCACTTCACAGAAGTGATTCACCGTGCAGCTGACGTTTCCATGCCGAAGAGCTCCGGAACGCTGCGAAGGACGCCCGTCCCCTGGTGGAACGATGAATGTCGTTCCGCCATCCAGGGTCGCAGACGGGCGTTGCGTCGCTTTAGGTTGTACCCCACATCTGACAACCTAGCAGCGTTCCGTATTGCCAGAGCTAAGGCGCGTCGAGTTATTAAGGAGAGCAAGAAGAGGTCATGGCAGAACTTTGTGAGCAATATAAATCGTTCCACGCCTTCGTCGAAAGTATGGGAGTCCATTCGCCGTATATCTGGAAGGTACTCCCGCCCACCAGTATCTGGGTTACTGGATCACGGACGGATAATTACTGACGAACGAAGCATAGCGCAGCTGATGGCGGAGAACTTCGCCGCCATCACTCGTCCGCTAACTTTGACCCTCGGTTTCAGCGACGTAGAGTCGCTGCCGAGAGGCGCCCGCTGTGCTTCGATTCGTCGAATTCAGAGGCCTACAACTGCCCATTCACATCTTGGGAGCTGGAGAGTGCATTGAACAGCGCAAATGACACTGCTCCAGGGCCTGATTTGATCCAGTACCAGATGCTGAGGCATCTCAGTAAAGATGCTAAAAAGTACCTTCTAGATATTTTTAACGACATTTGGACCGGAGGACACTTCCCCGACTCGTGGAAAGAAGCAACATTAATTCCCATTTTATAACCTGGCAAGGACAAATTGTTGCCAGGTAGTTATCGTAGTATTGCCTTGACTAGCTGCGTGGGGAAGACACTGGAGAGGATGGTGAATCGCCGCCTCGTCTGGTGACTTGAATCCCGTAATCTCCTGAGCCGCTTTTCAGTGTGGATTCAGGAAGTTCCGTTCCACCTTGGACAACCTGATCCTCCTGGAGGCGGCAATACAGGATGCGTTCATCCGCAGCCAACACCTCGTGGGTGTTTTTTTTCGATCTTGAAAAGGCTTACGATACTACCTGGCGGCATGTTATTTTAAAACAGTTACATGAATGTGGTTTTAGGGGTAACCTTCCCCGTTTTTTAAAATCTTTTTTATCTGGTCGTTGCTTCCGGTACCGAGTCGGTAGTGAAGTGTCTGATCTTTTTATTCAGGAAAACGGTGTCCCTCAGGGGTCAGTTTTAAGCGTTACACTTTTTGCCATCGCTATTAATAGCATAGCAGCCATTATAAGGAGTCCCCTACGGTACTCCTTATATGTGGACGACTTTTTAATTTTTATCGTAGCGTCCAGCCTGAGAAGCGCTGAGCGGCAGTTGCAACTCACGCTGAACAGGCTGGATGAATGGTCAGTGCACACCGGTTTTCGTTTCTCCGCTGAGAAAACCCGGTGTGTACTTTTTACTCGCAGCAGAAGTCTTTTACCAGAGCCTCACCTTACCCTGAGGAACACCGTTTTAAGTTTTAGTGATAGTGTTCGATTTCTGGGCCTCATTTTTGACACAAGGCTTAACTGGCTTGCGCATCTAAAAGATGTGAGAGCCAGGGCCTTAAAAGCTCTTAACCTTTTAAAATGTCTGTGTGGCAGGTCATGGGGCGCTGACCGCTCCTGCCTGCTACAATTTTACAGAGCCTTTGTACGGTCACGGTTGGAATACGGTTGTATAGTCTATGGTTCGGCACGGGACAGTTATCTGCGTATATTGGATAGTGTCCAACATGCAGGAATTCGGCTCGCCATAGGTGCATATCGCACCAGCCCTATTGTCAGCATTTGTGCTGACTCGGGCGAGCCGCCGCTTACCATCCGCCGGCAACTCCTCATGGTGCGACACTACCTGCACGTTGCCATAACACCTGGCAGTCCCGTGTACGACATAGTGCTCCATCCCAACTACGAGCGGCTCTATGCCAACCGGCATAGAGCCACTAAACCTTTCAGCTACCGTACAAAGGCTATTTTAGAACAATATGGATTAGAGCTTCCTTCTTTTTATCACCAGGGTTGGAGTAAATCTCCTCCCAGGCTTTTAAAGAGGCCCAGAACAATTTTAGAATTATCGCGGCACAACAAGTTGTGTACCGCCGATAATGTTTTTATCAGAATTACTAGTGATGTTTTAAACCAGTATCACACGTTTACCCCGGTGTATACGGATGGGTCCAAGCAGGCTAACGGAGTTGGTTGCTCCGTAGTGTTCCCTCGAGCGACTTACACATTCAAATTGGACGGCAGGTGCAGCGTTTACACTGCCGAATGCTATGCCGTGTTGAAGTCGCTCCAGCATATGAAAGTAATGCGCGATAAGTTGTTCATCATATGCTGTGATTCCCTCAGCTGTATTCAGGCCATAGGTAATATGTACCCAGCAGACCGTCTAGTCCAGGACATCCAGGACGCCCTCCTTTCCCTCCGATGTCGTGGAAAGGAGGTATTATTCTGCTGGGTACCGGGCCATGTGGGAATCAGGGGGATTGAGGCAGCAGATGAAGCTGCCAAGTTAGCCTGTGACAAGGTCCGAATCGACTTTGCACCGGTCCCAAAGTCAGACCTTGCCTCGGCGGTGAAGAGACTTGTTTTTGATGTTTGGCACAGGCAGTGGTTGGAAGTTGAGCATAATAAGCTCCGGCTGGTCAAACCGACCGTTCAGCCGTGGAGCAGCTCCTTCCAGCGGGCGAGGAGGGATGAGGTTCTCCTTACTCGCCTCCGTATAGGGCACTGTCCTCTTACTCATAGTTTCCTTCTCCGTCGAGAGGACCCTCCGGAATGTGATGCTTGTGGCGTACCTTTGACGGTACGCCACATTTTAACCGAATGTATATTGTTATTAGATCTAAGGGCAGACGTTGGCTTAGGCAACGATCTGTCCCTTATTTTAAGCGATGACCGTGACAACGTGGCTAAGGTTTTAAAGTTTTGCAGCTTGGCCGGTCTTGTCCCAAAAATTTTGGGCAGATCGGCCTAGGTTTTAGATTGGATTAGTGGCCATTTACAGCCACTAATCCAAGTACTGTTTTTACTTGTGACACTGCTTATATGGCTGGCCTCTTTACAGCCAGCCAGCTTACGCGTTTTTTAAACTGGTTGGCCCTTTTACAGCCAACCAGTTAATATATGTATTTTTTAAAATTTATTGCCTATTTTTAGTTTTATGTTTTATGTTGCTGTCTGCGTGGCCGATCTCTTTACAGTCGGCCACGCAGACGGTATTTTAATTAGTGTGCTAGTATTTTATTATGCTGTCTCTGTGGCCGACCCCTTTACAGTCGGCCACAGAGACGGCAATTTTGCCACGTTGTCACGCCTGGTTGTTGTTAGGGCGCTAATGACCCCGTCGTCGACGCGCCCTAAAACTCCAATAACAACAACACAACAACAACGACCAATCTCCTTGGCCGCCGAGGGAACTGTGGGGCGTTGCGGACACCGCGCCCGTTCAGGAATTCCGTCAGTCGACGGAGTTGTGTTGGGTGCTGCGGTAGAAAGCGCAGCCCCTCCTTGGCTGGGAAGCAGAGAAGGTGGTCTTCTGTTTCCCTGGAGAAGGCGGTCAGCAGTTCTGTGAAGTTCCCTTCGTAGTATGCGGTAAGCGATAGAACGGGGCCCTTTTCAACCAGTTGGATCTCGGTGGCTTCTTGTGCTTCGAGATGGTTGTTGTCAACCGCCATCGCTTCAGGTGAGGGTGGCGTGGCAGCTTGAGGCTTGGATGTTGTCGGGCTTGAATCTTGAAGCTTGGGTGCTGCCGGTGGCGACGGCATGCTTGGAGCAGGTTTCTTGGTGTAGGTGGTGTTTCCATCTGGGTCGAAGCCGAAGATTCTAAACCTTTTCCTCAAAAGGAAAGTGTATTATCCACGCTGTCCTACCCCATCTACAGCTGGTTCTGTAGCCCACCAATTACCGACAAGCATAATAGAACCGGGGTTGTAGTCAGCCAATCAGAAGGCCGCATGGCTCCCTATGAATTCTCGAGATAAAACATCGTAATTAATGGTAGTAAATATTGAAAGACTAAACTTCAGTTTACATTACCCACTTTAGCAATGATGATGATTACTGTTCTATAATGTGAATGTTGAAGCTGTTTGTTTTTTGGGAGTACTTCATTTAAGAAGCTATTGGGATATGTCTGTTTGAGAATAATGTGATCAGTGACGCAATGTGAATAGTGACGTTATGTGAACTTTGACGCGTGAAAACCGTCTTTCTTTCGATTCTATAACAACCACGGCTTTAGCTGATGGATAGTAGGACGGCAGATCCGTTCACAGCAGAAGAAGCAGTTGATGCTTGCAGTTGCGGCGGAAGGTGTTGTCTTGGACATTTCCTCCAGACATTTGGAGAGTTAGTTACTTAAATTTAGGTTTGGATTGACGTTTGCTCCCTCCTAGTGACTTTATTGTAGAATAGTTAGCGGTGTTCTGTGTTTGTCGAATGTCATATTATAATCACCAAGGCCGGCGATTAGTGGGTTTGTTGATTTAGCAGCTGCCCTGTAGAAGTTTCTACTGATGGTTTTAAATCTGTTAGTTAGCAGCGAAATGCCTGCGGCTATATGCAGGTCCTTTGTAGGAAACCGGGTTGGTACGTGTAGGGCACGTCACAGCGCCAGGTTTTGCATTATTAGCCAGCAAGGTTTTGGATGCGTACCCCCCCACTGGGCACGCATATTCCATGACGGGGCGGACCAAGCTGCAGTATATATTGACGCCTGTTCTCGGGGTTAACGTGCTAGCCCTATTGAGCACAGGGTATAGCTCCTTTAGACGAGCAGCAACTCGGCGGCGAAGGACCTGATGTGAGGACTCCATGTCCAGTATAACGCCAAGATATTTCACTGTGCGCGACCACCCAATAACTTCTCCGTTTAGTGTGAGTGTTGGAGCAGGTTGTTGTTGAGGTTGGCGTTTCCCCAATCGCCTAGTCAACATAACTGCCTTAGTTTTTGCTGAGTTTAGGGAGATTCTCCATCTCCTCGCCCATGCCAGTGTCTGTTGCAGTACTTTCTGAAGTCGGCAAACTGCAACTGCTTTGAGCCTGTGCGCTTTGAAGAATGCATTGTCATCAGCATAGAGTGCTGTTCGGACAGAGGCTGGGGCTGGGATGTCGGCAGTGTATAAATTATACAGCACGGGTCCTAGCACTGACCCCTGCGGGACTCCAGCATTGATAGGTCGTCGAGTGGATAGATGATCTCCAACTCTGACTCGGAATGTTCTTCCGCACAGATAGCTCTTAAATAGCTATACCAACGGGACCCCGATACCCTGTTGGTATAGTTTGTATAGTAATCCGTGTTGCCAGACGGCGTCGAATACACGAGCAACGTTCAATATGACAAGCGGGCAGTAGGCTTTGAAGTTGAAAGCAGTGGTAGCTCGTTCAACAATTCTCATGATCTGTTGCAGGGCCGAGTGTCCGCGCTGAAAACCAAACTAGTAATCAGGTATCAACCTTTCATTCTGTTTGTGAGAATTTTATCTCTTGAGTAGAAGTCTCTCAAAGACCTTGCTCAGAGCTGGTAGCAAGCTAATCGGTCTGTAGTTCTGCGGGAATATGCTCTCCTTGCTGGGCTTATGGACGGCTATGACAATAGCTTCCTTCCAACATCTCGGATACTTTTGCAACTGGAGTATGGAATTAAACAAGCGTGCCAGGAAGGAAATAGCTTTGGGTGGTAGGTTTTTCAGGATCTGGTTCTGAAGCTTGTCTTTGCATGGAGCTTTACGCGGATGCAGCTGTGTGATGGCGCGCCGGATTTCCTCTTCAAACATCTCTTCATTAAGGTAATCATCGTCGGCCGATAGAAATCTTGTTAGGCGTCGACGTACTTCAGCGGAGTGATCTTCATCATCGTCATCCGTTGGTCTAAACTGGATCTCGAAGTGATCAGCCAATGCATTGGCTTTGTCTACTTCTTTGTAGACAAGACCTCTTTCACCGTGCAGAGGGGGTTTAGGGGCACGTCTTGTGGTGAACCTTCTTGTTTCAGACCACAGACTGCCGTCATGCTTATCTAGGGAGGCGAGTCTAGATGACCATTCCCTATTCCGATGTTCAATCAAGGCAATTTTAAGCTCACGTTGGAGCCTGTTAAGAAGTTGCCTGGTGTGAGGTTGACGAGTTAGTTCCCATTCTTTGGACATTGTGTTTTTATGCGTAATTTGTGTAATAAGTTGGGGTGGCAATTGGCTGGATTGTTGTCTAGAGCCAGATGGAGGCGTGGAGTTTTTGGCAACCTTGACAGCAGCAGTAGAGAAGTTTTTAATTTCAGTATCGGCATTGATAACATTTAGTTGGTGTGGCATGAATGCTTTAACGATTTCTCGAAAACTGTCCGAGTCTGTTTTACCGAAATTGAGGCAGTTAGCTGATTGATGTTGCCACGTGTCAATATCAATGTGCAACATAACCAGTGAATGGTCATAGGACAGTCTGTTGATGGTACTGGCAGCTACAAAACCTGTGATGCCTCTTGTTATGGCGAGTTCCAGCACATCAGCACGTTTACCGTTCCAGGGGTTATGGGTTGGCTCATCTGGTCCCCATACTTGAAGGTTGTGCCTAAGGGAGAGGCGATGAAGCTGATTTCCAGCAGTGTTTCGTGCTCTGGATTTCCAATCTGGGTGTTTACAGTTCCCCACCAACTAGGATCTTGCCCCTGATGGTAAGTAGGTTCAGGAAGTCGTCTTCAACTATGCGTTGGCGTGGTGGTCTATAAACAGATATTACTGTAATTGGTCCCACCGTTGTGCCGATTTCGATTGCTCAGGTTTCAAGTTGCTGCGTTGGAGGTGTTTGAATTACATGGTGGGGAATGCCACGTTTTATAAATATGGCAACACCTCCTCCGGCTGTTTGTCTATCATTACGGTAACAGTTGTAGTTTGTGACTGGAGCTCCTAAATCAGGCTTCAGGTGACTTGCAGCAATGAGACATAAATCTACATTTTCTTCCCTCAAAATCTGCCGAAAGTCACCGAGTTGCTGATAAATGCCACATGCGTTCCAGACGCATAGTGTTAGGTTTTCAGTGTGAGTTCTGTGCTTGACTGGTTTGGAAATGCACGGATTGACTGGCCCTACAAGACGGCATTACTGCAGTCTTAATGTCAGTTGCGAGCTGGTCGAACTTTACTAACAGGGACGTGAGCATGTTGAGCAAAGTCCCAACAATGTTGAAAAGTCTCTCCATTGAGTCTCTGTTATTGGTCTGCTCAGGTCTTTGCCAGGGCTGACAGTGGTGTTCACATTGCCGATCATTTTTGTCTTGATGCTCCTCTGTGGAGCATTGAGTTGATGCCTGAGGCTGTAGTGTTATTCCATTGACTGCATCAGAGTATACGGTTGGTGAGTTAGACAGAACTTAGCAAATTTTTACTATAAAACAAAGAGAAAAATAATGCCAACTCTTGGTTTGCAAAACCTGAACCCCTCTCCCCGTTTCCATCCCCTTGATTTTTGTCAATTTCTTTTTAGATTGCTACAGTCGACACCATTTGACCGATCTTTATGAAAGTTGGCACATATATATGTAATTTTTTATGGATAAGATTTCTTAGCAAAAAAAATCCCTAGCTCCCCTTCCCTTAATATTTGTACAAAACCCACATTTTAATCTGATTCGGTGGAACTTCTCATGCATATGCTTTAAAACAAATAGAAAAAGAAAAATACTGTCCACATAACTTTCACAAAATCGCGAACCCTATCCCCCCCCTGTCTACCCCTTTAATTAGGTACTGTCAATACACATTATACAAAGCTACCGTTTCTTTCTGATTTTGAAGGAAGCATGCACATGTATACTGCAAAACAAACAGAAAAATGCTGTCTACATTTGGTTTCGAGAGTCCAAACTCCACTCCTTTCTTTCCATCCTTTAATCTACAGTTTCAATGCGATTCTGAAGGAAATTTGCACACGCATACTTTAAAACATACAGAACAATTGTGTATAAATTAGTTTGCAGAAGCCCAACCCCTATTCCCTTCTAATTTCCAATGTTCTTTATAGATATCCACAGTTTTATCAGATTTCCATGGAACACTGCACATGTATACTTAAAAACATAGAGAAACATAGTGTCTAAATTCTGTTTACAATACCCTATCACTCACTCCCTTACCCATTTAATTTTTACAACTGTTCTTTACACAAAGCTACAGTTCTTATCTCGTTTCGATGGAAATTTGCACATGTATACTTTAAAACAAAGAGAAAAATACTGCTCACACTAGCTTTACATAAACCAAACTACTCTTCGTCTCCACACCTCTTAATATTTTTTTTTATACATACCTACAGTTTTATCTGATATCAATAGAAATTTACAAATGTATACTTTAAATCAATCAGAAAAGGCAGTCTACATTTAGTATACAAAAGCCCAATCCGTCTTCCCCTTTAACCTCAACCCTTTTAATTTCCAATGTTGTTTACAAAAATCCACAGTTTTAATTCCCGTCAAAATCAATTAAGCTGTTTTTAAGTCATGGGATAATATTTATAAAATAAATGTGTCATATTGTCTCAACATCTACTTCAGATTTCAACTTGGATCCCAAGCTTTCACCGTGTGAAAACCAATTAAAATCTATATTTTCTGTGTGATGCCGGAGCAAACAGATATATCCCAGAGACAGATTTCAGTATGTGGTATGTATTAATGTCCGGATGTTACATGTTTCGGTTATCGACCAGCAGCTTTAACAGATGTTATGATACGATCGAAACATAGCCTGGACCAAATTGTGAACTGACATTCCTTAACACAAAACCGAATTTACCCCATTCTGGAAGTTTTTATGGTATATAAAGACAGAATTCTTCTTTGAAAGCAAGCGATTTAATCCCTGAGCTTCCAGAAAGTTTGCAAAATGGGAACTGCTGCGGCATATTTGAAATACAAAACAAACTATAATACCACTAAAAAATAAAACAAAAAAAACATCAACGATACTAATACATTCTTCTACACTTGCAACGTCTGTGGCATAAGCCCCGATCGTTATTACAAATACACACAGTTAATTACATTTTTATATGTCTAACAATACTTTCTGTCATAAGACTCAGTTCAAATGCTCGCAATCGTGCCTTGCCGGATTCCTGCATGATAGGCACTGTCATCCGTAGATTGATATTCCGTTTCGAACCATTTTCGACGCAGTCGGCTTTCACTTCTTTTAGATATGGTAGCCAATTTGGCCCAATGTAAAAAATGAGGCCCAGAAACTGAATAAATTCGCTAGAATTTCAAACGGTATTTCTCAAGATAAGTCGAGTTCTTGCTAAAAGACCACAACTATTAATATGAAGTACACACCGGTTTCTCTCTATAGAGCCTGTTCAGCGTGAGATGCAGCTGACTCTCAGCTACTCTCAGGCAGGTGATGAACAAAAAATTACGAAGTCATCCACAAATCAGATGTATCGAATGGGACTCTTTCATTATCTAATAAATGCTGATGATACCTACATCGAAAAGGGTTGCACTTAAGAATTATCCTTGAGCAACACTTTTCCTGAAGAAAGAGATCTGATACTTCGCAACCGACTTGGTAACTCTTTGGAGCATGGTGGTATACATAATATACCACCTACAATTTCTGGCCGCTTGCTCGGTGGTCAATTTGCACTACCACTGCTAGCATATGTTCATTAGTTCCCTCCTTAGTGGAGAAATGGCGCGCGCTCTCCGTTGTGAGTCCATTCCCGCCAAGAAGAGAATGAATTCCAACAGTAGCTGCCATTTGCTGTATTTCTACGTGTGCATAGTGGTCTAGAACGAGTTTTTTGATACGCCTGGGTGTTTTTCGCATCGTGTATGCCACAGCTAAGGTATGTACCTGCGTTTACATTCATATATACAACGTTCGTTTATTTATGTGCGATTTAATTTGTACCACCGTGCTTGTAGCAGTGAACTATCACATTTTGTTTCAATTAAAAATTCGAACATCTGCCGTACAAATATTGCTTTTTAATCGTCTTATGGTTTACTGTTGTTGTTCTTTCCATTATATTTTGCTTATGGAAATCGTTATGCTATTTCAGGCTGTTGATTGTGTAACGAAAATGTCAAGAAAAGGCCTACGTGATGATAAAATCGAACGTTTAGTATGTGAAATTCCGTAAGACTGTGAATCAGATGTTGACAACACAGATGATGATTCCGATTACGAAGCAGACATTCCGGCACAGCCGATTGTTTTGTCTGAAGACGAAAATTCAGAGAGGGAGGAAGAGGGAGAGCCCACTCCATCAACACCTACTGATGTAATAGCTCCAATGTGGGGACAGCAATTCAATGCTACTGCAGTAATGCAGTTCAGTAGCGAATCAGGGTCAAGTGCTTGTATCAGGGATATTGAGCATCCGGAACCTATAGATATACTTGCGAAAGTATTTTCAAAAGAGCTAGTTGAGCTGAATGTTTTCCAGACAAATTTATATGTAACAAAGTCTGGCAAGTCTTTCACTCCATCAACCGACAAAGAAATAAGAACATTCCTGGGAATCAACATCTGGATGGGTATAAAATGTCTGCCAGCGTACAGAGACTACTGGTCTAGTGCCCCAGAACTTCATGATTTGTTAGCTCCACGTGCCGAAGGTCGCCGGTTCGAGTCCGGCCGAGGGCATGGGCGTTTAGTGTATGTGTTGTCTCTATGTCATGTCCATCGTGTTGTGTCTAGAACCACTTGGAAAAATAATACACTGTGAAGCAATGAAATACACTGGATGATTCAAAATACACTTGAGTTGGCTGTATGGCCTCGAAGCCAAAAGCCATTAAAATAAAAAAATATAAAAAAAAAACAAACTTCATGATAATTATATTGCATCTCTGATGACAGTAAACCGGTTTGGTTGGTTACTGAGTAACAATACTTTGTGCGATAAACATCGACAGAAAAACATCGATATGTCTAAAACATCGATGTTTTCGGTAGGAAATAAAACTGTCTATTCTATTTATTAAATGTGTTTATTGTTATTGAAAATACAATACAAGAAAAAATTTAACATTCCCAGTATTTTTTGGGCACACTCTGTAAAAAAATTAACATTGTCAGGTGTTTTCTCTTTAGTCTGTTCCGTTGCTGGTACAGGAGTTGGCCAGCTTTGGAAAAAAAGCCTTAATGAAGCTGTCGATGTCGCTGTGCAATACATATATTTAACAGCTATTTTCTTTAAATTTGGGTAGGCGGATTCTAGCACTTTCCATAAAATTAATGGGTCTTGTTGTAAATCAGCTACCGGGATTTTTAAATAAAATTATAATTCCGTAGGCATATTCGTGTCACGTTGACCAGCCAAAATATTATTATTTTCGTTAATAAGTTTGTAATGATCTTTCCATATATCTATAGCTTGGTCTTCTTCCACTTGTGTTCTGGAATTCTCCGCCAATTGGATCATTTTGAATTTGTTCATTCATCTCATCATGATGTTTTCACCTTTATTGCAGAGTTTATTCTTCGCTCTAGTTGACGGCAAATAAACAAGATCCAAAGGATCAAATTTACTGTTCAAAAAACTTAACTCACTTTCTCCCGACGATTGGAGGCTGAAATCATATGCATCTTCAGACGATGATTCCCAGTCTCTTTTCGTTTGCTTTTTCTTGCGGTTTGATGTGAGCGTCTTATTATAAGATTTCTCTATTTGTACTTTCCTCTTATTGGATTGATCGGATGTTTTATCCTCAATTGAATCATTGACATCAGCGGCACTAATGCTTTTTCCGGCTGGGAATTGCAGTTTCCTCGTTTTGGTGGGACGAGTCTTAACAAAATCCTGACGTTTGCTTTCAAGGTGTGCAATAAAAGCGTCTGATACTAATTCGAGGCTGAAATTAGTCTCGCCTTTTGGGAGACGATCCAGTATTTCCTGCCGGTTAAGCGGGCAAATCCCAGCTTTTTTAAACCCTGCCTGCAGATTGCTAACCATTGTAGGTTCCAACTCTCGCAACGCTGTTTTAAGTAGTAGCGGGAATTGGTCTTTAGGGAGTGCTGGAACTTTTTTACTGGCATCAGATTCTTTCCACTTTGAAAGAATTTCCCTCCACTTTGACTTGAGTGGTCGGAAATAGGCTATATCCAAAGGCTGTGTAAGATGAGTGGAATTTGGATGCAAACAAACAAATGTTATATCATTGTCTCCGCACAGTTCAAGAACTTTTAGACTCAGATGAGAAGTCAAGTTGTCACCAATTATAAGCTTTTTACCATCTTGTTTTTTTTTTTTTTTTTTTTTTTTTTTTTTTTTTTTTTTTTTTTTTTTTTTTTTTAATGGGCAAGAGATGACTTGTAAACCAATCCTCAAATATGCCCAAATCAATCCAGCCAGTTTTGCTTTGATTGTATCTGGCACCTGGTGGTCCGTTTTCTGTCCAGGTTGTCCAAACGTGTTCGGCCTTATAGATTTCAGAAGGAGGAATTGAAGCCCCGGTTGCATTACCGCAAAACATCACCGATATGTTACTTTTTGTAGAATTGATTACCCGTTCGGGATACTTGCAGCCTCTGCGACAAATAACCTTTTTTCTTCCTGGGTCGTCAAACATAGCTGTTTCATCATAGGTGTATATGTTTTCGGGTGGAATACCTTCTATTGTCTGACTTAAATTGTCCATATATTCGTTGAGGATGTCTTGATCAATAGAGGCTTGCTAATCGAACACTTAATTGCGGATGTCGAATCAAAAATGACTTTACCCAGTCCCTTGCTGGGGGGTCGTTTTTAAACATGTTAACAACCCTACCATGCAGTTCTAAATACGACTTTACAATAACTCTGAAGTCGAGTTCATCGACAGGAAATCCAAATTCTCAAATTTTATCCAAATGACTTGCAAATGAACACTTTAGTATGGCCGGGGCTTTTTGTAGTCCCACTTTTTAGTCTATGTTTTATAGTTGATCTACTAATTTTGAAATAAACATCTGCATCCCTTTGTGACATTTCACCAGATCTGATTGCGTTTAGGCATTCCTCCAATCGTTCACAAGAGAAGTCTTTGTACTTACGGCTTCCAGGAAGTCTTTTGTACTTGGATGGCATGGTCAGTCAAACCTGAAAAAGGAAATAGTTAGTTTAATACAGTATTGCCTATATTACTTAGAAAACACAATACATTATAAAAGTTTGTAATTCCGTGTTTTAAAGTTAATAAATGAAGGGATAAAGTTTGGCGTGGGTCCAAGTAACCCTAGAATTAGGCTACCGGCTCCCTGTCACAGATTTTTGTTATAAATAACTTTATTAACTATTGATGTTGACAATCTTTGGCTGAAATTACATTAGTAAGGGGTCTTACAATTAAAAAAGATGCACTTACCTGATTTCAATAGTGAATTGTATGCTTTGAAAGCATATAAGTTGCCCGGTGGAAATACGTGCATCTCCTCAACAAATAAGTACAGTAGCTGGCCTCGGTAGCGTAGGGACTAGAGTGCTAGCTCCGCGTACCGAAGATCGCCGGTTCGAGTCCGGCCGAGGGCATGAGTGTTTAGTGTTGTGTCTGCGAATGTCTTGTCCGTGTTGTAGTGTCCTTGTGTCAATACTTGATAGCAACAAAATCACATTGAGCTGGCTGTATGGCCCAGTAGCCGAATGCCATTAAAAAAATAAATAATAATAAGTACAGTAGAAGTCCGAGGTAAATGGGACCGAGACGACCTCGGATAACGAAAAACTCGGATAACCGGAGGTCAAGGAAAGAGGTTACAATGAATCAATAAACGTATAGAAACTGAAATAATACAATTCATTTATAGTGTAAAACTAATTTGTGAAGCAATAAAGTTGTTTTTTGTACATTAATTACGATCATTGCCAAAAAGTCTTTAATTGTCTTCTGTGTCATAATTTTGTTTCTCTTTTTAGCGGAAGTATAGCGCCAACGCTATAGCATCATTATGTCGGCTACAGCAGCTGTTGCTCAATATACTCAAGTGCTGCTCTAATCTTTTTAAACCTTCAGCATGAGAAATTTTTGGAACAGTTTCATTTTTATCTTCTTCGTCTTCTTCTCCTGGTCCGCTGACAACCATATTAAGAATTTCATCATCGTTAAGCTGATTTTGATCGTCATCCACTCTTGTATATCTTCATTGTTAATTTCTTTTACGACTATACACGCAAGCGCTACAGTACCACCCTTATTATCGTACACACTCTAGTTGGAAAAATATTCCATATCTTCATAAAAGCTCCCCATCATATTTCAAAAATTTGCCTCGGTTAATCTTCAAGTACACGCGTTGTTTCTGGTAACGTACAGTCACGTGTGGGGTCTAGAAGTACCCCAACCGTGTTTAGGTGTGCTTACAAGTAATTACTGGAAATAACTTGCATATTTTTATATTTACATAATAAAAGATAACGTATTTATTATTTAAGTCGTTTATTGTGCTTATATTAATCAGTCTTATCCGAAACTTAAAGCCATTCACAAAAACATGCCATTTTGGTTTTCTGTTTGTATAGGTCAGGGAAAATGACATAAAAATCAACAAATATTGACTTCTAATTAAACTTCTTTTTTATTATGTACAGAAGTGGAGCATAAAATCAAATTAAAATTATAAAAGAGAAAAAACTAACAATACAAAAAAAATGACACTTCATTATGTGCCTACAAAATCAGTCGTTTCCTTTGGATTCACAGGACAAACAAAAATTGATTGTCTTTGAATGAGGCTTACAAATACATTGTTTGCAAACGTTACATGTTAGAGAGCTCTTCTTATCTTTCGACCTTGGGCAAATATAACACCTTCGCTTTTTAGAAGCACTAGGGGCAGGCTGATCTTCATTAGGAGTTGAAAACATTTGTTCTCTGCCAACCAATTTGCACATGATTTCCCGTATATCCTTGGCCAACTTTGGGTTATTTTCTAATCTCCTGCAAACGTATGGCTTTACAAGACTCATTGCAGTGGACTTTATGTATTCTCTTCTGCTGACTTTTTTATTTGGATTAGAACCAACCCAAAGAACATATCCATTAGCAAGAGAAATATTCAGCATTGCAGCAAAGATTGCGTTTGGCCATCTTCTTGTTCTACGTGAGCAAGAGTAATTTGAGCATTTCAAATCCAAGGCATCAACTCCTCCCTTAGTCGCATTGTAAAAGTCTATAATTTCGGGTTTCTTCGATTGTTGATTTACAGACACTTCGTGATGCATGGAAGATAGTAAAACTACACTTTTATTCCTCTTTGGAACGAATGATACCAAGGTCTTGTCCCGAACAAATCCAAATAAAGATGATTCAGTGGGTCTTGTTTTATCAGGCAAAAACTGACGAGGAATTTCTCGTTTGTTTTTTCGTACAGTGCCCACGTATGTTAGCCCTCGTTTCAGTAATTCGTCTACTAACTCAACAGACGTAAACCAACTGTCTCTAGTGATATTCCTATTAGTTCCATAAAATGGCTCTGCAAGTTTTAGCACATCCTGTGTTGGCACTGCGAAAGGGATATTTCTTTGCGTAAGCGGTTTTCCTGAGTATATAAACGCATTACATAAGTAATGAGTTTTCGCATCGCAAATACACTGTATTTTCAGGCCATATTTTCCAGGTTTACTTTTGATAAACATTCTAAATGAGCACCTTCCTCGAAATTTTACCAACATTTCATCAACACATAAATATTCTGAACAAGAATAGTTCGCACTACAATTGCTAAGAAACTTTTCAAATATTCCTCGTATCAAAGCCAGTTTATCTGTAGATTTTCTTTCTTCTCGTGTGCTGATGTCATCAAAGGTTACATTGAAATGAATGAATAAAAATCTGTTTATCCCCATTACACCTCGAAAAATGTCTCTTCCAGTAAAATCAGTCGCCCATAACGATCTAACATTTTCATGATTTGACTTGAATATCGACGTAAACAGAAGTAACCCAAGGTAAGCTCGTAACTCACAGCAGTCAATGTTGTTGCCATAATACGGCCGTAATAATGGAGGTGAATATTTGTCCTCAAGTTTTTTGTTGGTACAGTGCACGATAGTCTCAATCACATCATCGGTAAATAATAGTTCCCAACTCTCTACAGGTGACATTTCACGTTTACTAGCAGCAGGTCCTCTCAGTCCCGTGCGTTCTCGTACCATATTGTGCTGTCGTACACGAGATGAATGTGGGGCAGATTTACTCCATTTGAATCTGTTCTTACCGTAAACATAGTTCCCTGAGCTTTCTTCGTCTTCATCACTAGTAGATGAGCCTTCACTTAGCTCCATCTCTGAACCAGAAACATGTTCACTGTGTATCGAATCATGTTCATTGATGTCATCAACATCTTCGTCTGGGTCATTTAGTTCTGTGTCTTCATATTCTGAGTCGGTGCCTTCTTCCAACAGTCGTGCAATATCCTCATCACGAAGAAAGCGAGTCATTGTTGTAAAAAATATACTGAAATAAGAGGAAATTTCTATAATAGCATTTTGCAAATAAATACAACGTAAAAGCACGCGTGGGGTCTACAGGTACCCCAACAATGAAAAACAGGCACTTACTGTTGCGAGAGCGCGGCGCACGTCCACCTACTGCAAGCGGCAGCGGCACACTGAGAATACCTACAATGACGAGTCTGTAGTGCGCCAACAATGGAAATTATAAACAAAAAATTTCGCGTGGGGTCTGCTGAGACCCCACCCGTGTAGTTAAAGGTTAACCCGGCGGCTCGGATAATCGGAACTCGGATAACCGGACTTTTACTGTACCCGAGCCAGATTTTATCATTTTATCGTAACGGGCTCAAGTTATCCCCTAGGGTCCAAGTAACCCTGAGTCAGGGTATCTGAAGTCAATTCCTTGATACTCCTAATGGCTCGAGAACAGGCTAATGCATCTTGGAAATGTATATTTTTTGAAACGAGGATCCATGAGAGTGGTGACTGCAAGGATATTAACATTTTCCTTTTGTAGCAATCCTTTATTAATTTCTTCAATTCCGTTGTTTCTTAAATTCTCTCCGATTGTCTGTTTTGGTTGGAAGCCAGTCACTTTTATAGTGCTAATGACCCCGCTGTCGACGCGCCCTAAAACAACAACAAAAAACTTTTATAGTAAGTAATCTGGTGTTATTTCACCACAGATTATACATTTTTCACCACAGACTTCACGTGTAGTTATTTCAATTGGTCGTGAAATCTCACAAACTTCAGTTAAATCAATAATTTGTTTTACATTCAACATTCCTGGTGCACTGGCGTGGCAGTTAAAAATGTTATTGATTGCAGGGCACAGTTTTAAAAATCTTTCAATCATGTAAAATGTTGAATTCCAACGTGTGGACACATCTTGAATCAGTTTCAAATCGGATTTTCGCTTCAATTCATCACTAGCGCAACACATTGTTTAAATCACGTAACATTTCTTTTAACTGCAGCTATTAGGTCAGGCAAATTAGACGTTTCATCGATAGATTTTTTTGCCACCAAATTCAACATGTGGGCGTAGCAGTGTATATGATGACTTCTACCAAATGCAAATTCTATTGCTTTAACAATATTGGCGCCAGCATCAGTGACAACTGCCACAATTTTATTGCTTTCAATATTCCACTCGTTACAGGTTTTCAATAATGTATCCGCTATGTATTCCGCAGTATGAGATCGCGTTGAATCATAAACTCCTAACGATACAGATTCTAATTGTTCTTCCTCATTACAAAATAGAGCAGTTACTCCCAAAAAAATTGTAGTTTAAAAAACTAAAATCACGCTTTTGTAGTAATGTGAACTAAAAGGTTAAAAATAATATTTAAATATAAACATTTTGTTTAACAGTGATAGGACGTCCCACAATTCAGGATAAATTATTTTTTTGTATAAGCTTAAAGTATAAAATTAACTTTAATGTAAAAAAGCATGGGGTGCTATTTCAGTTGTCTTATATTGTTTGTCGTTGGCTGTTTGTAAAGACAGAGTCATTGTCAAAAGTTATGTAGAGCGCACCCCATGCTTTTTTAACATTAAAGTTAATTTTGTAATCAGTGACTTTATACTTTAAGCTTATTCAAAAAAATAATTTATCCTGAATTGTGGGACGTCCTATCACTGTTAAACAAAATGTTTATATTTAAATATTATTTTTAACCTTTTAGTTCACATTACTACGAAAGCGTGATTTTAGTTTTTTAAACTACAATTTTATTTTTATCTTTTTAGTTCAGATAGTTTAAAAAGTATGTTTCTTACTGTTGGCTTTTCTTCCCCAATCTCTCTTTTTCTTTGAGTTGTAGTTTCATTATTAATTATTATTCCCACGAGTAAAATACAATTAAATGGTCAACTCAACTAGAGATCCAATAGCACGGTAAACTTTTCTATAATAGTACGAAGTAATATTTCGAATACTTACTATTCAACATCACGTTAAGAGACTTCAGACAGAGAAACCTTTATGGATAGGAGACAGCAGAAGACGATCGTCTACAGCAACCAAGGCTAGTAAATCACATCCGGGAAACTGGAGAACGATGATGATGATGATGGCTATATTGGGTGGGAAATCTCCGAAGGGTGTGGCCGCCAAATGACGAAGATTTCTCGAATCGCACCTGTGCACTAATGTCGCGGCTGCATTTGCCTAACTCAGTAATCTCATCAAGTATAGGATACACTGACAACGTGGTGAGAGTAAAATTATTGAATTTTTATCGTTTCTTAATAACTGTGCAAAATTTAAAACGATTCGGACGTCAGGAAGCGGGTAAACACTGAAATGAAAGATTCCATTACACGGCAACCATTTTTCTATTGTTACCGTCAGAGTAACGAGAATAGCAGGACGTTGCTAAGAGACTACTGTATTGTCAACGGTTCTTTAAACGTGTGCAAACTTTTTATGTTTTTACTGTCAACGTAATCAGAATATCAAGACATAGCTATGAAATTATTCTATTGTAATCAGTTATCAATACATGAGCAAAATTTCAAACAACTCGGAAATCTGGAATTGGGTTAAAATTATATTGCTAAATTCCACGACATTCAACCATTTTTCTGTTGTTACTGTCAAAGTAATGAGCATAGCAGGATATAGCTATGAAATTATTGTATTGTCACCGGTTCTTAATATGTGTGCCAAATTTCAAACAGCTCGCACATCGGGAAGTGGGTCAAAATGGAGTTGTAAAATTCCGTTACATTCAAACATACATACATACATACAAGTCAAGCTAATATAAAGCGTGTAAAAACTTCTAGTTTGCATCGTGTATGTCCAAATTACTGTCGTCAAAGTCAAAGCACTCACTTTCTGAAGTTTTCCTTTCAAGTGTTCTCTAATAACGTCATATTTACTTTCTAACATTCTTTTCAAAGTGAATCGTGAGGCACCCTGTACAATGGACAAGCGACTTTCATTACATTCAGCCCCGCAGGGGCCTGGTACGCAAGTGCCAGGTACGGGTTTGGCGAACCCGCGGTGCCCGAGCTGGAAACTTGTGAGCGCCGCAAGTTTCCCACACCGTAAACTCCTACCATGCTTCAACGACCACCGCAGGGCGTGGCGGTGGAACGTTGTGTGCCTAGGAGAACGGGGATCTTGGCTTCATCGCCCGGATCGCGAGGATGGTACAAACCTCTATAAAAAACCCCTCAACCTCAAGGTCGGACACGTGCCGAGGAGGCGGATGAGTGGTGAGGCGAACCACCCGCTAACGTGCGACCTCAGGGGCACCTGCGCACCCCTGTTGTACAAGCATTTCTTTTTTAAGTGGTTTTTACTCGTGGGAACAAAAATTCCTTCCACCAAAAAAACCCAAAAACCCCTGCGGCCCGGGTGTGTCGCAGGTAAATAAAAACACACCCAGTTCTTACAAACGGGCTAGGGTTGAAAGCCCTCCCCGGATGTAGATAGTAACAGCAAGGGTTGTAACATTGACAATGCCTTCGTTATTATGACAAGGGTGGAGGGATCTTTTGAGAAGGTCTCTCCATTCTATGTTCAGAAAGGTTTAGAGGGTATTGCGGGTACCCTCAAATCTGTAAAAAAGCTGAGGAATGGGACACTGCTTATGGAAACATCCACCCAGAGGCAGGCTGTCCAACTCCTTAAGTGCGAGAAGCTCGGGGAGTTCGCAGTGAAGTGCGAACTCCATAAAACTCTAAATTCAAGTAAGGGTGTCATCACCAGCAGGGACCTTATGGATTTAGAGACCGAGGAACTCCTTAAGGAGTGGTCAACAGAACATGTGGCCGAGGTTCGTCAGATTAAGCGAAGGGTTAACGGCAGTCTCGAGAAGACAGCCACCTTCGTCCTGACGTTCGACACTCCAACGTTGCCCAAAAACATCAAAGCAGGATATTTGAATCTGAATATTCGCCCGTATGTACCGGACCCAATGCGCTGCTTTAAGTGCCAGCGGTTCGGTCATTCGACGGCGACCTGCAAGGGCAACCCCACCTGTGGGAAGTGCGGAAAGGCGGCTCATGAGCCAGGCACTAGCTGCACGCTCCCACAGGTGTGTGTGAACTGCTCCGGGGCACATCCAGCCTGGAGCAGAGAGTGTCGTTTGTATCTGGAGGAAAAAAAAGATACAGGAGTTGAAAACGAAAGAGCGGATTTCTTATGGCGAAGCCAAAAAGAAATATAAGGCTCTGGCTCCACCAGTCTTCGCTACCAGCTTCGCGAAGACGTTATCAACTCCCGTCAGGAAAGAAAGTATTGCTACCCAGACGTCCGTTGCGGACATGGGCACAAGTCCAATGTGCTCATGTCAGTGCAGATGTGGTGCCACACCCATCAAGGTCATTACACCTAGGACCTCGCACGTCGGTAGCAATACTCTGACAACATCGACCACATCGACAGCAGGTTCCGTAAGTCCACCAGCAAAGACACTGCCATCCGCTACAGCTGTGGGCCCCTCTGCAACAGCAGAAGCGGCCCCAAAAGCAGAAACAGCCTCTGCAAAAGAAGTGAAAACGGCAACGCCATCTGCCGGTAGCGGATGGCAAACAGTGCAAAAGGTAAGGGGTCCGAAATTTAAGCTGACGGACCCCGCTATGTTTGTGAAATCCCCTCCGACTTCTCCTCCCAGATCCCGTCTGGAAAGGAGAAGAAGGGGAACGGGCCTCGGCGGAAGAAGAGTCCGCATGACTCCGAGGCCTCACAACGAAAATCGTCTTCGGACACCGAAGACGATATCATGCTGGTGGACGAACCTTGTTCCGTTCCTCAGCAATCAACAAAGGACGACCCACCCGATCCGGGGGGGGTGGTGATTTTAAATAGGTAGAATGGCTCCCATACTTCAGTGGAACGTAAACGGTTTTCAGGCTCACAAAGAGGAAGTCCAGCTCTTAGCACGGTCTAATCCATTGTGTCTCAGTCTCCAGGAGACACATTTTAGACCAGCAGCATCAGCCAGTGCTAAGAGGTTATGACATATTCCGGAAGGACGATACCGAGGGGTGATCGAGCGAGGGCGGATGTGGCCGTGTTTGTTCGGAACACTGTCCACTCCGAACCCATTGCTCTCACCTCTCATCTACAAGCAGTAGCGGTGAAAATACACGGTCCAATCCAACTGACCGTATGCTCTGTCTATCTGCCACCCAGTGTGTCAGTCGGCTACGACGACCTGGCTGGCATCGTACGACAACTCACTCGGCCCTTTCTCCTCTTAGGAGATTTCAACGCGCACAGCGCGTTGTGGGGTTCCACCAGCGATTGCCCCAGGGGCCGAGTGGTTGGTAGATTGATAGAGCAGAAGGAAATTTGTATCCTGAATACAGGGCAAATGACTCATTTCACCGCTGCTACCGGTACGTCTTCTGCCCATTGACCTATCCTTGTGTTCCCCACTCAATTGCGGACTCCGTGCAGTGGGAGGTGGATCGCGACCTACATGGTAGCGACCACTTCCCAATTTGGATGCACGTCGAGTGTGAACGTGGAGAGGAGAAATAACCGACGTAAATGGAACGTCAGTTGTGCAGATTGGCAGCTCTACTGCCGTGCTGTACAACTGCAACCCTGTGGCAGTATACAGGAGAAGGTGGATCACTTGACAGAAGTGATTCACCGTGCAGCTGACGTTTCCATGCCGAAGAGCTCCGGAACGCTGCGAAGACGCCCGTCCCCTGGTGGAACGATGAATGTGGCAGTTCCGCCATCCAGGGTCGGCGACGGGCGTTTGCGACCCCCCGCCCCTCGTTTTAAGGTTTGTATCCTACATCCGACAACCTGGCAGCGTTCCGTATAGCAGAGCTAAGGCGCGCCGTGTTATTAAGGAGAGTAAGAAGAGGTCATGGCAGAACTTTGTGAGCACTATCAATCGTTCCACACCTTCGTCGAAAGTATGGGAGTCCATTCGCCGTATATCTGGAAGGTACTCCCGCGCACCAGTATCTGGGTTACTGGATCATGGACGTATTATTACTGACGAACGAAGCATAGCGCAGCTGATGGCGGAGAACTTCGCCGCCATCACTTCGTCCGATAACTTTGACCCTCGGTTTCAGCGACGTAGAGTCGCTGCCGAGAGGCGCCCGCTGTGCTTCGATTCGTCGAATACAGAGGCCTACAACTGCCCATTTACATCTTGGGAGCTGGAGTCAGCGTTGAACAGCGCAAATGACACTGCTCCAGGGCCTGATTGATCCAGTACCAGATGCTGAGGCATCTCAGTAAGGATGCTAAAAAGTACCTTCTAGATATTTTTAACGATATTTGGACCGGAGGACACTTCCCCGACTCGTGGAAAGAAGCAACATTAATTCCCATTTTAAAAACCTGGCAAGGACAAATTGTTGCCAGGTAGTTATTCGTAGTATTGCCTTGACTAGCTGCGTGGGTAAGACACTGGAGAGGATGTGAATCGCCGCCTCGGTCTGGTGTCTTGAATCCCGTAATCTTCTGAGGCCGCTTTCAGTGTGGGATTCAGGAAGTTCCGTTCCACCTTGGACAACTGATCCTCCTGGAGGCGGCAATACAGGATGCGTTCATCGCAGCCAACACCTTGTGGGTGTTTTTTTCGATCTTGAAAAGGCAACGATACTACCTGGCGACATGTTATTTTAAAACAGTTACATGAATGGGGTTTTAGGGGTAACCTACCCTTTTTTAAAATCATTTTTATCTGGTCGTTGCTTCCGGTACCGAGTCGGTGGAAGTGTCTGATCTTTTTATTCAGGAAAACGGTGTCCTCAGGGGTCAGTTTTAAGCGTGACCCTATTTGCTATCGCAATCAACAGTATATCTGGTTATAAGGAGTCCCATTCGGTTCTCCTTATATGTGGACGATTTTTTAATTTTTATTGCATCGTCCAGCCTGAGAAGCGCAGAGCGGCAGCTGCAACTCGCGCTGAACAGGCTGGATGAATGGTCAGTGCACACCGGTTTTCGATTCTCTGCCGAGAAAACCCGGTGTGTACTTTTTACTCGTAGCAGAAGTCTTTTAGCTGAGCCTCACCTTACCTTGAGGAACACCGTTTTAAGTTTTACTGAAACAGTTAGATTTCTGGGCCTCATTTTTGACACCAGGCTTAACTGGCTTCCGCATCTCAAAGATGTGAAAGCCAGGGCCTTAAAAGCTCTTAATATTTTAAAATGTCTGTGCGGCAGGTCGTGGGGCGCTGATCGCTCCTGCCTGCTACAGTTTTATCGAGCCTTTGTACGGTCGCGTCTCGAGTATGGTTGTATCGTATATGGTTCGGCACGGGACAGTTATCTTCGGATACTGGATAGTGTCCACCATGCAGGAATTCGGCTCGCCACGGGTGCATATCGCACCAGCCCTATTGTCAGCATTTGTGCTGACTCGGGCGAGCCACCACTTACCATCCGCCGGCAACTCCTCATGGTGCGACACTATACGCATATTGCCATAACACCTGGCAGTCCCGTGTACGACATAGTTCTACATCCCAGCTACGAGCGGCTCTATACCAACCGGCATAGAGCCACTAAACCGTTCAGCTACCGTACGAAGGCTATTTTAGAACATTACGGATTCGAGCTTCCCTCTTTTTATCGCCAGGGTTGGAGTAAATCCCCTCCCTGGCTTTTAAAGAGGCCCAGATTAATTTTAGAACTGTCACGGCATAACAAACTGCTAACCGCTGACAGTGTTTTTATTAATATTTTTACTGATATTTTAAATCAATATCACACTTTCACCCCGGTGTATACGGATGGGTCTAAGCAGGCTAACAGTGTAGGCTGTTCAGTAGTGTTCCCTCGAGCGACTTACAAATACAAGATGGATAGCAGGTGCAGTGTTTACACTGCGGAGTGCTATGCCCTGCTAAAGTCGCTCCAGCATATGAAGGCACGCCGCGACAAGAAGTACCTCATATGCTGTGATTCCCTTAGTTGCATTCAGGCATTAGCAACTATGTACCCAGCAGACCGTCTAGTCCAGGACATCCAGGACGCCCTCCTTTCCCTCCAATCTTGTGGGAAGGAGGTGGTATTCTGCTGGGTACCAGGCCATGTGGGAATCAGGGGGAACGAGGCAGCTGATGAAGCTGCCAAGTTAGCCTGTGACAAGGTCCGAATCGACTTTGACCCGGTCCCAAAGTCAGACCTTGCCTCGGCGGCGAAGAGATTTGTTTTTGATGTTTGGCAGAGGCAGTGGCTGGAAGTTGAGCATAACAAGCTCCGGCAGGTCAAACCGACCGTTCAGCCGTGGAGCAGCTCCTTCCAGCAGGCGAGGAGGGATGAGGTTCTCCTTACTCGCCTCCGTATAGGGCACTGTCCTCTGACACATGGTTTCCTTCTCCGCCGAGAGGACCCTCCGGAGTGTGATGCTTGTGGCGTACCTTTGACGGTACGCCACATTTTAACCGAATGTGTATTGTTTTTAGATCTAAGGGCAGACGTTGGCTTAGCCAACGATCTGTCCCTTATTTTAAGCGATGACCGTGACAACGTGGCTAAGGTTTTAAAGTTTTGTTGCTTGGCCGGTCTTGTCCCAAAAATTTTGGGCAGATCGGCCTAGGTTCTAGATTGGATTGGTGGCCGTTACAACCACCAATCCAAGTACTGTTTTTATTTGTGACACTGATTATATGGCTGGCCCTTTTACAGCCAGCCATCTAACTTGTTTTTTAACCTGGTTGGCCCATCTACAGCCAACCAGTTAATGTATGTATTTTATCTTGTCAGTTTTATATTTTATGTTGCCGTCTGTGTGGCCGACCTCTTTACAGTCGGCCAGGCAGACGGTATTTTAGTTATGTTAGTATTTTATTGTGCTGTCTCTGTGGCCGACCCCTTTACAGTCGGCCACACAGACGGCAATTTCGCCACGTTGTCACGCCTGGTTTTTGTTAGGGCGCTAATGACCTCGTCGTCGACGCGCCCTAAAACCAACAACAACAACAACAACATTACATTCAGAAAACCTTCATTTTCTACAATTTGAAAAGGTTGTGAGTCTTTACAAATCATGTTTAAAATGCTATTCGTCAACTATATTGAGATATTTTACTAATGCTAGAACTTTGAGTTGGTTGGGAGAGTAATTTTTTGACATTATCCGTGTAACTTTTTTTCGGAATCACAATCGCTCCCTGATTCAGACATTTCCAACGCAAAATTAGCGGTACTAGTTGAAGGCACAACACTAGGTTCTTTAAAAGTTGTTAGAGTTGACAATGGTGTATTTCTCATAGATTCATGCTTGGGCATTAAATTTGGTTATTTTTTTTTTATCCAAATGACATTTGAAATAGTAGTGTTACCAGAAGTTTTTAATTTTTTTCTACAGGAACGACATTTGGCGCTATAATCATTTAATTTTTTCAAATATTTCCAGTATTGACTCTTTGGTGGCATTTTAAAATACCTGTAAAATTAAAAAAAAAAAACAATAGTTCACTATTGTGTGCTTCTTCGTTATTTTTATTTACCACATAAAAAGCTTTGGATGCACTGCAAGGAAACTCTACTGACAGAGGAAATGCAAAATTAGCATAAAGTATAAGCTCTTCAATCATTGTTTAGGTACATAAGTAATATTACACAAAATAAATTCATCAATTATCAAGCCAATTTTTTAACTTTTTCGAAATTATAAGTTGTGACTATCGATATTTAAAAATAAATATTTTGACTTTACTATCGATATTTCACCATATCGATTAATATCGCTCATTCCTAACCCTATACAATCCCTCCGTCACTGGCCCACGATGCAATACA
>JARYHS010013630.1:376375564-376437947 GCA_031002005.1 Vandiemenella viatica
CCTCGTCGTAGTCGAGGTCATTAGAGGTGGGATGGGATTGGGAACTAGGAACAAGAAGGAATTCGGCCATGGCTGAAGGAAGCATCCCGGCATTCGCCTGGAATGATTTGGGAGAACCATGGAAAACCCAAATCTGGATGCCCGGACGGGGATGAGAACAATAGAATCAGATGGCTGACCAACTGCGGTTTGAAGCCGACACGACGACAGGATTCGTGGACGCTTGGTTCGTAATGCACACGCACTTGACAGTTAAAGAAGTAGTGAAACAGCTTCTACGATGACAACTGTATGAAGATAAACTAGGCAAGCAATGTACAGAAGGGTGTATGCACATCTACAAAAGAATGACCTACTCAGTAAAGTACAGTTTGGTTTTAGACAAGGCGTTTCAACAGATTCAGCAATTTTTGCTTTTGTAAACAACATAATGGAATCAATTCATAAAAAATTAAATACCCTAGGTATATTCTGTGATCTTGCTAAGGCTTTTGACTGTGTTGATCATGAGATTCTACTAGGTAAATTAGACCACTATGGAGTTAGTGGTAAGCCAGGACTTTGGTTTAAACCATACCTGGAAAATAGAAAGCAATGTGTATCACTGAAAGATGCTAATACAGGAAATGTTATAAACTCAGAATGGGGTATAGTTAAATGTGGTGTGCCTCAGGGTTCAATTCTTGGCCCTCTGCTGTTCTTAATCTACATAAATGATCTCCCACATATACTAGGTGATAATGAACACATGGTGTTCTTTGCAGATGATACTAGCATATCGTTGAAAGACCCATCAGCACAAAACCTCGAAAACACAGCAAATGATGCTATAAAGAAAATTAACAGGTGGTTTAATGCCAACAAAACTAATATTTAATGTAGAAAAGACACAGTTACTTCAGTTTGTTACAAAAATTAAAACAAAGGACAGCTATAATGTGATATCAGAAGGAAAAGCAATCAATGAAAGCAGTTTCACAAAATTCCTGGGTGTATGTATAGATAACAAATTGAACTGGAAACAGCATATTCAACAAATTCTTAAAAAACTGAATTCTGCAACATTTTCAGTTAGGGTAATATCTAGAATAGCTAATATATAAACCAGGAAGTTAGTATATTTTGCATATTTTCATTCCCTGCTCACTCATGGTATCTCATTCTGGGGAAACTCGTCACAAGCACAGAGGGTATTTAAATTGCAAAAGCGTGCTATAAGAACTATTTGTGGAGCAAGCCCACAGACGTCGTGCAGAAATCTATTTAAAAACCTGGGTGTACTAACAATGCCAGCACAGTATGTATACTCCGTACTATCATTTGTAGTGGAAAATCCTGAACACTTCAATCTTAATGCTGACATACATAGCCATAATACTAGGAATAAATATAATATTCACAAGGATTACAAATCACTGTCAATTGTACAGAAAGGGTTAACATTTACTGGAGCTTCCTTATTCAATGTCATACCAACAGAAATTAAATGTTATCTACAAAAACCCAACTACTTTAAGTCCACACTGAAAGAGTTTCTGCTTCAGAACCCATTTTACTCTGTGAAAGAATTTTCTTCTTGGAATTTGGTAACTAAGAATGTCTGATAAAGTAGTATATACGGTGTATATATGGTGTATGGAAGGGGAAGGTGACAAAGTTGTCCACAATTACTAAAATGATATATGGTTTTTCTTACTGTTGAAACTTTTGACAAATGAAGTAATTACACTGTTTACAAAATTTCACTCATATGGGATAGCATGCACTCAAAAACTGCTGTGGAAAATTATGATTAGGTTTTTAAGTAATTGACTGCTTATGAGTTATTGGTAATATCAATTATATTGTTAATAGGTGTGTGTAGGCTCTACTGTTCCACATAAATAGCAACTAACATGATATAATATGTAGTCGCAAATTACAGTGAAACTTATCATGGTAACTGGTTGGTAAGAAAATAACTGGTTGTTGGATGCTGGTAAAAAGTGTATACACTGTTCCACATAATAAGTATTAATTAACTCGGGATTGTATTTGTAGATTACAGGAGATATGGGTTATACTAATGGGTTGTAACTAACTTGTTGTCAATATATAATAATATTATCAATTATATAGTAATATTGACATTACTAATAAGTGTATGTACTTATGTACTGTTCCACATCCCCGAATTATTCTCAAATGGGATCAAAGTGAACTCATCTTGAGGCTAGAATAAGAATTAGCAGGATAAAATTCCTTCATACATTTATGCATCTTGTTGAAAATAGAGGAGATATAGATGATATTTCACACATGCTACAAAATCTCTTAGTCTATTACGATAACCTTCAACCGTCAGTGTTTTTGAGCATATCAAGGGATGTCAGAAAATGTGGTCAACTAGATCCATTTTACGCATCAGTAATTCGAGCATGGCAAGACATGTCACCGTTTCCAGCAGGAAGACTCAGTACAACGGAAGATTTGAAATGCCTGCCGCTATGGAATACTACATATCTTCCCAGTAATTTATTTATTGATGATTGGCGTTTGCTCAATGTAAAAACTGTGGGACAACTACTGACGGATGACGGCTCATGGAAACAAATCACAGACTTGTTTAATAATGCCGATCTAAGTGTTCCCACGCGCAGAAGACTATGCTCCAATTATCTTTCCGTAAAGCGTTACTTTGGAGACCATTTATTTCCAATTACAACATCGAATCAAATAATGAAATCAAGTTTTACGGTGTTATTACAAGGGGAAAAAAATCCGTTTCCTACTGCCAAATGCAACATCTATCAAATACAGTTAAATTTTCTACGTCCTGCAACATCAACATGAAGACACAGTGATTTTGTGGATGGTGAAATCAACTGGTCTGCCATCTACAGTTCTCCAAATAACAGTCTAGACTCTGATATCTGTTGGCGTTTTCTACACGACAGTGTTATGACACCGTTTAAAATACATCAATGGAACATGAGCGAGCAGGACAAAGGCTCGTGGTGCACTAATGTAGTCGATACTGCACATATGTTTCTAAAATGCCGGAAAATCATCGGCTTATGGACCTTAGTGCAACAGCTGTGCAGTAAACTGTTAGAACTGACGAAACGTGAAAACATTTTAAGCGTGCTATGTTCTACCAAACGGGACGCTGCAACAACTTTAAGTTCTTGCCATTTCAACCATTTATAGAACTTATTACTCTTGCCTACTAAGTAAACAGTACTATACGAATTATACCGATGTCTTCATCCAACGTGTGACTTGGCGCACGAAACTGGAAATGATTCGTGCCAAACGGAAGAATAAAATCAAGGACTTTCATTCTTATTGGATGCAAAAGGATGCTCTACGTGCTATATTAGACATTGACTGATAAATATTTCATTAGCTGTAGCCGTTGTTTTAACAGATTAGATGTAGTGTGTATGTATATATTAATAGATATGTATGTATATATATGTATATAGCAATTTAAGGTATTTTCCTTTTATGATATTGTTTGAAAATGATTACTGAGCAGTCTCCATTTCTTGTAGTGTTAGTTTTAAGCCCCTATTGTTGAAGCACAAATGTAATTTTTGTAATTATAGTTTGTATGTAAGTATACCTGTAAGTATACCTGTACCTGAGTATAGATGTGCTGTGACTATATCACACAAAAAGCGGATTTTTTTGTAATGTTCTTTTGCCCTTAATATTGGTTTTTTGTATTATGGAAGTGTACTGAAACATTATCAATTAAAAAAAATTCTACCTATCTATCTATCTATCTATCTATCTATCTATCTATCTATCTATCTATCTATCTATCTATCTATCTATCTATCTATCTATCTATCTATCATGAACTGCCACGATCGATGCGAAAATCTGTACTAGCTTTGATACCAAAGAAAGGAGATTTATCTCTGATCACGAACTGGAGACCTATCTCTCTACTTAATGTTGATTATAAAATTATAAAATTATATCCAAGACAATATCGAGAAGAATATCATCTGTTTTAAAAGAAATAATTAACCCTGATCAAACCTATTGTGTACCAGGTCGGTCAATATTCACGAACCTACATCTATTTCGTGATGTTGTAAACGCAGCAAACAGCGACAAAACAGCGTTAGCAATTTTGTCTCTTGATCAAACAGGAGCCTTCGACCGAGTCGAACATAAATATCTGTTCTACACGCTACGAATTTTTTGGCTTTCCACAGGAAACCATTGAACACATTAAGACATTGTACCTTGGTGTACAATGTCTGGTACGAATGGGGAACTATATTCTAGCTCCGTTCGAGTTAAAAAGAGGAGTGCGACAAGGAGACCCATTATCAGGAGTCTTGTTTACAGTTTCTATAGAACCATTATTACATCTATGCAGAAGACGTTTAAGCAAATGGGGCTTTCCGGTCGAAATGTCAATGAGACCGCTTGTTGTATCGGCTTACGCTGACGATGTGGCTGTGTTCATTACAGAAAATGAAGGGTTTCGTGAATTCCAACAAACGTACAATATATATGCTTCAGCATCTGGGTCATGTCTAAATTACAAAAAATCAACTGGTCTATTTCTAGGCAAATGGAAATTGAGGAAAGACAGACCATTAAACCTAGAACTGAAAACAGACGGAATAAAGTATCTTGGTGTTCATTTTGGCATTACGGAAAACTACTCGCAACAAAATTGGGACATACTCATCAACAAAGTAAGAACCTGCTGTGAACGCTGGAAACGCTTTCGACATATTACTTCACTAAGAGGTAGGAAAATAATAATTAACCAACTCATAGGAGCCAAAATGGTGTACGCATGCTCAGTTTTACAACCCCCAAATGGATTTGTAAACGCGATTAACAAAATTCTTTTAAACTTCATTTGGACAGGCAAACATTGGCTGAATCAGGACATTGTTTTTGCTCCCACAAATCGAGGAGGAATTGGAATGGTACATCTTGAGGCAAGAATAAGAACTTACAGGATAAAATTCCTTCATACATTTATGCATCTTGTTGAAAATGAAGAAGATATTGATGATATTGCACACATGCTACAAAGGTCAAATTTTTTAGTCTATTACGATAACCTGCAACCGTCAGTGTTTTTGAGCATATCAAGGGATGTCAGAAAATCTGTTCAACTAGATCCATTTTACGCATCAGTAATTCGAGCATGGCAAGACATGTCACCGTTTCCATCAGGAAGACTCAGTACAACGGAAGATTTGAAATGCCTGCCGCTATGGAATACTACATATCTTCCCAGTAATTTATTTATTGATGATTGGCGTTTGCTCAATGTAAAAACTGTGGGACAACTACTGACGGACGACGGCTCATGGAAACAAATCACAGACTTGTTTAATAATGCCGATCTAAGTGTTTCCCACGCGCAGAAGACTATGCTCCAATTATCTATCCGTAAAGCGTTACTTTGGAGACCATTTCTTTCCAATCACAACATCGAATCAAATAATGAAATCAAGTTTTACGGTGGTATTACAAGGAAAAAAAATTCCGTTTCCTACTGCCAAATGCAACATCTATCAAATACAGTTAAATTTTCTACGTCCTGCAACATCAATATGCAGACACAGTGATTTTGTGGATGGTGAAATCAACTGGTCTGCCATCTACAGTTCTCCAAATAACAGTCTAGACTCTGATATCTGTTGGCGTTTTCTACACGACAGTGTTATGACACCGTTTAAAATACATCAATGGAACATGAGCGAGCAGGACAAATGCCCGTGGTGCACTGATGTAGGCGATACTGCACATATGTTTCTAAAATGCCGGAAAACCACCGGCTTATGGACCTTAGTGCAACAGCTGTGCAGTAAACTGTTAGAACTGACGATACGTGAAAACATTTTAAGCGTGCTATGTTCTACCAAACGGGACGCTGCAACAACTTTAAGTGTATACATAATAATTCTTGCCATTTCAACCATTTACAGAACTTATTACTCTTGCCTACTAAATAAACAGTACTATACGAATTATACCGATGTCTTCATCCAACGTGTGACTTGGCGCACGAAACTGGAAATGATTCGTGCGAAACGGAAGAATAAAATCAAGGACTTTCATTCTTACTGGATGCAAAAGGATGCTCTACGTACTATCTTAGCCATCGACTGATAAATATTTTCACTAGCTCCGGACCTTGTTTTAACAGATTAGATGTAGTGTGTATGTATATATAAATAGATATGTATGTATATAAATGTATATAGCAATTTAAGGTATTTACCTTTTATGATCTTGTTTAAAAATGATTTCTGAACAATCTCTATTTCTTGTAGTGTTAGTTTTAAGCCACTATTGTTGAAGCACAACTGTAATTTTTTGTAATGTAGTTTGTATATAAGTTAGGTTGTAAGAATACCTGTACCTGAGTATAGATGTGCTGAACTATATCATACAAAAAGCGGATTTTTTTGTAATGTTCTTTTGCCTTTAATATTGGTTTTTTTGTATTATGGAAGTGTACTGAAACATTATCAATTAAAAGAAAAAAAAATCTATCTATCTATCTATCTATCTATCTATCTATCTATCTATCTATCTATCTATCTATCTATCTATCATCTATCATGATAGTGAATTGGAAAGGAATAAACTTGAGTAGAAACAAAACTAAGGGAAAAAAATCACCGTTCACAGAGTTATAAGGAAGTATAGTAGCACGTGAAATTCAGAAGATTTTTATATGATAAAGAAAAGATCAGAAGTTAATAGTTACCTCATTATCTTCGGTTTATTAACTAAAAGACCTTTTCTTTTGCTTTAAAGTGGCATATAAGCATCACAAATATAGATAAAAATATTACTGTCTTGTTTAGAAATTTTAAATTCTGTTACAAAACCCCGGATAGGTCTGACTCAGAGCACTGTTATTTAAACTGATGCTAGATCTCCTTCCTCCCCCTTTTTTTGTCGAGCGAATTCACATTTATTTTTAAAGTAAAAAACTTAATTATACACCAATCAGTTTGAGAAGTACATTTCTTTTACTACTATGCACACTTGACGCAAAAATTTTCTACTGGTTCTTTTCATTTATTGAGGTGTTAATAATTAGAGAATATCTTATCCCAGGTGCGCAGTAGGTATTGGGATCTCAAAAAAAATTACAAGAAACACGCCAATTTCTCCGTTCGACGGCACTTCCACTATTTACATACATTGATGTAAGGTAAATATAAATTGTTACGTATTTTAATAGTGCACAATTAAACCTTATAATAACCGCACAATTATCCATTATTTTCAGATCACTATTTTTTAACAAATTATATACATCTGACTATTAGCTTTTCTTAAAAAGAAAATAAAAAAAATTATGTACAAAATCCATATGTACAGTACAACATAAGGAGTCTATTCCTCTTAAAATGACGGATGAGCAGAAAACTTTACTCGTGGTACGTTATATCACATCTGTGGGAAACACATTGAACCGGGGTTGATAAAAGTATGCGATTATTGTAATATCACAGGTGTACTTACAACGGCTGCATACATTGCCTGCAAATTAAACTACAAAATTCAAAGATACATACCATTCTTTGTCCTAATTTGTCTGGGTACCACGTACACTTCACCGTTAGGACTTTATCAAACCTCGATAACGTGGAATGAATGTACTCCCCTCAACTTAGAACGCTGTATTTCGTTGAAGGTATTTCAAGAGCGTTACCGCTTCTGGATTCGTATCGTTTAATACATTAGATAATGTGATTGGAACCTTTAAGACCACTGACGAGTGTATTACAAGTTCGCATTTCACCGAACCTGAAAAAGTTCCAGTTGGCTAAACTCAAAGGAGTACCTGGATTCGTGGGAAAGATTCTCCTATAGCTTTTCGAACTCTGATTACAGACTCATAAAAGAAGTATGTCGGGTTTACTGGACCCAAACCTTTGGTTAATATGCAAGACTATACATGTACAAATATACGCGGGTACTTGCGGATTTATTTGAAAAAGTTAGGTATGTGTGGATGTATGTATGTATCAGCATATAATATCTGGACTCCACCCACTAGTTCACTGTTCTAGCCCTTTCGTGGTACGCCAAGTTACGGAGCACCCGTATCGAACAAGACCTTCTGCTAAACGTTGACATGCTGCTTCTTTTTTACAGCAAAGTTTCAGAGTATTTATCGTCCGGAGGAATTCAGTGCTTGACTAGAACGATTTCATGAGCATTGTAAGCGACTCACCAAGGAGTTTCGTTCCTGAGGTAGACTTGGCTCGGTGTAAACATGATTACCTAGCATAACCTCATGTCCAGACCACTAAGTCACTCCCGGTTCTAGCACACCCAAGTTTACAACATTGAAGAACGAAGTACGTTCTCCAACACCGAGATCTCCAGCAGTACAGATACTTGGGTGTGAAGATGGACAAAACAAACCGCGTTATATCTTTCAACCAGTCACCGTGATTGAAAGAAAAAATCTCAATCAACACGCCCTTGCACCGCTATGGCACTTCTGATTTCGACAGAGAATTTTTACAAATTTATGAGCAATTCAATTTTTCTGTAAAACTATGGAGAACATTCGTAAACAATGTGCCATGAAATTATGCACTAGCTGGGCGGACCACCTCAGTGCACGTAAACACGTAGCTTTACCAAATGGATAACCATTTTCGACGAAGACTTTGTGGCTCTGGAGATAACGAAAATGCGGATAGTTTTAACAAGTTCTCTAAGTCGGAATGTCCATTCCCGATGTGTTTAAACTTCGGATGTATTGGTTTCATTACGATTACGCTACCACTCAGTTTAGAATCCTGCTTTATATGGATTCAGACAGTTTCATCTATTTGATGAAGTCCTGTGATCCGTATGAAGTAATAAAATGCAACAGTAAGTGATTCGACACATCCGGTAACAAGACTCAATCGTTTCGGGATAGTACATTATTACGGGAAAGTTGTTAGTGTCACGAAGGAAGAGAATGTCATCTTGGTTTGGGAGTTTGTGGGTGGCAGGTCGAAAATGTAGAGTCCAACTAGATCCCAAACGAGTAAACATTTGTTCATGCCCAGTCACCAAGAATCTTCAGACGAAAGTTTATACAGTCTACTTGGCAGGTGTAGCTATAAAATACCATTTGCGTCATTGCTTCGAAGGTAATTCCAAAACATCATTCGCTAGGTGTCTTTAGAAACAGGTTAAATACTTTAATTTAACCCAAAAGATACGACTAACATTCTCATTTACGAAAAGTAACAGGTAGATACGTAGCAGCAGAACAAAGACGCTCAACATAACAACGGAATTAGTATTACCATAATAATGTATGTGCAATTGTCCTAGTTCTTAACTAAATTGCACGTTCAGACAAGGAAAGTTAATCGAATTAAATGCCAACTGAAACCAACCAGGGTAATCAGCGTCTTTCTGTGTCGTAAAAAAATTGGCGATGTTAAGCGGCACTCCTGCGGGCGGACGCTACGTGGGATGTCCAAAGTAAACCAGCGTAACTAGCCCCTGCACGAAAAACATTATCTAACACACACTGGAAACCTCATTTCGAGTAGTGACACGAATAGTTATCATCTTCACACTACTTACGACATTGTACCGTACCGTTGATTGTTATTTACATTGAGTATTGTTCCCCACGTGAAAGAAACAGTAGCACTACAGTTTCTGTGAGACATTTCCACATTTGATGTGCATAGTTTCCTCAAGTTTTCGCATTGTTTTGCGCGTTAAGACACTGGAAGGGTAGATAATAAAACAAACAAGTTAGACTTCAGCAATATCAGGATGGACTTCACCAACGTGATAAATCCAAATTCGTGTCGACAATAAGGAAGAAAATTATCGGTTGTGACAAGATAACGACATTAAGTCGAATGGCTCAAATTCCGATTTCGGTCGGAAACTTTTCGAGTTTTAAAATTGATTTTTCTATCTGACCAAACTTTGCTTTGCTAATGTAAAGATTCTATAACGCTTAGATTCCCTTTTAAAATGTATGTAGCCTTTACCTGATAGTTTCTGCCTTATTGGGTTAAGAGGCTACGACGGAGGCGGATTGCACACTTCGAATCACATGAAGTTATTATAAACATGCATTATTACTCTGTTCAGTCAATCAAGCGACCACTCAGTTTGAGGCACCAAATGAAGACATGGGGTAAAAGATCTAATATTACCAGAGCTCCTTATCTCTGCACTTGAAGCAACGACTCAGATGTTACACAGGTATCTTCAGTCGAATGCAGTGCAGCAAGATAGTATTCGTGTTGATCTTTACTCAATCTGTCACAATTGGTGAACTTTTTAATGGATAGTAAAACTGAAAACAGCTGAAAAAATTTAAAACGTTTCCCTACTACCTTGAGAAAGTTTTACTGATTCGCTATAACAACCGAAATCAATCTTTCTTCTCTTTTGTGTTGCTTTCTTCCCAAGATTAATCTTCATGGAGAGCGACCGAAAATAGGCTTGCCGCAAAAGCATGCAGATCTTACCTCCCTTTAATAAGTATTATACATTTGAAGGTTACATAATCCATCTCGCATTATAGCTCTTGATTTCACAAATGGTAAAATTCATATTTGGATTCCTCCAATTTTGCTGTTCTTGTGGTTACTGCCTGCGAACGCCAATAAAAACTAATATCTCATTGTTTCCTTGATAAATGTGGCTGAATACACTATTTTGATTAAAGATTCACTGAATTAATTTCCCTGAAACTGTCCCATGTCAACCGCTTTACACGTCTTTAACGTTTACTTCTCTTCTAACTTCTATTTACGAAGCGATCCACGTAAATCCTAACAGAGCACTATAGATGTCCCAAAGTGAAGTTATTCAGTTTTTTCTACTTCCAGGACCATAGCAGATTTCCTAAGTTTTATTTATTTTTTGTCTTGGCTATTGCCACTTGTAATATATATAAAACCAATAGACACAACGGAATAGGCAAGTAATTCCCTTTCAAAGCAACCGAAGTTTATAATAATACTAATGAACAACGTATTATATGGGTTGTAAAAAATACAGCAACCAGTCACAACATCGTATTGTGACTGGTTGCTGTATTTTTTACAACCCATATTTGACATCACAGTCGCGGAAGTTCCACCAATCCATCATGGATAAAATATTATTAACGTATTATATGTTGAGGTTAAGGGCCAGTTACCAGAAAATCAGAGAAAATGCTAGAATCCCAGATTTCTCTCCAGTAGGAAATTACCAAACATTTAAGTTGTTTCTCCTGACATTTGTCTTAATACGATGTTTCAACTTAAATTTCGAGTGGCCAGGTGGATCAATGATTTAAAAAGAAAGAAGAAGGAAATAAAGGAAAAAAATTGTTAAGGCGTTTGACTATAGATGGAAAGGTCCTGTGCTCAACTCCTTGTCTGGACGAGGATCTTCATATATTCTTAAACAATTTACCTCTGGGACTGCTTACTGTGCAATGTGAAGTACGCCAGAACGCTTCCGTGGTTCGGATTCCAAATTAAATTGTAAGTCCCTTATATCCGGTAGGATTACCGGCTTAAGATATGCGGCTACGACAGGGGCGGATTGCGCAGCCGATAAGGAATCCTGCCGCCAGATCATTACGACCACACTAATTTACTATTTTATCTTAAATTTCAAGGTATAAATCACGCCTCGTTCTTTACGCTCAGTAGTTGCTCCTATTGTACGTAAGTTTACTGAATATAAATGTAATTATATGTCTATACCTTATAGTAACTGCGATTTTTTTCATTCTTACATATGCTCAGTTTTGGAATGGATGTTACGAAATTATTACCTGTAAAATAAATTTAGTACAGCATGATTTGAAACATATTTACAGCCAAATAAAGGGAAATACTAAAATGAAAAGATTGCTGAAATGTGTGTATTTCTCGTTTTTACACTTTTATCATCAGTTGTTTAAGCACGAGTATACGAAGAAGTCACAGGTGTTTGACTCAATATTGGCTACGTGCAGAAGGAGAAAGGAAGAATCAAAAATCTGTACTACACACAATGAGATTAAAATGTTGCTTAGCTAGTGATGTAAATTTTCTGTTTTTAAGTTTTCCTCAAAAGATTGAAAATTACATCATAATATATGAGCAGATGACATTTCTTCAACCTACCTCACGTATCCCGATTTTGTTTGTAATATCGATGGAGTCTGGGTGTTGGACACGACTGTACTAGAATTACCTATATTGCCTTAATCCTCGTGCCTTTGTTCGAGTAGGCGGATTAATAATGTGAGTGTGTGAGCTGAGGTGGCGTCTTCGTGCCGGAGCGGAGCGGGCCGCCGGCTAAGTGAGCGTTAATCAGTTATTTCCATGTGCGGCTCCCCTGCAATTGGCGGGCGCCCCCTGCCGCTTCACTCGCCTCGCGCTGCCAATTGAGACGCATGAGTCAGCCCAGCTCGGCCACTTGCTTACACGGGAGTCGCCCAGCACCACTCTAACCTTTCAATTAACTCTATCGCAGTTTTGTAGATGATTGCCATATCACTTGTAACAAATCTTCAGATCATACTATAATGCATCATAATCCAATTCATTCTCGTAATTTCTATTTGTTTGTGAAGCAAAATTCACTAGCATAAAAATTATCTTATTTTATACCCCATCCCCGCTGAAAAAAAAGTACAGTCTTGCACAGTGCATATTTTATATGTTTTCGGTAAATATATTTCCAGTTTGCAGCGTTCTTTTTAACAGCTTACAATTTGCTGATGACATTGTCCTGTTAGCAGGACAGACTGAGGATCCTGTGAAGCTACAGAATTGCATGAACAAAATACCGAAGAAAGATTTTGAACTAAATATAAACCAGAGCCAGACGAAAGTTGTAAAATGTAGCATAAATGATAGCAATAATAGTGGATTAAAAATAAATATAGGATCGGATGCAATAGGAGAAAAAAGTTTATCTTGTAACTTAGGAAATAAAATTATAACTGATGGCCGAAGCAAGAATGATGTTAAAAGCAGAACAGCACTAGAGAAAAGAGCGTTCTTGCAAAAGATAAATCTTTTAGATTCAAATATTGATCTAGGAACCAGAAAGAACATTCTAAAACTTTATGTGTAGAATACGACACTTTATAGTAGAGAAGAATGGACTTCAGGAATACGTGAAAGAAGGAAAATTGAAGCATTTGAAATGTGCTGTTCTATAGCATAGGATACTGAAAATAAAATGGACATGTAAAGTACAAAATGAACGCGTTTTGGAGATAATGTATGAGAAGAGAAGATTATGGAAGAGATTCTTATGGAAAGAAGAGACTGGATTGTGGGTCACATTTTAAGACATACCGGATTGTTAATTTATCGAATGAAAGAACTGTAGAGGTAGATAAAGATTACAATATGTGAAGCAGGTAGTTGAAGACGTACGGAGTATGTTGAGATGAAGAGGTTAGTGCAAGATAGAAAGAGGTGGAGAATTGCATCAAACCAGTCGAGAGACTGACCAAAGCAAAAAAAAAAATCATACTTATCTTTTCTCCGTTAGATTAGATACGATCTGGTCACATGCAGAGGTACATAAAGAGCCAATTTATTAACAAAAAATGTTTACTTTTCTCCGAAAGCCCAAAATTTCTATGTAATGTATTTCGGATTAATGAGTTTTCCGTTTATTTTGACATTGCGCTAAAGTAAAAATAATTTTTTTATTATAATAAATAGCTTTCAACAAACTAATTCCAGTCTAAATAAAGTTCATTTAGCACAATTTTTTTGCGACAGTGTTATTACGATGGAGAATGCCATGTTTCCCCACAACATCCCATTTTCTTGATTCAATTCGCTTGTAACATTTACCAGCCATTATTAAAACCGTCGCGAGCTTTGAAACTTGCTCGTTACTGGCAACAAAGCCTTCCACTTCAATGCGGCGCTTCCTACGGTCTGGAACTTGTCCTGTTTACAGCTTCAACACTGCTCACTTGAATCCACAGTTCAGAAATTGGATTGCATTGAAATGACAATGGCAAGCAAATAATTATTCTCGACTCAATCGCCAGTGACGTAGAATTGTTGGTTTCAGAGAACTGGCTTTACGAGAACATAACACTGGTATACAGAGCTCAGTTGCAAGATTTTACCACCTAAATGATATTTTTATTGATTGAAAATGCTTCGCATTTCCATGGTTTTGTAGAAGTTGTTCCTTTGAGCCTTTTACTTGTTTTGACTATCACAGCATCAGCACAGGAATTGAACTCCCTTTCCATTTTCCATAACTTTTAGTTAAATCAGTATACGTAAACTTGAAACTGAAGAGTTGTACCAATAAATAATAACTATAAAGCTCCGTTCTGTAGGAAACCATTTCGTATATTAATGGTTTGGTCCAGCAACCAGGTTTGTTCAGCCTGAATGCTAGATTTATAGGTTGAATTATGTGTCCTTTATTTTTTTCAACTGTCTTGAGTTAAACGTTGTTGCTTTGAAGAAAACCGACAGTGTTTGTGTAATACTATCTCTAGATGACAAAAATTTAGGTTATCAACAAAAATCGTTAAAGGGACTATCAAAACGTCATTGCATATGAGACTATGACTTCGAAAATAAATTTTTATCTTTTCCTTTTACGAAGCTGCACGAAAGGTATTAGCAGAGATAGAATATTTCTTTGGAATCCAAAGCATAAATATGTGCAGTTTTTCGGTGTAATCTGACTACGAAAGTTGAACTATTATGTAACTCTTGGAGAAAACTGGAAGTATGATTTACTGCAGTCACAATCTCATGAAACCTTGTTACAACAACTGAAAGTTTGATTTCTCACGAGAAAGTTACGTACTTAGAGAAGTTACATTCAAGTTTTAGCAATTTTTAAAAATACAGCACCGTTAGAAATATTAACGTATGTGCTGTGTTGTAGAGTAGATAATGGAAATAATTGCAATAAATTAACCTACGATACAATGCAAAAAATAATCTGATGTTTTTCTGCATCTAAGAAAAACAAGATTTTTCTTAATTTTTGGCTTTAGCGTTTACAGCTCGTTGACGAAACATGAAGAACAGAAAGAGGACAGGACAGTGAGACAGAATTCAGCCATTTCCTTTGATGGAATCATACCGGCATCCGCCTGAAGTGATTTCGGGAGACTATTAAAACCTAAATCTGAATGACCTAACTGGGATCCAAATCCGCGCCCTCCCGAATGCAAGGCCAGAGCAAGCGGTATATAGGCTAATTGTTTTATAGTTCAAGAAACATTTTAATATTAAAATATGTATCTATAATTTTCAATTCCCTCAAAGCAGTACCATCGAAGTTACTTTCGTTAATCCTGGAAGAAGGTAATATAGTAGAGTTATTGCATAAACACAGAAATCAAAGATTCAAAATATAGCAGAAATATGCCGTGGAAGTGAAGCTTGTGAAAGAGTGGTACTTAATACGCAGTAAATGCAGACAAAATACGAAGCAAATGCTGATGCATGAGAGCCGACTATCTACCCTTCCTGAATGTTACTGTAATAAAACACTTTAACTTTAAAATCGAATTATTTTAAAGTGAGTGGACGGAAAACCGATTAAGCTGAGGGTGCATAAAGCATTAAACAAGTTAGCTGTGACCACGAAACAGTTAATGAAGTTTATCATTTTGTCGTTTTACTTCCTGAAGTTTAATTTGAGACCATAAACAAGCGGTCAGATTGCTCTTGAATTTTTCATGGGTTATTTCCTTCATACGTATAAAAATACCATTAAAAAACTGAGGACTTCGTATCAGAATGTAGTTGGTGCAAATCTTTGTAGGAAGAGAACATAGTTTTCTTCTATTCTTTCTTACGTCGGTTACAGACTTACAGACATGCTTTGTCAGCGTGAAGACTGATCGGGTTTCTTCGGTCAGCCAGACATCTGGAGACTGTAAATACAGACTGTCCGGATCACCATATTCAAATGAAATGTCGGTCATGTGATGTGATTGCGTCACAGCGGCTAGACGAATTCGTCATGGGGAAGTCGTGTGGCGAGGAGAACAGCGTTCTTTTTGTCGCAATCAAAATAAAACAAGACTCTCTCATTATAAGTGGAGCACGTATACTTCGGTATGAGCGATGTTGGAAGGATAAATACAGATTATTGGACAATAGTCCGTGCGTATTAAACAAGCAAAACAGAACGCAAATTTTGAAATTAAGAGAATGCAGCTACAAAACGCTTTGACTAGAACGAAATTGTCCTTTAATTTATTGTTACTATATTGTTATTACGATGGCTATTGTCGTTGGGAACGGATAGGGCTCGCGAAAAGCAAGAATCTGACAAAACAATAGGCCAAGTCTCGTGCGTCTGCAGTAACAAAAAAGTTATGAGAAATAATTAAACGGCGAATTTTCTCTTGAATTCTTGGATGACGCGTATTATGTCCTCTTGACCTGAGAAACATACAACTAGAAGTGTGTACCAAAGCGCTGAAAATAGTTGTGGTTCAGAAGGAAGTTAATGAATATTGTAACATCCGTTGAGTGGCCTATCAGCTGGCGGCTAACAGGATGGCTTTATTAAAAGATAACGCAGGTCATCTATCTCTCAACGATGTTCCTGCTTGTAAAGAAACAGATAACGAACAGCAGGTGCTTTAATTGCTACAGACGATATATTGCGGAAAACTGATAGCAGGTATGATCAATTTTTTCAGCGATATAAATTGAAAAAGTTGTAGAACTTAAAGTAATGTACCTTTTTATTAAATGGCAAAGGTTGGTGCAACATTTCTAAAAAACAACAATAAATTTCATTTATATGATATTTAATGCACACTCGTAGAAAAATTATTGTACCAGCGCAGACGCTAATACAACCCTGAATTTTGTTCTGAAACTCTGGGTAGCGACACCCTTAACATAATAACCATTAGGTCTGCGGATTTTCGTGACCATATTTCTCTACTGTTCCATGTGAAATCTACACTGTCGAAATGTATCTCCAGAGGGAAAGTATTCCATCACTACATAGGAACGAAGACTATATTAATTTATTCCATTACTATTAATTCAGTAAGAATACTATTCCTGAAATGACCCTGATTTGTGAACAGAGAATCTGGATGATGCTACCAAATACCATTAACTGGAATCAGCAAGCTACCACTGCAATAGGCAACAAAAAACTGATTTTCGTGAATTAGTGAGTGGGGCAATGAAAGACTTGCAAGACATATCCTGATTTATTTAGAATCCCGGATTCATATCGAAAATCATTGATTGACAAAAAAAATTCTTCGAAGGCTAAGTAGTAGTAGTAGTAGTAGTAGTTGTTGTTGTTGTTTCCCCTCTCCCATTTCATTCCTAACTTGTTGGAGAACGTGACTGGATTGACTCAAATACTGAACTGGGGCAGTTTGTCGAGACTAACTTTTTTTCTGAGACAAGTTGGACCGTAGCAAATAGAAGGAAAAAAAATGTAATACATACGCCCATTTTTATTGAACTATGTCGTTAAGCTTAGAATGGATAGTGATATACAAGTGTCGGTAAACTATGAACGAGATTTTTTAAAAAACCAATCTCTTCAACGACTTGATATATGTGAAAATAAATAACAAACTTTTTTTACATGGCCTCCATTATTTTTTGACTTTTGGCCTCTTTCACATTACTCAAGGTTCACAGTATTGGCTTCCGTTAAGGGTTGATCATTCAGGTACAAAGATCGATAGACACCACTTCTTTAGAATCACAAGAGACGATCATGAGAACCTTGTCAGCAAACAAACGGGAATTTTACTTCACCGGAACTGATTCCCCGACTTTCACAGAACTTATGTGAATTGGAGGCTTCGAATGGCTGTAACATGGCTGACCTGTGCACTGAATCAACTCAAAATTTCTGCTGAACTAGTTCATGTAGTAGGAACCTATATCGAATTGCGCAATAGTCACATGAAGCTAAAGTTGACTCATCGCGATATTGACATGCTAATGTACTCATAAGTGCTGTTAGGCATTTTAATATGAAGAAGAAATATTTTAATTAAATGAGATTAAATTTTAGTAGCACAGAAAATTGTTAGGATTATATCTGAGGTCTGTGATTTAGAATCGTTATAGGTTCTACCATGAAGTAAAAATAACAATTTATTGAAATGTTAATATTTGATGTAGTTGTTCGATTTATGCTTTCTGTGTACTCTAAAGCACTATATCTAATAAAACTGAAGAAATAATACACCAAAGATACGTAGTCAAAAACATTATTAACAGAAACCAAAGAGTTTATTGTTTATCTGAAACATAGTGTGATCTGTGGTGGGTATCTTTTAAGATTAAGAGATAAGTGATTATGTTAGATACACTGTGATCTGTTGCTCCTTCATGTTCTGTATACGAAAAGCCTTCTGGCCATGTAGACCGATAAAATATACCGCAGTTCTTTAGCTAGACCAAAGATTTTGAAACTGTGATAACGTCATCCAAATTGTTTCACCGAACGTGGTGGGTGAGTAACTCTGTGGTCTCGCATTCAGGAGGACACCGCTTCGAATCCCCGTCCGGCCATCCAGATTTGGGTTTTCCATGGTTACCCCAAGTAACTCCAGGCGAATGCCATGATACTTCCTTCAAAAAGGACATAGCCGAATTCCTTCACGTTCCTTGTCCCAAATCCCAACCCCCTCTAATGACCTCGGGGTCGACGAGATGTAAAGCCACAAGTAAAAAATATATAAAAAAATAAAATCCACATTGTTTCTGTAGTTTTGTGTGATGAGGTAACAAAGGGACAGGCAGATTTATATCTGTAGATGTGGAGATTGTCGCCCGTAATTAATATTTTATCAGATAATACATTAACAGGATACGGAAGCGACGAAAATAACAACCTGTATGAAGAAAGTTGTGTTAGTATGATTCAACAAGTATTTGTTCCTGTTGTTGGTGTAATCAATTGGCTACCTGGTAAAAGTTATCTAGTGAAAGCCGGAGGTGGCCTTGTCCGTGTTCCTTTCCGCAGTCCTACCTAGACACACACACTTTCCCCGATAGTGGCAGCAGCGGTCGGCCAGTCAGCGGACAAACACAATTAAGTCGGCTGGCTGTGGACGGACGCACGTCAAACAAGAGGCAGGCCGTTGAGCCTGTCACAGCTGAGGTCAGGACACGGTCACCATATCCGGGATCGCTGATCTGATGCGTGGCCGACATCGCTACAAGCGAGCGAGCGAGCTAGGAGCTGAGGTACTTTTCAACGGGGAGGGAGAGGTGGTTTACAATCTCAGGCGTTACAGCTGAGCGAACAGATTCTTGGTTTTGACAACTCAGAGATGAAAATATCTTACAATGATGTAACTGTCAGGTGAAATGTAAATTAAAAACAAAAGAAAATCCATGAAATGCGTATCCTTGAGCACTGATAGTTCCATACACAGATTGTGTATTAAACTAATTTCACTAAGAAATTGTAAAACTTTTTTAATTAAAAGAAAATGTCTAAACTGAGTTCATTGTACGTTTTACGAAATTGTCCTTTGTATGGTATATCTAAATCAATCGCACATAAAAATTTAAATAAATTATAGTTGGTCTTAGAAATTGAAAAAAATTTAAAAAACTTTTTGCGACATATTTTGTATTCTGAATCGGATGATTTAGTGCCCTGTCGACTCAGTGGTCGACTCCATCTGACTGGAGATCGGAAGATCCCGGTTCCAATCCATATCTCGGCAGGGATTTTCATAGGCCCTTAATCCAGCCTTCACCTGTGGCACAGCTTGGTGTGTAATGCAAAATACGCCAGAAAGCTTCCGTGGTTCAGATTCCATGTAAAACTGCAGGTCCCCATTACCCCTTATAATTACCGGTTAGCTGAGTAAAAGAACTGGCCACACTACCCCCAATACCAGGATAAGTATACCTTTTACAGGAGGATCTAGCAAAACTTAAGGTAGAATATTTTACTATCGAATTATAGATTCCTTTTTTTAAAAAAATCTATATGCTGAAGTATCAGATTTGTTAAATTTATCATCATTATCGTTGGGGACCACCTCCGGGTGTGGTTTACGAGCCTTGGTTGTTGTATACGATCGTTTTCCACTGTCTCCTATCCAGAAAAGTTTCTTGGTCTGTGATATATTGCCAGTTCCAGCTCCTTCTCTATATGTTCTCCTTCAGTTGGGCTGTCCATCTTCTTCTTGGTCTTCCCACTGGTCTTTTGCTCAATGTCCTGTTTTCCAAATAAGTTATTAGTAGTCTTGTACTAGTCATTCTCTTGACATGCCCAAACCACTTAAGTCTTGATGACCTAAGTCTCTCTTCCATAGATTCCCTTAGCTCTAGGTTTGATCTAATCTCGTCATTCTGTATGTGGTCAAGTCTAGTTTTCTGGAGGGCCGTTCTAAGAAATTTCAGTTCACATGCTTGGGTTTTGCTAAGGTCATTTGTTAAAATGACTCAATCTTTTCGCAAAAATCATAAACCATAAAATCCAGGAAGATATTACATACCAACAGAATTTTGAAAGGTTTTTACAGAACAGTAGAGTAGTTTCTAAAATAGGAGAGGGAATTAGATTTTTTTATGGTTTTTCGCCAAAAACTTGTACGAATGGTTGGTTAAAAAGAGAAATTCTAACATTTTGAGAGTCGGCGAATAGAAAAATTTTCTTTCAGTCACTCAATAAACATCTATAATTATTTCAGAAAAGTTTTATGCTATCATCCTGTTAAGACTGCGCAGTTACAAATTTCTAAGGTAAATGGTTCAGAAGTTATGAAGTTGTGATAGACTCAGGGATGGACAGAAGGGGCAACAAATGAGTAAGTCCATAAGGGTTCCATCTTTCATTCAAAAAGTATGGAATCATACAAATAAATACGTTTTGGTATTACTGAACGGGAGTAAGACATGAAAGTTTTTTTTCCCGTTACCGACCATTTCAGCCCTTACACATATAACATTTTACATACCATATTTTACATATAACATTTGACTCACATTTTACATAAAGCATTTTATATATTATCGCCTATTTTTAGATTATTTTCTTTGTCTAGATGTTGATTTGTGCATTGAGTAAAAAGTTTATCAAAGCACTCTTTTGTGGCCCTCACATTCGGGAGGACGCCGGTTCGATTCTCCGTCCGAACATCCAGATTTGGGTTTTCCATGGTTTCCCAAATCATTCCAGGCAAATGCCGAGATTCTTCCTTCAAAAGGCAATGGCCGAATTCCTTCCTATTCCTTGCACCCCATCCTTTCCCGTCTCTAAAGACCTCGCCGTTAAGAGACGTTAAGCAGTTAAAAAAAAACTTTTGTGGCTTATGATGGCAGTGCAATAACTAAGGTTGAATGAAATTTACAGCTCGTCATGTAATTAAGTAACTGCGTTTGTGAAGTACTTTGCAATCGTAAAGGAAGTTTTTAACAACTACAAGTGGAACACGAGTATTGAAATATTACAGAAGAGGGTGTCTAATTATTACGGCAGTCTGCGTCATTCATACCAATGGGAGAGTAGATTTTCGTGAGGAGCAACTGGGTGAGTTGTTACATCTCGGGCGTGGTATTCGGGAGGACCCGTATTTGATCCTTGATCCGGCTATCAAGATTTCAACGATTTCCAAAATCACTCCATTTAAGTACCAGTGTGGATAAATTTCTTCCTATTTCGTGTCCTTCTTCTTACCGGAGTTCTAGTTATACTGATGTCAATGTGTCTCAGTTCCATAGCAACAACAAAAAGAAATACCAGCAATTTAATTTCCAGCTGTTGTAACCGGTTTCACCGTTTTCAGCGATGGTTAATAGAAACATATATCCTTAATACATGAACTGGGGATTTCCAGGTGTATCGGTGAAATATATTCATCGCGTATTCGCTGCCGGTTGATGATGTTTAAAGATAAGCTGTTGAGGGCGTTTCTGCCATCATATTCAGGTTCCAAGTCACACTGTGACAGTCAGAACTTCAATGGAGATCTCGGGGGCCAAAGTAGCTATATAGAGTCGCGCTCTTCCCCCTCCCTTCCACCTCGCTCCGTCTATCTACTTATAAATACGTAATGAAGATCTGTTTGTATCATCATCGCGAAAAAATTATTTAGCAAATTCAGAAGAGGTTTATCACAATTTGAAAGCATAAGGTACAGTCATCACATTACCTGAACTGTGGAAGGAAAATTAATTTTTTATCACAAGAGTAACTATCGGGGTTTTTTTTCTATAAATATCTGGCGGTCAGGCTATAAACCTGATAGCCGCAATTTAGCGAAGATGACGAGTTACCAATTCTTAGAGGAGGTTCTATTCTGACGCGATTTGTTGAGAGAAAATTGTTTTATAGAGAATGATTTATGACAGTAACGATTGTTGTAGCTATGTGTATCACTTACGCTGCCGATTCATCGCAATATATGTAACACATGCTAGAAAATTAATGATGCTAATTTACAAGACGAAAATATCGAGAACTTCTCTCAGCCACGTGGATAAAGTCATGGGCAAAAGCTAATGTAATATATAACGCTAAACCTTTCCATACTTTCGCAACCCCAACGCTAGTACAGATAAATAACTCGGAATAATCGCGGAAAATTTTCGTTCATTGCCCAGTTATAATACTTTTACCCAAAATCACTCTAGGCGAATAGCGGGATTGTTCTTTCAAAAAGTCAAGGTCGAATTCCTTCCCTTTCTTCGTCTCCAGTCCTTTCCTGCGTCTAATAATCTCGATGTAGACGAGTGGTAAAGCCAACAGAGAATTTTTTTTTTCAAAGATACCCTCATTGATGGGTACAATTAAAGGATATTTTCTCGTTCGAATAGCTACACGTCATTAATGCTGACTCCTTGGCAGTCGGTGTTGTTTTGGTATTCTACATTACAGAGTGAATTAATCAATATCTCTGCACTACCTGCAGTTAACAGTATGAAATGATTCTGCTCATGTGTACTACATACTAAAATTTTAGAAACCTTGTATCTGTACATAAAATTAATTTCAAAAAGGGTACGCTACTGATGACAGAGTTGCCAAAATCGGAAAAAATAGGATTCTTTGTTTCCCCGTGCTTCAGTTAAAAACTAAGGGATAGAGTTTACCTGAACTGCACTTCGTGATAAATTATTTTACCGGTAAAGATACTGAATACTTCTTACCCAGAATATTAATAGTCTTCCTGAAGAATCAGAGGCCTGCCAAAAATAAAAATTTTGATATTTTTGCCTGCATGTCTGCACATTATGCAAGATTATTGATCGGATTTAAATAAAAATCTACATAGTAACAACATATGTCACAGGTTAACAAACAAGATACTATTTATTCAAATTGATAACATACTTCCCGCTGATACAGACGCTAATATTGTAAGGTATGTTATTTTGCTATATTCTTGCGTGCATCACTCAAAAAAACGGATTTTAGCGAAAGTAAACATAGTAATGCCTTTTGTCATAGGTGAACATAAAGGAAACTTTCTATGCACAATAAGTTACACGATTTTCTACGGAAACATGAAAAACAAATTCTATTTACACCAAAACAGTGTACGGGTGTTCGTGTAATGTAGCACACTGGTATTTCCTGTGGTAATTATAATAAAATCTCTGCAGCCAAGAAAAACATGGTGGTCGATTTGAACTTTGTATAGATATGCACGGTTTTTATACAAGGAACTAGATCACTTACTTGCAAACATATGGCAACACTGGAGTTTTATACACGGTGTCGGTGTGATTTCACCGTAAAAAATATGACAGATTAATTCAATTAGGAATTTTGTATGACAGTTTATATACATACAATTAAAGAAACTAACTCCTACATGGTCCTAGCAACACATCCTTAAAATATTGGTTACGGTGAAGCTATGTTAACAAAATTGAAGTTTGCCGGTGGGTCATCCACAGCCATAAAATCTTACAAATTAGTGATAGTTTAAAGAGGTGGTGAAACAAATGATGTTCACAAACATGTTTAAAACATTTATACGTTATCTACATTCGAAAAAATGGAGAAAATCTAAAATACGGTAAAATGAGATTGCTTTTCCTGGTTTTTCCTACCCAGCCAACATTTGATATTTTAACTGTGAATTTTTGTTTTGTTTTTCTGCTGTCATCAGTCTCTGGACTGGTTTCACTCAATCCTCCATCCCTTCCTATCTTGTGCAAACCTTTTCATCTCATCATACGCCTTATAACACACGTCCTCAATTATCTACTTCATATATCGTAATCGTTGTCTTCCTTACCAGTTCTTACCTTCGACTGTTTCGTCCCCAAACTAATTAACCAATCCTGCTTGTCTCAAAATACGACCTAACAACCTGTCTCTTTTTTCTGTAAGCTTCTTCCTCGAACTTCTTTCCTCATTTCCAAAACTAGAATTTTCAGCATCCTTCTGTAGCACCACATTTCAAATGCTTCAATTTTTCTTCTTTCTGGTATTCCTTAAGTCTATGCTTCGCTGCCATAAAGTGCTGTGCTCCATACACAGAGTTTTAAAAAGTTATTTCTGAGTCCTAGATTAACATTCTAAACTAAAATATTTCTTTCTTTCACAAACGCCTTTTTTGCTAGTGCTATTCTGCTTTTAACTTCATTCCTGCTTCGGCCATCGGTTGAAATTTTACTTCCTATGTAGCAGAATTCACTAACTTCTCCTATCGCGTCAAATCCTATTTTTATATTTAATCTACTATTATTGTTATCATTTCTGCTGCATTTCTTAACTTGCTTTGGTTTATATTTAGTCCAAAATCTTCCTTCAGTATTTTGTTCATGACAGTCAGTAACTTCTCAATATTCTCAGCCTGTTTTGCTAACAAATCAATGTCATCAGCAACTCGTAGCATACTGATTATTTCTCCTTGAACACTTATACCACATTCAAGTCTTTCTTTTATTGCTTCTTCTAAATACAAGTTGAATATTAATGAAGATAGACTACAACCTTGTCTCACATCCTTCTGTCTGTCATGATTCTTTATTTTATTACAGCAACATGATTCTTATAAATATTATAAAGTATCCTTGAATCTCGGTGTTTTATACAAGACTTCTTTAAAATTTTGAACATCTTGTCCCACCTAACATTATCTAAAGCTTTCTCTAAATCAACAAACGCCATAAAAGTACTTTTGTTTTTCTTGAACCGCCCTTTGAATATTAATCTTAAGGCCAGAATCGCTTCTCTTGTAGCGATGTTTTTCCTAAACCCAAACTGATCTTCACCTAATATCTCTTCTACTACACTTTCCATTATTCTGTATATAATTCTGATCAATAATTTTAAAGCATGTGATGTAAGACTTATAGTGTGATAATTCTCATACTTGCCAGCTTGTGCTTTCTTCGAAAGGTTGGGAACAGCACAAATCTCAAATTACACATGGCCGAAGTGTAGGAGACTGCTATTAAAAAATAGATCCATTCGGATTTTAAAAAAAAAATGAAGTATTGAAAGGTCAAATTAAAAATGCTTAATCAGAAATTGGAGTCCTTAAGCACCTGAAGATAAGTTATATGTCGTTGTTCCCTTTAATCCAGAAAAGAAAAACTAGAACGGCGTATACGAAATAATTAACTAGATTATTTCTAAAAGTTGCAGATGTTTTCGATCGAGTTGTTAAGGAATATCTTCTGAAAGGCGTAATCGTACAGTGATGCAAATGAGGACAGAAATTTGTGTCAAATAATGAAACTGAACTTGAAAGATATCGAATCGTGATTTTAAATTAAAGTAATTAAATGAATCCTATATATTTATCACTACTGTTACTAGTTCAAAATTTAATCTTGCTAAATTTAACAAACGCTTTGTGTTATTATTGTTCTTGCGATGGAGATATCGATGGAAGAATATTGTTGAAAATAGATACGTATTTAATGTTGATTTTAGTGCCTTGGTTGCCAAAGAAAACTGCGCACTCAGAAGCAATGGAGTCCAATCGACTAATTTATCAGACGCCACAAGTTTAGGGTAGTCACCATTTGCTGCTAGATTGCGATCACCTGCTGAGAAGCGTTATATCAAGTTTAGTATCTCTACGGCGAAGTTCATATTAAATCTCGCTGGATGACAGATCCGAGCTGTTATCAGCTGTTGATGTCAGTAAGCTATCATCATTCCACAGATGTGAGACTTGGAAAGAGACCGCCTGGTCGATTCGTCGAAGAGGCAGGCTGGCCGTTTCCTCGAACCGGCCGTCACTCAGGTCATATGCACTGTACTCTGCTGGGTGGAGTCGGAGTACAGGATGCCTCACACGTATCAGAAGGTTCACTCCCCCCCCCCCCCCTCTTTCTAACCAACCTCGTAGGTTTTTTTATTTTTTTAGCTCCCCTGCTTCTCTGGGAGGTTAAACCTCCCCTAAAGTCAGTATCGGCGCGTTTGTAGATCTTATAGCGCCCCTAAGCTCAATATCCGCGTCTTAATGAGATTTCCTTCGACCCCCTACCGCTACTACCTGAGATTTCGTCGGATCCGCCCCCCTTTTTTTCAATTAATTAATGGACGCTCCATTTTTTGGATAACATAAACGATTTGTTGGAGTTACTGGAATTAACTGATTGCGTTGCAGTGTTGGTCTCAACAACTGTGTCTTACTTTACTGCTTACAACAATAATTTGGAATTGTTTTTGTATTATTTAATTAAATTTTTCTGTCTCCTTATTATTGGATTATTAACATGACACTAGATTTTGAGTTAGTGACCTTCAATAAACCAGTATCAACTTTTCAAGAGTGTTTCGCACTTGTTTATTTAAAGTATTCTTTCATTATCATTATTTTCTTGGCAGATACATACCAATCATCTACAAGAGATATGAAAAATTTCCCTGAGCCAGTATCAATCATTTCAATAAACTGTAATAATGAGTAATTAACTTTATTTAGACCTCAAAAGACGTTAATTTTGGAGTTTTATAGATATTACTTTCTGACAAAGCCACTTCATGTGTGGAAGGAGAAAAAAAATAACATCCGTTATTCGATCTTACAATATCACGCCGCAGCCTTTGTCAGTTCTTCGATGCATTTATAAGACACTGCTGACTTGCGGTGTAGTTAGTACGGTGGCTATCTTTGTTTGAGTTGCAGACGCTAGCCCTGGTGAGTTTTCTCCGACATTTCAGGGAAGATGTCGCCTGAGGGGACTGAACCAGTGTTTCATTGACAGATACACAGCGAAGAACGGACGAGTCTGTTGTCACAGCATTTTTCTTGTCGTAGTGTGATTGTTTGGATTTTCCAGATGCAACCACGGCCATATAACATCAACAACAGATTGGTTCCTTAGACAGTCCTAACCGTTACCAGTTGCTACAAAAAACGCATAAGTGACATTTTAATTTAAGCTTTTTCTCACCCAGTTTCCACCCTGAGAACACAATTATCAGACTGATGGACAAATAGAGCCACGTGTTCACGATAGCCGGGAATGTTTTATACGTACATAGAATCTTGGTTTGTTTAATTGGTGAGTTCCTTTTTTGTTGTTGATTGCAATTTTCATGATCAATTTCTATGTACCGACTGATAATATAATTTTTAATAATTCGATTTCATTTAACACTGACTTTCCGTATTCATTATTAATGTAAAGCTTAAAATCTCTACCTTGCGTGGTTTACTAGATTTTAATAATCCATTTAATAACAAAGTAAACTTCTCTTTAAATGTGGATTAAGAATTTAAATGAGTGAGCTGAAGGGGGAAAATGTTGGTGGTATTTTGGGCTATTAATTCGTAGAGAACCAAAAAATTTCCATTTCAACCGATTCGTGGATCATGACGAAAGTGATAAAAAAAACTCCCATGATTAATGTTTTCTTCTGCCCGAATAGTCCTACATTGTTAAACATATTCTTTCCTGTCAAAATATGAGCTAATGGAATTATTTATTTCACTTTCTTTTACCACAAAGCCTGATAATGATAAAACTAGGTTTTCCTTCCCCCAGAAGACAGCGCTCAACTGCAGTGCTTCTGAACTGTATCAATCGCGGCCAATAGATCGTCGAATACTCCGCAACGATTCTATTGCCTCAAATGTTAGTCTCACATTTTGTTTTCAAAGATACATTGTACAAATCAGTTTAGAATAGTTGAGAATTTTATGACTGATTGCGGCAGCAATCTCGCTTTATAACAAAGCAGCCACAGCATCTTCTACTCGAAAATTCCTATTTAAGTGTAACGGTTAGTAAGTAGGAAGTCCCAGGTAATTATTTTTCTACAAGAAATTTAAAAACACTTTTAAGTACCAAATTTAAGAGACAGATGGGTTGGAAAAGAAGACAGCCAGATTTGTTTGTGGAAATTACCGCAGCACAGAATCAATAACTGATACGATAAAGGAGAGGGTCTGGGATCCACTGGAAGACAGGAAGCGGGTGAAATGCTAGTGTATAAGGCGCATATTGGCGAAGATCTTTCTGGGGGTATTAAAACAAGAATTAGTACTAATATATCTTTAAATCAGCAATATATTTGATATCTCGGAAACGGCTCTAACGATTTGGATGATATTTCATATATATATAACGCCTTGCTTTTCAAGTTTATCTAAATAGTTGTCTTTCCTGCAAAAACGTGATTTTACAAAAACGAAACAATTCTTGTATTTGGTATCCCGGAAACGGTTTTAACCTCATCTCGTAGGTTCCAGGAAGCCTAATGATGTCGGTTAAGCTTCTCATTGGTTAGAACAAGGTACCGTGCACATCAAAATGCCAAGGATGCCTTCAAGAAAAACGTTTAACTTTAATCAAACTTCACTAAAAAACTTGCATTTTGAACAAATATGGAAAGATGCTGAGCGAAGATCGGTCATCCAGGTACTGGAATATGTTAATGGAGTTGACGATAGGGGGAGAAAGATGGAAACAGCTTTCAGGATATGTCAAGGGACATACATATCGAAATTACTCTTCCATCAGGCGAAATACAAACACTGTAGTACGGCACTGAAGCCAGAATGTTTATATGCAGCAGAAATAGGAAAGAAAAAAGTTTCTAAGAAAGATATTGGGACCAAAAAAGTAGCAGGAAGCGAAATTAATTTCCGTTTGAGATCGAACCAAGAATTAAATAATAATTTTGGAAAGGTATCAAACACGATTAACAAAAGGAGATTAGTTTCATAGGCTACAACATGAGAAAGGAACCACAAAGAAAGACAAAGAAAATATAGGAAGACTCATGCTCCATGGGTGAAGGAGATCCATCAGAATCTGGAAAGTGTGGAATCAAGGTGGAAGACATCGGAGAGACGGAATATTCATAGGAAAAATTGGATTTAAAAAAAAAGGTTTATTGAAATCTTAAAACATTACAAACAATACAACATTTCTACTTTACAAACATTACAAGATTAAAGTTTCCTAATATACTCTACGTTACAGAACATTATGAGTAGGCCTACTCTGATCAAAAGAATGGGCTGTATATATGCTTTATCAAAGTTGGCCAAGGAGAAAAAGTCCATCCAGATATGCTCCGAAGTGGCGTTTGTACCTCGTTGAATTTTTTAATGTTATTTTAAGTGTTGATAAATAATCTTCTAGATGCATAGGTTTTTTATTAGAATATTGTACACTGCTTGTCCTAATATCCAAACCAGTGAGTTATGCTTTTCTGTTGTATGGTCTTGATGTCTGTCGTATTAGAATCTCGCATGTAACCAAAGATGGAGAAATTTCTAATAGAGTTGCCGTTGCATGCTTCGTCCAGTTCCAGATATCTGCAGCCTTTCAGCAAGTCAAACGATGAATTAATGTGTCAGTGTTCGCACAATTATCACATCTATGTGTAGATTTTATATGGATTCTAAATAATCTCACTTTTGTAGGTACAGTATCATTGAAAACTTTGAACCACAGTGCTTGAATGTCGGATGACAGAACTTTAAGAAATATATTAGGCCATACGTTTCGCCAAACGTAAGATATGACCACTACCACAGGGGTAAGGTAGTTGGAAATTTTTCTTTTGTTTGCAAGGAAGTCAGAGATTGAAATAAATTACCAAGGAGAATACTGAACAATTTATCAAAATGTTGATATAGTTTAAAATTGAAATTCGTAAAGAATAAAAATAGTGTTGTAATGAAATTTAACTAAATAATATAAGATAAAAAAAAACATGAAATTGGGAGGCAGGTGTGTAGGTAACTGGCCACCGGTGCTTATACACCATTATAATTAAGTTAAATTAAAACGGCATCATTTGGTTTAATCTTAAGTGATAGTTATATTTGAAAAATGACTTTTACAAACAATGTTTTGCCGAAGTTGGACCAAATGTCCTGTAGAACCCTCTGGAATTTAGTATCTTTCTGAACATGGCTGAGAAAGTTTCCTACTGAGGAAGATGAAAGATGAGGCTGCTCAAATGATGGAGAGAACTGGTATTATTTTCGCTGAAAGAATGGAAGGAGGGAACCCTCACTTGTGGGACAGTCAAGAAAGTTATAACCCTACTATGCGATATCATTAATATTCCAGTCGACGCGTTCTCCATTTGTGGTAGAGATACAGCCCAATAATTCAAGTTCATTTACATACTTTCTGATCCAAAAATTTTGAACCAAAGAAGGCCTTCAGAGGGAATATTGGGTTATCCAATGTCGATAGAAGTACTTTCTGATACATCAATAGTATTTTACAAAGTAATACAGCAGTTACACATAACAAAACTCTTGTGCACTATGGTTAACGCTGTACACGTAAAGATTATTGGAGATTTCTTTACGATAGTAACTTCTTTTCTGCTTAGTTTATAAAACCTGTTCTAGATGAACAGCATATTTTTTTACTGTGCATTCGGCAAAAATTAGTAACTCCGGTATTGTGAACCTCAAAACAGTTATTTCAGAAGAGTACAGTGGACAGTAGTGGAGAGGATAAATTAAATATAGCAGGTGTATTCTGAAGTTAAATTTTTATTTGTTCCTTTTTAGTGAGTTAGTGTTTACAATATAACGCTGCATTATACCCACTATTTGCCTCTAAGGAAATAAGCATTGAGAAAGGTAAAAATCAATACTGAGTATATATATATTAAATGCATTTCTATTACATTTTAACTAATATCTGAAAGATCTTAGAAGATTAAAAAAAATATAGTCCGTGATCTTAGATGCAGTATAAACATATTTGGTTTGGTCGCCTTGTAAATATGGACAATAATGCATTTATTTTTTCATCATATCTTACCAAGGTAGGTTTTACAGTCTTGGTTGCTCAAGTTTGTTTCTTCACAACGACATTGTTCGTATTGGGCATAGGCCACAATATCTCTAAAGTTGTTTATCGTTAATGATCTCTATATCCCTGCATAGCATTCTTGTAAGTATATCTTTATTGGATACCGTCGTTACACAAGACGTATCATTTTGCGTGTCTTGACAAGATGAGAAAACCACCTACTTGACGAAGCTAAAATGTCGTTAACGTTAACTGATTATGTATTCTGTTGTATTGTACTGTAATGTATGGTACTGTTCAGTATTGTATTGTGCTGTATGTATCTATGTCTGAACACAACGTTAACCTAAAATTAAAGAAACAGACCATCAAAATTCCACGTCTCTTGTAGGCTGAAATATATCACTCCTTCATAAATATAAGATTAGTCTTGAGGCAGAAAACAACTCTAAAGTTTTTATTCGGTGAATTAATTGATGCAGACGTTATAAAAAAATACACAACAGGAAATCAAATTTTTTATTCAAGTGTGATACAGTGCAAAGTGTTGTTTATATTATGAAGTGGAGCGCAGTTCGGCTTTCACAACTTTACGCGGTTACTAGAACGGCTTTGACTTCGCGTGCCGCTTGCACAAGGTTGTCACGGAAAGTACAGCTGTACCAAGCATTTGGGCTGAAGCCAATATCTCACGGCCAGTACGAACTGTTACAAAACTGTATTACTCTGATACGATCACAAGTTCCATATCCTTATTTTTTTTAAAGCTAGATTATGAGAAAACTTTGAGTATTTGTCTTTCTGGTGGTATTTGTTGTGCTGCACTCGAAGGGTGAAAACAGATTTGCAGACAGCACAGAAAAGATGTTGACACATCTGAATAGGTTGTCCTTACTTAAAGCTTATATACCTGAAGAGAGGCAGTGCTCAGCTCCACTTTATCTCCAGTTTTAAAACTATATTGTTTGTATAGTCTCCGAGAAAGATACATTGTTAATAGCAGGTTCAGTACGGATTGAGTAAAATTTTTAAATCTACGTACATTGAAATTTTACAATCCCTGTCATCGACAGAGTCTTTTTCTCTTTCTCCATAGACGGAAAAGAAATCTTTTGGCAGATATGCTAAAATAAGTTACTGTTTTCAAACTGCTGAGAATGCAATGTTTGAAATGAAATGACTTTATAATAACTGAACATATTCAAATATGTCTTATTCGCACTGATTCCAAAATTGACTAAAAGATTTTATAAATTTAACAGAGAGCAAGGAATCAGCAGAATTTTAATTTAATTTTTAGCTGTATATTGTAAGGAAAACATTGAGGATTTTTTGAAAACGATGATCTCTTATTGAAGTAGCGTTGTGAATAGTATTCGTAAATATTGGAGATTGCACCTATGAAAATTGACTTTTTTAGGGCAAAAATACAGTAAAAATGTTAAAAACATATAAAAATATGAACCCTAGTTATATGTTTGGAATAACCCGAAAATTGACATTTTAAGTTTATTCAAAGAAAATGGGAATTCTTCTTGTATATAATCTCTCTCTTTTGATTCTGCGAATTGTTTTCTACCATGAAGTTTGGCGATATTAGTTCTTCAGTCATCAATTTAAGAAAAACGAAATATGGAAAAACTTTGTACGCAATTATGTAGAGTCGTGTGATATCTACGTTAGGCATTTTTCCTTTGTCGTTTGTACTGCTTCAAGTAATATTTTCTAATGTAAGATCCAGCTAGGTGGAGCACGTTCTCATTGTTCACCGAAGCGGCGTGACATTTATGCTGAACACAAAGTTATTTTTTCCCTATCATACGGCCCGAGCAATTTTTTTGAGACTAGATATCAAAAGTATTTCGCAGCGGATGATTCTGGTCGCTTTGGTTAAGGAAAGACAGTCAGGATGTACCCTTCAGTCGGAAACACTATTAGTGACGTGTTTTTGATCATGCACTTGAAAGATCTATACTGTGATTTCTGAGGGAACAGGATGAGAGAAACTAATCCACAATAAACAGCAATGAAGTTATTATATTGGACATTCGTACGCTGGATACATGGGTTGAACTGTTCGAGACCAAAAGAGTTACAGTCGAACATTGCTTATTTTTGTCCGTCGGACAAACTTTATTGTTTGAATATTATGAGGCCGCTGTCAACTCAGTGCCGTAGACTCCGCCTGTTGTAATGTGTGCTCGACTTCGAAATACTGTAGTCACTCAGATCAGCTCCAGCAGCATTCGCTATCAGTTAAAGTAAATTCGTATGGCCTTGCGACCTGGTGACAAAGTTTAGATTTACCTCCCATTCCGCAACTGTAGTGGTTGGACCTACAGTTTTTTTACATGCAAAGCGAAACACGGAGTGCTCGGGCGTATGTAGTATGTAGAAAAAATTCCAAACAATTCCTGGGTTTTTAACTTGGGTCCTCGACTTTTCAAAACAAATGCCTTAACCACGTTTTTTTTTTAACTTTTTTGTATTACAAAATCATAAAGAAGTTTTTTTAACAAGCTTATTTAATAATCTTAGTTTTACTTAAGACGTTACAACTTTAACACAAATGTGCGATGTATCGTATTAAAATAATTTTAGATATTTTAGATTCATTTGCTAGTTCGGTATGACAGCCGGATCTTGTGCTAGGAAATATTAAGTGAAACAGTATTAATGACAGAGTAACGTAGATATCACACTTTACATCACTGGGTACGAAGTATTACCACGTTTTCTATTTCCTAAATTGATGACTGAACGTAACGTTTTCAGTTAATCAAAATGCAGGTTATTTTGGTACAGTGCACTTATACAGATGAAATAATTTGCGAAATTTTAGATACGTGATCCGCAGTCCGATGTATTACAAAGGAAGTAATAATTATATATATGAGGAATCATGAAACTGCTGAAAAGGAACTAAATCAGAAATTTATTCGAAACGAAAACAGTTTAATAATAATAAGCTATCTGGTGAAAATTTTGGTCTTATTACACGACATACAGCATTGTTTGAATCTTTCCATTATTAGCCAATGAACTGAAGCATACCTTCGGTCTGGTCCATTGTGATGGGAGCAGGAGCTCTACCTACAAACGTTGTTCCTAATTTTATCAAAATAAGTGATACGTCGGATAATTGTTATATACGAGAAAATCATCGTTATGTTTCTGGTGTCTCGTCTGATACAACGCACACTGGTGAAACATAAATGTGAGTCTAACTACGGACTTGTTGCGTCACTGCATTAGTCAAAATTACAAAGTCCGAAGCTTCAGCGTATTCTTGGAGCATAAACGCGATGTTAATGCCAACAGACAACAAACCCAACAGGCGCGTGATTCCCAGTCACCACAGCTCGACTCACAAAAAAAAAAAGACGCGGTAGTAAGAGCCGCGAGGGGCGAACACGTGGTCGCGGCAGAGACGCATTTCCTATTAAGCGCCGCTAGCGATTGCTAAGTGGAGGTGCCAGGCGCCGACTCGCCCGGCAACGGGCGACAAGTAGTTCGGACAACACGTCTGCCGCCCAGACGGCGCACAGCACAGAAATAGGATAGCATCAGAGCACTGAGCTACTGCACAGTGGGCTCCTTTTGTTTCCCAGTTCCATACAACCACAAGATGAAATGTCTTACAGATACAATCAAACTAAGAATGCTGTAACGTAACACAAGTCTCACTAAACAATTCTGTACATTATAGAAGTGCCTCGATTTATCTCTTTCATAGTTCTGCAAGCATAACAAGAGATGAAATATTTGTAGTAGTGAAAAACTATATGCACAAAAAAAGCGTAAGTATGTGTTTGTGTGTAATTTTATGTTCTTAGAAAATTCCACTGTTCTTATGCGATTTCGATGAAATTTTACACACGTATACTTTAAAATAAAGGGAAAAGTGCAGTCTACTTTTGGTTTAAAAAAACCTAACCTCTCTCTCCCATCACCAGCCATAAGGAAATTTTACTTGTGCTGTGGTTAAATTTATTTTCAAATATCTAGAAAACGGTAGGGAAATCGACCAAAGTGGATAGTGACATTGTGAAAGCCGATAAAATTTACTGTTTACTGGCGTTCGGCCGACTCCGATCGAGAGTTAGTGACCGATAAATTCGAACTTGAAAATAGTTTTAAAGTTGGTGTGGGGACACATAAAAACTACGGGTTTCATCCGATTCCGATGAAACTTTGTACGCATATGCTTTAAAACAAAGAAAAAAATACTGTCTACTTTTGATTTAAAAAAACACAACCCTTCTCCCCTTTTTCTTCCCCCTTAGTTTTTGCAAATGTTCTTTATTCAAACGGAGTGTCATGGGTGAGTGATAACGCTCTGACCTCGCATTCGAAGGACACTGGTTCTAATCCCCGTTCGAGTGGAGTGATTTGGGTTTTCCATGGTTTCCACAAATCACTCCAGTCGAATTCCGGCATGGTTTCGTCAAAACCTTCCTGTCTCTGACCCATTCCTTTCCCAACTCTAATGACACCGATGTCGACGAGGAGTAAAGCTATAAGCAAAAAAAAAAATCTTTATAGAAATCCACAGTTTTTATCCGATTTGTTTGGGGCATTTATAGACGTATACTTCAAAATAAAGAGAAAAATGTCTACATTTGGTTTAAAAAAAACCTATGCTCTCACTCTTTATGCCCTTAAAGCAAAATTGACATGTGAAACTATCAAGGGTTTTTTTTTTTTTTTTTTTTTTTTTTTTGCATTTATTTCCAAAATGGTAGAGAAATTGGGCAAGGAAGGCAGTGATATTCTGAAAGCCTATAAACTTTTCTGTCGAACGCTGCTCAATCGATTTCGAGAGGACAGTTGCGGATCGATAAAATCGAACTTGAAATTTAAAAATTAAAACTTATTTTAATGTTGGCATGGCGCCATCAAATCTACGGATTTTATCCGATCTCAAGGAAATTTGAGCGCATATTGTTTAAAATAAATGGCAAAATAATGTTTACATTTAGTTTACAAAACTGCACCCTCTCTCCCCCTTCGCACCGGTTAACACAAAATTACATGTGCAATTTTTCTGTTTTATTTATTTTTTTATTTATCTCGAAAACGGTAGGAAAAACGATCAAAGATGATGGATATGGAGAATGTTTACAATCCTATCCAACAGGATAAAACGTTAGAACTCTCATACTCAGTGTCTGAGCAACGTAGGGTACTCTGCTAGTTCGAAATGATTATTTAGAATTAAAGAAACTGCATCAAGTTTTAACTAATTGACTTTATGCACCACTGTATCAGTTACGTTTACAAAAGTACATGTCCGTAAGAAGTATGAAATAGCAGAAGGAAATCACTATCAGTTCTATGTAAACTTTGATACACTATGGACAGTACCACTTTACTCCATGTTGTCTTCAATAGCAGTTCGTTGGTGCTGCGTGGTTTCACAACAACTTGGAAATTATTTATGATTTTTTTAATTGGTATTACCTTTCTTTCTAGCATTCCCCACAAGAAATACGTTTGCGGTTTGAACAATTTATAAAATTTGCAACTTTTATTAAAATGATATATATTTTTGTTTCATGATAAACTTTTGAGAACTATTACTCTTAGTCATGATGGTACCAAGAGTTCAGACTGTGCTCTGAAAACCTACTAATTCTGGAAAGCTAACGTCTAATTACTGGTTATTTATTAATAATCCAGCCGTCGTTAAAGATAGTACATAATCCTTCGCTTTAAATGAAGAATCTAAAATCACTGACCAATTGAAGAAAGACATTTTTGTATATAAATATAGATACTTCACCACCTTATCGCTCAATGCAGAAAGGATGCTATCGGATTCCCGTTTCTCTCTTATTTGAAGGTTACCGATCTTCTATGATGTGTCGCCTGCAGGCACTAACCGGTTACCAACTGGACACGGCTGTACGCTAGGGTTGCCTAGTCCACAGGCGTTATTGCCAAATTGAACCTCTAACAGTTTAACGTTTATGTTACATTATGGACGTCTCATTCAATTTTAACGTAATCATTAAACGGTTAATTAGCGAATAGTGAGAGCTGCATGTATTCCTGGAGCGTTGGGATTTTATTCCGCTATATATCCCCTATAACATCACGTTTTTACTAACTATGTGGCCGTTAGAACTGTTAATAAAGCAAGTTAAATGGCTTTAGTTCTGTGATGGTGTTGCCTGTTATATGAGCGGGGATAAAAGGAATTTTATGTTAAGGGCCCTGGTTTCGGAGAAAATTTATTTTACGCTAGCTTTTAAGCTGAAGAACCATGTTATTCAAAACAGCTTTTTTGCTGTGGTAACGATGCAATAAATAGTTAATAGTGTTCCTGAATCACATCATAACACGAAATTAGGGCAGCGTCAGCAATTCGTTGAGATTTTTGTGTACAGGATTGTGCTGCAACCTCTTGTTCCTGTCCCTCATTTATGTTCTCGGTCGCATCATGATCATAACAAACTAGTGACTTCTGAAACATTATGAACTGAGGTTCCCCTTTAATCACTCTGTACCTTACTCCCATAAATATTATTCCAGTTCTCTGAAAATTCATGAAGACATGACCGTAATGACCAACATGTATTAAAAAAAAACAACCATCTCCTTTTTTAAAAGATCAATACGCTTCGTCCCTAGATTCGTGTTTCCTTACCATGCAATAAATTTCTCAAACAGCTTCATGTCAAACTCTTTTTCACTGATCAACGTTGCGTTTCAGTCCTGAAGCTGTTTAATAAACACTGAATTGTAATGCTCTATTCGGAGATGTATTCATTTTGTACGATACTATCTGGCTAGAAGTTTAATGCTGATTCATTCTCAAGGTGATTCTGTTGGCCTTGAAAACGCCATTAGCGTCTTAATCCCGGTGATGCTAAGAACTACGTATCTTTCCGCTTGTCCGTTTCATTCATTCAATAGTCATTAGGGCAAGACACAGAGCGCTCGAATGAACATGGACTCTAACATTCTTTGAATCTCTACGTCTTAATTTCACGCTTCAAATGATTGATTAACAGTTTCGACGTTCAGCAGAAACATGCCACAAACGTCTCAGCTTCGAAACGACGATTGTGGCATTTTGTTAAATTTTGCGGTTCATACTCTGTATACGAACGGTGCGTGATTTACTGAGCCACTAAAAGTCTTGCTTGGAAAGTAGTATTATTGAATTACTGTGCTTAATTCGTCATATGAGTAATGAGTAATATTTTATAAGTTAATAATGAAATATGTATGCTCTTATCTATTACTATATGGTTGTTTCTTTAAAGAAATATTACTACTATGCAATACCGGCGAATGAAATCAGTTATTAAATAATATCAAAAATGTTTAATATTCTATTTTTAACAATAAAATATTATAAGAGTCAGCTTACTAACGGCACTGGAGCACACTACTAACCGTGGATGGCGTTTATGTCTGGTAACTGTTTTCCTCAAATGCATAACACTTTTTTTTCCTCATAACCGTGTCACATTTCGTTTATGTACCAAATATTTCTTGAAGATTTAAGTTTAAATTTGGTCTCTGGGGTCATACGGTTAGGCTATAATATTACAAAATAGACAACCTGAGAATTTATTCTTTCCCGGCTTACAGCTGATAAAAATTCTTATCCCGTGAAGAACTTCTACTAAAGCCAACCGTCTTTGACGCTGCTCTCGAACATTTTATAAGCCATGCGGAAATTACCGCAATGGTATTACAGCAGACATTTAGAAGAAAGCTTTACAGATATCTTGTTAACTATAGCAGAGCACTCTCTCCACTTACGGATAATTTCATCGGAAGAGCTGAGTTATTCATCCAGCTTAGACACGATTCTAAACCAAACAACATGAACGATCCATGAACGTCACATGGCATGGGTTAGTTCTACACAACGACGCTTTATCATACTGAGGTATCCGGGCAAAAGGAGAAATGCTTTTGAGTTGTTACTTATTAGCTACAGTTATGGCTGTTATTAGTTTTCAGCATGGCGGCAAAGTAATTATTACCAGACCCAGGAAATATTGTTAAACTACACAACTAAAGAGCAAACAAACTCGTATTGAATTGGAAATGAATAGTAATATATTTTTAGTGATGTAATGTTTGACTGGAATCACTGGCGTTGGTGGGAGGGAACACATGCCAGCCGATGTGAGCGGAGCGAACTGGCCTTCGCGCAGCTGTCGTCTTTTTTTTCCACGACCGGCGATAAGCGGAAGGAGAGGAAAATAAACAGCGAAGAGGACGATTGCTGTGGCCGCCGGCTGGCCGGCAGAACCCGTTCTGGTTACGAACCGCAGAGGCGACGCCATGCTGTCTGCCGCGCCAATGACGACTACAAAAAGAACGCAGCCAAACTACCTGTGGCGCGGCTCGCGGCTCCCGGCAAGCCGCCACGAGCGGTAACCCTGAGCAGCCTTCGAACGTCGGTAAGCTTTATTAGCTGCACAGTGGTGTAAAACGGGGAGTCGTCCATACTTCCGCCAGAAATAGATTAAGAAAAACGAAGTTCTAAATGGCCGCAAAGAAATCTGAAGGCCTGTCAATTGTTGTCTCACTTAAATGCCTATGCAGTTTGTAGCCTCTCTACTCTTATGATATTTTTACACAACTTTAAATAAGTTGCAAAGAAAATATACCTTCCATTTGATAGTTAATTTCTCCGGTCGTGAGCTAATAGTAGCTATTTAATTAGAAACTGCAAAAGTATGAGGGTCATCCCAGAAGTAAGGGCCTTACACTGATGAATCAGAATTAAAACAAAGATTGTCGTCTGTTTTTCAGTATAGTCATTTCTGAACTCCAGAAAACTCTTCCATCAAGGTTTCAACAGTTTTATTCAAACCACAAAAAGAAGATTTTTCCAGGGCGTTAAATCATGAAATGGCGACGCATATGACATTGACATCTGCCTGAAACACTCGCCAGACAGAAACTTTTTAAGATTTGGAAACGAGGGGAAGTCTGAAAGGATGAACAGGGGATTTTGCGGTACTAAGTGAAGTCTATATTCATGACTGCAGCCATCGAAATGAGATGGATGATGCTGGAATTTTCCTGATAAAAAATCATCTGTTTTTTAACAACTTGCTGCATTTCTTTTCATTGATAGCTGCTCGTTATTGCTTCTCAAGGTGAGCATAATATGACCCTCCCCCATTGTGGTATTCTACTTTTTCAGGAAATCTGGAAAACTTACTCCCTCCAAATTCCCTAAAAAAAAAAAAAACACACATACCATCACTATGCCTCCAGAAAAAACACCTTGGTGGTTTTTAAGTGAATGGATAACTGTCTTACCTCCAATTCATTGACTGCTGCTTTGGTTCTGTGGTAAAGTATGGGGCCAATGACTACTCTATAGTCACAAATCGTCCTATTACTCTACTGGACTGACATCAAAGAGGACCAGATAATCTGGAGATATGTGCTTCCTCTCTAACTTTTGATCTGCTTCAGAAGTTCCTGCACTCAACAGGCGGAAACTATTCTCTGTCCAAGTAACCAATTACGATCTCAGAATGCGATCTACCGTAGTACTTTGAAAACCCGATATCTCACAAATGTGCCGAGCTATTCACTTTTCGTCTGCAATCTCCAACTCATCTTCCCTGCCCACATTTTGCTCAGTGATTTTCTCCACTTGCCTTCCTGCCGGATTACAGTCTCGTAAATCCTCACCTCCGAGAAAAAGAGATCCAACCGCATCCGTACCGATCTGTGAACATGACCGTAAACAGAGTTCATATATTATTCTAATTATAAGAAACAAATATACAAGTGAAGAAGTGGTCGCCAGATCATTACTAATATGAGAATTATGTTTGACGTTGGGACATCCAGAAATAACTTCTTTTAAATTTTGATGAGAAGTGTAAATATCACTCTTTTTTTCAGTGTCAAATACTTTAATGGAACATTAATTCCATACCTCGGTCAAGTTGGTCGTATAAATAATCAAGATGCGATCATTTCATCTTGTGTCTGTAGCTGGGTTGTCCGCTATTGGCGAGTACTATTAACCCAAATACTTTAAGTGGACAATGCTACTACAACTGATTTCTAATATAAATATAACCTTTAGACGTAACAAAGTACAACGGTATGCGACTTAGTAAAATAAAGCTCGACAGTCTCTTCCATGACGTCTTCTTGTAATGTGGTGGGGTTAGCTTCGACCGCTTTTCCAGTAGCAAGGTACTCACTATGCTCATTTGATAACAGGCTAAGCGGGCACGTATTGGAGTTCCGGATGTTCAGCCCCTAGTAACCTACCCTGTTGGTCTGGCGCGTTATAAGAGATGTCTCCCGGACGCGGGAAGGAGCAATTGGCTCAAGTTCATATCCGGTCTCACTATCAGCCGTTCTAATTAAGGTTCTTAGGTGGTGTTCCTTAATCACTGACGTGAATGTTGGGATGTTCGCAATCTCTAGTTCATCGGCTACGCAAATGACACGACAGAAATAAAATTTATTTTACAGAAGATAGCTAACACAGTTCATAAATAGCTGGCAACAATAGAGATCCCCACTAGTCTAGAGACCACGACGGTGATGCGAATCCTGTTACGAATAGACCTATCCTTTGGGACTATAAAGCCATGAAGTTAAAAAAATGCTTTTATTAAAAATCATCGGGTTTTAAGGCCAAAACTAAAGGTGTAGCTACATTCAAGAACTTGATTGACACCACCATAAAAAACTACAAGTTACCCAAACAAGAATCTATTGATGCTGCAGATGGAAATGTAGCAATAAGTGATGTCACGACGGTTTTCACCGAGCATGGTGGATGAACGGTTAACGTTCTGGCCTCGCATTCTGGAGGACGCGGGTTCGAATTCCAATGCGCGCATCCAGATTTGGGTTTTCCATGGTTTCCCCAAATCACTCCAGATGAATGCCGAGATGCTTCCTTAAAAAATGCCATGGCCGAATTCCTTCCCGTTCCTTGTCCCCAACCCCATTCCCCCTCTAATGACCTTAGCCGTCGACGAGGCTTAAAGCCATAATTAAAAAAAAATAATAATAATAAAAAACGAGGTTTTTTCTGCTGAATCCGAACTCTTATAATCGACGTTACGTCATAAATAAGGAGTACTATTTTCAGACTGCAAGGGCTCGGAATACCGGATCTAACAAGGCTCTGTGTAGAGCCACTAAAAGTTTACGTACTTACATAATGCGCAACAACCAGTCAGGCTTCGTCATGACGGAAATTGGAAATTTGATTTCTGATCACGTATAGTACACCTGTTCTAAGCCGTATAACTATGAAAGAAATTCAAGCCGCTGTCTGCCTATTAGCACGCGAGACGTAGCATTAACATTAGGAGTTCTGAAGCCTCTACCTAATTAGCAGTGAAGAATAATGCGATACTTAGCTGATATCATCAAAGGCATGTTATTTCTATCGAAAATATCGTTGCTTGTTACTGGTTGAGTGAAACAGTACAACTAGCTCGGGACGAATAACTGCATTCCACAATTTTTCGAAACATTTGGTCCAATAATGCCTATTACAATTTTATACCGAAGATTAAAAACTCTCTACAGAATGTAAAGATGGCTGCAAGCAGCTGTTTTTTATTTTATTTTTAACTTTCTGGCAGATAAACAAAAAAATGTCCTAATACATACGTTCTTAAATATTACAAGGTTTTGATCACTTTAAAACAATCACAAAGTATGCATAAATTAGATGGGAATGAGCAGAATCTCTCAATAAGTACTAAAATAAGGAACTTTCAGTACAAAAATCTCTGTGACTGAATTTTAGGAAGCATTACTTGTCTCAGCATTAGTTGTCCAGTCTCTCTCTCTCCCCCTCCCCGTCCCCCGTTTCATGTATTGTAAGTCTTGACTGTATTAATTTATGCTGTTGCAATATACTTATTCAGCTTCCACTAGTATTATTTCATGCCGTTTTCCACATACTTATTTAGATTCCATTAATAATTAGTTTTTATTGTTCTCTTATACTTCTTAAACATTCAATGGCATTATTTTGTGCCACTTACTTGCAGATTCAGGAATTATTCATCCATATAATTAGGATTTGAATTAGTATTTTAGTTATTAACTTAGGTAAATTTCGAAATAAGTTATGTAAAATTTAAATTTATCTAAAGTGTGAATTAATGTTTTATAAACACGTGATATAATGTAAGAGAGGGGTTGACAGCCTACTCTTGGCAGGTTAATTAAACCTTTAAATAAATAAAGTCATCTGATAATAATCCAGAGCACAATATTGCATTGAGAAAAAATGCTACATCACTGCAGCGACATTATCAAGCAAAATTCTTCATAATCCATACTGGTTCCGCTACAGCATAGACAAATTTTCTCCAGCCTTCGACTGATGACATTTAACGAGTACTAGGCACCTTCAGCTGTAACGTCACTTGATGCTCCATCACAGTGAAGCCTAATTACTGGGGGCGGGGGGGTGTTTTCGTAGCTTACCAGAGTTTCATAAAAATATATTCCCTTCATGAACCTCCATATTGATTTTTTTTTCTCCCTGAATTAAAAACTTTACACCGCGTCCGAATCAAAGTTATTACTGCTGGGGTGGGACTGTCGTCAAGGAACGAGAAAAAAAGCAACTAGAGCTTTTACTGATAAACTATCAGGAATTCTTCTGAAGTTTTAACCAGGATTGGTTTTATATTTACGTTCACTGCGTGCCCGATTTAAAAAGACACAAATGACCACATTTTCATTCATCTAATCTCACTGCCGGAGTGTCAGATAAAAACATGAAACTACGGACTTGAGTTCACCGTAGAAATGAAACATCTGTCCTAAACAAGCTGACTCACTCGCATCGACAGTTTTAGCAATGACGCGCTGTCTCGCCGATATCACCGATTTCGGCAGAGGAAGCCTTCGACGACACGACAGTAGCTCGTAAACAAAGTAATTCTGCTTAAATTGGGTTTGATTAGACGAAACGCGAAGAACTTGTTTTTTCCGACGAAATGCTTATTGGGATCGATTAGAATATCTGGACCAACTCGGACAGACGGCCTCCAGATTTTTCAACTTCTTCAGAAATCTGGCCTAACTTACGGAACAGAACTAATCTCGAATACAAGACACTGCGACAGTAGCGGAAGGTCAGACAAAGCATCACCTCATACTTTGTCTTACCAAATCCTAATGATATAGATGAATAACTCGTGACTCAGAAAGTTAGTGGCACAAACTAATGCTATTGGTCGAAGAAGTATGAGAGACTAGTACAAATTAATTATGTGGTGGGAGTGTGTCAGAAAATGTACTTGCTACCTTGAGTAGTTAGTAAAACATGACAACTAGCTGTTTCAATCTAAGCGAATTTTGAACGAGAAAAGTCTGAAAATAACTCTGCCTGAATCAGAGACGGTTATGCTACTTGAAAACCGAGTAACATGATATTTCACGAAAATTTTCTTACAAATTCCAAAATGAAATGACGTTCTGCTGATACTGTAAATTTATTTCGTTGTTCCCTCAATGTATCGAGGAATAATAGGAATGTGTTTAAAGTGGACTAGGACAGCTTTAGGCTGGGAACTATAATACTAGAAAGCCACCATAACAGACTGAAAGAGTGATACTCAGCGCTGCAGTATCTAGCTTGATCTTAACTACACATTGTAATATGTGTATTATTGACTTGGAATTCTCAGGATTCAAAGGAAATGCCAAATATGAGGACATCTGATAAGTGCTCCGAATCGATAGAAATTCTGTCGGCAAGTTTCGGAACATAAAATTAAACTAAAATGTGTTTATTATCGTTGTCTAGTTTATTTTATTATTATTATTACTTTGGTTAAATATCGATACAACCAACAATGTACAGAGATTAAGTTGTGGTGTAATCCAAGATACTTTGACACAGTCAACGGAGACATCCAGAATTTGGTTTGGTTAGGTTCGCGAGCGACGATTCTAGTTTATTAAAGAAGTGGTACTCACGTAGCTGATCATGGGTATGTTGCGGGATTGCGCTACGATGGACTCGACGTAGCAAGGCCCCTCCGGTCCTATGAAGACAGCCACTCCCTCGCAGATCATATCCGTCATCACCTTGGTGGCCAACACTGTGTCCCCTTGCGTGTCACTGTAGTTCAGCTGCAGGTGCACGTTAGGCAGTGTATTCTTGTCATTATTCACCTGAGGAAGAAAAAAGAGCATGATTTGTACCATCTAAATGTTATTCTGGTCCCTTTTCTGTTAGTATATAGTTTCAGTATATTAATGTATAATCGATGCATTCCACCTGTATTTTGAACTGACTGGTGGAATTTATTTTTGAATCCTCGTTTTCGCCATTTTACGCGTAAGGACCACTGGAAGGGAGCTAAGCTGTAGCAAAACAAATTACAATCGAATTAGTAGTCCTCTACTGCGGTGGAGTTACACCTGATAAAGCACGTAAAAAAATAGGTTAAGGTTACAAACAAAGAAATTACAAAATCTCTTGGCTCATTTATCTACGACAATTTAGTTTTTATAAATTGGTTTCAAACTGGGTAGACTTGTAATGATTAAGGAAATACGTCGACGTCTTTTTTTATGCACTATCACCACTCGTTATTTACATAATAATTGATTCCAACACAGTACTTTGTGCATAGACTCTTGTGAATAACGAGAAAACTCAGAATACTGGAGTTCTGGTTGAAATGATTAATTGTTGAAAGGTATCAAACGTAGTTGAGAACTCTCTCTTTGTGATCTTTCCTCAATTTGCGGTATATATTAAGGAACAAGCTCTCATGAGCGTTTGCACATCACCGCTAAACTAACCGATTAATGCTCATCACAGTTTAAAAGTGTTACCCTGTCAAAAATTTGAAGATAGGATGTGACAGCAGTTTTTGTCATCAAGGTAAATGCTCCATCCAGCAACAAGGCAACAATGCGGTTAAAATTCATATTTTATTCTTATTTTAAAATTGATATAACGATTTTTAATTGCTTGGCGTTTAGATTTAAATTTTTTATAGCTGCGACAAACAGTTTAAGAAAACTCAAGCAAGCGTAACTTGGAATAATAACAGTATAGAAAGGAAATTAGTGGAAGAACATACTCTTCCGCTACAATCTGCCTTTTATCTGTTACTTAAAATTTCTCTAATCAATTTGGTAACGCTATTAGCTAAAATTTTCTTTACGATATTAAGTCATTTGCAATGATATAAACTACTAGACTGACTTTTTTGCACTTATTAAAAGCTAGATCATTAAATACACATAACCTAAGCTAATCAAATGGCTATCATTTATCTGTGAACGGTGTAAGATATTATCTGTATCAGTGAAAAAAGTATTTTCTTATCAGAGATTGGAGCATCATCCAAAGCTTCTACTAGTACCACTCACGCAGGAGACAAATTTCTAACAACTCCAGCCAACCATTATCCTATTTATTATTGTGGTTACTTTAAGTCTAGCTGCCAAATGGAGACCCAAGACCAACACATATAAATGGTTACTGTGTTGTATATGATAGTAGTATTTACTGGCATCATTTCTTTTTTACATTTATTGTTCTTACTGTCTGAATATGAATCGATCATCACATTTCATGTTGCTAGCTTGTAACGAGACTGCTGTGTCAGACTCGTACAACTTTATAAATAGCAACAATAATTCATATTGATAGGAGGGCTGGAATATTTTGTTCGAAAGTATTTTCGCTTTAAGTCTGGGAGGTAGCCACCTGTAACGGTGAATCGAGACCCTTTCACACCTGAACTGGGTAGCAACATATCTCTCACAGCGAGGAAAAGCCCGCTTATCTGCAGCAGCTATCGCCTGACTGACCCTTCTCCGGTCAAGTGGATAATTCGGCTGGACAATCTATTGTGCCGTGAGATGATATTCCCGCAAACTAACGGAAAAATTTGGGTGGCTGAAGCAAAACTTGGTGAAGGTCGGATATTATCGGGGTGAGGCAGTTATGGTAGATCCAAGTGGGAATCACGTGGCAGTGAACTCCCAATGAACGGGCATGTTACAAAATAATAACGAGCTGTTAGGTGTGTTCTGGGTCCACATCTCCTACCAGCCCACGGATTGGATTTCGATGGAGTTGGAAGGCATTCCGATCCAACATCGCGAAAGAAGGTCTTGCAGTGGTGTCTAGCGGAGAGACAGGTCACGCCATCGCCGGGTCTGCGATTACGACGAGACTTAGAACTGGACGATTTAAGCCATGTCTGGCTTGCGGTACCTGTTGCCGTTGTCTGAAGGAAGTGTGCGTGCTACCACCATTGGTGCCACAGCTGCTGCATAAACCGTAAAGACCTTCAGCCATTAAAAAGAACTCAGTGTTACGCATTCCTCGACCCGTGAATGCCTCTGAGCAAAGTATCACCCGACAATCTTTCCAAGCGTATTATTAGCCGTAGCAACCTGATTTGATACGGGAATACTGTTATAAATTCATTTAAATCAGAAAATATTACTTTAATTAAGTCCAAGACTTAATGGCGCCCTCTTTGAATTCATTTCTATAGGCTTGTATTTGTGAACAGCTTTATAAATAAGCATCTTGACGTAGTGCTTAAATTTCACATAAATATGTCACTGTTGTTTGCTTAGAATTATCGTCTTACTCCTCATATTGTAAGACTCGGTGTTAATTTTTGTTTGAACATTTGATTTATGTATTAAATTAATTGTAAAGTTCACCGACGTCTGTAGGCATTCAATGTTTAATTTGAATAAATCTGTCAGGTTATGGCTCTACATTAGTAATGCAAGATAGCATATCACTTTGCACCCTCTTCCTATTTGATAAAATTAAATGATCAAAATTATTAAATTGATAAGACCAACAAAATCATTAATATTAAAATTAATAAAATAGTAAATGGGATGCTTTAAAGATAATTACCCAGCAAACCCCTTCTATTACCACAAGCTGTTAATATTGATGACATTCACACGCGAATATAAAATATGTGAACACCAGGCGGTTTTCAGGGTTGAATGTTGTTGATGTTGTTACACGAATATCTGTGAGCAATTTATACAATACCCCTTTTGTATTAACATCTTATAATTGAAATGTGCCATGAAGGAAATATTAGGTGGTAGACTGAGTTACTTTGAGGAATAGGAAAGGTCTTTCAGACAAATATCAACCAGAATCGATTAAAAGGCATTTGCGACTATTTTACGTAATACTGGGAGAGAAGCTGCAGATCAGAATTGCAGAGAGGCTAAGGCAATGAACACAGTAAGTAGAAATAATGTGGTGTTAGCAGTCTCACCTCGTCGATGGCCATCTTGACAGCGCCGGAGACGGCGATGCCCTGGCGGTCCTTGAGGTTGCCCCTTGTGGCGGTCATGTATCCGATAGTGAGGTTCCTGAGGATGTGGCTGGAGGCCTGCGAGCAGGCGAGGACCGCCGCGACCACCAGCACCAGAGGCAGCAGCCGGGGCGGTCCGGGGCACATGGCCGGCGCTCACCCCGCTCCTACCTGCAACACACACGACGCATATAACATCATCGATAACTAATACAACATCAGCAGGCAAATCCGCGGCTACGTCTCGCAACAGTTCGCACTGATTTTACAAGAGCTAAAATCCCATTCACACACATTTTTTTTTTTTTTTTTTTAAATATAATTGTGATAGTTCAGTGGTAAGACGTCTGTCTCGAAATTAAAGTTTTCCTTTTTATCCACAAATAAGGTACGGAATTATGTTCTGGTGTTCATCATTAGATGCATTAAGTGAGGTCCGGAGTCTCTCAGGGAAATGTCAAATAAGTACTGAGAACGACTGCGGTTTGTTACAAGCCGAATTTGTTAACATAATAGCCTCGTACGAAGAATTGATGCAACCCATTATTCCTCACAGACGGATCGAAAACCACTGGAAATAATAGAGTAGGAGCGGCATATTTCTGTCCCAACACAGGTAAATCGACTCAATTTTCGCTACCCGAAGAGGCATCCATCTATACAGCTGAAGCAAAAGCCCTGCTGGAAGCCATCAGATATAGCCAAAGCACCAACATGGACAAAGTCGTCATCCTGACGGACTCCCTCAGTGTACTAAAGAGCTTACAAAATACTACGTGGAATAGCCATACTCAAACTATTGTACTGGAAATTCTACAACAACTGAAACAGAACCGGGAACTTGGTATTACGACTACTCTGATGTGGATCCCATCTCACAGCGGCATCGAGCATAACGAACGGGTGGACGCCCTGGCAAAACAAGCTATCCATGAGGGAGAGGTAATCAACATGCAACTCCCGATCTCGGATATAACACATAATATCAAAGTAAGAGCCAAGGAAAAATGGCAAGAGGAATGGACGATCTCCTCAAAAATCAAAGCCTCATATTATGCAACCATTCAACCGAACATATCTCCAAAACCTTGGTTTTACAATTGGAACAGTAGCAGACGATTAATCACTACGATATCGAGAGCCCGTTTTAACCACGGTAACTTCCCCAGCCACCTACACCGAATAGGGTTGAGAGATTCCCCATACTGCGACTGCTCAGACCAGGCAATAGGAGACATCAATCACATAATTTTTTCATGCAATAAATACCAACAACTCCAGGACCAAATGATGAAAGATCTTGCCACGAACGGCTTCCCCTTTCCGACAAACGTAACCCTCCTACTTTCCAGCAACAACAAAGTAGTACTTAGCATCCTCGCCAGATACTTAAAAGACGGAGGGATAGAATTCTAACCAATCTTGTAAGCTAAAACAGGAAAAGACTATACTTCAAACCTAAAGCCCAAACCACAGCACAACCTCACTTCTGCGCAAGCACAACAACTAGTTTGGCAAAATTAACAGTATCCTCACCAATCTACCGATTGAGGCCAACACCAGATAGATCAACCCTCTACAGATTATTTGTCAAAGAAATACGGCGATTTAGACTAATCAGTAGAAAATAATGGATATACAGAACCGCCGATTACTAAGTCTAGTTGATGTATCGTCTAGCAAAGCTTTTTAGATTATGGTACTTAAGAAGGCACTTGAAATTTGAATATTGTAAATAGCATATACATTCCACAAGATTGTAATAAGTTTTACCTAATATAGATAAGGAAATGTGTAAATAGATAAGTTACGCAAATGGATGTAAGAAGCTTTGTAAAAATGTAGATTGGCTGTATGGTCTCTAACCAAATGCCATTAAAATTAAAAAAAAAAATAAAAAAAAACTGATTGTTAGTATCTATTAACCAACATATTACTACAATCTGTATACAACAACGATAGTGATTTATATTTCTAAACGATATGCATTCTTTACCAGCTTTTAAAGGTGTCAACAGAAATAAAATACTTTTTTTCACAGAAAATTAAAACTTTAATATAATTAAATTTTGCAAGGGAAACTGATGGAATTTACATAACATTTGTGAAGAAATACACTTGGGCAGGACAAATACGGATATGGTAGAGAGATGCTTTGAAGTCTTGCTTGTACTGGAGAGGGCGATGAGGTGATAAACCAGGAAAGTGAGCGAATGGTAAAACTTTTTTTCTTTCTTTTATTTTTGGCATTTACGTTATCGGCCATACAACCAGCCCCATTGATACTGTAATTCTTCCGAATTGATATTGGCAATACATTACAGACATAATATTTAGTTAATCGATTACGGGATTCGATGAAACACTGCAGGTACCAAATATAGAATTTTGACGGAATGTAGCAGCCTTAAGGAAATTATTGTAGAACGAAATCTGTAACATAAAACAGAAGTAAGTCGTTGGAAGACAGAAGGCCGATGAAAAGAGTTCCGGGAGTATGTAATACCTGACTGTATCTTAGGGAAAATTTAACATTACTAAGTGAAATGGAAGAGGCGATAAAGACTGTAAACCAGAATTTGTTTTCAAGCTTAAGGGCTATTAAATTTTTCAGCCATTTATATAAAAAGTGAAAGAATTTAAAGAAAAGCTTTCTCGTAGTGTAATAGCAGGTGTGTAGGGAAATCAACACCAGGAGCATGTGCTCTATGGCAATTAATAATAATTATTTTAAATTAATTAAATTAGTGTCTGTTAGAAATGTGTCGTTGCAAAATACCAAGCAAATTGTTGACAAATTTAGTAGTATTATGCTTATATAGAAGATATGGGAGCAAAAAAGTATAATAAAAATAATCTTTCATTACATCGACTCTGCACACGGTAAATCCGTGATGATGTTACAAACTTTCAGGGATGATGAAGAAGGGTAAATGTCTCATTTTGAAGTAAGGAACCCTGATCCGGAAACGGCAAAGTTATAATGTTATTCAAGTTCTGCCTTAGCCTCGCGCAGCGCTCAAAACTGAGAAGAGAGCAGAAACAATAGTGAACAACAGTAAAAGACGGGAATCTTGTAGGCCAATATTTAAATAGATGGATAGTCTCCAGTTGCTAAGCATTTACATATTCGAAACTATTCTGTTTTTTTTTTAATTATATCATAGATTAAGATGCAGCTCAAATAATGAGTTACATGAACATTACAAAAGAAATAAATACGATTTACATATTATGCAAATAAAAGCTACCTTAAAATGTATCAAAAAGACTATTTCACTTAGGGTTTAATATTTTCAATAAATTACCCCATCATATAAAAATAAAGTGAAAATTTTGAGAAATTGTTAATGCCACATCCTCAATAACATCTCCTTTTACTCTGTAAAAGAATATTTGAAATGTATTATTCGAAGTGATTAATAAAAATATCTCAATTTATAACTAACGTGTCTTATATAATTATGTATAATGTTTAAAATTTAGAAGACACATAAAATATTACTACAACTACTAATACTACTACCACTACTATAAAGATCAGCTAGTCGAACGTGAATGGATAAGGCTTTTAGATGCTCTACTAGAACTTTACCTCTGGCAAATATTACTTCGTATGCTTCCTCTGAGAGGATCTATCCAACGTTCGGGCTGTGGATTTAGTTAAGCTTAGTCAGTCCATATTTCACACATTCTGTATTTTACTCAAAGCACTAAGTACAAACGTAAACTTCGCTAAACAACTTAGGATTTGTCAGCAGGTACATCCTGACACTGTACCGCTCTGTTATAGGTGACAAAACCGAGTTTACAGTTCAACGGTGCGGAGCAAGAAGATTACGACAGACCATAATATGTCTAAAACTTTGGGCTATACAGCCGTTTCAAAAATATTCCACTACTTTGTATCCTTATTTCATTTATGTATTACTGTTTCATTTATGTATTATTTATGTATATAAAACAGCACATAAGATTGTATTATAAAACTCGACGTAGAACAGATTTTTCTGAGTTCAAAGAATTCAATCAAGAGATAATGAATGCAAAAATATTGAAGAATTTCAATAAATATGAGAAAGGCATCTTACGCATCATTTTTAGACGAGCTATCATGTAACAGTTTTTTTTAAATACAGTTGATGAAGTGGTAATATACTTTCATGGTTCAGAATTTCAATAAGCAGCACCTGTTTATTGGAAATGCGAATAAGAAACGGTAAGGTAAATTCAACTATACCCTGAAAAAGTGTACTTACGGTATATATCATTGTAAAGAGACAAGAAAAGAAACTAATTTGTTCACATTTCATTTCAGTAGACAACTCTATCTTAGAGTCGTCTTATATAAGGTAAACAAATCATTTACGTATTATAACTGGTCTAATGATTATCGGTTTATTTCGGGCTTGTTCAATATAATATTTTTATTATATACATTATCCCATCAAAATTTTAGGGGATGAGAAACAAAGTTGATGAGTTGCTGGATCACATAAATGGACTGAATGCTATTAACAGATGTTTTACGTTTGCCTGAACACTATAAACCGCAGAAGTAAATATTTTCAATATAACCGACTATAATTTAACAATAATAGGAACTTTTACCAGAGTAATGATTTTAAAGTTAAACGAATAGTAAATGTAAAATCCATAGGTAATTTTACAAATTGCCTAAACATTTAAAAAAAAAAAAAAAAAAAAAGAACAGGAAGCGCACTTAGAGTTCATAAGATATGAATGAAAAATTACTTTGAATGTTGTTTCCCCGGAAAAACGGAATAGTGCTTCTAAAGCTGGAAAAAACCACAGATAACTGTGAACATTAGAATATCATGTATTTTTAAAATAAAGCTGTGCGTTGGCTCTAGGATTAGTCACAGTGTTAATATTAAAGCTCATTATAAGCAATAATAATGAGAAATATTTAGTGAACAACTAAAAAGGTGAACTACAAACAGAAGATTCATTACTTTGGAAATAAGATTAAAACAGGATGGGATATCGTGGAAAAGCAAACGGAAAAAAAAATAATCAAGTCAGTAAAGACATATTTACCAAACCATGTTCAGTAGAATACAACCTCTCAAATGATGATTTATATAATAAACATTATTTATGTACTGCTGATACTTTTTACTACCAATAGTTTAGTGACACTCAGTATTGATTTCATTAAGAGAAATTTCTAAAAAAAAAAAAAAAAAAGAGAGAGAGAGAGAAGTTGACACTACATCTGTAAACTTAGCTACACCAGAAGAAATAAGAGTAAATGTTCGACTAGTTACGATGGGATTTCCAGCAGATTAATTAAACTTTGCTCCACAGAATTAAGTAATGTACCAAGCTATGTGTTTAAGATATCTCTATTTCAGGGTACTTTCCCAGATAGGCATAAGTGTGCTGTAGTTAAATCACTCTACAGAAAAGAAATGAAGGACCATACAAAAACAAATTACAGCTTTAAATGCCAACTAAACTATAGTAATAGTGGAAGATATGCATGTATTTGACATCTAAAAATTAAAATAATGCAGCTTTTGTGCTGAACGAAAAACGAGACACAAGTAAACGTTTATTAATTGCAAATAATATTATTATTTTCTGGAATACCGCGTTGTTTATATGCTTTTATAAGCTTTCGGCTGAGAAATTGTAGCCTTTGTGAGAAATTCCCAGAAAATTCCGTTATTATTAAGGAAGAAAGCCGCGGAAGCCTAAGAAACCACAAAAATATCATTGCGGGCCCGGAAACCAAGTAACTGATCACAGAAAGTGAGTCATGACGAAATCCATACACAGTCATCCAGTTTCCTTTGTATCATTTAAGAAGATTGTAGCGTATCTTGTTAATAAATGTAGCCGAAACAGCCTTAATCGATGAATATGAATTAATTACGTAAAAAGTCTGAGTGCGTCGGAATAGCAGATTTTAATGAACTACAACTAACGAATGTATCCTCAAGCACATGCGGAACTTATAGAATGGGCAAAAGTACCTCTCGGGGTCACGGACGAATATAAGTTGATGGACGCAGCTTTTTGATAAGCGACGACAAAGGTCGTTTGGAGTCACAGGCACAGATGATAGAAAAGTTTGCTTTGTGCCCCAGAACGCTTTGTTCAGTGCTGATACTGTAAGAATGGCCGTGCGTCACAGGTGTTCACGTTTGGAGACGAAAACAGAAAAAAAACGAACACCTATCTTATAAATACGAGATATGTGCTCCCATTGGAAGTTACCTCTTTCAGTCCTGAAACGGGAAATAAATAATAATTGTGGAAAACAGATCTGAGTACGATTGTGGGTGCTTGATGTAGGAAATCTTTCTTTCAGGTTCTTTATAATTTATTATAGAAAAATTTAGAACTATTGAATTTGTAAAATAGGTTGTAAATAACCCTAACATGAAGTGTAGTTTCTTGGTACATACATAGGGCCTAAGTTCTAAAATTTCTCTTTCTTGCAAATGATTTTTTAGTCAAAGTTTTGTATAATAGTCATGTCAACATGAGTTTAATCAATGAAAATGTTGTGTTATGATGAATAACCTGACACACCTATTCAAAAGGTGGATGAACAAAGAAATTTCAATGGATACAATAGACAGTGGGAAACCACTTCTAAAGGATATCTTAAAGTCATGTAATCTTTTAAAATTACTTACTGAATTATTTCTTCTTCCCAGGTAAAATATTGGGAATATCTGGATAGGGAATACCCGGGGAGGAGTCGTTAGTACTAATGAAATATTCTATTAGTGAATATGGAATGACAGAAGTCTTGGCAGGCTAGCCTGGACGGTGAGCGGCCAAAGCTCAGAGCTGGGATGCGGATTATTTCGTTCGCCCTGCCAAACAGATTTCGGTTTTCCATGATTTCCCGAAATCACTCTAATGAAATACCGGGATAGTTCATCAAAAAGGCCATGGCCGACTTCCATCTCGTCCTTTGTCTCAAATCCTTTCCCACCTCTAATGATCATAATGAGACAAAGAATTTTTTTTCTCCATTTCTCACACTACTGACAGAATAAAAGCTTTTAAAGCTAGCAGTAAATTGACGTATTTGAAAACATTATCGTCGGAAACACTACCGATGGCAACAAGCATAATTAAAGCAGGTGCAAATTTTAATTTAGTTGGTTACTGATTAAGTAAAAAAATAATTTGTGTCTTGGAAAAAGCTGTTTCTCTCATAAACAGGCTGAGCGCTGCGGTTACCTTTCTAACACGTGGGATTTGTAAATTGATCTCCAGTTACTATTTGAATTCAGACAATAACGACTTACATTTTACAAAATGGGCCTCGGCCTCATCCTCTGAGAGATTATATACCAGTAACAAATTTTAGATCAGATATATGTTACCAATCTTTACCAGTTTTCATATTATATATCTATAATTTAACGGGACAATCAATCCAAACGTGGGTATCGATTTTACAGATAGGAGAGCAGAACACGCTGCCAGCGAAAAAATCAGTGAATGCGGTGAAGGGCTTCTGTGATGCGATACTCTACTGTCAAGTTTTGAGTCTAACCGCATCATTTGATGTGACGGCTGGATGCCGTTAAGGTAGTGAACACCTGGTAACGGAGCTCCGTATCCTGTTTCTGGTGCAGTCAGTGATTCAATTTTCAACTTTTATCACGTGCATATTTTCATATAAATTTTTATCACTTATGAGTCTATTCTTATTTATGTGTGAATCTCCCTTTGGAGAGATCTGTTATAAACTGTGGTTCTGTTAGCGTACTGTGAAAGTATCAACAATCAAGACGAGAAGTTACCAAATTTAAGCCTACATTAAAGTCCGAATACTGTGATTGTCTCTTCTGATGAAGTAGCTATTCAGCCAGCTTGCGCCAACGACATTTATTTCAACACTTATGTTGTAGGCAACTTCAAAGGTAACGAGAGATTTTTCGCTTAGTAATTCATACATTAAGGAACTGTACAAGGATCAATTGCTTCATTTTTTGTGTAAATGTCCCTTAATATCTAGCGCCAGCGAATTGTCGCGCAGCATCATTGTCTAAGTTTAGCGAGGTCGATCTTCATGTCACAAATACTCTCGTTATTTCGAGGCCGGGCGAGTTAAGCAAAGATCGACTCTCAGGCAATAGACATAAATTTCAATTAGGGGATAGCACTATTACGAGTGTATAAGAGAAATGAACGAACAAGCAAAGCAAGCCAATTCTTTACTTCAACTCGGCGAAAATTCTGTTGTAGTTTTATTCTGCTCTTGTGTATCGCAATAACTTTCTAACACATTGTCCGATTTTCATTAAAAAAAAAAAAAAAAAAAAAAAAAAAAAAAAAAAAAAAAAAAAAGCCTGTAAACTCGTAAACGGACGATAAATTCATTGTGCAATAAATTGAACGATGGGGTTGGGAGGAAATAAATAACTTCTTTTAGATTTACATATTAGCATATTATTTTATAAATAGAAACCAATTTTTAGGCTCTACAGTAAACATGGCTCGTGTAATGAGGAAAAACACTGTAAGCGTTAGATTTGAAAAATATTAGCACGAAAGGAAAGAATTTGACTGATTATTGCAATATTTTAATTCCAGATATGTTAAAAAGCATTTGATTTGCTCAGGTATATTTGCACACACACAAAATGGAAAGACTACGACTATTCTGTTCAGACTATCAAACTTTTTCTGTGTAAAAAAATACCAACTCCTTTAAGTATGCTTACTTTCTTTCTCTTCTTTAAATTATATCACGTGCCTAGATTTATTTTACAGTATCTTTTAAATTTGCTATATGCACTATCTGTTTACATAGATGGTCAGGAAAAGGTTTTTCTGAAATGCAAGTCCTTTATGCAGTATTTTTACTCACTTAAAATTGAGACCAATAATTTAATGATTTTAAATAAAAATTACCATTCAGCAGCATAGTAAAATAAAACTGAAATCTAGATGCATAGACAAAATAATCTTAGAATTTAAGTTCTACAGCCATGCATCGCTGTGAACTAACATCTCCGTCATCCTGTTCATACTTTCAAAAAATTAAATTTTGTGCAGCTCGGGCATCATACAGGGCAACAAAATTTCTTTTTTTTTCATTATTATTTTTTATATATATGGTGACGGATATTTAAGGCAGCTACATTATGATCAAATCATCATTACCTTTCATATAACAGAAAAACAATGTATATAATATTCTTTCAGACTCTTGGAGAAAAACTTGTTCTTAAAAGTATTATATATTCAGCTGTTATCGATCTACAGAATTATTGAGTCACACTGCAAAGTGTGGACGTTGTGAGGGAATTATTTGGACGATATGAATTAAGTGTTTGTGTCTGATAAATTTGTTTGAGTAAGGGAGCTGTTTTATCTGCAGTTGAAGTGTGGCAGATAACATCGCTGGAGGTGAAGTGAGACCGTTTGTTGCATTTTTGGAGTACTGGAATCGTATGGATTATAGTTGCATAAAAGCTAATAAGACTGATATTATATGTGAGAAAGGCTTAGAATAAGGACATTAATGTTAATTTATGATGTGCATACAGAAATTACTAAAAATCTCAGGTATTTGGGATAATGTTGGTAGTCATGTGAATAAATCCTTTAATAATAATAAAAAAACAAGCATTTGAATAGATAATAATAAAATGGGAAGTACTTCTAAATTATATACTTTTTTAAGTTTTATTTTAGATAATGAAACAATATAAGATTATATGGTGTTATGCAGTTGGTAAAAATAGCGCAGATTTTACATCCATTTGCATGAATCGTACACGCTCTAACGGATAATTGTAAAAGCGAGGAGTAACACCATAAGGTATGCAGTTTGTAATGTAGTTTCGTATAAAAATTATTTCCACTCTCTTCGTAGCACCTTACATTATGAATTGAATAACCATTTTTTTATCAGTACAGTTTCTTTCACGTTCTTATATGCTGACACATCCAGTTGTATTTTAAGTAACGAAAATAAAAGAATTGTGCCTGCCTTACATACTAAACCAGGCTCTCATACCTACAGCTGTAAATGAGCAGTGTGTACCTTGGAAATCTGGCAGTTTCTAAACAATTTTAAAGATAGCTTTTAAGGACAATGGAAATTACCCAAAGGTTTGGATAAAAACGCCCGCGAATTTTCGCTTCTCCTGCATTAAAGGTTAACAAATGTAATAAATACAGCTCTGAAGTTGCTGTAATATGAAATATAACTGCAAATAAACGGGAGGGAATTATTGCATTTTGAGTCACAGATCCAATATCGCAGCAACTACATCAACATTAAACTTGAAAATAAAACCACAGCAGCTGCCCCCGAAGTCTAGCAACACTAAATTAAACCGCCAACCTCAATATCTGACTCGGGATTTTGCAAAGAGAGATAACAGTCCACAGCGGTAATAAACCAACCAAACTACCCCCGAGGATTCGAGGAACAGAGAACTCCTGTGCAACTTCTTTAAGAGGTTGCACAGACACTTCCACCGCAGAACTTGAGATTCACATCTGCGGTACCCGTAAAAGTTAAACCACTACGATATATTTCTATTAAATGATTTTTGTTTATACTTCATGAAAGTAAAAAAATATTGGAAAAAATAAATATCTCGGGGTTTTCCAGACAATTCAGCGAATAAATTTTAAAATCTATAGAAAGACCACGGGATCAACGGGATAAAAAGCGTCGCTGTAGAATCGCGCAAGAGTGTTTACATTTCATCTGGTTTCTAAGAGGCCACATAATTCCATGACAGAATTGGCATCTGTGATGAAGATTTAAGTATTGAATGACTATATGTGAAACGTAATAACCAACGTTTTTGATCTGAACCTCATGTAAATGGAAACTGAAACATTTTGTAATTTTCTGTTTGCAAATGCGAAAAGAAACTAGCTTTAGATGACTAATATGAAAAGAAAAGTTTATCTGTGGCGATGTTTTTTTTAACTCCTCGTCGACGTCATTAGAACTATGAAAGGATTGGTACAAGGAGCGGGAAGGAATTCGTCCATTGCCTTTTAAAGGAAGCATTCCGGTTCGGGTAAACCAAGTAAAATCGAAATCTAGATGCCCGGACGGGGATTCGATCCCGCGATTTCCCGAATGCGAGTCCATAGCGTTACCACTCACCCACCACGCTCGGTCTGTGGCACTGAGAACAGAGTTAAGCTGGAAACATAAATAAGTACGGCTCTTCACAAATAAATTTTCTATCATTTGAACATATCCTTACTATTTCACGGTTCAGATCAATACTAACATGTGGCTTAGCAAATTTTGTAAACTGTTTCCTCATAAAATTATGAATCGGTCCTAAAAAGATACATACACTATTTTTCAGAAGAGCCGGTGGCATTATGATTTTTAAAAATTTACAGAAAGATAACAAATCAATGGGACAAAGTCACATCTTAAGTTATTATTATTATTATTATTATTACTCCGCGATTCACTAAAAGTGTGTGGCGGAGGGTGCATTGCACCTATCGAAAAGGGTTATGGTTTGGAAGGGTTATAAGGGATATGGCAGGAGGCGCCCATGGGCTATTGTGAGGAACAATCCCCGCATTCACGTGGAGTGATCTGGGAAAACCATGGAAAACCCAGATCAGGATGGCTGGAGTGCTTTATCGAAAGCTACTCCTGTCGGATTTTAAGTTTACTCGCCCGGTAAATCCTTTCTATTCCATTCCCTAATCGCTCGTGGGAAAAATGAGTACAGAAATGAATCGGTTCTGGCCCTGATTTCTCTTATCTTGTTTTCATGGTCATTTCGAGATATGAATGTTGCTGGTAGCAATATTTGCTGACTGTCATTCCGAAATACATCTGTCTTGAATTTTTCAATTAGCTTTCGTCGAGAGCAACGCCTTCGGTGTTCCAGGTCTTCCCAACCTAACTCCTTCAACATCGCACTTACGCTTTCCCTCCAACTATATATACCTGTCACGAATCGGGCGGCTCTTCTTTGGACCTTCTCTAAAGCCTCCATTAACCCCTTTTAATGGGGACCCCATACAGAACAACAATACTCTAAGTGAGGACGTACTAGTGACTTGTATACAATCGATTTAACTTCCTGAGTGCATTGATTTAAATTACGACCTAGAAATCGGAGCATACGATTTGCTTTTCCCATTACATTCTCGATATGCTCATTCCACGACAAATTATTACGAATTGTTAGCCCTAGGTATTTAGCGGAATTTACCGTTCTAAGGACAGTGCCATTAATCGTATATTCATAGTTAAATGGCGTCACCTTTTTACTTACACGCATGACTTGGCACTTTTTAGCGTTTAACTCCAACTGCCAATCTTTACACCACGCAATTATTTTCATAATATCGTCTTGTAACAAAGCGCAGTCGTCCTGGGTTTTGATTTCGCGATAAATTATAGCATCATCGGCAAATAATCTTTTCATCCCCCCTATTATGTCGCATAGATCATTGATGTATATGAGAAACAACAGTGGCCCTAACACGCTTCCCTGGGGAACTCCAGACCCCACTTCAGTAAGTGATGAACGCTCACCGTCGAGAACTACACACTGTGTTCTGCCCTTCAGGAAGTCTGCAACCCAGTCGCATATTTGTCTAGATATGCCGTAACCGCGAAGTTTCATAAGTAACCTAGTGTGAGGCACAGTATCGAAAGCTTTTTTAAAGTCTAATAGAACCAAATCAACCTGGGATTGCTCATCTATAATTCGGCACAAGTCGTGAATTAGAAGTGCAAGTTGTGTTTCGCAGCATCGGCCTTTTCTGAATCCATGTTGATTTGGATTTAAAAGCTCACCTTCATCCAAGAACCGCATGACATTTGAATAGATGATATGTTCTAAAATCCTGCAAAATATTGAAGTTAACGAGATCGGCCTATAATTCTGAGGATCATTAACATTCCCATTTTTAAACACTGGAGTTACGATAGCGGTCTTCCATTCGGCTGGTATTTTTCCTTGATCCAGAGAGACGGTATACAATTTCATCAAATACGGTGCAATTTCCTTTGCGTATCTTGAGTAGAATCTTGTAGGAATTCCGTCTGGTCCGGGAGCCTTATTGGTTTTTACATTCATAAGCAGTTTAGTTATTCCCTCAACATCAAGAGCGAGATCATTCATAATTTTGTCGGTACGATTGTTAAATATCGGTATCTCCTCTGAGTTTTCTATCGTAAAAGCCTTTTTAAATATATCATTCAAAATTTCTGCTTTCTCTACGCTTGTTTCTGATAATTCACCATTTTCTTTAATCAGCGACGGCATAACCTTACGAGAGCCTCTTATTACTTTGATATACGACCAGAACTTTTTTGGATTAGTAATGAGATCTTCGGATAAATTCCTGGCTTGGAATTCTTTAAACGCATCGCGCATTGCCTTACGCACTTCCGCACGCAACTGGACTAATTTAGCACGATTAGATGAGTCCCCCGATTTTTTCACCGCGGCATGTAAACGCCTTTGCCTCCTGAGCAAACGTTTCACTTCCCTATTCAACCAAGGGAAGTTATTACTGACCTTAACACACTTCTTAGGAACAAACTGGTTTAAACCGGTCCATATTAGTTCTTTTAAATTAAACCAAAGTTCCTCAACATTTGTATTTAGCATGTACGTTTCAAAATTTTTCGCAAAGTGATCAACCATACCCGCATCGTTTGCCTTATCGAAGCAAAAAACGAGTTTCTCTTTGTCATGCTTCAGACTCAGACTAGTGTTTAATGTTACCACAACCGCCTTGTGATCACTTATACCGTCTTCTATACAAACTTTATCTACAATATCAGGATTGCTAATTAGAAAAAGATCCAGAATGGACGAGGAATCTTTGTCGCACCGCGTTGGCTCTTCGACCTTTTAAATA
>JARYHS010013630.1:376438947-376508565 GCA_031002005.1 Vandiemenella viatica
TGATTAAATTGCATTCTGCTTATATATTTAAGAGATACTCTCTATATCATTTTCAGCAATGCCCAACACCTCATCCAAATAGCAGTTACTCATTTTTGATCCAGCTCTTAGAACTGATTGTGTTCTGCGGTGATTTTCAGAGCAGCCCTTCTTTGCATCCCCTCCGACTCCTGTATTTGATACCCAAATGCGGGTCCCATACTACACCACCATATTCAAGCAATAGTCTGACCAAGCTTTGTAACCCAATTCCTTTACTTCTGTGGCATATACCCTCATCACTCTTTCCAACAAGTGAAGGATTTTAAAACCTCTTCCTACTCCGTCTCAAATGTGTCCTGCCCAGTAGAGTTATATTTTATCAATTTTTATTCTGAGGTATTTGTATTTCAGCTCTCAATTCTCTGCCCACCTTATCACAATCAACCTTTAGTTTTTGTCTATGTACCTAACTCTTCTTTGTATGTAACTGACTCTTCTTTACATTGATCTTCATCCCAAGTTGACCTGCCCAGCTTGATATCCTGTACAGATCACCCTGCTGCTTTTTACAGTTTTCTGTCATTTTGATCCTATAATCAGTGGCGTAGTTATCGGAGGGCCAGGTGGTCCCATGCACCGTGGCCCGAAGTCCAGGGCGCACTCAAGCTCAGCTTAAGGGGCTCCCAAACCAAAAATAAAAGGTCACTCATATGGCCTGAGGACCTTTTTTTAATTATTTTCACTGGGACTCTTGTTAACCTAGCTACACTACTGCCTATAATGTAGCATTAATTAATCTGCAATCAGCATAAAATTTGATGGTGAACCATCAATACAATCATTCATTAGAATAATGAATGGCAGTGTTCCCAATATATTACCCTCTGGCTCTCCCATTTTTACTTCCACTTATTTTGGTATTCCATTTGCTATCCTGCCTTTTTGTTACCTACCTTTTAAGAATTATTTTACTCAAGAGATCACTTTTTCATCGACCACAATGTTTATTATCTTGTTTGGGCCTACCGTCATTCTATGGCTCACTCTATCAAAAGCCTTTGAAAGATCTAGTGCTACACTATCAATTTGGCCTAATCTATCAATTTCATCTGAAATATTTTGCATATTGCCTAATAACCTAAGAGTTTGGGAGAGACTATACCAGCCTTTTCCAACCAAATGTCAACTTCTCCTTCACGTGGTGCACCCTGTTTGCACGGACAATTCTCTTGTGACTGAATGATTCCCGGTATAAGGAGTCACCCCTTGCCTGCCAATGGTCTCTGAAAGGAGAGCGGAAGAGCAGGGAGTGGTCCAGGGCACCCTCTTGCCCTTGGGGTTGGAAACGGCCCCTAAAGTTGGATGAATCAGAAATGATCACTCATGAGGATGCGGAAGGCAATGGGAAACCACTGCATTAAAGACCCAAAGGGTATCCCGAGGACATGTAATCCTTTCAAGTTACATATATCATGATGGCTTCTTCCTGAGTAAAATATTGCGGGGGTAAAATAGTACCCCAATCGGATTTCCGAGTGGGGACTGCTCAGGGATGAGGCATCAGAATGGATAGAAACAGTCTACGAGTAAGAGTGGGGAATGTTAGAAGTCTGAATAGGGCAGGTAGGTTAGAAAACCTAAAAAGGGAAATGGAACAACTTAAGTTAGATGTTGTTGGGATTAGCGAAATTAAATGGAAGGACCCACAGGATTTCTGGTCTGGGGAACACAGGATAATTAGTTCACAAGCTGTCAATGGAGTCACTGGTGTAGTATTTGTAATGAATAAGGGAGTAGGAAAATGGGTGAGTTATTATGAACAGTTTAGTCATAGGATTATTTTGATAAGGTTAGAAACTAATCCTGCCCCAACCACGTTAGTACAAGTGTATATGCCAATGTCCCAGGAAAATGACAAAGAAATAGAGAAAATATACACTGAAATTGAAGAATTAATCCAATATGTGAGAAATGAAGAAAAGAGGTTTGAACATTAAAGCTGTCAATGGGAAACCTATTTTAAGCTCAGATGATAGAACTAACTGATGGAAGGAATACATTGAGTAACTGTATGAATGGGACAATTTGAACAATAGCGTAATGGAAAAGGGAGGCGATGTCAACATTGATGACTGATCCTGTTTTGAGGGCAGAATTTAATAGTGCTCTGAATGACTTGGAAGCAAATAAGAGAGTTGGAATTGATGAGGTCCCTCCAGAACTTCTTAAATCCCTAGGAGAAGAAGGAATAAAAGATTATTCAAGCCGATATCAAACAGGAGAAATTCCAACTGATTTTAATAAAAATATCATCTTCACACTTCTGAAGAAAGCACAAGCTGGCAAATGTGAGAATTATCACACCATTAGTCTAACATCACATGCTTCAAAATTACTAACTGGCATAATATACAGAAGAATGTAAAGGGTGGTAGAAGACATAGTAGGTGAAAATCAGTTTGGGTTTAGGAAAAATTGCGGTACAAGGGAAGCAATTCTGGGATTAATACTTGAAGGGTGGATCAAGAAAAACAATGATACATTTATGGCATTTGTTGATTTAGAAAAAGATTTTGGTAATGTTTGGTGGGACAAGATGTTCAAAATTTTAAACAAGTCAGGTCTAAAGTATTGAGATAGAAGAATACTTTATAAACTATATAAGAATCAAGTGGCTGTAATGAAAGTAGAGAATCACGAGAGACAAGCATCAGTTAAAAAGGGTGTGAGACAAGGTAGTAGTGTATCTCCGAATTACAACCGATGGTCGAAGCAGGAATGATGCTAAAAGCAGAATAGCACTATCAAAAAGAGCCTTCATGAAAAAGAGAAATCTTTTAGTTTCAAATATTGATCTAGGAATTAGAAAAAAACTCTATGTGTGACAGCACTTTATGGTAGTGAAACATGGACTTTAGGAATACCGAAAGAAGGGAAATTGAAGCATTTGAAATGTGGTGCTACAGAAGAATGCTGCAAAAAAAAAAGTGGACAGATAAAGTTAGAAATTAACGTGTTTTGGAAATGAAGGGTGAGCAAAGAAGTTTTGGATGAAGCTTACAGAATGATGAGACAGGCTGGTAGGTCATATTTTGAGACTTGCTGGATTGGTTAATTTGCTGGTGGAGGGAACAGTTGAAGTTAAGAACTGTAGAAGATGACAGAGATTAGATTATATGAAGCAGATAATTGAGGATGTGGGTTGTAAGTGATATGTAGAGATCATGAGGTTAGCACAAGATAGGAAGGGATGGATGTTTGCATCAAAGCTGATGACAGTCAATAATAATAATAATAATAATAATAAATAAAAAATTGCACAATAATTGAGATTTCGATGAATATCCTTGTATGATTTTGTTTTCAATCTCATAACGACACCATTTACATGTACTTACTTTCTTTAATTTTTCAATACTTTCAATTAATCAAAATGGAGCATATGCTCTGTTTCAATTTCCCTGGTACCAACTTTAACATTTTATTTTGAGTTAGATCATATGAGTGTAATTTTCTGATCCATCGCTTTTACCATTTATGGATCCTGAATTTAATTATTTCAGTGTTTGCAGGTATGTTGTACAACATTTCCTTTGCTAATTTATTCCATTCCCTAGCTATTTCTCCTACAGAAAATAACAGACCAGTCATCCAGGTTTGGGTTTCCCATAGTTTTCTGTAATTGCTACAAGTGAATGTTGGAAAGAGTCATCGAAAAGGTGATGCCATGATTTTAAATTTATTTACCACATTTCTATGGTCACTTTGGCCTTTGGAAGAGGATCTTAGTATATAGCCCAGTTACTCAGCTTGAGACAGTTCATGTTTAATATTGAAACAGTTTACATGATTGTAACTACAAAGGGGCTTTTGGCCTGTAAGCAAATAAATATACTTGTTATCCGTTGAGTTTCTGAGAATTTTTACCCTGTAATTTTTTCCTGTTTGACAACCAAATTTCTTATTGCAATGGTGAACCTGTGAAATATTGGAGGAGATTTCAGCATTTTAAAAAAATGTTATTAACTTAGTCATTAAATTTTATATATGTGGGCTGCCAATTTATTATTGTTAAAAGAGATAATGCTTTTATTGGCTTAAAATTTTTCTGCGTAATTTCTTTTTATGGCATTTGGTGGAATGTAACTAAATAAAACCATTTAACATGTCTGTACAGGTGACAAAATCAGTAATAGCTCTTTTACTGTACTTCAACTGGAGAAAGTTTGCAATCCTTGCAGAGCAGACCTGGGAGCCAGTGGCAGCAACACTGGAAGAACAAGCCAAAGAAACCAATTTAACTATAAACTACAAGCAAATAGTATTTGACCAACACAAGTGTTGTGAGGAGCAGTTAACTTGCTGTTCTCCAGCTTTTTGGTACAATACAATTCAGGAGACTAAAAACATAACAAGAAGTGAGTTAATGTGTTTTTGTTCACTAGTGTGAGGTAGTGGATTCCTTTTTAATTTGTGTAATAGGTAGATGCACTAAGTTCTCTATATTTTTAAGACCAAGTTTATCATCCCAAAATAGATTATAAGTTATAAATTTTGACAGAGAGAAAAATGTACTTTTCTGTAATTAGCATTGTGGCCTTTAAAGTCCAGTCTGGATCATTGTGTTATCAGATCAAAATGTTACAGGCATATCAGAACTGCAAGGTTACATATTTTTTTTTTTTTTTTGCATGATAAATAGATACAACTTGAATGAAACTTGATTTTTCAAGTCCCTTTTTCATTTTCAATTGCAGAATTGTTTACTGAAATATTACAAATATCAGTGTGTGAGTGTGTGTGTAGTTTTCTATTTCCATACATCCCATATCAACAAAAACAAAACAAAAAATTATTAGCCAACTCTATGATTCATAATTATGGATACCATGCATTATGTAATTGCATGATAAATAGATACAACTTGAATGAAACTTGATTTTTCAAGTCCCTTTTTCATTTTCAATTGCAGAAATGTTTATTGAAATATTGTCAAATATCTGTAACCGAGCGTGGTGGTGTAACGGCTAGCGTTCTGGCCTCGCATTCGGGAGGACGGCGGTTCGAATCCCCGTCCGGGCATCCAGATTTGGGTTTTCCATGGTTTCCCCAAATCACTCCAGGTGAATGCCGGGATGCTTCCTTCAAAAGGCCATGGCCGAATTCCTTCCCATTCCTTGTCCCCCCATCCTTTCCCGCCTCTAAAGACCTAGTTGTTATAGGAGACGTTAAGCAGTTAAAAGAAAAAAATATCAGTGTGTGAGTGTGTGTGTAGTTTTCTATTTCCATACATCCCATATCAACAAAAACAAAACAAAAAAATTATTAGCCAACTCTATGATTCATAATTATAGATACCATTCATTATGTAACAAACAAACAATTTTTGCTGTCATTGCTGCTAGTTGTTGTAAAACAGGAAATTCTATTTATTTAAGGTTTTCTGATTCTTATGCAAGCACTTTTTGAAATTTTATATCTCTTTCAGTTTATGTGTTTCTTGGTACTACTTACCAACTGATTGAATTGATGAATGCTATGCAGCTGCAAAATTTATTTGACAACGGTGACTACATGGTTATAACTGTAGATATGATGCCATATTCTAAAGATGAATCCTACAAATACATCTGGAGCAGCAGTAAGTATGGGAAGAAATACATTTGATTTTATAATGTATTAAATAATAGCATTACAGAGAGTGCTAGTGGCAAGCTTAGAATGCACAAAGAAATTTTCATATAAAAAGTAATGTTTATATGAAAAGGAAGAAAAATGACTTTATTAACAAACATTGGAATAAATAATGGAAGAGGAAAGAATCATTGCTCATCACAGCTGATGGGAGGACAACATGGAAACAATAAAAACACAAACATGGAACCTTTAGAAATTTTAGGGCTTAAATGTAACAACAGTAGAATATGAGGTGAACATGCTGGAAGTCAGAAAACTGTCATTAAGATAGTTTGTGTGTGTACATTCTTTTATTCAGGTGTGGTGTGAACTGTTCAAGTTTTTATACTATGTTTCCTGAGTTCAGGTATGACATATTTCAAACTGAAAAAAGTAATGCTTTTACATATGATTAAAAAAATAAATTAGGCAAATTAAGCACCATTTCAGTGAGAATGTTTGGCAATCCACACTGCTCAAGTATGCAGTCAATTGGGGGGAGGGGTGGAAATGTAAGTAAAATAATTACATATTCAAGCATGTATACAGGGCATATAAGTCAGTATTCTGGTAAAATGATAATTATCTGTATGAATGCTTGTTTTTTTTTATGATACCAGTATATTTTGAACAAATATTAAGTAATATTTAAAAAAGAAAACACATAAAGCTATTAAAAATTCTATAGAAACTCACACTTTCTATTGCTTTGAAGAAATGAATAGTTAACTAATTAATGTAAAGTTTTTTTTACTATTTATGTCCAATGTGTTTTTATGTATTGTAAACTGGGCCACTTCATTACACTTTTTTGGTATTTTTGAGAATAAAGAGAAATCAGTTCAAATTTAGGAAAAGGCGCTGAGTTGTTCAATCCGACCTTCTTCTTTCGAATGACGCCATTATAAGTCACACTGAAATTTCCCTCTATTCTTTTACCAATGTTACCCCATCAAATGGGGAAACTTTGGGACAGATCATTTTTTTTTTTAAATCAATCGCAAAATGATTGTCCCCAAAGTTAAATTAGAAACATTTTACTTGGTCTCTTATTTTGAGCACATTAAAAAAAATTATATAAATCTTCAAATACTGAAAAAAATGGTTAAAATTATAAGTAACGCCTGAGAACTATGATGAAATTAAATAAAAATGAATTATTACAAATCTGAAAAAAATGAACCTTCTATTTCAGCTGTAGTATAATCCCAGTTCTTCTATAATAAAAATGTTTTGATGACCCTCTTGCTCAGTGGGATTGATTACTTGTATCACATCATCAGTGACATATTCCAGTAGATCCTTCTTCTTGCTTCCGCACTTTTCCAAGGCAGAGAGAACAAATATCCCTTTTCTGTAAATTCTGTTATTGTCCAGGGAACAGTTCAACTTCATAGTTCATGAGCACATACAGCCCTTGCTACAAACCTTTAGACTGGACAACTTTGGAGGGCATGAATTTTGAGGTTGGTGGAAATTCACCTGAAGATTCTGCACACCATTGGTACCGCTTTTGTTAATTTTAATGTTTGCCTTCTTCCATCTATGAGCAGGAGCTTATTTTGGTGTCTTAGATTGCATGATATGTGAATCTTTTTGCTCTTGTCCAGCAAATGCCTCAGCAGAAATACTTTGACCTGCTGGGACGTTAACCCTCTTCCAACTTTTTGGTGGTTGTATCCCACTTTTTTCAAACAGTGGTTCAATTTGGTCCCTATGAGATGAAGTAATTTTATTATATATTTATAAACAAAAACAGATTTTTTAAATTACTTTATTAAAAGATATTAACAATACCAGTGTATTGCTCAAAGTTTGATTAACAAATACATATTATTAAAAAAGTGAATATATTATTATTAGTGAAAGGGCTGATCTTGGAGTAATGACATTGATTTTTGGATATATGTTGTGATATTTGACATCAGCAATTATAAATCACCACGTTCCACTCATAAATAGGCATATGTAATTATTCCTTCAATGTGATCTGTAGATACAATACAGAAATTGTAGGCTCACACTTGGACTGAAGAAACTTCAAAACAATGCCCTGTGCAATCTTGCAGATATAAGGATCCATGGTGATCCATGTTGTGCACTGTACTTGCTGTAACTCATTCTTATAGTAGTCAAAAAGGTATTAGGAACATAACTTCAATATACTTATAGTTTAGACTGATCTTGTTTAAAAGACATTTAGAACTATTTGTTAAAACATGCATTTAATAATTTTTAGTGTTAATCAAATTTTCCAGCACTTTCTTGTGAGTATTGCCCAGGGGATTATGGTTGGTCTTCAATGACTTCTAATCTTGCCTTGGACCAAAAATACCTCCTATGATCTCTTCAACACCAACAAGGGGGTGGTACCAACCACGTTGGTAACCACTGCCTTAGATAATGGATGGGCGGTGTAAACACATGTTATGGAAACAGACACGAGACATTTCTGAGCCCTTCATCAGCAAGTAAACATTACAGAGGATGGGTGCTGTTGAAGACTGCTTTGAATAGTGCTCTTTGAGCAAGGAGTATGGAGTAAGTCCAAACAGAGGACATGGAGAGTGGTTAGTGATTTGAAACTAATACCTGAGCATTGCAAAATATCAAAACTAATCATGGCCGGGCAAAAGGAGCAGATAGCAAAATTTTAGATTGAATACTTAAATCTAAATAAACAAAATAAAAATGAATAAACTTGCTCTATGGTCACTATTTGAGGCAGCCTTCCAGGGGTGGATCCATGGGGGGGAGGGGTTAGGTAGCTCAAGCCCCATCCCCCCAGAAGTATCTAGGTCCACCCCCTCACGCCCCTTCCAAACCGAAATCCTGGATGCACCCTTGCAATCACCTACAGTACCCTTCTTCCTTTATGTCATACTTCCTTATTAAGAGCTAAGGCCCAAAAATTGCAAAGTCTCTTCTGTTCATGTATGTTATGTGTGTTCTTCCCACCCATCATCTAAGGTAAGTGGTGGTTCATATACATTATTTGACAGTCTTTTGTAACCATGAACTTTTGTTCCTCCCTGATCCAGTGTGACACAGGTGGGTATATATAATTTTTGCTTGCATTGTTATTCTGTGTAAAAACTGGCATCAGCTGTGATTAATTATTTCTTTACCAAATTCCTATTTTTTCATTTTTGCCTCATCAGTTACTTGAATTATTATTATTATTATTTTTTTTTTTTTGGTTTCAGGTTCACATGACTTTAATGTTGTAAAGGATTGTAACATTGAGAGTGTTGAAAAGAGAGCCAGATCACTTCTGGTTGTTGTGCTAACCCCACCAGCAGATGCATATGAAGGTTTCACAAAGGAAGTCCGTGAATACAACACCAAAGAGCCATTTAATTTTTCTGTGCCTAATGTCCTTAATGAGTTTAAGACTGTAAGTACAAACAATAAGAATTTTTTTCTGTTTTATTTTGAGATATTGAGTTACAGATGATAACATACTGGTACAACTAATCAATAAACATAGTTTTGGAAGTGGGACGAGTTTTGGCAGTTTGCAGAGGAGGCTGACTTAACAGCACAGCTGGGCACAAAACACTTAATCCGTTAATCGTTAATTAACGAAGTTAAAAATATTGCGAAAATTTAACTTTTAAGTTAACCTAAAAAATCATTAAAGGTCTTCTTAACTTCCGTTAAATTGGAATTCCGTTAACTTTAGTCCGTTACATAGGTTGACGTATTTTCGTTTGTTTGAACTGTGCGCCACGCCACCACTCGTATGCAGGGCTACCATATTGTATAATTGGATACAAAACTTGTATAATTTGGTTACCTCTTGTATCCTGTTTGTATAACAGATTGCCTTGTATAATTGGATACAAAAATGAGCACTTAAAAGTAAAGTACATTCCAGCACCTTTTTGAAAGTGTTTTCCCTTTGTTTCATTGAGTTGGCAACCCTTCCTGCATATCTATTTCCATTTTGTTATTCAAAATTTATCAATGTATACATTGTTTACTTTTCGTGGACTTTTTTTGCTCCCAGCACTTTCACTCACGTATGTAATCAATGGATGACCCATTTGTATAATTGGGTTTCATTCTGTATAATTTCAAAGAGACGGCGGTATAATATAAGTTGGCTGTACTGGCAGCGCTGCTCGTATGTTCGGTGTAGTAGTGGGCGCCGCCTGTTAAAATCTTGGTGGCGGCGCGCCGAGCATTTTCAGCCGGCGGCGGCGTAACGCCGGCGGCGTGACTATTTTATATTGTGAATTCTGCAAACGTAAACTGGTCGCAGTTTTCACATATTCAGGTGTCCCAGCCCAACCTGTTTTCTATAATATTGTTGCTTTTCATTCTGCATTCATGTTTTTTTTTTTTTTTAATATATATATGTATATAAAATCAAGAGTACCTTAATTGTCTCTCGTAAGACAATTTGCAAGTGTTATGTTGATCACAGTCTCAACAAAGATAAAAACAGACAGGAATACCACTTCGTTGTTGTGGCGATAGCGTAACCACAATTTGTTAATTTTTATAAATAAATCCACACTTGCATCATGGTACATAACACCTTGAGATAGAGAGCAGTTATACCTACCGTACTATAATACTAATACATCAGTACAACTTTTGACTAGTTAACTTTTAACGGATAACTTTAACTTGCGTTAAATTTATAAACATTTAACGCTTTAACGATTATCGAAGTTAACTTTTTAAGTAGCGGAATAATGATTAACGAAGTTAAAGTTTGGATTAACTGTGCCCACCTGTGCTTAACAGTAATGGATTAGTGATTTATAGAAAGAATTGTAATATTTTCAGTATTAATTAATAACTGATGATGATCAAATGTAATAGTATTTTCAAAGAAATAGCTGTCCAAGTATGATTCATCTATCTCAAAATACAGGGCGTTCGCCGGGAAACGCAACCCACTGTTAGCGCTACAAGGAAGAAACTGCTCGCGGCGAGCGAGCGGTCAGCTCCCGGCATTGTTCGACCGTCGGCCGCGGACTATTTCATAATAATTACGCTTCATAAACTTGTATGTGCTAAGCATTTAAATGTGACGTAATTCATTAGCTTACCTTATAAAAGATGCTGGAAGTGTTGACACTCTTGTGTAATGCACATTTCACATCTTCTGAACATATTTCGAGACACACGCTGCCCTAACTGACTTAATGATTTTTTGGGTGACTGTTCTAGTCGAAAAGCGATATCGTCAATTTTCTCCTCTGTGAGAATACGGTTGACCGACAGTCTCTTTTTGTTTAAAAATGAACCCGTTTCTCTTACTTTTTTAACCAGACGCAGAATTGTTGATTTAGCTGGCAGTAAAGCGCCAGGATATTCGCGACGAAAATTACTGCGACACTTTTTAAACGACTTCTTCTTCACATATGTATCGTAGAGAAATATTCTTTGTTGCAAACTGTAACGTACCATAATTTTACTCACACTCAAACACGGTACAGATTAGTAAGAGTATGAAGCCCCAAACCAGCCAAACCGCAAAGAAACGTTTATTCACAACACTGATTAATAAGAGACTGAAGTCACAAACTAGCTACAATGCAAAGAAACCGTTCTTAACAATGTAAGGGTCACTGCACTGCACTGTTGGGGCAGCGGAGGTGTTAAACAGTGCGGTGATTCACGGTGCCGCGTGGCGGAAACTGCTGGCCCCGCTGTCCGAGCAAGTTGCCGACGGCAACAGACTGGGGGGTTGCGTTTTCCGGCGAACTGCTTTCCAACAGATGAGTTCATTTGTTATTAATGGATTGGAATACTTGTGAGGTCAGAATTTTATTTAGTTTGTTAAAATTGTTAGAACAGAGACTTTGCCTGGTGTTTGAACTTGAACCTCCCATCAGAAATATTAATGTAAAATTTTAAAGCTGGTATGTGACTTCTTCGCTGGGCGATGAAATCAGAGACGGACTTCAGAACATCATAACTACTTGACACAATCTCCAATTTGGAGATCCGGAACTTTTTATATTAAAATTAGTAAAAAAAAAGGCACTCGTCTGGGTAACAGATGTCATATTTAATAAAACATCAAACAAAACTGTTTTGTACTTACCATAATCATTTCTTGATGCACTGTAAAACATAATATCATATTATTTCTCCTTAAATATTATGAGTCACCTCTTTAAGTATACTAATCACTGATACTGTTCTTGTATTTTACTATTGTTTTTATGTTGAAGTGTGAATTGTCATGTAAGAAAGTATGTTTCATTACATGACTTATCAGCTACATTTTTTTTTTTTTTTTATTGTTTCCTTTCAGTATGTTTCAATATATGCTGCATATTTATATGATGCAGTGAAACTGTATGCAACTGCACTTGACCAGTTACTTAAAGAAAAGTCTTCAAACCTTACAGCGGAAATTATTGATGAAGTTGTCAGGAATGGAACGTTAATTGTGGAAACGATAATAAAGCGGCAAGATTATGAAAGTAAGTAGTTCATGGAGGCAGTGGAGTTACCAACTCATGTTAAAATATTGTTCAGAAATTATCATTTTTATTTATGCCAAGTAGATGATGTGCAATACTTCTTAAACAAAATATCTTTAGTTTATGTTGTTATGAGTGAATAAGCTTTCCTTAACCTGATAAAGAGGGGTGAATTTTAAAGATTTAATATGGTAAATCAATAAAATAAATAGGATCTTAATAATAAAACAACTTTCAACATAAAATTAAACTGATGTAAGCAAACATAAAAACAAAAAGTTAAAATCTGAAAATGAAGGAATTTTATCTCATTTATTTTCACAGGTAATACTGATGAAGATAATTATTTTGATATATGGCTTGTATAGTCTAGAAATTTTATCAGACAAAATAGAGCAATTAGAAAGTCTATTTCAACATGTGCTCAGTATGGTATCCGCCAACAATAGAAAAACAATGAAATAATCAAAACTCGATCATTTTTAAAGATAATTTAAATTTAACTATGAAAATATTTTGTCAGAATAAGGTGACATATTCTGAATAAAATTAGAGGTCATGAGTAAATTCTAAGTATGTTTTTGAGAGATAGAAAGAAAAGAATTAAAAAATAATAATAGTTAGGAAGCCAAAAGTATGCTTAAATGATAGAGAAGATTTCATATAGTAATACTAATGATAATACAACAATGGTTTGACAGTAAGGGAGAAAAATGGAGCTTTTGGCATTGAAGCTTGAAAATGACCAAGACATGTGTAATATTCCAAAACAAGCTGAATTAAGAGAAAAGTTGTCATAACTTAAAACACTAAAAAAAAAAAAAAAAAAATCATACTATCAGATATCAAAGTTTCTGGGAAATCTGAGTAAAAACAGCATACCATGAGAATCGGGAACTTTTGCAATTCCAAACGTTTTCAGCAGAGAGTACAAATAGGCAGCCTCTTGACTAGTTGACTGCCAGTCACCAACCAACAGTGTATGAGGTCGGTCAATGCCACGTTCTTGATCTAAAGACTCGTATTATTTCAAACGTGTAATCGAGAAACTTATAAATTTTGAACCTCGAACTCAGTTTGTGGGCTCTAACAAATATTTTGATGAAGGTCACGCAGTGATAGGAACTTTTACTAACAATGTGCTACTCAGTAAATAGTTGAAGTGTAAAACAGTTCTGCTAAGCTCACTCTGAATGGTATTACAATTTTAATATATGATTGTAAGAGTGAATGCTTTTTATTCAGTGTATGTTTTACTTGAAGAATAATCTGCAGTGTTCTATTGTGATTTCAAAGTCCGATTTAATATTCTACAAATGCTAAAAAAATGTGTGATCTGATACCAGATTCACTTCAGAAACTTTTAAATAATTTATTGCCAACTATCATCTGTGACTTTTCTTTATGTTATCCATAAACCAGTAACTATTGGGGGTAATTAGTTCAATAGTTTGGCGACTGCTTTAAGCAATCTATACATCTTCGGAATTGGTATCAGAGATTACGAACATTATCAAGCATGATTACAATTAATGGGAGAATGTTGCATACCACAATGTACAGTTCTACAAAACAATGTATATTGATGAAACATTGAATTTTTTATTTGAATAGTATTTTTTTCCTGTCTCAAGATATAAAATCTCTTTTCCATAAAGATATATAGAATATTATTGTGGTTTGGCCATCTATGGGAGGCAGTGTGATTTCAAATATATCAAGGTAGATTTGAAAATTGAATCCAGATTATCCTGAATCCTGGCCAGAAGACTAGGAAAAATAGTAAAGCTGGGTATTCAAATTATCTGTTATCAGCTTGTAGGGCATGTTGTATTCATATAAAACCAATTATCACACTAAGAATTATGTAAAATTATATTATGTGGGGGTGATGTAGATGTGGGAGGTGGATACTGTATTAGCCTCTTCTTCACATTGTGCACCCTCTTTACACACACAAAGAGCTAGTAATTAAATGATATCTGGTATAAGAAATCACCCACTTCTTGTCAGTAGCTTCCTAATAGGAGGTAAGAGGAACGGTTCATGGTCCAGGGAACCTTCTTACCCTTGGAGTTGGAAACTTTGTCTTAAAAAAATTACTTGTTGGATGGCTTTCTAATTTTTATAATGATTGCAAGCTATGTCTGTTACTGGTACAAGAAACAATATCGGAGTAATAGTAAACATGAAATGGATTGAGTAAAAGTTTCTGAAGTTATCTTTCCTTTTAATTTTAAATTGTTGCTAATTCACTATGAGAGATTTAATTAGATTTGAATGGACTATAGAATGTTACAGAAAAGATAAAAAAAACTTGTATATTTACAAAATAATCACAATGAGTCCTGTTTTCTTTTAAAACTAAATCCAATACCAACAGTACACTGTTGCTAATCTAACTTTGATCCAAACTTTCATATTACAGGTCTACTTAAGGAAAATTCAGTCAAATGGTAACAATCTCTTGGCCAATATTAAAAGTTGTAAAATGTTATTTATCTTAAATTGCTGTTCCTAATATTAATTTAACTGTTCCAAAATTTTATTTCACATAGTTACATTCTGCTCTATATCTTTAGGTTGCCTGTATGTTGTTAAATGTCTAAGTTTCTAACCTGACTGTTAGTGATTCCACTAACATAATAGCTTTGGTGCACTTCAAAATTATTTCCACACGACTTCTGTATCACACACACCACAGATTATGCTTAGAAATTTGTCCCCAGAATTACGGGCGAGGTCCGTTACCCCTCCCCCCCCCCTTTTCCTTTTAGACACTTGCAACAAACCAGGCTACTTCCAGTTGTTCAAGATGAGTTTATGCCACACAGAACTCAGCCAAAGATTTCTAACCTTTCACTAAATCTTTTCCGATCTCTAACAAATTTTGATATGACATAGATTTTACATATTTTATGTTCTTATTATTTCCCCAAAATTGAAGCTATTAAATACGAAATCTAAATTTTCTCTTTAAATATTGTTTCATTGTTAAAACTTTCACTACAGAAAGATTCCTTTACTTTTCTTTTGGTATACCTTATTCCCCTGTAGAAAATTGTATTTCTGAAATATTTACTAACAACTCTTGTTTAATCTTAATTTTTCTACTAAACATGACGGGAATTCAATATCAAATCTTTACTTTTAATATTTTGCAACAAGACTAATACTAATATAATTATTTTACAACTCTTTTTATCATACGAAATAATCCCTATGCTGTTCAAAAATTGATATTTCAGTAGCTAATTGTGACACATTGCCACAATCTGTAACACATCAGACTCTGTTTAAAACCTGTTTCTTCTACAATCCCATTTGATATTAATATTTCTCTTTTATTTTAATAACTTTCCGCCTTGTGTATTTAAACACTGAGATGGTAATACTTTTCTAAAATCGTGCATTTGTGTTGAAATGTTTGAATATCAAAGAAGATAATCTGTAGCACCAAACGTTTGAAAGTAGTCTGCAATCAAATAACCTTTATAGGACAGTGATATACAACTGAAGAACTGTTGTGACCTGAAAATTACTGCTATCTGACATGCCCTAGTAAAATTTTGTTTTGTGGTTTAGGGTGTCAGGGATTGGAACAAGTTACCAAGTGAAGTGAAGAATAATTTTCCAAGAATGCCGAAGGAATTTAAAATTAAAATTTTTAATCACAATAGTCGATAAATTATATAAGATAATTAAAAAATAAAATAAGAAAAGGGGGTAATTAATTGACAGGGAATTGCTACCGGACTGTGTGCTCCATCGCAATTGAATTAATAATTAAAAAATTACTTCAGTATTTTAGGATGATATGCAATGATTCAATTGACTATTTGAGTAGTAAAATGATTGAAAGCTGGAAGACTGTTGTTGATTTTTATTATACCAAAAGATTCCATTCAAGTTATGTTTCTGTTAAAGTGAATGGATTGATGAATTATTGAACTCATTTTTCCTTGTGGAATAATAATAATAATAATAATAAAAATCACTTCTTAAGACATCTTCACTGATGGCTCTAAAAACTCTCTTTTTTTTGTAAAAATCCTAAATAATTTCTAGGTTAGTACATGATGAGGCAGTTCACTAAGATAGATTATATATTTTAGGTATGAAGGCTAATCAGATTTTTAAACCATTCAGACAGGCATAATACAATTTTGTTATATGTATTCCATTGAATGTTTAAAATTATTTGATCATGACCAGTTGTACTAAGTAAATACTTCATTTTACAGGTATAACTGGAGCAAAGATTAAAATAGATAAGAATGGTGATTCTGAAGGTAATTTTTCTGTTCTTGCACTGCAACCTGAACCTGCAGTGATGAAACATATATCTTGTAGCCACCATATGAAAAAAGTAGGCCACTTCCGAGAAGATGCAAATGAGCTGGTTAGTTACATTTTTATGTATTTACAATACAGGAAGCAGTATACTGAATTCTTATTGTTAATTTTTGCTCAATTTATGTGTAGAGTAATTGTCTGCAAATAAATGGTAATTATTTTTCAAATACTTAGTTTAAATTAATGATGATACTAGGAAAAACGAAACAGCCTTTGGGCAATATAAATAGCAAAGTATAGGGAAAATGACTCATCACTCACCAAAATTGAAGGTCGGAGGAGTGAAAAACAAAGAATACGAATAAAAACATATTCAATATTTCGGTTTTATGCCTTATTCATGTTTTAGGAAATGGGCAATGTGGTTATGGAGGTGTGCTTACCCCGAAGTTGAAGTTTACCACATGACAGTCATGCGGCGTGTGCACACCTCCCTAACCACATGGCCCATTTCCTAAATCATGAATAAGGCATAAAACCAAAATATTGAATATGTTTTTGCTCATCATGTGTGCTTTTGTTCGTTGTGGCCTTCAACTTTGGTGAGTGATGAATAATGTTCCCTACCCTTTGTTATTAGTATAAATTAGATAATTAATTTATTGATAAATGAGAAAACACTTATATTATCATTATAAACTATGCTACATCATTCATCTTACTAAAATGCACATATAGTGATCCTTTCACTTATCAGTGCACTGATGTTTCAGTTCCGTAATATTTCTTACAAACTATGGGAGAGTAGTATGGAAACATCTGCAAATAATGAAGTATATATTACATTGAACTTCTAACTATCCAGGTTACAAGGGAACACGACAGAGTTAAGAGACAGAAAGGCTGTAGGGAATACTTTAAATGACTAAACAAGCAAGTAATAAGAGCAAAAAGAGAAGCAAAGGTTCAGTTTATGGAGAATATTATTGATGCAGTGGCACCACTGAACAATGCAGTTAGAAATTTCTATGGTTATGTTAGAAAATTGAAGGGAAGATAAGGTATTCAGATAATTGTTGATAAGAATGGAGTTGGAAGTCACTGAAGATTTTAAAATGGCAGGGATATAGATTGACTGGTTTAATGAGACCACTTTTGGGTCTCTCATCCTGTGATGGGAGGGAATAAATTGGAGAAGAGTCTCCCTAAAAGTATAATTGAGGAAACTGCAAAATTTGAAATAAATTCTCAAGAAATAATCAAGGAAATTGGAAAGCTAAATTAACGCAAAGGGGCTGGTGTAGATAACATTACTACAGATATACGAGGGTCGTTCAATAAGTAATGCCCCATATTTTTTTTATCCACAATGAGAAAAAACTGAAAGTTGTACTTCTAGGTACTTCAAGTTCAGTATTTCTCCTCCAGGTGGACGAAGTTTCAAATCATTCCAACAGATTGCAGAGCTGTAGCGAATTTTCAAAATGGCATCTGTTAGTGATCCACGTTAAAAACAGCGAGCAGTGATTGAGTTCTTGATTGCAGAGAAAGAAACTGTGGAAACTATCCATAAACATTTGTGTGCAGTGTATGGAGATTGTGCAGTCGATAGGAGCACTGTCGGAAGGTGGGCAAAGGGAGTGAAGGCATCAGAAAGTCCAACAACTCAACTCAAAGATCTGCCATGTTCCGGGTGTCCTGTCAGTGCCACCACTCCTAACATGGTGATGCGAGTGGATGCCATTATTCATGCATACCGCCGCATCACAGTACAACAATTGGTCTCACAGCTGTCAGTCAGCAGTGGAAGTGTGTGTGCAATAATCGAGACTCTCAGATATTCAAAAGTTTGTGCAAAATTGGTCCCAAGAAGTCTCACAGCAGAACACAGGATGGAAAGAACAACCATTTCATCTGATTCGTTGAAGAGGTTTGATGCTGAGGGGGAAGCCTTTCTGTCCCAGGTGACAGAAACCTGGGTGCACCACTTTGAGCCGGAAACCAAAAGACAGTTAATGGAATGGCACCATCCTCAGTCACCAAGAAGAAAAAAATTCAAGACAACTCCCTCTGCTGGAAAAGTCATGATTACTGTTTTTTGGGAGAGTGAAGGACTCATTCTTGTTGATGTGATGCCAAGGGGGACAACCATTAATTCTGAAGCATACATGAAGATCATGGGCAAACTCAAGAAGCTGTTTCATGCTGGCATAAGACCGTAAAAGTTGATGGAGACTGTTGAAAAATAGTTCATGTAGAAGAAACATGTAGCTATATTGTCACCACATTTTAACACTTTTGAATAAATAGTTTCTGAGAAAAAAAATATGGGGCATTACTTATTAAACGACCCTCATTTAAAGATTTTGGAATACAATATTGCACCTTAGATTGAAATTTTATTTAAAATGAGTCTGGAGTCTTGCTGCATACCAGAGGACTGGAATAGAGCAATAATAGTACCAGTTCATAATCGGGGTGGGGACAATAGGAATGAAAATAGGGTTAGTTTGACATCATTGAAGCGCCGGGTCCCGATGGTATACCGGTAATAGTATTTTCTGAATACGCGGATGATATTGAACCATTTCTGTCAGATATATTCCGTAAATCACTAGAAGAAGAAAAGTACCTTCTAGCTTGAAAATAGCCCAGGTAATCCCCGTTTTTAAGAAAGGAGATCGGAGTGATCCTAGGAATTATCGACCCATATCTCTAACATCGGTCTGCAGCAGAATTCTGAAACATGTCATATGCTAGAACATAATGAAGTTTCTAGATGAGAACGAGTTACTTACACCATGTCAACACGGATTTCGGAAGAAGAGATCATGTGAAACACAATTGGCCCTATTTTCCCACGACATAATGAAAGTTATCGATGCAGGTTCGCAAGTTGATGCAGTTTTTTTGGATTTTCAGAAAGCTTTTGATTCTGTGCCACACAACCGACTTTTAGCGAAGATTCGAGCTTACGGTATTTCGGCTCAGATTTGCGAGTGGATACGTGATTTTCTAACTGGTCGATCACAATATGTCTTGTTGACGGGGTAGCCTCTTCAAAGATAAATGTTACTTCGGGCGTTCCTCAAGGAAGTGTAATAGGTCCACTTCTTTTCTTAATATTTATAAATGATCTAGGTGACAACGTCAAATGCTGGTTGCGATTGTTTGCTGACTATGCAGTTATCTATAGGGAAATAAGGTGCTCCGATGATTGCTTAGAAATTCATCGTGATTTGGATGCTATTTTCGATTGGTGCCGTAAATGGCAGCTTACACTTAATTGCAAAAAGTGCAAGGCAATACGGATAAGTAACAAGAAGAATCAGTTTGTTCACGAGTACAAAATAAACAATTCGCCTGTTGACACGGTTGATTCCGTGAATTATCTGGGGGTGATAGTACAAAGCAACATGAAATGGGACATGCACATAACTTCCGTCGTAGGCAAGGCTAAATTATGATTCATAGGTCGTATTTTGAGGAACTGTAATGCTCAAACAAAGGAGATAGCATATAAAACACTAGTGCGTCCACATCTGGATTACTGTTGTGGGGTTTGGGATCCATATCGCAAGGTTCTGATTGACTCAGTTGAGAGGGTGCAGAGGAGAGCAGCTGGATTCGTGACTTGTTGTTACAGCCCTTCTGAAAGCGTCACAGAATTGATACATAGATTGGGCTGGGATAGTTTGGAAGACAGACGACGTAGCTTGCGTTCGAATTTATTGGAGAATATGCGGAAAAATTTAAATTTCGAGTGCAATGAAATACTTCTTCCGCCAACCTATTTAGGTCACAATGACCGGAGGGATAAGATTAGAGAAATAAGATGCCGTACTGATACTTATATGTATTCCTTCTTTCCTCGCACTATTCGGGATTGGAATGGGCGGGTTTAGGATTGGTGCTTAGCACCCTCTGCCACCCACAATGTTTGTGATTTGCAGAGTATGAATGTAGATGTAGATTGATAGGCAAAATGATGGAGAGATTGATGTACTACTATATCCAAAATGCCTATGAGGAAAGAAACTGGTTTGCAGTTCGACAATGTGGCTTTAGGCAAGGATATTTATGTGAATTTCAGATAGTGGGCTGAATGCAAAATATTTCATATGAATTGGACAAGGGAGGCCAAGTTGATAGCGTAGCACTAGATCTTTCTAAGGCATTTGACAAAATGAGCCGTAGAATGGTTTTATATAAACTGAAAACTATTGGAATAGATGAAAAAGTTACTTGCTGGGTAATTGAATTCTTAAAAGCCAGAAAGCAATATGTTAGAAAAGGAAATACATTATCAAATGAGGTGAAAATAAATATAGGAGTGCCAACTGTTGCTGTTCATTATTCTAATGGATGATTGTGTTGATGGTTCAGTCAGAATTTAGATTGTTTGTAGATCACATAAAGGTATACAACTTGGATAGAATATATAAATGAGTAAGTCAATATGGAATGAAGATAAATGCCAAGGAAAGTCAACTTATTAGGTATCAATAAAAACTAAAGATTTTTTATGATTATAGGATGGGTCAGAATTGCTTGTTGAAGAATTGAAGTGTAAATATGTTGGCATAATGTTTGATAATAAACTCAACTTGGGCAGGTAGTAGGAAAAGGTTAAAAAATCTGTCATTTACTGGAGAGGATGATGCAAGGATGTACCAGAAATGAGTTATAAAACTTTGGTCAGACCATTGGTTGAATTTGGTGGTGTAGTTTGGGACCCACATTTTTTATATCAAATACAGGAGTTGGAAGCGTGCAAAGAAGAGCAGCTAGATTTGTTTGTGGAAATTATCACAGGACCCAGTCAGTATCTGACATGAAAAAAGAGCTGGATTGGGAGTCATTGGAGAACAGGAATGTAAAGGGTATGTTCATGATGGGGCTTTGAGAGATATTGTTTGAAGACTTAGGAATAATGAATGGAAGGGGTAAGATGACACTGACCACAAGCTGGCACCCGATTTCATGCATTATCATTTGAAAATGTGTAGTTTAGCTTTTGATATTGGACTACATCAATGCAAAAGTGATGTGGAATGTGATAATGTGGCATTAATGAGGTGTGCACATTGTTCTCTCCCACTTTGTTTTAACCACTTCATCAAAACCCTCCATCTGTAATTTGAGGATTAATATAAGCACTATCAGCTGTGTGGTACTGCTGTATATGTGTGTTTTGTGCTATATTCAGTAGTTTACGCAGAGAGTTTTTGGCATTGTTGATTGAAAACGAATAATACACTGACGTCATTGAATTATGTATAAGTTCATTCATATTGTACTGATATCTTGTTACTGTGTTTCTCTCTATTAAAATGTTTCTTGAGGTAGAATGCAATGTTTTGCATGGAAATGACACACACCACTGTTTTGTTTATGATCGCTTGTTATTCTGAGCACATTTTCATGCAGTTCCAAGCGTTCGAGGTCAAAGGTGTCCCTTGTAAGTAAATTGCTAAATACAATTGTAATCACTGATGTACAATAAGGTTGTACATGAAATATTCTCACATAGTTGCGAATCAGTGATTCCAAATGAAACAGCTAGTTTACTACATCAAGTATTCGCCTTGTCTGTTTACATTCTGAAACCTAATATATCCTTATTATTCTCAAATTACATAAATTAAATAAGGCAGTTGGAATTGATGAGACTGCTGCAGAACTTCTTAAATCCATAAGAGAAGAAGGAATCGAAAGATTATTCAAGCTGATATCAAAAAGTTATGAAACTGGAGAAATTTCAACTGATTCTAATAAAAAATATCATCTTCGCACTTCTGAAGAAAGCACAAGCTGACAGAAGTGAGAATTATCGCACTATAAGTCTAACATCTCATGCTTCAAAATTACAGACCATAATAATATACAGAAGAATGGAATGTATAGTAGAAGTGATAATAGGTGGTGATCAATTTTGCTTTAGGAAAAACCACGGTACAAGAGATGCGATTCTGGACTTAAGATTAATACTTGAAGGGCATGTCGAGAAAAACAAACATAGTTTTATGGTGTTTGTTGATTTTGATAATGTTAGGAAGGAAAAGATGTTTTATATTTTAATAAAGACAGATCTAAAATACGGAGATAGAAGAATAGTTTATAAGAATCAAGTAGCTATAATAAAAGTAGAGAATCATGGGAGACACGCTTCAGTTAAAAAGGGTGTGAGACAAGGTTGTAATCTATTCCCATTAATATTCAATTTGTATGTAGCAGAAGCAACAAAGGAAATGAAAGATAGATTTGAATGTGGCATCAGTGTTTAAGGAGAAAAAATCAGTATGCTACGAATTGCTGATGACATTGTCTTGTTAGCAGAACAGGTTGAGGATATTGAGAAGTTACTGAATGTTCGTGGATTTTGCCACTTGGGAAGTAAAATTACAACTGACGGCTGAAGCAAGAATGATATCAAAAGCAGAATATCACTAGAAAAAAGAGCTTTCATGAGAAAGAGAAATATTTTAGTTTCAAATATTTATGTAGGACTCAGAAAGAACTTTTTAAAACTCTACATGTGGAGCACAGCACTTTATGGCAGCTATACATGAACTGTATGAATACCTGAAAGAAGGAAAATTGAAGCATTTTAAATGTGGTGCTACAGAAGGATGCTGAAAATTAAGTGGAGAGATGAAGTACTAAACGACCGAGTTTTGTAAATGATGGGCCAGGAAAGAAGTTTACAGAAAGAAGAGACAGGATGTTAGGTCATATTTTGAGACATACAAGATTGGTTAACTTGTTAGTGGAGGCAACAGTCAAAGGTAAGATCTGTAGAGGAAGATAGAGATAATATATGAAGCAGATAATTGAGGACGTGGATTGTGAGGGGCATGTTGAGATGAGAAGGTTAGCACAAGATAGGAAGAGATTAAACCAATCAAAAGATTAAGATTGATGACAGCAAACAAAAATTATAAGTAACATAAACAAATTTTTCTGTAATATTTATCCATAATACACACCTGTTATAATTTTATACAGTTTGAAGTGATTATTATTATATTGAATTCGATACACATCAATTAACTCTTTCCGTATCAGTGATTCCAATTGGAATGGCAACATTGGAATGAAACATCGCATTTATTATGTGAATGAAGGCTTTTCTGTTGTATCACTGCAATATAATATTTGCAGGTTTGCTACCAGATTGTGTAGGCAAAAGTTGAGCTTTTGGCAAGGAGCTCTGCCACCATCTTCAGGCTTGGTGCTTGTCTTTCACCTACACAATCTGGCAGTGCAACTGCAAAGATTATATTGCATCACACTTTTTTATTTTTTACCAAAAACTACCATTAAAAACTCATTTTAACAACTTAATGTCTCTACAGTAATGAAAACATCAACTCTAGTCTTGCATTGAGGAGTATGAGATTTTGAAGCCTTGTCTGCCTATCCAGATTTTATTTTTCTATAGTTTCTCAAAATCACTCCAGGGTAATGCTATGGTAGGTTGGTTCCTTGGAAAGGGCATAGCCAAATTTCTTCCCATTACTTATCCCCAATCCTTTCCACCTGAAATGACCTTGACATCAACGGGACACAAATCCCAAAAAAGGAGAGAAAAAAATAAAACTAACATAAACAAACACACATTACAAGAAAAGCAGATAAGCATTAATTCATCTTTCTGGGTTACCGGATATTTACCCTTGTGGTTGAACAAATGGAATAGTAGTTTTCCAGATGTTATAACGATAAAGTGAGCTGCTGGCGGATAATGCAGCTTGGTGTGGGGTAGGGTAATTGTTGTGAGTCTGGTTTTTTCTTGATTGCAGGTTCGTATTCTATTGAGTCAACAATTCACCATTTAAATTCACTTCCGATTTACTATCCAAACACACAAGTACATGTCCACCACCACCAATAATTCTACTTCTTTACTTCGACTGCGGATAAGGCAATGCGGCACTTCTTCTCCTCACATTGCAGGCTCTGAACCACGCTATCAATAACTCAGTTTGTACACTTTGTTACAACTCCTAACCGCATATTAATCTTCACGAAGCACTATCTCTTTGCTATGTACAAATAACATTTTGCTACTGTTTCGTCAGCTCAACACAATAATACCGGGCGCACTGCCACTAGCGACCGATCTCTTCTACAGTTTGTTGCAGACCAATTAGTGATTTGCAACATACTTTGTGTTGCCTTATTTTTCTGCTCTAACGTATAGCCGGAGCGTGCAGCCAAACTTCATACCGGGCGCACAGCTAACACAATGCAATACGACTGTGGCGGCCAACTCACAACCGATCTCTCAGATGGTCCGCAGCAGACTGACTTCAACAATCAACTATGCTCCTCACGTCTCTCTCTCGACGATGCTTCGTTCTGATTATCGCTTTACACATTATATCCATGGTTTTATACTGTATCACCACAATTTCCCGTACACTTCTTCACTTTTCACTTCATATTTCACCCTTCTCTTTCTAACACACCATCACCTTTCCACCTCATTCTTTCACACAATGCACAAAACTTTTATATGTAATCTCTTTTTCTTCTTCTATGGAGTGATATTATTTCTCTTTCAGAAATATATTGTTGAAATCAGAATTGAGTGGATTGGAGGCAACAAACCCGAGGATGAGCCAACATGTGGTTTCAGGCATGAGCATTGCCCTCAGGATTCACAGAAAGAAAGCATGATAGCTGCTGGGGTTCTAGGACTTCTCCTTTTCTGTGCTGGTGTTATAACCTTGAGCATTTACCGGAAGTGGAAAATTGAACAAGAGATCGAAGGTCTTCTTTGGAAAATAGAGCCCTCAGAACTTAAAAGCTTTTACACAAATGACATTATGTCTTCACCAAGTAAGGTATGTTCAAAATAAATATATAAAACAATTATTAAATAAGTGCAGAGAAATAAGCATCATGATAGGATAGTTCATACTCACAAAAAATGGAAGATATTAAAAATATATTAATTTCAGGTTATATCCTTTATTGACAGAATAATATGATGTGCACGGTATGAAAATATCTCAGTTTCTCTGAATGTCCACTGTTCTGTAGTGATAAGTGGTATGTTAGGTTTAATTCTACTTACTAATTTTTTTTAAAGCAATACTTGTGTTTCCCTTAATATACAGAGATATTAAAACACTGGCATACTACACTGGTGGGGTAAAATGGGTGTAGTTTCAAATCTGAGTCTGGTACACTGGCTATCCTGATTGCAGTTGTTAGGCATTTTTCTGCATTCATCTAGGTGTATGCTGGGATGGTTCCCGAGTTCCACCTTGAATACCATGCAGTGCACATAGACAAATTTACATTAATCACACAGGACACAGTTCACAATGTTCAAAAACAGGTGACAATGGAGAGGGGCATATTGAAAGTCTGTCACATAGGGGCTTTGGGGCATCCCATGGATCCCAAGGCAGCCAAAAGAAATAATAATCCACAAATGTAGATGTTTCCAAGTGAACGATTGTTCGAAGCAATTATTTTTAATTCTTGTTTTGTGAAGAAGTGAACAATGAACATTTGTTCAATTAATATATAGTGCCATATTTGTTATACTGATAAAATATAAGAAAATAATATTTTAAGTTGCTGGGACATTTTTATTAAGTAATTTTCTTTTAATTTTATCAGGGTACATAAGATATTAGAATGAACTTATTGATTCACCTGTACATACAACTTTGTATTACAGAGTTGCAGTACGACTTCCCCTAATCAATAGTTGTACATAGAAAATTATGGTTTAATTTCGTTTATATCAGTAACTAGTTTAGTGACCAACAACATATTGATTTTTCTAGGCAAGTTTGGTGAGTGCAATATCAATTGAATCCAGGTGTGGACCACAGTGGTTTGCTCCTATAGGGCAATATCGTAATGTGAGGGTGAGGATCAAAGAACTGAAGTTTTCCAAAAAGCGGGATATTAACAGGGAAATTATGAAAGAAATGAGAATCCTCAGGGACTTCAGGCATGACAACATCAACTCATTCATTGGAGCTTGCATAGAGCCAATGAGAATTCTGCTAATCACAGATTACTGTGCAAAAGGCAGCCTGTATGTGAGTATAATCAGCTGTTAAAGTGAGATTTGTGTATATCAAATACACATATTTCTCAGTTTTTATACCATAGGAAAATTTATATGTTCTATAAAATTTAAGTGCTATGTATTTTTCATGTAAAATCTGTCATAGTCATGTCTGAACATTTAGTACAATCGTAAGGTCACTTTTCATGTAGATAAGAGCATGAAAGTAATGAAAATTCATTTAATCAACCCTGCTCTTCACACTGTATGCAAAATACCTTCACACAAAACCCGCTTTTTTTTCCTCTAATTTGTGTTGGTGGCGTCTGCCCATCCATTCAGGAAGAAGTATGATTTCCAGTTTGTTGTAATGTATTCTCAGTTATTTTTTTATGTACATTAAATTCTGTTCTTCATTGTTTCTTATTTTTTCCACACAGGAACATATTTTAATCCTCCATAAAAATCTTGTTTCCTACACTTGGACCTTATTGACCAAGGTATCTTAATTTCACATAAAAATTGGTATTAGCATTGATCTTGGATTCTAGTTAATATTGGTAAAGTTTTGATAATAGTTCTACATATATAATAAAAATGTTGAAAATTTGGTTTGATTGTTCATTCTTGCTCCAATTTAGATAAAGTTAGAAGTTTGTATGATAGACTGCTCATTAAAAATATTTTTGATTAGACTAGACATTCTCATCCATTTTTTGTTTCCTTCCATGTGGATATAGATATATCTAGGTTATGTAGTTTGCAATTTGTTCCAGTCAGTTAAAAGATTGTTGGAGGCCTTCTGTTATTTCAATATTAGTCATACATTCTATATAATACATAAGGAAAAACTGGGAAAATAACACATCAAGTAACAAATAAAGGCAGGAAGACCTAACAAACATGAAAACTCGAAAACACTTCACAATATTGTGGTTTAAAACCTTCTTTGAGTCAGTAGGATTGGGCCATTTGGAAAGGTGGGTGTGTACACACACTATTACTTACCACACAACTCAAACCGTCCCTCATTTTCATTGCCTAATTTTACTTTCATCACCACCATTAAAAAATACAATAGGATAGAATTATGTACTAAAAAGTGGAATACTACAACATTGTTGGATTCCTTGAGTACCTTTTAAAGTGATCTTTCCATTCTTGAGGAACTAAATTTTACATAGATTCTTCTGTACATTGTGCAACAGGGGAACTTCCTTATTTTAAAAATGAATAACACAAACAGTGTAGGAGATATCAGTTTAATTCTTTTCCCAAGTTACAGAGAGACATTTAAAGTTTTTATTTTTTATGTTTTAAGAATTATATCACTGAGGTGGGCTTCATTCTAATCTATGTATTGAGATAGTCGATTTTTTAAGTGCCTCTCCACTCTTTCCAGTATTTTGAAGGGTATATTGTCAATAGCAGCTATAATATTATTCTCCAGTTGAGCCAGGGTCCTTGGATGGTCAGTGTAAACTAGGGAATTTAGATAGCCCCACAAAAAGTCACACAGGGCTAAATCGTGCGAGCACGCTGGCCACTGAAGATTGCCGGGAAGTGTTCTCACAAAAGATTCGTCAACGTTCACACTGTGTTGGCAATGGCGCTAATTTGTATGAATCAAATTGCAGTTCTTCATGAAGAATTCATCTTACAGAATGATCAAGCATGCCTGGAGTAGTTGAATGTTTGCATGCAGATCTCCTAGAAGATCACATAATTGACTGCCTAACATTCTCAATGTTTCCGCGTGCCTTAATATTTCTTTAACCTCTAGAATTTTTGTCTGCACATCACCAATTTTCATGAATCTGTCCACCCATAAAAGAATCGATTTCTGTGGGCACAATGTTAAAGTGATTCCTGATAGCATTTTACATGGTGATGAATGAAGTGCTGCTTGAAAAGTATGCCTCTAAGGCAAACCTGTGCTCTTCCCTCATGCACTGCATGATCATTACTAAACCATCATGCCAGAAAATGTTAGGTCCTGCTCTTTTGAATGAGTGCCTCGCCACCCTTCTTCGAATAACCTTCGCTTCAAGGTGCACGTTTCAAATCAGAAGTTTCCCTGCTGGACCCTGTATATTGTTTTCACTGTCTTACAAAACTCATAGCATGGACCTAGTCGGGGTTATGATGAACACAAAAATGTAAACACATGTAATAATATTTTGGTATAAATTATGATTAGAGGGGGTATATGGCAAAGAAATTGGATGTTTACATACTGAGACTCACTGCATGATAAATAATCTTAGACTTGCCTTATGCCCTCCTTAGTTATAATTAAAGTTTGTACTGAAAGATTATAAATCATATTCAAGTTTTTCTCTTCACCATGATCATCCTACTTCCAACTGTAGTCTACTTAATAAAATTTTAGAAATGAATGTTTGTGGTCTTACAGAAACTGCCCGCGAGAGAAATGAAAAATTCCAACAATAGGCTATTTGACAGTATTTAAAATATATTGCAAATTGTAGTCATTCACATAGATTAATGCTTAAGGAAGGTATTTTTGTTAAATTTGAAAAGAAAGATGGATTGTTTTTAATTAAAAAAGCGAAATAAAAATCAAATTTTTCCTGCCTTTTGTCACGTGACAGAAAACACTCTGTGATTGGAGATCGCTTTCATGATGTCATCCGCCTGTAGGCGCTGCGGCTGCGTATGGAGTGTTTCCCGCTATCCATGTTTTCCATTATTTTTTGCTGGTTATCTCTTGTTACTAATGAGATTTTGTGTTCAATTAAAATGAAGAACAATTTGTAGAAGCCTACAGTGGAAAAATTATTTGTCGGACTATCTATAGGAACAATTACTGATTTTTATTCTACCGAGCTTGAGAATGTAAAACTTCAATTCGAGAATCATTTATATTTAAACTGGAATTTAGAGATTAACAGAAATCCTTCATAAGAATGACTAAAATTTTAAATTAAGTTAGTTGTTTTAAGAGGTAATTACGAGAAAATTGTGTGTAGTATAAAGTAAGCACAACAGGTAAATAACTGGATGTTGTGGAAAATTTTTCATAACTGCGGATAAATAATTATAGATAAATAATATTTTTTTCCAACGAAACTGAATTTATTGTTCATTTATTTACCGACCGCGTTCACTTCACCGCACATAGAAACTGTTCACTATTAACGAGAAGAAAAGTAACGATGCCATGATGTCCAGGTAGCTGCATGTTTAAAGAGTGCCATAGGAGTTTGAAGATCCTATATTCGAACCTTGATTAGGATGATATTTTTTTCGTGTGTACATTTTTTTTTTTTTTTTTGTTTCTGTTTGCCGTTTGTTGCATTGCAGAATCATGTTTTTATTAGAAGGAGTCATAAAGCGTCATGCAAACGTTTGAAACATAAATTGCTGTCATACAAGAAAACTTTCATAAAAAGATAACCTCCTACTTTTAATTTTGAAACATACCAGAGATACATCAATATTGTAACAAAACCCAAGTACTCGATGGTGAATAATAGGATTTATTTTAATAATAACATTGGACGCTAATCTCCTAACAATTCCGGAACACTTTGAATACTTTTTGTTGGAATTTTTATGTGACGATACAACTGTATGTTGCCTTTCTGACATAAATGCATCTATTTAAGCGGTATTTACTTTTAATGCCCAAGTAATTCTCAGTTTGTTTTTTTTTTTTTTGTTTTTTTTGTTTTTTTAACTTTTTATTGGTGTGCAAGTAACGTCCAATTTCAGTTTTGAATCTTTTTTTGGATTATGTCTCAAATGTTTACAATACTCTTGCTATCCAAAAATTTGTTAAACATTCGGAAAAAAAAATTGGTGGATATTAGAAAAAAAATATGCGGTGCTACCAACAGCAACTAGTATCTAAAGAAAATGCTCACAAATAACAAAACATATTCCAAAGCGAGGATCAAACTTAAGAACCCTAACTTTACTAATACTCACCTTAATCAGCATACTACATTATCTCAAAGAAATTATGGTGCAAATTATATTTACAGTAAATGATATATGACTTAGTCGCAATGTCGTCTAGGTTTCTATGAGCAAGTTGCAACAACTTTTTTCCCTATTTCAGCTAATGCGGGATCACTTAAGTTTATTTTTAGAATTTTTATTATTGTGGTTGTAGATTGATGTACTACACACTATTTATAAACCATATTTCCAACAATTTATACACAAATTCAGAGAAACAAAGCACACGTTACTTACGTAGAGTGAGCGCCTGCTAGCACGTGACGTCACGAGTGTCGGCCCGCACCAGGCAGCAAAGGAACGTTTTGGCGGGCTTTCAAATACTCTAAATTTTAACGTTGAATTTTACGTAAAATAAGCACTTTTGTGAAAAATAAATAGTACCCGGTAAATAACGTGTATCAATAAACTATTTAAAAAAATAGTCAAATAACCAATTGCAGTTTGGAATGAATGAAGTTTTTTCCAACTGTATCAACTAAATGTACTGTTCTTAGGTCTCTATCTGGAAGAGCTGTCAATTTGATGCAACATTTCAAAGTCACTCTTCACCAGAATATGAAATTTAAAGTGACTTTGAAGCTTTGCATCAAATTGACATGCTAAGAACATTTTATTCATTTGCAGTTTTAGCCCTGAACATTGTAAGTCACAGGGATGAAATGTATCCTAAATGTTAAGCCATGAAATAAGCTAGTACTGTGCATAATTTTATTGATATATATTCATTAATTTTTGTGTGATACATCACTGAGTATACTGGGTAATTGGTTTTGCATTCAGGATAATGTGATACTAATTCCATTCTGGCCATCCAAATTTTGGTTCCCATGGTTTCCCAATGTAATGGGCTGGCCTAGTGGTTAGGTGACTGCGTTGGGCATTTTGACCATTAACTGGGAATGTGGCTTAACATGCAGGGCCAGCATTAGGGGGGGGGGGGGGTAAGTGGGTCAAAAGTACCCGGGCCCCGCCGGTTGATGGGGGGCCCGATCGCCGACTATTGGGGCCCTTAGGCCATGAAGCCAAGAATACGCCCATTGTCACCTGGCCATTTTGTAGAGCTAAAAATAAAAAAAAGGTCGCCCATTTTACCCCGGGCCCGAAATTCCTAGCACCAGTCCTGTTTACATGTGACTGACCTTAGTGTTTATCTCCTCTTCTTATCTTCTTCTGGATACCGTCTTGACTTCTTGCAAGCTAACTAATTAATTCAATCAGGATTGTCTGACACCACGTGTAGGTCACAATCCTTTTACTATAGGATTACTATATACTCAAATGATCAACACGAAGTGTGGATAAACGGTTTAATGGAATCAAGCTGCCGATAGTACATGAGACCATGATACTAAGAAGCAGAGTCCACACTTGTTCTACTGGTCGCTAGGAAGATTGTAAAAGATATTAAGTGAAAGTTAGTCTATTAATACTGGATGGACTTAAGATCGTTACGACGTCTGAGGCAGGGCGGCTAAAATTTAAGATAGCGGTTCACTACATGAAGTTACTTCTAAGCTTGCTGGTAATGAATAGAATGACTTATTGGTTGTACAGGGCCCTTTACGGTTCTGTTTTGCATCACAAAAAGGTATTGCTGACATGCTATTCAACATTCCTGAACGGGGCAACGACTTTGCTTGCGTCTGCGTTGCATGACTGCAACTCTCCACTTTAACTTCGCCAATGTCTCCAACATTTATAAAATCATTCTTAATTAATAATAAAGCCCAAAATGACCTTTACACCAATATCACTACAGGTGAAAATACTGGGAGTATTCCTTCAAATTACATGCTCGAATTCCTTCCCATTTCTTGTTCCCAGTCATTTCTCTCTCTAATGACCTCAAAGTTGATGAGGTAGACAAAAAATAAAAAATGTGTGGTTCATGGTCAGAAGGATGGACAGACTGACAAACAAAATCAATCAATGACTAGCTCTAAAACGAGATTCATTTCTAATGTATGTAATATGAGTATGATGTGTTTTAAGTTTTTCTACAGACACACTTTTAAATACTTCCATTACAAATTTTTCTAATGTCAGGATCCATAGAGATAGCCTCTTTTAGTTTTGCGCTTGACAATGCTGGAAATTTTCTAAAATTGTACTGGAAACATCTACCATCTGTTAGTAAGGTTTTCACAAATTGCTTCATCAAGCCTAATTTGATGTGTAAGGGTGGAAGGAGAACTTTTGTTGACTCAGTGAGAGTTTTTTGGTACACATTTTTTGCTCCAGGTTCCAATGAAAGTCGTTGTGGCCATTCTTTCTTTTTCCAATGATTTTCCTTGCCTCTGCTATCCCACTCATGGAAAACATGGAAAATTTGTGTACCCACCATGCTGTCCAAATTATCGATATTACTTTGAGATCACAACTCATGAACCACTTATGACTGTCATACTTAAATTTTTGGAGAACAAATTGTAAATTGACTTGTTTTTATTATTAACTGATAGATGGCAGCATTTCATATGTCTTTAAATCTGGCAGTACGTCTTATGTTTTTGATTTCTTTTATATCACTTTTGACAGATTGAGATTTGTAAACAAATTCTGACTTAATGGGTAAAAACTAAGGTCATTTTTTGATTCAGCGCACAAAAATACATGGGAATGCAACACCAGAACTTAAAAATATGTTAAAAAAAATGCAGGCCTGTGTAATTAAATATGTTAAACACTGGTTTTGTGATATAAGTTAGGATTTTATAAGATGGTCTGTAAACATACTAACTGCCTGTGCATGTGCCAGGTAGCTTCATTTCAAATATTGCTTACAAGGAAGCTTTATGGACAGTAGTGAGTTGTCTCTGTGGGTTGTTCAAAGAGATGATGGATACAATTGAAGTGTACCAACATCCTAAAACATTTATATAGAAACTAAATTCGGAAGGAACAGTGAAGAGGTAAGAAGTAAGGAAAAAAGAGATCTGCTTCTTCCTCCCTATCCAATATTTCTTTGATATTAGTATTTTATCAGTGAATTAACACCAGAAATCTCAAATTCTATGTGTACAAAGCCATGGGTACTGACAGTAAAGAATATTTTTAGGTATCATTTCCATTTCGTTCATAAAATTTTCAATATCAACTACTTTATGCTTTATTAACCCATATAGCTCAAGTGTAATTTACTCTCAAGTCTAATCATTTCTCTTTTTGTGGAAAAAAGCTACACTAATATTACACCTACTATCCCCAAATGGTCTTATCAAACCACTCACTTAATATTGCTACATTTTTCATACCTTCATTAACTTCTTATCTTATCCAGTGAATTCTTCACGGGAGTTCAGCTGGATAGCGTCGGAAAATGACGAAATTTTGACAACCTGCACAGTTGTCTTCATCAGGTCTATTTCAGGTATTATTACTTGAAATCACCAAAAGAGACTGGCTTAGCTGCCAGCGAAACTCCAACTGCATATACCGATGATCGCCACGATGCCCAATCAGCGCAAGGCAGAACTGGAATTCATGATCTGGCAACTGAGGGTATCAATGTTGTGGACTGCGTATGGAGCCATACCCGGTAACCCATCCAGGTACTCACCATGCCCAATGTTGCTTAACCAGTTCACCGTCAACTGAGGGTATCAATGTTACGGACTGCATATGGAGCCATACCCGGTCACCCATCCAGGTACTCACCACACCCAACATTGCTTAACTGCCAGTCTGTTTTGGTGATTTCAAGTAATAATATCTGAAATAGACCTGATGAAGACAACTGTGCAGTTTGTCGAAACATCGTTATTTTTTGACACTATCCGGCTGAACTCCCGTGAAGAATTCACTTCATCAATACGCCGGGAAAGTCTCCATTCTGTTATCTTATCGAGTGTGGTAAGTGAGAGGTATTTCTCTAGCCTCATGTTCAGAGGACACGGGTTTGAATCCCTGTCTGGCGATCCTGATTTGGGTTTTCCATGGTTTCCTCAAATAACTCCAGGCAAATGATAGGGTGATTCCTTCAAAAGGACATCACTGAATTCCTTCCAAACCCTTGCTCCAGTTCTTACCTGCCTCTAATGACCTCAACATCATTGATTCAAAAAGCCATTAAAAAAAACCTTTCTTGTCTACCTTTACCCATAACTGTCCAATAGCCACTTTCCTTTTAATTTTCTAGTATAGCTGTACAAATTTCGAATTGTGTTGTCTATTGTTCTCCCTGTAGAGACAATATTCTTCATAAAAACTTCCTTGGTTTCCTTCTTTGCTGCTATTAATCTCTTGTTTGGTAACTTTGTGTGCTCCAACTGCCCTGCTAATTCTTACTTCATTATGCTCATTTCTAATCAATGTTGTCCATAGTGTTGTGGTATGTAGGTACCTTGATCTTATATTCCCATTATTTCTTTGAACTGTTCCCACTTCATCTTTACTGTTCTCATGCCCTACTTACACATATTGAATCTTTCCCTGAAATACCTTGTCAGTTCCACAGCCCATGCATTCTAACAATTATACTTACTCCCTTTCTTCCTTTTCCACTGATTTAATGAACCTCTTTGTACCCATCACAACTGTTTGATAATTACTTATTAATTTTGTCACCTTATATCTCATACAGGTATTATGTGACTTCAGTAAGTATACATCTGACGTTTTTTGCTCCTTTGTGTTGTCATCTACCATCTGTCCACCCATACCTTATACTCCCCATATGGTAAGCACCAAAGATCTCTGTGTTTTCCCAGAACAGTTAACTATACTCATTTTCTTTGTTTCTGGTTTCCTTCTTAGCTCTTCTTCTTATTCTAAATCACATATACGTATGAAGTTCACTGCTGATGGTTAATTGTTTCGTATATCTTCTAATTTTTTTAGTGTTGTTTACATAGAAAGGAATAGCACTTTATTCTTGTCATTGTACTCTCTGTCCTTCTGTCATTGCATTCTAATTCTTATATGGAATAAGCTGCATACTTTAAATTTGCATGTTTTACATTGAACCAAAACAGAATTTTTTATTTAAAATTATTACTAATTGGGCCATCCATATTTCAGTGTTCCATGATTTCCTGAAACTGCCTTATTTGATTGGGAAGATTGCTCTTTCAAAAGGCCTTCACCAAATTTCTATACATTCCTCATTCCCAATCCTCTCTTAGCTATAATGACCTCAGTGTTCACAAGCCATAATGTTATAAGCAAAAAATAAAAAATAAGCAGGTGTGACAAATTACGTTCATAAATTTTGCATCAGAATCTTATAAATTCTGGTTAAAAAATAATTTATCATAGTAAGAGCTCTTAGTTAAGAGAATTAATTTCTGTTTATATTTTGATTGCAGGATATAGTGGAGAATGAAGATATCAAATTGGATCTGATGTTTATTGCCTCACTCGTTTATGATCTCATCAAGGTAAGAACAGCAAAATATCATAAATTTTAAGTATAGGCCTATTTGTAATAATTAAAGTTTCAAAATATCAATATGGAGTAAGCATATAATGATTTCATTTTTAAGCATTGACAATTTTTCCAGGGAATGCTTTACATTCACAAATCTGCATTAGTTTGTCATGGAAACCTCAAATCATCAAACTGTGTTGTTACAAGTCGATGGGTTCTTCAGATAACAGATTTTGGGCTTCATGAACTTAGACAATCTGCGGAAGGTGACAGTATTGGAGAACACCAGCATTATCGAAGTAAGTTCTTTCCCTATTTTTTTAACTTTTACATGTTTTGAAATTAATACAGCCTTTCCTTAGCTAAATTTTTGTGGTAAATTGCACCAGTTTATAATTGTTTAGTTTTTCATAATAGTATGAATTACCTTTTAATGACTGCAAGATTTGGGAAAATTAGATTTCTATTCTTTATATTTACTGCAGTAGGATTTCCCATTGTCTTTTACAGGCATGAAGGATTACAGGTTGCTGCATTTGCTGATGTTATATCTGTTTCTCCAGTGTATATTTTACTGCAATATGTTTTTAATCTCCAGAATTTTAATTTTTATCATTTTAGGTTGCTTCTGGAAAGCACCAGAAATTTTGAGAGATGAAGGACCTCTTAGGGGAACACAGAAAGGAGACGTTTATGCTTTTGCCATTATCCTATATGAAATTATAGGTCGAAGAGGTCCTTTTGGAGGATGTCGCTTTGAGCCAAAAGGTATTATCATAGACTGGATATTCTTATACAAGAAATGGTCTTCTCTCACATCAGAGATGATATAGCTGCATAATACAGCTGGTTTCTCTTGAATCAATGTGACAAATCTGACAATTTATTATCTCATAGAAGTTGCCTTGAGAGGCTTCTTTTGGAATTAATATCAGTTGTTACATGTAGGTTGCAGTGTGTGAATGAGCATACTGTTTTTTTTTTTGATAGAAAATTATTGGTAAAAATTAATATGACATCAATTGGTCCAAAAATAAACTGTACACAGCCGCAAATGGGATCCAATAGAACTCAAAATTTAATTGAAGCTTCATAACTCCATTGAGTACAATGTTACCATGCTGTTTCTACTAGTTCTAACAAGGGGGGAATGGAGGGGGATAGGAAGTATCTGGTTTAATTTTGTACATATCCCAAATATTAAAAGTGTAACTGCTGTATTATTTTGTTACAAATTTAAATCACATCTTTGAAATTTACTGTGAATCTTTTTTTAACAAAAAAATATGATTTGTAACAAGTTAATGCTTTTATGTTTACAGAAATAGTGGAATTAGTCAAAAGACATCCAGCAGAAGGCGAAGCACCATTTAGGCCAGACCTGTCAGTGTTAGAGGAATCAGATACTGGTTGTGCTGATTATATAACAAGCTGTATTGAAGACTGCTGGGCAGAAAATCCTGATGTCAGACCTGATTTTTGGGCAATCCGATCCCGTTTAAGGAAAATGAGAGAGGGAATGTATGTATACAGTGTTAAATTGTAGTAATATTATAATTTTACTGTCAGATCAGAGTATATCTCATATTTAATATTCAGAGGTCAAAAGAAATAGGATTGTACTATAGGTGTTTTTATATTTTGACATTAAACACTTATAAAACAAAAATGGTATGAGGCACTTTGAATTCAGTCAAGGATGGGAAAGGTTAATCCACTATTATCAGATTTGTAAGCGTAAGTGGTGTAAAATATAAAATAAGGACAACATTTAATGTGAGAAAGTAAATGAAAAAGAAAGTAGTAGTCATTGTTTTATTCACCGTCTCATGTAAGATATACCAAAATTATTGCATATTTGTGCTTATCATGTGTTTGTGTCTGTGCAGGTCTGATTGTATTTTAATTTGTAAACCTCAACCAAAGTGACTATACTTATTTTCCCAAGGTTATCCTGTGTCATATTGTGCAATCTATTTCATTGTGCTAATATTCTCAGCTGCTCACATATTCTTACTCAATAAAGTTCTTGCTATGATTTATTACTTAGTTTAAAAAGGCCATTGGTTAACAAAATATGAGGGGGGATCCAAAAGTAACAGGAATTGGCCTGCGGTGGGGAGGGAGAGTGGGGAAACCCACTGTTCAACCTGGTGTCCGTTACGATCATGCTACCTGAGTCGGTGTGGGAAGTTGTGTCGCTGTGAGTTTATCGGTTTGCCCTTGATAGTTTTTTTAGTAGAACAGCTTTTTACATTTCGGAGAAAATGTGGTGGCAGATTGTCGAGAGCAATGCATGGCTGTGAAATTTTGTTTCCTGTTGGGGAAATCGGTCGTGGTAACTATTGTAATGCTGAAGACTGCTTATGGGGATGCTGCCCTAAGTAAAACCAGAGTCTACAAGTGGTTTTCATGTTTTGAAAACGGAGAAATGTCAGTTGATGTCCAACCCCATTCAGGGTGCCCCTCAATGTCAAGAAGTGACGAAAACGTCAACAAAATCAATTCCCTCGTTCGTGAAGACCGTCGCCGAACCATTAATCAACTCTGTGAGATGTCTGGGATATCATGGAGTTCAATTCAGAGGATTTTATCTGAAGATTTGCACATGAGAAGGGTTGCAGCCAAATTTGTCCCTCGCCTTCCACAGACACGCAAAGGGAGCATCGACTTCAGGCATGTTTTTAGTTCAAAATCTGGTCAAAGAGGCCCCTGAATTTTTTTCGAAGGTGATTACTGGTGTTAAATTGTGGTGCTACTAATATGACACCAAAATAAAACAGCAATCAGCCAGTGAAAGATATGTACCTCTCCTCGTCCCAAAAAAGCTCGCCAACTGAAGTCAAACATCAAAGCAATGATTATTTGTTTCTTCGATTGCTGAGGTGTTGTGCACACGGAGTTCATTTCCCCAGGTCAAACTGTCAACCTGGAGTTCTACTTGGAGGTTTTGAAAAGACTGAGGGAGAGTATCCTGAAGAAAAGGGCAGATCTTTGGCACACAGGTGGCTGGTTCATCCATCATGGCAATGCGCCAGCCCACACCGCCCTCTCCGTAAAACAGTTTTTTGACTAAAAACAGCATGACACCGATAATCCACCCCTACTTACTCCTACTTACCGTATGTAGCCCCCTGTGATTTATTTTGTTCCCTATACTCAAAAGGGACATGAAAGGAAAGCGTTTTGCCACTGTGGAGGAGGAAAAACAGAAATTGTTGGAAGGCATAAAGAACATCCCGATAAGTGTATTTAAAAACTGTTTTGAACAATGAAAGGATTGTTTGAAGAAGTGCGTTGTAGTCATTGGAGAATACTGTGAAGGTGATCAAAATTTGGTGTAAAAATATTAAGATATAAAGATGTTATGACGAATTTCCCTTTTTTTTTTGCATCCCACCTCGTAACATTTAATTTAATAGTAATATATTAATTGAATTTGGAATACTGCTTTAAACTTTTTGAAAAAAAGAGGCTTTTGAATAGAATACTTAAGTGATTTAATAATTTTGGATATGATTTTGAACATAAAGGATGATTAGGAAAGTAATACTGTGTCCTGTTTTTGGGTCAGTACAAAATTTATTCCTATTGTTTTTTTAATTTACACTGTTGAAACATTTAACTGGGTGAACCCAAAACAGATATATCCGAATACATGAATTACCTTTTATACCACCATTGCTGTTGCTTATATACTGACAATGTTTCTCTGAAAGGAAGTAGTGGTAAAATCTCATCTTTTTACACATTCTCTCTCTCCTTTGACCTCATTGTATCTCTCTCTCATCTTTACCCAAATGTTTTTATACAATAACATTTCACTCCACTATGGATGTAATAGAATAATAATAACAATAAAAATTATATGCTCTCAGTCAGTTGAAAGCCACAGTCGGATTATCTAGCACATTAAACTGTCATTCAAAGGTAGCTGAAGTTACTGCATTTACATTATTATCTATATATTTCAACAAGAATTGAGCATAGTAAAATGCAGTTAGGTGATATTCATAGGGAATCCATTATGCAATAATGTTGAAGGGAAGAGGTGGCCAACAATAGCAAAATGCCCCTTACTCTAGAAAATAAAAACATGCTGAGGAGATCACACAGGCTGGCTGTTTTAATTGTTTTTGCATGTGGAAGTGAGTGATGGGTCTACTTTATCTTTCCTTTCCATGTATGTATCAATAAACTATCAAAGAAACTGGATAGGTTTTTCCAATTTACTTGGGTATCCTCTTCTCCTGCTAATATTACATCAAGAGCATCTTTTGTTTTTACCTCTCCTTGAAACTACTGTTAATTGAAAAGATTATGTTTGTTGATGACTCACAGGAACACTTTGGTATTATTCACTTGGCTTTGCTGCAAGCAATATTTTAAGTGGTTCAGCCTGGCATGTGTACAAACAGAAAGTAAATTTATGTACTGTCACAGAAAGGGAGAGGCAACAGAAGTTTGTGTGCTTAGCAGATCCAGCTAGTGACTAAAAATGTTGGTTGAACTGTCATAAAATAGATTAATTGGCATCACGATTTGTGGTAAAGGCTGAGGAATTTTTAAACTAACCTTACAGTTATTGGAGTAATACTTTATTTTTGTTCTAAACTGTTTTTGACATCTAGTAATTAATTTTGGGTATTTATTTCTAGGCACAGTAATATAATGGATCAAATGATGGAGATAATGGAGAAACATGCCAATAATTTGGAATATCTAGTCAGTGAAAGAACCCGTTTACTCTTTGAAGAAAAACGTAAGACAGAGGATCTCCTGCATCGAATGCTGCCAGCGTATGTCATTTGTAAAAAAACAATACAATACACTGTTACATTCTCACTGTCATTTGTGTTTTCATTCAGAGATTTTATTTTGTGGCTGTAGTTTTTAATTAGAGTGACATTAGCAAATCTGGAAAAGAAAATTCTGTATTAAATTCACTATCACATATCTAGCCTGATATTAAATTTTATAATTGTTAGTTAAACTTGTGCTTCATTTCAAAGTAAAATATGTGTAAATGTTGTTTGCTTTCCCCACTTAATTTCTAAACTATGTTTTCTGATTTTATTGAAAATGTTGGTGACTGTATTTATTACAGTCAGTGATATGTATTTTGTTTGTCATTAAATTATATTAAAACAAAACCCAAAGATCAATATTATGAGTGAAAATAAAGTGAAAGGAAAAAATAGATACAGAGGATTTATTTAATAGAAAATGGTAAAAAGAGATTGAAATATTTTTGGTGTTTTCAGGCCAGTTGCAGAACGCTTAACTAAAGGATTTGGTGTTGAACCAGAGTCTTTTGATTTGGTCACTATCTATTTTAGTGACATAGTGGGTTTCACGGCAATGTCAGCTGAAAGCACTCCCCTACAGGTAAGCTACACTATTAGATGTAATGAGAAATAAGTATAAAGCTTAATTGATGATATGGAAAAGAGCTTCAACTAATGACATACTGGCACCAAAAATAAGAAAAAATATACATAGAACAGTGATGTTTTCATTAGTGTGAATGCTTTGTAAGTGAACAAACATAATTATGGCTTGATTAAAGAGTTGCTCACATATCATAAAGTGTTTAAGCTTGTAAGGAAAAGGCTGATACCGGGGCTGTAGTATAGCCTTAGTGCCTCAGCTAACAGTTTATGTTGACTCAAAGTACTGCAGAAAATTTATGAAATAATTTTGATTTGACCATGTAGCCGGATAAACTCAACGTAAATGCTTGAGGTCACCACAATATTTGTTAAACCACAAATAGAGGAAAGGTTGTAAGCTATCTACTGAATGACAAAAGTTCACTTTCCGAAAATTCCAAGTTTTATTTTCAAAGTCACAAAATTTCAAATATGCACTTAACAGTTGAGTAGGCAAATTGAATACACTTTTCCAAAAGTTTGCAAGTTGTGGAGAGAAATTTAAACCAACCGACCCCTTAGTGAATTTAAAAGTTCATGTTATAAGTTAACCTCGCGTGCCATACACCAAAGTCCCAAGATGGCTGACTCGGTAGCTTCACCTTCAACCAATTTCCTCCTGCCCGACACAACACTTGCGCAGACTATACAAACATACTGCTCCACTTACAAAAGGAATAAAGATGGAGTAGCATGCCAGCACCAGATTATATAGGTTTGATGACGTCACAGCCGAAACACAATTTTCTGCTGCGGCCTGGCCAAAATATGACCCAGCAAACTCGGTAACCAAGCAGATATAGAGTAATTAAAGGCTGACAGTGTTTAGACTTTTTTAATAGAAGATTAGTGGATATTCAGTGAGTAATTTTAAGTGGTTAGTTTTAAATGTCTATTTTAACCTTTGCGTAGTGACACGACCTGTTGCCGACTTGGGGAAATACCAGTTCGTTTAAACTTGTGCAATTTCGTCATTTCTGCTGAATCGCAATTTATTTAAATAAAATTATTATCAGCGGGTTCTCCAAAAATTCCTGAGTTTAATGGTGTAAGTTTTATCGAGATAGATGCTGGGATAGTGAAGTTACAGCTTTGACCAGATTTACAAAAATGATATATGGGTTTTAATTTAATAACTTTATCTATTGCTTTTATTGAAAAAGTAAAATTACCAGAATTTTCTCTGAATTAAATTACGTATTTTAAAAGTTGTCTTATCTCTGTATCTAACTTCCATTGGTTATAATAAATTCCTAAACTGAGCACATGGTTTCATGATGAAATAATTTCCAAAATTTTTATAAAATCTGTTCTACTGCATGGAATGGCCTGAAATTAATATATGTGATACTAGATTTTTGGGTCTTTCAAGAAATCTACTTTTTATTCCGAAAGCTTACTAGGATTCTGTGATAAAAAATGTTAAAAGTGAAGTGTATCCAACGAAGTGTTTAAAAATTTATTTAAGTTATTTACACGTCCAGAAACTATGGAATTTTAGTGAATTTACCGTTTTATTAAATTATTATTCCTTTAAAATTACTTTATTTCATTTAAAAGTGTGCAGAAATAGTGAAATATCAAATATCAAAAATCTATTGTTTGGTGAGCTGAACAATTATGGATTATCTCATCTCAGGTTAGTATAAGGTTTTTATATCATTATCGAAAGTTAGTTTAGTTGTTTTATTAAATGTTGAGAAACTTTATTGCTCTCAAATTGGTTTAAAAATGACGAAATGCTCATATAGCAGAAGTTCATTGTTTCAAAATTGAATTATTATTGATTATTTTATTTTCGATTGACATAGGGTTTGTTTACTGTGATACAAAGTTTATACAGTTTATATAGGGCTTTTATTAAATACTGACAGTCTTTACTGCGTTTAAATTGGTTTAGAAATAGTGAAATTGACCCATAGCAAAGTTTATTGAATTTCTGTGAATTAACCAATTTCCTGCTAAAATAATGTTTTCTTATCATCATAGAAAGTTTACTTAGGTCTTTTATTAACTTTTAAATACCTTTACTGATTCTGAAAGGGTTTATTTAGTCCGTTTGGTCCTAGTATCTGCATGCTGTATAAAGTGTCACTCTCCTAACCTATATATGCCATGAAACTATCTGTTACTAGAGGGTTAGCTTCCTCCTATATACCAAAAAGTGAGAAGCTAGAATTTGACAAAATTCTAAGGTGCTTACAAGCTTTATCATTTCATAGTTCTCTATATCCCTTTAATTTTTATTTCCTGCACTACTCCATTGTTATCTATGGTAAGCATTGACTTCTTCCTCTTGCCTTATTAGAGTCTATATTGCTCATAATTTGACAAAATTTCAGATTATATTGAACCCTCTACATTTGTTAATGGATCTTATGCAATTTCATATTATTAACAAACTGAAAAAGGAAATGAATACTTCATGGGTTTTCTTCCAGATAATTTCTTTATTAAACTCTTTATTTAACAATGTTTCAGCAACTACCTCTGTTGCTTTCATCAGGTGAGCTGTCATATCAAGCTACAAGACTGCATTTCAGTCTTGCAGCTTGTAGCTTGATATGACAGGTCACCTGATGAAGGCAACAGAGGTAGTTGCCAAAACTTTATTAAATAAAGAGTTTAATAAAGAAATTATCTGGCAGAAAACCCGTGGAGTATTCATTGCATAGAGTGGCGTAGCTAGGTCAACAAGGGCCCCGGTGCAAAAAATTTATTTTGGGCCCTCAGGCCAGATGGCAACCTTTTTTTTTTGCTTTGTGTTACTGAGCTGAGGATGGGGCCCTTGAATTGTGCTTAGAGGCCCCCTGAGAAATAGTTGGGGGCCCTTAGTGAGGGACTTCCTGTGTCTGAGGAGGGGGGCCCTTAGACGGCTGTAGAGCTAGCCATAAAGGCTCATGGGCCTCTGAACTGCACTTGGGGGCCCCCGGAGGTGCGCTTTGGGGCCCCCAGAGGTATGCTTGGGGGCCCCCTGAGCGTAGACACGGGGAAAAACTTAATGCTCATATGAAAAAGTAAAGTTATGTTTTTTAAAAATATATTTGTGTATATTTCTTTTTTCTTTCTCTTTTTGGAGATTAAATGGCTTGATGGATGTCGATACATAAGTTGTCATTAGATAGTGTCAAAATCTTTATGGCTCTATCATAATTTCTGTATGGCATTGAAGCTAAGGAAGAATAGGGAAATAGGTCCAACACTTACAACAGAAGATGGCAGCTGAGAACAATTGAACACATACACATAAAAAATTAAAAAAAAAATTAATACAATATTTCAGTGTTAGACCTTTTTTTGCAGGTAGGTGAGACATTAAATCTTTCACCTTTTTGCAAGCATAATATTTCAACTTATATTGATTTTACATTCCTAACACTTCCACTCAGATTGTAACAATGAAAACCACCATTTGTGTGACTGTGTTGTCCACACGTGCCCATACAAACTCAGTTTCATGTTTTTATTTTCATGAGTAAGGGCATTGCTGAAACACTGCATTTCTGTGTGTGTGTGGTTTTTTTTTACTGCTGCCATCCTTCCTTTCTATTTATCTTTACTTTCCAGAGTAGAAATAAAATATTGAAGGATTTGAATACCCACTTGCAACATTTCTTCAACAATTGAAATAATGACCAAACATTCCAATATCTGTAGTTATCTCTGTTGTAACATAATGGAAGGTATCACATCAAATTTTAATTTTTAAAATTATTGATGATGAGCTTGTTCCCACAAAAGTAGTTGGTAGATCAATATTTTCAAACCTACATCTCTTTCATAAGTAATCAACTAGAAACCACTGAACATATCAAGACATTTTTCTTGGTTCACAGTATCTCATTCAAATGGGAAACCAAATGGACACATCATTTAACTACTGTGATACTACACCCGGAAGTATTTGTATTCCCACGGGTGTCACTTTTCAAGTCAGGAGTTTTGTTTATTTTTAATATCTTTTTATTTATTTTGTTTATATATAGTCAATAAATATTGCTTAGCAATGTAGATTGAGAATATTAAAGGAAATTAACTAACTGTGGCTTGCCATAAATTTTAATTGTGTAAAATTCTGTCATAAGAGGAACTGTTCAAACGTTGTCTTTTCTTCACTAGACCAGAAAATGTTCCATGATATACCTGTATATTCATTTCTATATTGCTGTCCCACTGATGTGGGTTCACTTGGTATCTAAATTAATTTTTTAAAACATTATTTCTTAAAATTATAAATGATTTTAACAGATGAAAATTAATTCCTTGACCATTCAATATGTTGGTTAACTAGCTAATATATAGTCATAACTTACATTCATCATAGAAGATTCTTGGCTAAACATCATAGCAATTAACCTACACAATGCAGATCAGCATCTGAATGAATGGTTTAAGAACATTTTTTATACAGTTTTGTGAATCGTTTAAATGGGTATAACTTTGTTTAATCCTTTCCACTTCTAACTCATTTATTACTGCTTTATCTTGTTAGAAGGTCTTTATTGTGCTGACATGTTTGTGGAAGGAGACTCATTTCATATTTAGAGTGATTTTAAACTGAAAAAAATATTTTAAATGTTTCAGGTTGTGAACTTTTTAAATGATTTGTACACACTGTTTGACCGAATAATAAAGGGTTATGATGTTTACAAAGTTGAGACAATTGGTGATGCTTATATGGTGGTAAGTGTACTCCAACAGTTTTGCTGTGTACTTTAGATATACATATTACAATTACTAAAATTTTGTAAGCTGAGTGCAAGAAAGCAGAATTTTTATTTAAGGATAAGATATGATTTAAAAACCAAATGTAGAAACGTACATACCAGATCAGTTACAGATTTATATTAATGGATAACTTATTTTAAAGCAGTACTTAAATTTTGTGTTTGATGTTACGAATCACATATTTTGCATATAAAGTTTTTTTGATAATATCAACATTGTATGTTTCATGTAAATATATGTTGTGCAAGGACAGCAAAAACATTTATATACCAAACATACCATCTAAATAGTCAGCATTTTTGATTAATAATACTACTCAGTACATTTATTTTACCTGTAGGTTTCAGGATTGCCAATAAGAAATGGAGATCGCCATGCGGGAGAGATTGCATCAATGTCTTTGGAACTTTTAGATGCAGTGAAGCATCATCAAATTGCTCATAGACCAAATGATATGCTTAAACTTAGGATAGGCGTCCATACTGGTAAGCACGCTAGTCAAGAAAGAATATTTAATAAATGATGTTATTTCATTAAAGGGGGAGTTGCCATTTTTGTTAAAAATAATATTCAATGCAACAGTGTAGGTGTAAGTAACAATTGTATAGAACAACACTTTGAATGCTGTGTTACAAAACTAGAATATGAAAAGGAAAAACTCGTAGTTATAGCAATATACAGTGCTCCATCAGGAAATTTTAGACTGTTTTTATCTCAGTTAGTCTTTGCTACATTGTTTCAAAAATAATAAATAAATAGTTTTATGTGGAGATTTTAGTGTTGACTCTCTTAATCGCAGTCATGAGAAGCTAGATATGGGAGCCTTGATGTTGTTGTGTCATCTTTGCAATATGAATACTTTCTCTAATAGCAGACCAAGAATTCAGTGATGTCATATGGCATAATTTTTTCGGTAAACTCTTCACAAAGTAAAAAAGTTTCCATAGCATGGAAAAGAGCTATTAGGATGCTGTATAGGGTAAAACCAAGAACTTCTTGCAGACTACTTCTTAATTCTTACAATGACTTCTCAGTATATATATTCTCTCATGTGTTTTGTCATTGAACATTTTAACCTGTTTACATCTAATGCATAGGTACACAATTTCAATACAAGAAACAGAAATAACTTGCACACAACACAAATATCTCTGTCATTAGCACAAAGAGGAGTCAATTATTCTGGGATACATCTGCTTAATAAACTTCCCAAGACTATAAAACAGTTTGCAGATAATAAAGATATATTTAAAGAAAAACTGAGAAATTATATATTGGCCACTCCTACTACTCTATTCAAGAATTTGAACAATATAATTGATTGTATTCAATAAGACATTTTGTAAAACTCAGTTGTAAAAATTAATGTTTATTTTTATTCTATTTATTTGTCTTTGTAACATATGATTGTTTTTGCTATGATTATGACTCATATTGTATGTATGTGTATTAACTATGACATGTTTCATATCCCAGAGGCCCTTCCTCAGCAGGCTGTGAGAAAGAAAAGTTTCACTGGGGTTAGTGCAAAACCGTCAGTCTCAACTTTAACCGTGATAATGCCTTGGATAATTTTAGTTCATGCTTTGCAACATCAACTTGGTTGCCATCTAGCTAACTAGGAAGGGTAATAGTTAATAAAAGTCACTAGTAAATGCTTATAGATATTCACTGTATTCTTCAGATTTTAGCAAAGTCACAAAACTAAATTGGCAACTCCAAAGAAATGTAAATGCAATTTTGTTTAACACGATTGAGCCAGTCCAAACCCCATTGTTCAAAGTAAAACTAACTAATGCATGGAAGCAGATAACATTGTTCAACTTGTATGCCAACAACTGATACTTAAGTTTCTCCACCACACCACATGGCATAAAATATCACCTCAGAGCAGCGTGGAGACATTCTGATGGCTTGAAACAGACTGGCCAGTGTCTACATCACACCACAAGGTAACATAGTCACGCACTAACTGAATCTGCCAGACTGGCGGCTACATTGCGCCACAAAGTAACACAGTTACGCACTAACTAATTCTGCAACACTGGGCGGTATCTACATCATGCCACACAGTAACATAGTCATGCATTAACTAATTCTGCAAGACTGGCCAGCGTCTACATTGAGACACAAAGTAACTTAGTCACTCTTCAAATGAACCTGTCAGACTAGGGGAGGAGGAAAATCCAGGGCTGCTATATGTAGAAACACCCATGTGAATACAAATACTTCTGGGTTCCCACAAAAGTAGTTGGTAGATCTTCAAACCTACATCTCTTTCATAAGTAATCAACTAGAAACCACTGAAGATATCAAGACATTTTTCTTCGTTCACAGTATCTCATTCAAATGGGAAACCAAATAGTCACATCATTTAACTACTGTGATAGTACACAAATGGTCCTGGGTTTGTTTCCTGCTTATCGAAAAAATAACCGTGCCTTAGCACTGTCTGAGCCGAATAGAGGAATGTGGCAGGGAGGCCCATCATCTGGCTTTGTTTATACAGTTCTTTCAGAACTGTTATCAGTTGTTGTACCCACATGTATTAATTATGTGTCTGTATTTATTACAGAAAATTATGAGGGGGTACCCAAAATAAACCAAACTATTTTTTTAAATTCATATATTTAATTTTTTGAGAAAATAAAATTGGCGCCCTTCAAAATACTCTCTATTGGAGTATAGTAAAATCTTTTATTTCGTTGTTCAAAGCATATATATATATATATATATATATATATATATATCTTCAGAGAGGCCATACAGTATCTCCGTCATTTATTTCTTCGCCTCATCTGTGTTAGAAAAATGTTTTCATTTCATGTCACTTTTCATTTGAGGGAATAAAAAGAAGTAACAGGTGGCAAGGTCTGGTGAATAAGGTGGGGGTGGGTGGAAGGGGGCACACAAGGCTGATGGCATTTTTTGACAAAAAATTGATGCATAGAGAAGGCTGTGTGAGCAGGGGCATTGCCGTGATCGAAGAACCAGTTGCCCGACTGACTCAAATCAGGCCTTTTCTGTTGCACATTGTTGTACACTCTTTTCAAAACATCCAGGTAAAAGGTCTGCTTAACAGTCTGACCCTGTGGGACAAACTCTGAATGGACAACTCCTTGCACATTGAAGAAACTAATCACCAGTCTTGATGTTTGATTTCACTTGTCTTGATTTTTTGGTGTGAACGCAAGCTCAGAATCTACCATTGACTTGATTGTTGCTTCATTTCAGGGTCATAACCATAGCAGCAGGATTTGTCACATGTGATGAACTTGTAGATAAAGTATAGTAGTGTTCAATAATTTTATCACTTTTCTAAACTTTGTGATAACTTGGTTTGTTGATGTTTGCCTATAGGTCCTGTTGTAGCGGGTGTTGTAGGTTTAACAATGCCACGGTACTGCTTATTTGGGGATACTGTAAATACAGCATCACGAATGGAATCTAACGGTGAACCTCTCAAAATCCACATCAGCCTCCAGTGTTATGAAGCCTTAGAAAAATTAGGTGGATACATTATTGAAGAAAGAGGGATGGTTCACATGAAAGGAAAAGGTGAAGTGAGGACATACTGGTTGCTAGGAGCAACAGAAAAGGCTATTCAGAAACGAGAGGTAAGTTATTTCTTTATTATTATATTGTAGTAAGTTTTACACTCCTTCCGTGGAATCTTCAGTTTTATACGTATCTGTCATATTGACATTTATCAATTAAGAATTCATCTATGATGGCATAAAATGTTTACTAAGACAAAGTTATTTAAATGTTATCCTGCAACAATAAATCTTTTGTGAAATTTTAAAATGAATTGGAACTTTCTTGGAAGAAATGTTCTAATGAAGGATATTTCCAGTTGAAAAATGGTAATTAATGAAGCAGAAGCAATTAGAAACAAAATTTGTGTTTTAAATGTTTGTATCCAATCCATTCTGAATTTTTTATGTGTACTAATTTTAATTTTAATGTTGATAGCAGTTCATCAAATATGTGTAAGTTTATAAAAAATAATTACAGGAACACCGCTTCTAAGTGCTTAGAAGTTATTTTCAAGCTTGATGGTTTTCAATTCATGACCTTTTTTTCTTTTTTAAAAAAATATATCACTTCATCATTCATGTGTGCTTCAGAAACATATGTCAATATTGGCATGAAATAGGCCTAAGTCTTGTCAATAATCCATCTGTATTTCTGTGGCATATCCCTGTTCCATGTCAAATTTCTTACAAATGTGTAGAATTCCTGTGCTGATCTGTATATTTATTTATTTATTTTTTCTACCCTTTTCTCCCATTCTGTTCATTCACACTTTCAAATATCTGGACATGTGTATAATATTAGTCTCCTTTTCCTTTTTTTCAAGAGTTCTAATTTAGGCACTTTCCAGTCTTCCATTCTCATGACATGCTCTGTCCATTGCAGCCTTTAGTTTGTTAGCTTTTATTCTTATGTGTCAACCTTTAATTTCTCCCTGATGTTTTAAATTCTGATTCTGTCGATTCTCATGACAATTCCTATCCCTCTCACATATGTCATCTTTGCTGCCTGCAATCTGCATAAGATTCTCTTCATCCATGTCTGGGTTTCAGAGCAATTGGTCAGTACTAGTTGATAATACATAGTAAACTTTATAGACCAAGATTTTGGCTTCCTTCCCTGTGTTTCACCTCCAGATTATATCCTTATTAAATTATTCTCTGTCAAATTTCCTCCTCCATCTTTCTATTGACAGTTACTTTGCTTCTGAAGTAACAAAACATCTCCATCCAATCCAGTTTCTTACCTTGGGAAACAAGAAAGGATAGAGAAAAATAACATGTCTTTTGCACAGATGAAGGCAGGAGGGCAAGAGGAACATGAAAAAAAAAAAAAAAAAAAAAAAAAAAAAAAAAAAAACACAAACAAAATTCACAATATTTTGGTTAATAGCCTCAGACATGTAAGAGATGAGACATATGGTAGTATGTCTAGCTTTCTACATCACTAAGGTTATTAACTGAAATATTGTGATTTTTGTTTTTGTTTTTTACATGCTCATCTTGGCCTCCTGCCCTCACCTGTGGTATGTGACGGGGTATTTTTCCCTATCCTATCTTGTTTCTTTGTCTCCATTATCCATAATTTCTTACTTTTGTGTGACACCTCCTTTAATGGAACTGTGTTTCCTTCACACTCGTCACCAAGCCAGTTTTTACCATTAAAATCACGCTTTTTTTTTTTTAAGTTTTCTTCCCAGAATTGGTTATTTTTCTTCCCATATCATTATGTCATCTGCATATGGCATCACCTTTAACTTTGCCAATTTTCTATATCCTGAATTTCAGCAGTGACTTCCTCTAAACTACATTAAATGAAGCAGGTGGCAATACACTTCCTTGACTTACTCCTGTTTCTGCCAAAAACTAAGCAAAATGTCTATCATCTGTCAGCACATAGTGTCCACACTTTTCTTAAATTTTCCTTAAGTGTTTCACAAATATTTTTATTTGTTCCTTTCTGTTTTAAGCATTGCTACAAACCAGTTTTTCTTCTTCTTCTCTTCTTCTTCCTGTCCAGTGTTAGGTCTGATGGCCTATTATGGTCTCAATCCATCTTCTTGGTGGTCTTCCTACATCTCTCCTGCCTCTGGGATGGTATTTGAGAATTTTCCAGGAGATCCGGTCCGTCTTCATCCTTAGTAAATGGTCTATCCAAGATGTGCTGTAGGTTTTTACAGTTTGGAGAATTGGTTTTACTTTTAGTTCTTTAAGGATTTCATCAGATCTCTTTCTGTCTCGTAATGTGTAGCCAGCTGTTCTCCTCATGAATCGCATCTCAGCTGCCGTTAGTCTCCGTTGATCACCTTGGCGTAGTGTCCAGGCCTCGCTGCCGTACAATAGTGTAGGTGTATCCAGAATTTTATATTCGTGTTAGCCAGTTTTTCTTCTGAATTCTAATTACTACTTCACTCTTTACTGAGGAGAACTGCATTGTAAGCTGAATTGAACTGACTGTGAAAGATCAGTTTTGCACTTGTTTTTGGTCAGCATTTACAAATGTAGTACCCATCTTACACAAAGCTTTCTCATATTTAATGCTTGTTGTAAAATGAGCCACACCTTTACTTCTGATAATATGTCTACATCCTCAGCTTTATCATATATGTTTAACTGCCAATTGCCCAATACCATTTTGAATACCTTCTCAATATTTTCACCTGTGGTTGAAGTTGGTAGTTGTCTTCACATGGATCATCTCAAAGAAGCTCATGACTGTGTTTAAACTCATCATCCCATTTCTTTGTCATTGTAAATGGTCGGGAAGTTGCCTTTTAAGCCTTTATCAACTTAAATTTGTGATAAAGTAATTATGTGTAGCAGGGCCGGAGCTTTCTTATGAGTTTGCCACAGCCCTCAAGTTACGTGTTAGTTTCCTTGTTGTAAGATTTTGGAGCAAAGCTCATATGCAATGGTGTTTGCAGATGATGTCACTGTATGGAGAAACTATGAGGCAGGCAGAAATAAAAGAAACTATGAGGCAGAAGTACAGTGGTGTAGCACCGGGGTCCACAAGCTCAGCACAGGGGGGGGGGGGGGGGTAGCCCAAAGCCCAGGGAGCCCCTGCCTGCAAACCTCACAAGACTTGGTAGAGTAAAAAATGTGACATTAAAGTGAAACGTTTTCAGTTTGGCACAAATATAGCATTTACATAAACTTTTAAAGTGACAAACATTCTCCCTGGGGTGAATTAATAAAGCAGTTTTGCAGTCCTGTATCTTTTGTCATCCATTATAGTGATAAAGGTGAAGTGCTAGAGATAAATCCTGTCCTTAGAGTATATCTCATGGAAACAGTGTACTCCTGAAAGACTGAATGCACCATTTTGTTAGGAAAGTTAGGGAATGCTTGTTAACTGAATGCCTTGCTTCATGATAGTAAATGTTCCAACCTTCACATCAGATCTCAAACAATTTGTTCCAGAACTTAGGGTGCGTGCATAATCCTCGTAGCTCCATTTTGGCCTCCTGTGAACCCCCCCTCCCTCCCACGTAGCCTTACGTGGCGTTTGCCTCTACTCCTCACCCCCCCCCCCCCTCACGTAGCACGTAGCTATTTTCACTTTTGATTCCAGAAGACATTTTGTACTTTTTTCTCTTGTCAGATTATTGTAAATTACATTCGGGGATAACTAATTGAGGGAAATAAATAACCACATGCTGTTGTGAGTTCTGTTCCTCATTTTAACTGTGAAAAATGTTATGAAAGGAAAGCTACGTGGTCTGGCTTGGAACCCCCCTCCCCCATGTATCCCAGCGTAGTCTTCCAGCCAACCCCCCCTCCCCCCCACACTGAACCGAGCCATGTAGTTTGTGCACGGTCCCTTAGGAATGAGTATGTAGGAAGTGATTGTTCTGCACTTTTCTTGATGCAGGCGCTAGGCCTTATGGGTAACTTTCAGTGGTGGTTGGAGAAAATATTAACACTCTCTCAAGTGGCATTTACTTGGGGGAAGTGTTAATTGAATTGCGTGGAAGTCAACTGAGAACAGTTCAGTAATTTTAGAAAGAAAAAGTTCATATGGCAAAACTCATAGTAAATCCTAACACATATATTGCATTTATTAGACTTGGATTTTAAATATTTTGAGTCCACTCAGGTCACTGTATTTTACAGTATCAATTTCCGGACATTTCTGAGTGGTACTTAAATTTACTATATTTATTTTATTTTTCTCCCAACTTCTCTTAAACAATAGTCTTTGAGATATTTCAGAAACAGCAATAAAGTAGGTAAACAGCAATAATGTTGGTATTTCATGAAACAGAATTTAATGGAGTTCAGTATTTTGATGAATTTTCTTCTAAAGTTGATTAAAAGGAAATTTTTTGTTTATAGCCTTACACTTTATAGTGTTATTGGTACGTTTGAGTAACATCATCTTTTATGTGGAAAGAAATTATTAATAAACATAGAAAATCAGTTAACCATTGATTTAGGCATTTTCCCAATTTGCATTTATAATGCATTAATCTTTTTATAAATGGTGTTCTGCACCTATTGATTTGATATTCAGTGACTCTTATTTAATTGTTAGAAGTTTATGAAAATTTCTGGTTAATAACTTAGCAATTTTCTATTAATCATTTATTCATTTATTTTTTTAAAAAATTAGCTTGTTTTATTTGACAGAAATAATTCTTTTTATTGTATTTACAGCTGATCGTAGTTAATTTGAAAGTAACAGACCACTTTTTAAAATTTGCTGTGAAAATAAATACCAAAAAATTTCCAATTTATTTACCAGGACTGCTTCAAATGATACATATGTTTTAATTATAGCTAAAAGATACAGCACACTGAAGAATAAAATTAAAAACTATTAATACATTTTTAATTGTCTTATAGGTTGATCTGAATGAACTTCCTCCACTATTCTGTCGTCCTCGACGCAGTCCAAAACTGAATGCTGATTCTCGTCAAGCCTCAATGTGTGGAGGCCTTGGTGGCAGTAGACGTCAGTCCACAGTACCAAGAGAGAACAGTTTAGATGTGGAAAGTGCTTCAATGCTTCGTGCCTTTGCAGCAGCTAACACTGCTGGCAGTAATTCTAGTCCGTTAATTAACCGTAGCCAGCGAGGCAGTTCAAAGCGAGCTGAACTTACCCCTCTTTACATAAATGATGTAAGTGGGTCCCGAACTACTCTAAGTGCATCAGCCCTGGGAAGTCAGTCTGCAATTTCACTAGAGAATTTCTCTGAAACTTGTGGCAATAAAAATTTGGACAGCCATAGTCAGAATTCTTCTGTCACTGAGAGACAGGAAGACAGAAACAGTAGAAGTTCATTTCTTCGGACATTGAGAGAAGCACGATCTTTAGATCCTTTTCCAGAGCTAGATACAACCAACCTTGAACAACCACAGTTAAGTTCACAAGTACCGAAGCGAAGTTCTCGGTCTCTTGAGAATTGTGTGGGTTGCAGTGGCAAAGTAGTTCCGAATTCATTGTACGATTCAGAGTGCTCTCGTGTAGTTAATTATAACTTTCCAAATGGTGATGCAATCCTCTTGTCACCACAGAACAATAATATAGGTCCAGGAAATAGCACAGATGATATCCAGACACCTTTGCTTCGGAAGTCTTCTGAAACTGAAGAACCGGTTATTGTGAAGCGTCAACTTAGGCGTGGAAAGAGTGGAGGAGACTCTCTTCCTGATTTCCATCCAAGTAAACGGTGGAGATCAATGGAGGAAATGCCAGGAAATAATCCAAATGTTGATGGTCAGAGTAAGAAAATGCTGGCTCGAAGCTCTTTGCGCAGTTGGCTGGTAGGGCTATTCAATGGCAATGGCCTTAGAACAAGTGATGCTTCACTTAGAAAAGGAATCCATAGCGGTTACAGTGACCTTCAAGCTGAGAAAGAGAGTATTGTTTGAACTAGTGTTGCTTTGCTTTTCTGCCCTTCCATGAACTGGTTCATGAATATGAATCTTAGAGAAGCAGATTACTGAATTATATACCTCTTTAACTGTTGCTAAAGAAATAGCATCAGCTACACAACTGTTTTTGTGGATGATGTTGGCATGAAACTATTTCTTATTCTTTAAGTCAATGGTGCTCTAATAAAATTTTGTTAAAATGTGCCATCATTATTCGCTCATAAAACTGTAAGTATTTGTTATTAGATACAGTTGAAGGCTTGGATCTGCTTGTAAAATTTATGAGCCTTTTGCTGTTGTATATAGAAAATAATTTAATTATAAAATACGAATTGAGCAGACACAATGTCTGCATGGCTGTGAAATCAAAATGTAGTTTAATGTATACTTTTAAGGTGCCAAGTACAGTAAATATATAACTGTTATTATAAACAATATATGTAAATAAAGAAAGTTTGTATAACTATGTGTGACTGATATTCTGAGTTGTGTGTTTATATTTCAAGAAAATTATTTAAGAAAGGTGTATATGGAAGGCATTAGCAAATAAGGTTAAGGAAATCTCTTATATGATAGTAAAAGAGTGATTCTTCTCAAAATTAAATTCATATTTACTTCTGAGATGGAATATGGTCAGTCATGTATAAACAGTTAGGAACTTGTATCTACTATTTTACTTTCTGTGAAATACAACTTACTGCCTGTTGGGCTGAGTGAGAAAGAAGTACTCAACACATTAATGCATTGGTGTTACTGAGATGCTTAAAAATGAATTGCCTTCTAAAAACAAATTATTATTGGAATATAATTTATATTATTTCTAGTGTAATGCCAGTGCTGGAAATATTTGATTTCCTCCCTACCCTCCCCCCCAAAATCTTATGTTGCCATATTTCTAAATATTTTTATTATGTAATCAGAGACCTTGCTCATACTATTAAAACAATAACTAGAAACAATGGAATTATAAAAGTTTAATAAATAAATCTAGAAGTCTTCAGTAAGGTCTTATAAATCACAATTGTAATTAAATCTTTAAGAAATAACTTTTGTTTGGTAGTTCTAGTGTTCAGTTTGTTTGGCAATGTGTTTGCTATTAACCCCTCATTGAAGTGTGTTTCAAGGGGTTGTGGTTTAATAGGGGAGTATGTGTATCTGTAAGCTGTGTTATATATGTTAAACGTTAAATTTGTTTGGAAATTGTGGTTTTTGAATTGGAATTTGGGTCTGTCATAATTTACTTGTATTATTATGGAAATTGTTTAAAAGGCAAATTCATATTGCCAGGCCCTATGTTTTAGTATTGGCAAGTGTCCAATATGGTGGCACTTTAGCATGCAATGCCACACTGGTGGGTAAGAAGCAACCTAATTGATTTTTTTTAAAAAAAGTCTTTAATATTTCTAGGCCGGTTAAAGAAATTATAATTAACAAAATAAAATACTATGAAAATGATAACAAGATTGTTGCTATTGGTGGTAAATACCGGATGTATACGTAAAACGTAACATTTTTGTGTTACTTAGTTGTATACTACAACACTTAGAGCAGAAAGACCACCCATTTAGTGCCCCAGCAGACCATCAGTGTCATATATATTTCTGGTCTAGATCAAACAACAGTTAATGAGAGCAGAAATTTTATTTTGTCTTGGAAATAAAGCTATTGGTATAAAACAGTAATGATGTTGTTTTGAATGTGTACTTATAGTGTCAAAACTTTTTAACCATTTCTACCAATTTATGTTATCACCATGAGTGTCTTTGAAATATGAAAATGTTGTTACTTGAAGTCTGAATAGTAACTTATTGAAGTGAGCCAGATTATGCTCATGTAGTATTTCCGTAATTCTTCTTTCATTAATTTTTGTTTGTATTTAAATTTCAGTATGCCATTGGCAATTATTGTTTTGGGCATTAGCATGTGGGATAAAGGAAACTTCATGACCTTTCGATACAGTTAGAAAGGATCTGGTGTAAATGATAAACAACTAAGGCATGCTGTGATAATTTACCCATTTCAGTTGAAATCTAAAACATGGTACTTTTTGCTCACTAAAAGTGAAATAATAAATGTAGAATGATCCTTTTGTAACATGAATTAGATGAGAATTTTTGTGGTTACATTTATTTTCATTTTAGTCAACTGTAGCCAGAAAATATTAAAAATGTCCTACTTTAACCAAAGTTCTGTTTCAAATCTTGTGGATTTGACTGAACTGGAGCTTTGTTTTCCTGATGCAAGCAGATGGTATTGAATTGGAGACTCTGTTTTCTTTGCACACCCAGCAATATTAGAGCTATTAAATTCCTATCAATAATTTTTTTTCTATCTATTAGCATTTATGATTTTCTTTTGAATATTTTTACTGAAAATTTGTAGAGGTATTAAGTCACAGTTATTTCATGCTCTCTTAAATTGCTTATAGCTTTCTTTTTTAATGTTTTGTAAACAGCTGTTAACATTTATGTCTTGTATGTCTTTGTAAGTTGTGACAATTTGAGGAATTTGGTACATTGAAAAATCCTAAGTAAATTAGAAAAAAATAAAATTGTTGCTCATGCTTATCTCCTATTGTACTTCAAGTATGAGGGCTCAACTTAATTACTTTCCATTCTGTCCAAAGGTATGAGGGGGTATCTAAAAATTCCCGTACAAAACCTATGAAATCTAAAATAATTTTTTGCATTGTGGCTCCTGTCACTTTCTAAGTAGTCCCTCTGTACCTGAATGCATCAGTAACTCCAGTTTTTCCATTGGCTGAACATTTTTTGGGATGCCAATTCTGTTAGAGCTTCTGGCATTCCCTGTGAATCCTGTCAAACCAGAGACTATTTAACTTCTCAATTTGATTTGGGTGAGCAGCCCAAATCCCCAGGGTGCCAAATCAGGTTAAATAGTGATGTGATGCAGGAGGAAACATTTCTTGATCCAAAGCTCTGGTTATTTTCTTTAAATAACCTAGCGAAGACAGCATGGAAGATCACAGTCCGCCCATGTGTGACAAACTCTGAATGAATGATTACCTTCATATTTACAAACAAAAACAACTATATAGTACTCACTTTGCTCTTCACTTGTTAGAATTTCGTGACATGCTGTGACTCTTTTCACTATAATTACTGTTGATTTATTTTTGGCTCATAGCTGTATATGCCTGCTTGTTTATCAATAATTACTATCAGCAAAAAAGGTTTCATCATCAGAAGGAAATTCAGAGCCAATTTCAATGTGGTGTTGGTTTTGAGCATTCATCAACAGGTTCTAAACAAACTTTGTTATGATTGATTGATACAGACAGTGGCGGCCTTAGCCATTGCGAGGCCCGGGGCAGCAGATGTTTGCGAGGCCCTTGTCCTTTGTACAAAATATGTTAATCGCAAGTAGGTATTTCTGATGATCGATGAAAAATGCAAACGTCATCAAAAAATAAATTTCGAGTTTTAAAATATTATATTAGAAAACTTATTAACAGTTAAAAAACATAAAGATTATTAATTTTTAAGGATATACTGAAGTACATTAAGGCCTTGAAAGAAATACACAGGGATTTAAAAATGATGTTTGCGGCTTTCCTTGAGACTAAAATATTTAATTAAAGCACAAGAATCTAGCGAATGAGCTATGTCATTTTCAATTCAATAGTAGAAAGGGTCGAAAACCAATCTTGTGGCATCAGATTTCTCAAATATGTTTTAATAATTTTTAACTTCTCTCTGCTGACGCAACTGAATTACGTCTGGCGATAATAATTCTCAAGGCTACTTCGATAGTGGGGTACACTTCAGTAAATGTTTTTTTTCTATTATTACTTCATCACCGAGATAACGCTGTTGTTTTCTTCTTACACATGAATAGACATATTCAGTTCTTCATGCAATTTTTGTCCATCAATATCAGATATTTCTCCTGCTGTTATACAAATGTGACATTGAATAAATCTAAATGAGAAATTTTGATTAGGTAGTTATTAATATATACTAAACTAACGACTTTATTGTTATCACTAATATCTAAAGATAAAATATTTTTTTAACACAAATTTTAATCAACTCTGCTAGCTGCACGAGGCCCTTCCAGGAGCGAAGCCCTGGGCGATTGCCGTGTTCGCCAACCCCAAAGGCTGCCTCGTGCATACAGATACATCCATTAAAATTCACTGACACGTCTCGTACTCAATACAAAGTTTTTCAGTCATACTGGTACTGTATATTGTCAGTTGACAGTCTTCTCTAATCTTTTTTTGAACTTTGGCAATTGTATAATTTTTCTTGATTGTTCTTTCCACATGAGCTATTTGTATGGATACTCTCTCAATGTAATAACTGGAGTAAATAAAGAAAAACTTCTTTACCTTTCATTTGGTTCTGTCACCTGTTTTTAATTCAGCTCATTGTGGAATTCAGTTCACCTGTATTCCTAAATATATCTTGTTACACTACACTGATTATTCTTCATGGTAACTTGTAAAATAAAATACACTCTCCAATAATTCAAACATTAATTTTACAGAAATTCACTTCGTTCTCTTAGAACAAATTAACTATTGTGTTGGCTTTATTTCTCAACTTTATTTTCACTGCCTTACATATGTAATGTTCCTCACATAATTTACATATCCATTAACTTTAGATGCAGCTTCTCCATTCTAAAAAAAGACAACGAAACAGAATCACAGCCCTGGATGATGTTTTGCCACAGATTCTGTACTCTTTATGCAGAGTGACTCATCTTATTTAATTAACAAACATCAATTAATACTGTACTTATTATTATATTATGCATGCACACATATATTGTTCAATTTTCACCTTGTAAAGTAAGTACTATTTTATATACAGGGTGTTACAAAAAGGTACGGCCAAACTTTCAGGAAACATTCCTCACACACAAACAAAGAAAATATGTTATGTGGACATGTGTCCGGAAACGCTTACTTTCCACGTTAGAGCTCATTTTATTACTTCTCTTCAAACACATTAAACATGGAATGGAAACACACAGCAACAGAACGTACCAGTGTGACTTCAAACACTTTGTTAGAGGAAATGTTCAAAATGTCCTCCGTTAGTGAGGATACATGCATCCACCCTCCATCGCATGGAATCCCTGATGCACTTATGCAGGCATGGAGAATGGCGTATTGTATCACAGCCGTCCACAATACGAGCACGAAGAGTCTGTACATTTGGTACCGGGGTTGCGTAGACAAGGGCTTTCAAATGCCCCCATAAATGGAAGTCAAGAGGGTTGAGGTCAGGAGAGCGTACTAACATACTAACGAAACTAAAATGAGCTCTAACATGGAAAGTAAGCGTTTCCGGACACATGTCCACATAACATATTTTCTTTGTTTGTGTGTGAGGAATGTTTCCTGAAAGTTTGGCCGTACCTTTTTGTAACACCCTGTATATATACATATAATTTCAGTCTTGATATCACCTTGTAAAAGAAGTGGAAACACTGTTGAACTTAATTTTATAGGAAATGAGTGTAATAAGTTGTTTAGTTAAGGCCAGAAGTGCTGCTTTTGGCAAAAGTTGTCTTGGTCTCTAGGGTCCCCTCGGCTTCATTCAAGTATGTTGCTTGTTTCTTCTTCTCTGTGTTGTGTGATTCTGTCTGTATTTCATTCAATCTATTCTGCCAACTCTTTCTTGATGCTCTAGTAACACTGTTTAATCAACTGTCAACTTGTAGCCCTGTTATAACTTCTGTAACTGTGGTACATCTGCCTGTTAACAATCTAAGTATTTGTTATGCTTGTTTTTTTTTTATATATATGAATTGTGGTTTTTTACTTTAAATTGGAAAGTGTTCCCATACTCACCTAAGTGATTAAGTGTCTTAACCTAAACAGCTTAAGGAAAGTTTTCCCACCTGTCATCACATATGGCTATCAACAGCTCCCATATCTTCATATTTGTTTTCCTAGCAAATGTAAATTTTAAATGTGGATGGAATCTGAGTAATTAATATTAATTTTGAAACTAAAACTCAAACAATAAAACAGATGTTAAAAATCAGTAACCAATTGTTAACTTATTTTATGAACATTAAGGAGCTGTGTTCTACGAATGATAATATTTTTGCACTTATCGATTTATTTTTTGTAATATATTCAATATTTAATGGAGAAAGTGCCTTTCTGTCTGACTTGGTTACTGTATCTGAGAACTTTTGCTTGTTTTTCTCGATGCCAACCTATCTTCCTGCTGTGTTTGGCTCGGGACTAACCTATGGCCCAATTTGACACAACGAACTTTGTGGTTTATTTATCAACAAACTGATGGTATATTATGAATATAACCACTGGGTGTTGCTGGTGTCAGGCATAAAGACAGTTCTGGATATAGGGAGGGAGGAGGGGTGGGGGACCAACTGGATCTCTTGCTCCAGGGAGGACCTTGAGGGGCGAAAAAATCGTGGTCGAAGGGCAGCAATTTTAGTTGTGCCAATCTTCTTCTTTTTTTGCTCTACTGCTACCCTGGGTGATGGCAAAAATGCAGGTGGCAACAATGGGGGGCAGCAAAATAATTTTTGAAGGGGCTGCATCTGACAGTTTTTGCCCTGGCTCAGAAAATTCCTAGATCACCCCTTCATAAAGTTTTAAATAACTGAACTGATTGATGGATGGTTGGAACATCATCGTCATTATCGTTGGAACCTCAATTGGAATTTTTAAAATGAATGACCATTTTTGTGTGTTTTGTCCATTTCTCATATCTTCTTTATATTCTGAGAATGATTGTTGTGTTAAATATGGTTAAATCTGACTACTGTTTAAGTGGTTGAAACAATTGAAGAAATTAAAACATTATAACATATTTTAAAGGCTTTGGAAAATTGTATTTGAAATGATTTGAATTTAGTCTTTCACTCAGATTACCATAACAGGCGTGTTAGTGTGGGATCACATTTCCATCCTATGCTAATTCATAACTGTGTCTCTTGATTCGTGTACTACTTTCCATTATTTAATACTACAGATCAGTTTTTTTATGATGCTAATATAGCCTGTTCTCCACAGTCAGTATTTAATATTGATGATTTGATGTTAAAGTAAATTGGAGTTAGTCAGTAGCTAAGAACAGTGTTGGTCTACTTTACCTATTCTTTTCAAACAGTTCATGTTTTAACAGTACAGTTGGCTCCAAAGCTATTCATTCCTACCAAAAAATTAGAAAATATACACTGATAATTAGTTCACATTTATAATGTAATTGATACATTATGCAGTTAACAAATCCTTATTTTATTTTGGTGCTGGAGCAGCCTATTTAACTTAATAGATAACTACCTGATTTATCTATAGTTGTCATTTCTCCTAAGGTATGATATGATAGTAAGAAACTTGTTACTTGTTTTAGGGATCTATATGAATGTAGTAAACAGAGGCATTGATATGTTATAATGTGGTAATATCTTGGTTGATTTGCTTTTGAGTGTGCTGCTTCCTTAGCTCAAATACATGGAGGAACTGTGGATAAATTCAATATTTAGTTCATGTCTAATTTCTGTTGAAGACCCTTTATAAATAAGATCTTTTGATTGTGGTGTTATGAAATCCAATAATGGATTGAACTAACATTGTTAAATTAGTTTAATACAATTTAAATGATGTGAGTAGTATAAGATCCATTCTGTATCTTACTAAATGGTTGGAAACATTGTTTTATTCATTTAAAGTATGAACTTAAGAATTTGATTTTAGAGTTGGATAAAGCATGTTTTATAAGTTACAAAACCACTTGTGCTGTTGTCCAATTACTTCAACTTGGAAGTAAATTATGACATTTGAAAGGGATCTCCAACCATTGTATACAAGTAGAAGGTTTAACTATAATGCTTATGTCTTCCAGTATACCAAACAAATAACTATGTTTCAGGTGTGAAATTCAAAATTGTTTAAGATAATTTTCTGTAAGTGCCTTGAAAAAATACATGTGAAATTTTGTCACTAAGGCATTGATAAAATCTTACATTCTTTTAAATTCAGGTGTTTTATTTCTCTTTATAAGGGATGTAGTTGATAGACATTCCTTTGTCTAAGATGAAGTCCTACAACAAATTTTTAATAATAAAATTCTAGTATGTCTCATTTTCAACTTTTCGAATGAATACAGTTTTTATGTTTCTATTGAATGTTATGGATGATTGTGTTTGTATACAGAAAACAGGTTATGTGTAAAACTGCATTGTGCCTTTTCTCATTTTTTTAAAAAATGTTTTTTCATAAGTGTGTTACTTATTAAATTCTCCGCTAGATTCAGTTAGATTTTAATAATTGTGCTACACATAATAGGGTGTCAACTAGTGCCACAAATTTCTGAGGTACTTGCCAATGAGAAACTTAATGTAATGAAAATAGTAATTTCAAATCACATAGTCACTTTTGAAAATGAGCAGTGTGAAAATAGTGTTTTGTGGTAAAAGTGGAAGTGAAAGCAGAGACATGATCAATATTTCAAAGGAGCTTAATTTTCATATTTCTAAACAACTCTGTATATTTGTGCTTTAGGTGAATACATTGTCTTGTGTGAAATGTAATTCTTGCGAAGAAATTTAAATTTTGTTTAATTCAGTGTTTGGCAGTGTTACAACTAAAAGTTGCAGGTCAATATTCAATGACAAATGTTGAAATTACAATTTAAAATCTAATAGATAACTACTTCATGGAAGCAGGCAAAACTGTATAAGAATTTCATAGTCAGGGAATTATTAGTTTAAATAATTCACCATGTTTAACAGTACAAATATATTGTAGTAGTTGTATTATATATTGTTGAAAATCAAAATGCAAGAAATAAATATTGAAAGATTTCAAAACCTACATGTTTTCACTCATTAATTAGTGACCTTACATACACACTACACAGTTCCTATAGTGATTATTTACTGGTTGTAGCTTTTGCAGATGAGAGAATATGTAAGTTATTTCAGACTTTGTTTTCTGTGACAACATTTCTTTCTCAATATATCACCTCAGAATTCTAGGAATGAATAAAGTAGGATGTTAAATATTATGATGGACAAGCAACAGTTTCAATTTTCTTCTGGGGATGTAAACTACAGATCTAGAACAGAAAGGCATAAGAACAGCTACTGACAACATTTTTGCAGAGTACAAATTTTATATTGTACATCAGATCATAATAAACAAATAATTTATTCCATTTGAACTATGAAAAATGTAATTAAAACTACTTGGTGCAAAAAAATTAGACCTATAGATAGTAGTATCATAAAATTTTCAAAACATCTCTTTCCAGACATTTATAATTGGGCTAAGAAGAAGCACGTGGTGAGTATTTCTTGCATGCATAAAATAGCATTTCATGTCAAGTGGAGAAAAATTGAAAATGTCCAATCCAGGATCACATACAAACATGAAATGAGAGAAATGGGTTACAAAATTTTGGTCAGAGCATTGCCTGAACATGGTGGTGTAGTTGGGAACCCACATTTTGGGTATCAAATATAAGAAAGAGTTGGACGGAGTGCAAGGGAGGACAGATAGATTTGTTTGTGGAAATTACAACATAAAACACAGCATGTGTTGGTAACTGATATAAAGAAGGAGGACTGACATTCACTGAAAGACAGAAAAAAAGTATGCAAGGAGTATTATTGATAAAGAGGCTTGGAAGCATATTGGTAGAATAATTAGGGGTAATGCATGGAAGGGTATGACCAGAAGCTGGCACTTAATTTCAGGCATAAGAGTGTGGGAAAATATTTTTATGTAGGTAGTATAGTCAGGGATTGAGACAAATTACTAAAGAAAGTGCTGTATAGTTACTAACACTAAATTGCTGAAAATTAAAATTTGTTAATGGTTAAGATGGCTAACTTACAGTCAAAGAATTTAAGCTCACAGTTAATATAACAAAAATAAGGGAAAAAAGGTTTGTAGTCAATTACCACTGAAACATGTGCTCCAGCACAATTGAATTAACTTTTGATAAAATCCATAGCCCAGGATTGATGTAATTGAATCACACTGTTGCTGGCTCACCGAAGACGATTGTCAGATAAAAATTAGCCATCAGTGGGATGACTGCATGACTCCAATAGACAGGATCAACAAACTAGCGTATTTAATTGCGGTGATAACCAGACTTCATTTAGTTAGTTAACAATTAGACCTCTTGTTTATATTATATTTGGTACCATTTGTCATATTCTACATTCTATCTGGTGAGGGCACAAAGTATCGTCAGAATTAACTTGAATTGTGTGTTGATAACGACGGTGGCCCAGAAACTAATGCACCACATTTTTTTCTCAGCCCCAACAATGGTACAAATGTGAAACTTTAGATATGAATTCTTTGAAGTTTTCAGAGTGGGCGCGCAAAGTTTCCGTTTCTTCCGACAGATAGCGTACTTGCAGCAATGGTTCAACATGGCGTCTGTGAGTGATGTACGATATAAGCCATGGAGGAAGGAAATATATGGAGGAGAAGTGACGTTAAATTGGTGAAGCAGGCTCGCGCATGCGCAGTGCCGGCAGCGGCGATATTGCGCTTCCAAACAATTGCGATGTTCCCAGTATATCCCGAAAACTAAGCAAGATATCGAAAAATTTTATTCTTTATTTTCGATTTGTCTCGTCGTGTTACATAAGAATCGATCAATAAATTTGACTTTTGCGAAATTTTTCTTCTCCATTTCAACCACACTTTTGATACAGCGTATCTCTAGAACTAGGTGAGATATCGAAAATTTTTATTCTTTATTTTACATTTGCCTCGTCTTTTTAAATAAGAATCCATCATCAAATTTGACTTTGACCAATGTTTTCTTCTGAATTTCAACCAAAACCATTTCACATTTGGGACGGAATATCTCGAAAACTAAGCAGGATATCAAAAAATTTTATTCTTCATTTTTTATTTGTCATATCGAGTTACATAATAATCCATCACCAGATTGCGGCCTCACCTTTATCCTAGAGTCCCCTTGAGGTTTTTGTACATATTCCCCGTGTCTGTATGGAAGCGGCCATACCCCCTCCACTCCGGCCATGCCCCCCCACTCCTCCTCACCCTGCTTCACTTCAATGCGTGGTGAAGGTCTCTTGCGTCGTCTCCATATATTTCCTTCCTCCATGATATAAGCAGCGTGACATCATTGAATTTCTCACTGCGGAGCAAGAAACGGTTGGAAGCATTTACAAACGTTTATGTGCAGCAGTCGACAGAAGTACAGTTAGTCGCTGGGCACAGAGGGTGAGGATATCTGAAAACGGTTTCTCCAAGATTTGTAGCGGTCGGCAAGGCCACCCACGGCTGTAACACCTGACAAGATGCAGCGTGCTGCTGTGCTCATTCGCGAGGACCGACGCATAACGACTCGCAGTTGGCGCGGGAGTTGTCAATCAGCAAAGGAAGTGTAATCATCGGTACTCTTGATTACGCAAAAAAGTGTTCACGATGGGTTCCGCTCTGTCTTACGAAGGAACACAAAACTCTCAGGAAAACATATCTTCTGAGTGGCTGCAACGTTTTGAAGCTGAGGGGGGAGCCTTCTTGTCCCGGATTGTGACAGGTGATAAAACCTGGGTTCACCATTTTGAGCCCGAAACAAAACGGCAATCAATGGAATGGCGCCATCCTGACTCTCCACAGAAGAAAAAATTGAAAGCAACTGCTTCCGCTGGTAAGGTAAGATCATTGTGTTTTGGTACTGTGATGGTGTGATACTCATTGATATGATGCCGAGAGGCACCACAATTAATTCTGAGGCATATGTGAACTAATTATCCAAAGTCAAGAAGACCTTCCAGCGACTTGGACCAGTACCGGATCAATCACGTATCAGTAGTTAGCAAATGCTACGAGCCTCCGCGCCTCCTAGGGGGGCCTCGCGCCTCCTAAACCAAGGGCCCCTTCTTCAAATTTGCTACGGGCCGCGTGCTGTTTTAATCCGACCCTAACTTGGACGCCATAACAACCCAGGTGATTGTTTGCTTCAACATGATAATGCACGCTCCACGCAAGATTGAGGACGTTGGAACACATCACCAAAAAGGGTTGGACAGTGTTACTCCGTCCACCCTATAGCTCTGACTTAGCTCTCTCAGACTTTCGCTTGTTTGGGCCATTGAAGAATGCCATTCGTGGAAGACATTTTGAGGATGACGAAGAGATGATTTGCACAGTGAAGAAATGGCTTCGTGAACAGACCAAGGCATACACGCCCTTGTGTCTCGCTGGAGGAATGCCATATAAGGGGTTGGAGATTACGTGGAAAAATAGGGAGTGTAGAAGAAACATCATTATTTCTTGTGTAAAGTTTAATTGTGCTCAATAAGTAATTGTTGAAGAAAAAAATGTGGTGCTTTAGTTTCCGGGTCACCCTCGTAAAAAAAACTACTTTAATGTAGAAAATGGAACATTTGCACCTTCCATTGAAACAGATAATGATCTTAAAAAATTACCAGTTGCATTATTTTTTTGCCTTTGCTATCCTCTTCAGTCTTCTTATGTCCACGAGAGTTATTTTTTAATTTGGGTCATGTTGTAGATGAGCAAATGGGACCAAATAAAATTTAATAATCAAAATTGTAGGGTATATATTAATAAATACGTTGATTATTGATTTGTGTTAGTGGGTTCCAATAGGAAGTATACCCAATGAAAATGAACAGAGCCTGGGACAAAGGTATTAAAATATGTACTCGTGGAGGAGGACCAGGACACCAGGAAATTTTGAACTTGAAGGTTAAGAAATGACAAAACGCGGACTGAACTAGATTGGAAGTAAAAATTGAAAATGGCAACGGGCAATAGGGAAGAAAAGTTGAGGTTAGTTTCGGGAAGGAAGAGGTGGTATTTATAGGTCTGAATTTGATAATTAGGCATACGGGGTAAACGAAGAAGTTATCTGGTAAAAGCGAGCATACTTACCGAGACGAAAAAAGATTTGTGTACCTGTGAAGTATTGGTAAACTAATCACTAATCAGTTACAATCCGAAGTCTCAATGGCGTTGCTAAGGGCAGGCAGAGTGGAGGGGAGTGGCCTGCACCGGATGTCACACATTTGGGGATGACACCCACGATTTTTTTAATATAAAAAAAACTTATGGAATGTAATAATCACAGATTTTATGACACACCTAAACTTTATAGTTTGGCTTCTCGTATTCTGGCTCTGGTGTCATTCCACCCATATAGCCTATTTATTGTTTTAAACAAATATCTCACTTTATTATTATTGAATAGTAGCTGTTGCCCGCAACTTCGTTCACGTGAGCTGTTTTTTAATCTACGGACCTCTCTCTTATAGCACTTTTGGGTTTTTATACTAAATTTATAAAATATTTCCTTCATTACTTTTAATTTAGCAGCGTCTTATTTCTTTAAAAATGTCGATGCAGTGCTTTCTTAAATGCAGTCCAGTGTATAAACTTTACTTTCTAAAAGAGACTGGTTTCCTGTCGGTGTTATGGAACGTAGACTTTTATTTATTTAAATAGTAATAATAATACTTAATTGGCCAATACGCATGTCACAACTTTTACTGAAATGAAAAACAAAGTGTGTAATTTACTCTAATACTGGTCAAAACTATGAGATGTGAGGGAAATCTTGATACTTTTGTAATTGTAAGACAGCAATACAATGAGGGTATTTAATTTACATAGGTAGTTTTATTGTCTAGTTTATTATACGAAATGCCAATACCGCCTTTGACACTTTGACAAAATATGACTTCGGAATACTTATTTAAACGATCGTGTGGCCTCTGTGGTCTACATTTTCCATCATACAAAGTACTAACCAACACAATCAATAACAAAGAGGCAACAAGAGGTTTTGCCAATCACGAAAATTTGCCCCCATAGAATTCAAATTAAACGTGAAGAGGGAGTTCTTTGTTCGATAAACGATGATGATACTATATGGTTGGATGAAGAATATGTTGACACATCGAATATTCATACATTATCCAAATCGAGGACGAAGTGCCACTCATAAATAATATAAAGGGTTCAAATTCCATGAACACGAGATGATTAAAATTTTGTATCTTTCATTTGATTTGTTAAGATTTGTCAATTTTCTAAAATGTTTGATTTATTATTGTTTCTATGAAAAAATATTTTAAATAGAAAAATTTAATTAATTTCGAAAGTGCTATTTGAAGTGATAATTTTTAAATTTGAATTTGTAAAATAGGTGACATCACAACAGGGTAGTGGGGTCAAAAATTTACAGGTTTTTTTTTTTTTTTT
>JARYHS010013630.1:376509565-376849859 GCA_031002005.1 Vandiemenella viatica
AATACTGACAACTTTTGGTTGAAAAATTATCTGTATAAATAATATATGTTGTCTTATAATTTCGAAATATTACTGAACGGCGATAGACAGACGCGTTGGATATGGAGGTCTCTGTACTGTTTTTCAGTTTAGTGGTCAGGTAGCTCAGTGGTTAAAGCGCTTGCTTACTAATGTGTGGGTCGTGGCCTCCCGTTCAAATCTCCGTGAAGGATAAGGTTTTTAAAAATTGTTTTTAATAGTAGGGTGACGCCTGGGCCGTCGGTTATTCGGATTGAATGTTAAACTGTAGATATCACAAAGTTAGGGGTGCAATCCGAGGCAAATCGTAGATAGTCTTGCAATGCTGTAGATGTGCATTTTTTTACGTTATATTGATCCATAAGCGGTGATTCATAGTCAGTGTGTGTGATCTGCAGTAGTAATACTATAAATGCGGAAGTAAGTCTCTGTCTTATGTTACTTTTTGACAACTAAATGTCTATATTGACGGAATTTGACGAGAAAATCTGTAGGGAGGGCACAGGGAATTTTTTTTTTTTTGGTATGATTAACAGTTGTAGTCACGAAATTTTCAGAACTTATCGAATAGTGACGGAGAGACGGATGTGTGTGTTAGTCTGTAATGATACGTCGCTTGCTCAAGCTATGCTTCTCGCGCATTATGTTAATGTATAATTTGTTAATAAATTTCGTTTAGAGAAAAAACGTATTATTTAGTATAGATGTCGATTTTCTCTGTCCTATTACTTTGTGTCTGATTAAATATTTCTGGTACCGTACCAATTTATTTTGCCTTCTTTTTTGACATGCCTTGCGGGCGTAAACTGGCCTAAGTTGTAGCTCTAGCAGAGCACGAGCAGCTTAAGTTATTAGAACTCAAAAATCGGATGCTCATGCTGAAGAAAGAAGAAAATACCAAGCTGAAATAAAGCTGCCCTTAGTTAACAACCCCCCCCCCCTACCCCTCCCACACACACATCCCCTCACATTCGTTTGTTTTTAAATATGTTGGAAATTGATTTTCTTCAAGAGACAGTTTATATGGTAGAATGATATAGTGATGAGTTTCCGGTCATATTATGCCGACTCGGTGTTGTTTGGGACCAATCCATCGCTACCAACAACTTTCTATATTCAATTCTGGCAAAGAAATTCTTAATCCACGCGTACGAAGTCGCGGATATCAGCTAGTTGTTTTATAAAATTATATTGCGTCTCCTCTCGTGCTTTACCTTTCAGTGTTCGTCGAATTGTTCCACACATATACTGAAATCGGTGAAGTTTCTTCTTCACCTTGTTATCCTCGTTAAAAGATAATTCACATCCGAGATGTAAAGCTGGAGACTTGTTCTATTGGCAGATTGTCTGCGACTATTTTAACTCTGATAGGGTACTTTCCCTGTCATGCCATAACTTACGGTTTTGCTCGAGACAACTGCAGATTGTAGGCTAATCTTTGCTGATAATGTTTAGTATATGAATTGCTTTTTGAAGTCCATCTTCATTTTCCTGGAGGATAAATGGTCATCTGCAAACAACATAGTGTTTATATAAGTGTTGTTGCTTATTTTTATACCAGGATGGACATTTTCTTTCCATTTTCTAACTAAGTCATCTGTATATATATATATATATTGATGAGTGTTGGAGACAGGCTACAACCTTGTCGCACTCCTTGGTTAATCGCTATTTCTTCTGTAAGTTTATTTCCTAGGTCTAATACGATTTGTGTCCTTCTATACGTATCTTGAATAACTTGTATTAAATGCTCTGGATATCCATTTCTTTGCATCACTTCCCACAGTTTTTGTCTAATTATTTTATCGAACACCTTTTCATAATCTATAAATCAATGAAAGTCTTTTAATTAAATTCTCTTCTCATTTCCAGTAGTTGTTTCAGGCAGAATATATTATCTATGCAGGATCTTCCTTTCCTAAACCCACATTGTTCTTCTGATAAGAGAGAATTTGCTATTACTTTGAGCGTGTTATTTATAATTTTTGCATATATTTTGTAGCCTGTATTTAATAAGTTAATTTCTCGGTAGTTATCACATGAATTCCTTTCTTAAACAGTGAAATAACTTTGCCCTTTCTCCATTCTTCTGGGATGATTCTCTTTTTCCAACACATTTTAATTAAGTGTAAATATCTAAATTTTAAAATCATTCCCCCATACTTAATCAATTCTAAATTAATTGTATCTAGTCCAGGAGCTGTTCTATTTTTAAATGATCTTAGTGCTGCATCAACCTCCTCTATGTCTATAAGGTCCATTTCTTTAGTATCCACATGGTCAATTCCTATTTTCTTTTCTTCCTCTTCATAATTACTATTGTACCATAATTTTTTATAGTGCTTATCCATCCCTCTTCTTCAATTACATTTTGTTAACACTTTCCTTTTCATCTTTGTTAAGATGTTTCATAAGGTTATAAACCATCTCTTGTCTACCATGGACTTCATCTTCTATTGAACTGATTAATCTATCCCATGACTCTTGTTTCAACTTCTTTGTTATTGTCTTAACAATATTTCTTCTTCTTTTATATTGATTTTCTAGGGTTCGATCCTGTATCATTTGTAGATAAGACTTTTTCTTTTGTTTGACGGCTTCTTCAATTCTTTCATTCCACATTTTAGGTCCAGTTTTTCTTCTAAATTTCTTTACCTTGACAATGACTTCATATGCTGCTGGTTTCAGTATTGATGAAGCTATAGTTTCCCATTCTTTATTGATATCATTATTTGTTGGATTTTCCAGTAAGCGCTGTTGTAATCAGCTTTGATATAGATGTCTTATTCCTTCATCTTTTAAAAGGTAGGTTTTAAAAATTTCTTTATCTTTTTGTAAGTTTTTATTCATTCTTTTCCTCCATTTATAAGTATTCTTATTTTTGATATAACGAGATAGTGATCTGTATACATATCACTACCTCTATGTACACTGGTGTCTACTACATCTGGGCCTAATTTTTTATTAACTATTACATAGTCAATGATAGACCTTTGTCCTCTTGTCATCCATGTAAATTTATGGATATCTTTTTTTTTTTTTGTAAAAAATGTATTTGTAATCTTTAACTGGTTGAAGGACGCATATTCTCTCTCAGTAGTTTTCCATTTTCCTTTAAAGTGTATTTGCCTTTATTCCCCATTACCTCTGGAATTGGGCTATTTCCTATGTGAGCATTAAAATCGCCAGTCAGAATTAGGAGATAACTTTTATTAATTTTGTCTATCGCTACTTGAAGCTGTTCATAAATTGTTCAGATTCTTCTCATTTGTTTTCTTCTGGGGCATATATGGCAATCAAGGTTAGGTTGCCTCTCTCTGCTTTCAATCTTAGAGTCAGACTCCTTTCACTTATCATAGTGTAACTGACAATTTTATTTTTCCATTTCCTATCCACTAATATTGCCACTCCTGCTGCAGCTCTTTTCTCTCGTGCCACTCCACTGTATATCATTGTATACTTATCTGTTTCTTCTGTTCCCTTCAATTTCTTTTTTGTTTCTGTAATTACAGCAACATTGATCCTCCTTCTAGTTAAGTTTCAGTCCAGATCATATTCTTTATTATTTATACCTCTCACATTCCACGTTCCTATTTTCTAATTATCTTTCAGTCTGAATTGTTTGTCTTTGTTGTCCTCATAAGATCCATCTGGCTTTCCTTACTTTGAGTTTTATGAGTAATATATGTTTTTATGTGGAAGGGTTACTGGCCCTTTGCACAACCCCCATCCTGGAGAACCAGGGTTTTATTTTAGGGTTTACCTTCCCTTAGCCAGAGTGCCCCAGTTTTAAGGTGCCGGGGGCTCACCTTCCATCCTCTCCCGTTAGCTACACTTGAAAGAGTGCATTGCCCAGGGCCCACGGGGCTTTCGCCTTCGTAAACGTGGGAGTAGGGTTTGCTGGCAGAGCTGCTAAGATAGATCACAGAGGCATTTCTCCAGGTTTTATTGTCTCAGCCCATCAGACATAAGCTGTGATCCTTGAGACCGTACCAGCCTTATAAAAAGAACATAACACAAATATCAGTTGTGTTTACTATTTCTAAAACAATGCCATGTTACAATACATTCATTTTCCATTGATACCAATACAAGAGACTGGCTCTGTTGGATGTGGAAAGTTATCAATTTACATTTAAACAATTGCATAGCAAGATAATACATGCACCAGAAGATGTACAGTCATAACACGCATGGTACATGAATTATGTCAACTACATTTACTCATACTACTGGCAGTTATTTTGTATATAACTTAGAAATAAATTCTTCAACAGACTAGAAACTGTTGTCAATTAAAAATTCTTTTACATTCTTTCTTAATTTAATCTTATCGTCAGCTAGGCTTTTCATATGTGTTGGGAGCTTATTGAAGATATGTATCCCTCAATATCGGCCCCTTTTTGAACAAATTACGACAACTTCAAATCCTTGTGAGGCTCATTTTTACTTCTAGTGCCATAATTGAATATATTACTATTTTTCGAACAAAGTATAATTTGTGACTATAAAGAACATTAATGTGTATATATACTCAGCCACCAATGTTAAAATACCTAACTTCTTGAGCGGCTCTCTACGTGAAGTTTTACTTTTAACCCCACTCATAATATTTATTATTCACTTTTTGGCTCTGAACACTTTGTCTCGATGAGTAGAATTTCCTCAGAATATTATTCCGTATGTCATTAAGGAGTGAAAATAATCAAAATAAACTAGTTTCCTCATATAAAGATCACCTATAACTGAAAAATTGTATGAATTGCAAATGTGGCTGCACCCAACCAGTTTAGTAAGTCAGAAACCTATACCTTCCTATTTAAACTATGATCAATATACAAACCTAGAAATTTCACAAACTCTACGTTTTGTATGGAATGGTCTGCAAATTTTGTGTCTATATCTAGCGTTAATCTGCATGATGTACCGAATTGCATATAAGTATAAAGACAAGCCATTAGCTATAACTCATTTGTTAATAAGGTCAAATCATAATTTGAAATATATTCTGCACATAAACCTGGAGTACTTTTAATTCCTATGTTTGTGTCATCCGCAAATTGGACAAATTTTGAGTTTTTAGATGCAACACAGGGTATATCGTTTATATATATTTTTAGAAAATAGTGGCCCCAATATAGAACCCTGAGGAAATCCCATACAGAAAGCAGTGGACCACTTAAGGCAGCCTTAAAATTCTCTAGTGACATTTTGTTTTCTATTCAGAAGGTAATAACTAAGCCATTTATTTACAATGCTATCTATACCATAATATTTAAATTTCTGTATCAGAATTTTATGACCTACACAGTCAAATGGCTTAGATAAGTCACAAAAGATACCACAGACATCAATTTATCATTTATTCCTTCTAAAATATTGTCAGTGAATGCAAATATAGCTTTTTCTGTTGAATGACCCTTTTGCAAACCAAATTGTGATTTAATTAGAATATTATTATTTTTAAGGTGCTCATAAACTCTATTGTACAGTGCTTTCTCAAATACTTTGGAGAAGGCTGTTAGTAATGAAATAGGATGGTAATTCGATACAGCTGACTTATGCCCCTTTTTAAAGAGTAGTTTAACTACAGCACACTGAAGCCTTTCTGGAAAGGTATCCTCAAGTAAAGATATGTTAAACAGATAACTTAGTATATTTCTAAATTCTGTGGAACCCAATTTAATTAATCTGCTGAAAATCCCATTCTAACCACTTGAGTATTTTCTCTTAAAGGACATGATAGCTTTTCTTATTTCTTCTGGAGTAACTAAATTTATGGATATAGTGTAAAAATTTTCTTGGTAGCCTGTACCGACAAAATCCATAATGTGTGTCACTGAGCTATTTTAAGTCAATTTATCAGCAACAGATAAAAAAATGATTATTAAATATATCAGCAATTGAAAAATTAATGTCATTACTGGTTTGACTATTTTTTCCCATTTCCTTTTTCACAATGTACAATAATATTGATTTAATTTTATTTTATTTATTTATTTATTTATTTATCAATCTTGTTCCATGGATCCCTGCTGAGGAAATACCTCTGGGATGTGAAACATGTCATTGTTGATACATATACACATAATATGAGTCATATCATAGTAAATATATACATATTTTACAAATACAAGAAATAATAATAAACATACATTTTTGCAACTGAGTTTTGCAAACGTCATAATGAGTACAATTAATTATTTTCTTCAAATTCTTGAATGGAGTAGAAGGAGTTGCCAATAAGATAATCTCTAAGTTTTTGTTTGAATACATCTTTATTATCTGAAAGCTGTTTTATACGATTAGGTAGTTTATTAAACAGATGTATCCCAGAATAATTAACTCCTCTTTGTACTAATGACAGAGATGTTTGTGTTTTATGCAAGTTATTTCTGTTTCTTGTATTGAAACTGTGTACCTGTGAATTAGGTGTAAACAGGTTAAAATTTTCTATGACAAAGCTCATGAGAGAATATATATACTGAGAATACATTGTAAGAATATTCAGTTTCTTAAAGAGTTGTCTGCAAGAAGTTCTTGGTTTTACCCTACACAGAAACCTAATAGCTCTTTTCTGTGCTATGAAAACTTTTTTACTTTGTGAAGAGTTTCCCCAAAAAATTATGCCATATGACATTACTGAATGAAAATATGAGTAGTACACCTGTTTCATTAAGTCTAGATCTGCTGTTAGAGAAAGTGTTCGTATTGCAAAGGTGGCACTACTTAACTTTGCCAGTAGTGTAGTGATATGATCATGCCAACAGAGTTTCTGATCTATTTTAATACCAAGAAATTTTATACTCTCTGTTTCTAAGATTGTGTTGTTTTTATAGTTTATACATATATCTGGCTGTGCATAGTTTTTTGTTTTAAACCTAATATAATGTGTTTTTTCAAAATTTAATTTTAATGAATTTGCCTTAAACCAATTTGCTACTACTCTAAGTACTTCATTTACATTAAATTCTATAGTACTGTTTGGTGTTTTACGCACAGTAAGGTTAGTGTCATCTGCAAATAAAACACTCTTAACTTCGTCGGATAAATTTCCAGGAAGGTCATTGATGTATAACAGAAAGAGGAGGGGACCTAAGACAGAGCCTTGTGGAATTCCATGTTTTATTTTCTCCCAGTCTGATGAAGCATCTTTACTTATTTTAGAATCAAAAATTGAAACTTTTTGCATTCGGCTTTCAATGTATGATTTAAACCATTTACCTGCGGTCCCAAAAATACCATAGTATTCCATTTTTTTTCAAAAGTAATTCATGATTTACACAGTCAAATGCTTTTGCAAGATCACAAAATATTCCTACAGGATTCATTTTATTATTCAGTTCCTCAAATGTGTTATTTAAAAATGAATATATAGCCATTTCTATGGATGATCCTTTTTTGAACCCAAATTGTGAATTAGTTAGGATATTATAGTGTGTAACATGTTTTATTACTCTTCTATACATGACTTTTTCAAAAACCTTTGAGAATGTTGAAAGTAATGAAATGGGACGATAGTTGTCTACACATGTTACTTCTCCTTTTTTAAATAATGGTTTTACAACAGCATATTTTAGTCTATCGGGAAAAACACCTTGTATTAAGGATTCATTACAAATGTGAGCAAGTACATTACTGATACAGTCTGAACATCTTTTCAGTAATTTACTTGAAATATTGTCGTAGCTGGAAGAATTTTTAGGTTTTAATTGTTTAATGAGTTTATTTATTTCTGAGACTGTTACTGGTGGCAATTTCATCTCCACAAAGCTATTTGGGAAAGCAGTCTCAAGAAGCCTTAGAGCACTATGTGGGGATTGCTTTTCTATGCCTAATTTATCTACTACTGACGTAAAATGTTTGTTAAATATTTCACAAACTTCCCCTACTTCGCTATACACATATCCATTTTGTTCTATTTTTATGTCCTTAGAGTGATTTACAGTTTTTCCTGTTTCAGTCTTTATTATATTCCATATTGTTCTCATTTTATTGTCTGAATTTTCTATTTTCGCCGATATGTACCTGTTCTTGGCCTTCCTTATTACATTTCTTAGTATTTTAGAATAAAGTTTATAGTGAACTTTCAGCGCATAGTTATCCGATTCTCTCATTTTTAAATAAAGGTCCCTCTTTGTTTTACTAGAGATTCTAATACCCTTTGTTATCCATCCCATGCCCAGTTCATTGTTTGGAGTGTTGAGAATTTTCCTTTTTTTGAAACTACCTTCAAAAAGTGTTAGAAATATATTCAGAAAGGAATCAAATTTCGCATTAACACCCTGCGCATTATATACTTCTAACCAGTTTTCATTGTTTAAGGTATCTATGAAGTGTTTTATATTATTTTCACTAATATTTCTTCTATAAACCCAGCTTTTCTTTATCTGTTTAATAGTGTTCCTGGACTCGATACATAATAGCTGGGCATCATGATCCGAGATACCATTTATTACTGGATATATGCTGTAATTACTGCACTGAGAAATATCCATAATAATGAGTTTTATGTTTGTAGTACAAAATTTTATATTTTTAATAACATTTTTCAGTGTTTTACATTAACACTTGTAATATGTTATAACATTGGCATTCTGACACTTCCTAGAGACAGTACATAACTTCCTTTCACAAATGCATGATGTTCTAATGCCCACAGTTATCAATGGGTTTTGTTCTTTTCGAGAAGCAGGACACCTTTTCAAGGGGAATTAACTTCAAAGTAATTTAATACAATGCTACTAAAAATGTTGTATTTTTCATTCATACCTTGTGCACTGTTAACAGGTTCCCAGTTTGTGGTATTGAGGTACTTTCTAAAATAAGTAAGTGATTCATCATTTATTGCACACTGAAGATTAAAAATATTACTGTAGGAGCTAGTTTCTACTGATGTGTTAATAGTTAATGTCTGGGCATCATGATCGGATAGTCCATTGATAGATGACTTGATAGTACAGTTGAATTTTGAGGTAGCTAGCAAACTATTATCCATAGTTGAGAGAATATTATTAATTTTTCTAGTGGGAAAATTAACTAACTGAGTTAAATTGAATGAACTGACTAATGATTCCAACATGACTTTACAACATACGTTATTTAAAAAATCTACATTAAAATCACCACACACAACTATGTTAGCTACGTTTCTACTTAAAAATGTTAATAAGAGTCGAAATTGGTTCAGGGAGTGGGGAGGGGGTTCAAGAGAGGTCAAAATGGAGATACATAGTTTATGGATGCTCCTTAGGCAGTTAAACTGTTGTCACTTCAGGTACATACCTGTATGGCTTCACACTACATACTGTGCAAAAGACACAGATATATTCTGGAAGGCACTGCCCTTCCCTACCGCCACTAGGTGAAGGCATGCTAGATTTTTTTTATGCTTATTCTGCATAAACGAAAAATGAGGTTGTCACGGCTCTGCATTAACGTCACTGGCTTGCAAAAGCATCTCCAGTTCCCAAACTATCTGCGTACGTGGAGAACGTTGTCTGTTTGTTGCAGGATGGAGCTGGTACTTTCTCTCCCAGCACTATTGCGATGTCATCCTCTTGGCGTTCTCTTTTATGGCATGGTTTCTAATTTAGTGCAGAACCGTCAACATAGACCATTTTTAGTATGTCCAATGTGTCACCCACTACAGAACTGGTAAGGTATTTGCCACCTTCAACATACTTGTCACCCTCCGTGGTGATGAGTCATCAACACTCTCCTAAAAGGAACTTTTAGATGGTTTACTAACTTACTGCCTTTGAAGTCTGACAGATTTTTTTTAATAAAAAAATTAAAAACAGACGAAATTCTTGGGCTAATTGAAATGAATTTGTACAATATTGGGTGAGACTGTTGAGATAGGACTAATGTACAGTACATTATTTATAATTCCAAATAGAAAGGTAGCACTATGTAAAAATGAATTTATTTATTTGAATATAGAAATACAAGAAACAAAAGTAATAAAAATGACATAATATGTATCTGAAGTGTAAAAATGGTTGGTGGACCAAAGCCCACTAATATTCTTGACTGAGTAGAAAGCAGTCAACGAGAGTACAACAAATCTAACAATCAAAATCAGTATTACAAATTGCATCACAAATAATTTTCTTTCATTGTACCATAAGAAAATTATTTTGATGTAAAAAGGTATCAAATCACCATATTAATATTTGCATCTTTTTGATATGTTTCTTTTCATTCAGATTCAAACAATGCCATGGAGATAAACCTCATTTCCTTAGACTGACAAATAATTGAAAGAGATTCTTCCATATCTAATGAAACCATATCCACATTTCTGATGTGTATGACGAACATTGAAAAAATATTTACACAATTCTATAGTTTTAAAATAAAAATAATGTTACAACATGGTTATTGCATACCTCCAGCTGAGAATTACAATAGTGCATTTTGAATTTATGACAATCAGTTTTTTTTTATTTTTTTTTTTTTTTTTTTTTTTAAATTTTTTTTTACATTTGACAAGGAGTAAATCTTATAATAAAAAAAACTGAAGCACCATTTCAGAACTTCCCCTTGTTACAGCAATTCTTAAGGTTAATACATTCAACACCACAAAACACTCAAACAAGATATTTAAATTTGTTGAGATTTATTTTAACTAAAGTTTTACCACTAGCAATTGCTATATGGCTTCCCAGTTTTAACAGTTGATAAAACTGCAATGACAATAACTCATGCTGGTGATATTTTTCAGAAAATATCGTACAGCTACTTCATAACCATAAAAGATAATACCATCAAATGTAAGATAGCAGACCTGCTGGGAGAAAACACATGCTACAAAATTGAATTTATGCAATTTATGATAATATAATAGTAGGCCCTATAGTAAATGCACATATTCCGTGAAACACACACTATCATAACCTATGACTGCACTGATATGTGAACATTTTACATGTCTTAGGTCTCTTACACAGAACCCATTTTGATAAAACTTGAAGTATTCACTTCACACAGTCATGCATCATGTTCAGTGCTTTAACTGCTAGGATGTGTAAACAACAGAGTTTTTACATCATAGTTGACAAGGACCCTCCTGTCAAATAGATTAAAATTAAACTACATTCAAAATTTGTATTTCTCTCATACTTACTTCTAGGAATGAATAAAACAGCACCATGAAAGACCTAAGATCTATGGTATGACGGAATAATTTAAATTTCTTGCAAACACATCAGTGTATTTTCTTGCACAAAAATGCATGAATAAGCACATAACCACACTATTTATGTTAAGAAACCCACACACATTATTCTACACTCACATGTGCTTCATTTTCAATTCTTTCAGCCAAGTCACAGTTTTGTTTCAGAGTCAAAATTCTCTTTCAGTTGAACTGTATCACAAAAATATAGAGTCCAGCCACCAATAGGACAAAGCTGATGTTTCCATAATGTCTCCAAGCTTTCAACCATGACACAATCCAGTAACAAGTAAGGAACAGTAATTATTCTCCAGGTTAAAGGATTCAATATTGAAGTTTTATGAGACCACTCCACACTTACACTCTGAATTGATTCCAGACAGTTTGTGGCTACAACAAACTTATGGTGTGTCCCAGGATCAAATAACACCTCTCTTTCATTTACTTGGACCCTGTGAGTAGAGTTTCCACTCTCCAGTATTATCCAAAAATTTCCAACCTCTCCACCATGTCTGTAACTTGCAACTGTAGAGGAAATATTGACTGTAACCTTAAAATGTTGTTGGCAGAATGGTCTTTCTGATGATGTCATTAAATACATCTTCACATACCTTCTCTGCATTAGCCTGTTATTTGGATTCTGCAGCACATGAGGACTGGCACCATATCCAAATCTTGAGCAATAGGATTGGCTCTTCTTATAGCCATGTTTGATACTATATTCTTTTCCACACTTGAAACATGACCCATTTTTAAATTCTTCCCATGATGTACACTCTATAGCCTTGAAGGGGCATTTAGTATTTATAGATTCAGTATAGTATTCATAGCTCCTTATATGATTGCAGCCCACAAAATTGAGCAGACCATTTATAAGACTGCTGTTTTCCTTCCGCATATGACCATATACATTATCATTACAGCCTGGTTGCTTCATTCCTCCATTTGGATAGAAATCAACATGGCCAACTGGCTCAGTCAATCCATAACCTCCGCTCATAAAAGGTCCTGCATCAGTGTGAACCACATCAACAAATTCTGCATCTGTAGGGTCTAAACGGACAATGGGATCTGTCTTTGTGAAATGAGGTTTAGAGGGGTCCAAACCTGTGATACGATGTATTTTCATGTTGAAAACAGTCTGCAATGTATGTCCGGCATATGAAGCTAGGTGTGCACCCAAGCTATGCCCAATAATGTGTACTTTCTTCACATCCACACCATAGTATTGCACCATGAAATTGATAAGATGACCAACCATGACACCCACAACTCTGGTATTGGCAACAGCCTGGGAGAATGGTGGTTTCGAACCCCCACCCCAACCAATCACAATCACATTTAAATCAGAATTAAGCAGCAATTCTTTGGTCATACTAGTAATCCACGATTTCTCGCCATCTTCCAAAAATCCATGACTTATCATCACCACTCTGTTTTTCGTATTTAAGAAGGTTCCATTCCACTTCATGATATCCAGCCGCTGGCACCAATAGGAGTTTTGTCGAGTATACAGGCAGAAATCTGGACTGATTTCCTCAGGAGACTCAGGGGGGTAGTTTACTGGCCGTAGTTGGGACTTCCATGGTGCATCCATATCGAAACAGCCGTAGATTCCATAGCAACGTGTGCTATCCCAAGTTGCAGTCATAGTTGGCGTAGAAGTTGATGGGGCGGGTTTGAAGAGTGAATTTTCAGAATCCAGGTGAGGTGTATTCATTATCAGAACCATCACAGTTCGAAGCATCATCTCCGAGCTGATTATAATAGGGAACAAAGTCATTTTTGATAAGGACAGCTTTGGTGTGAGAGGCGTACCAAGCACTTCCTTTTCACTTCGCGTATACACGGATGACGCTTTGCACGGTGTCTATAGAACTGCCGGGTAACGTGACTTTCCCTAAACCAACCAACAGACCTGCTATAACCGCAGCCGGCGCCAGACTGTGGTCTACTGGGCCGCAAACACAACTGATAACCACACTGCCCTTCCACACGGAACTCGCTTCAAGGAAAATTAAGCGACGATGTCGCCTCCTCGGCGATCTGGAAGCGAATGAGGTAAATAAATGTGAAATCGATATAACCCTACCGTTCCCGTGAAGTGTCGGTAAATCCTCCGACATCAAAGGCGAATGATAAGCCTCATTACGGCTCGTTCACCAATTCCCACTGCATGTTGTACGTCGTGTATTTTTTATTAATTTTGTGTCATGAAACGTAACGTAGGAGTTTCAATTTTGTATTAGGTATTTTCAAATCGCTCTTTGCACGAAGTTTATTGTGGAGTAGAGTAACGAATTGATGAAACAGGTGTCTGTTTTAAATGGGAATACTACTTCTAATTTTTGTATCTCATCTCGATATAAATGGTCCCATTTTACTCAACAAACATTAACAATCAGTAGCTGACATTCGGCAAAATTTTTAAAACCTGAAAAATAGTTCCTCTCTTAAGTCATCCAGCATTGCATCGGCAAACAAATAAACCAGAGATAGTTCGTTTAAACTTCAAACGATCTAATTAAATTTGATATTTATTTAATTAGTTTCAGTATTATTACAATTAACTTCTCGGACTTCTATTCAACGACTCTATCCACCAGTTTTTTTTTTTTTTTTTTAGTTTCAACTTTTCCTCTTCCGAAACTCTTCACGGAACAGTACATTAGCCATTGCGGCACATGCTACTATTCGATCCATACATGTTATTCATTTTAATTGCAAATTATTTCGTCTAACAAAAAAAAAAAAAAAAAAAAAAAAAAGAAGAAGAATAACGAAAATACAGAAGAATAACGCATAACGAGAAACAAGCCACTCAAATTCATTCGCAATTTGCCAATCCACACGCTATGAGAATGGTTAGGATCTCGGAATTCAACCAAGTCAACAAGCACAAACCTCGAAAAAGTTGAGGTTTGCCACAAGCCTTAACCCTTTTCAGCAGAAGGAGAGCGTCGAGGGCCGATTGTGATTTGTTTAAATACGATTTAGTAGAGAGAAAGGGTGAGGACACGTTTAAAAATAGAGCAAAAAGTACAGCGAGGGAAGTAAAGAGAATGTACCTACTACACGAATTTTGTAAAATCAATAAACTTTAATAAAAAAGTATATAAAGAGATGATTAGCATATTAAAACTGATTCAAGACCGTTCATATCTTTTCCGTGTTTCTACATTGTCATTTGTGGTAAGCCGTATTTTACTCCATTGCCCTATTTTTTATTTTACTATGAACCGTCTTTTGTTCGCTTTCAATTTGAGTAGCCACTTCGGAATTAGTTTGTATCATTTTCAAGACTTTCTGCATCTGTTGTTTTCACCTTTTACTGTTTTAATTTTGTACTGAGCCTTCTTCCCAGAGTAATTTTTCCTTGTTTCATCCTTCTGAGAAATTTGTATCTCGTATTCTGTATGAGTAGTGCATTATTGCTTGCGAAATGTGTAGCTTATGAGACGCAGATTAGTGACTATCCCAGAGAGAGACGCCAAAAAACCGCAAACAGGACGACTGGTCTGGCAGTCCTGGGATTTGTAATAGGTCGATTGCACCTCCCTTATTAAGCGTGGTGGTGGTTCACTCGCGGATATTAACGTAATATGATTTCCGTTGACGTAATTTAACGTGGTGTGTTTATCCTATTTCGCTTCCACGCGCAGTGACACCTGGTTATCGATGGTGTCACCACGTGAAAACTGTTTAATTCAACTTTATCTAAAGGTTTTTTTAAAAAAAAAACCTGTAAATTTTTGACCCCACTACCCTGTTGTGATGTCACCTATTTTACAAATCCAAATTTAAAAATTATCACTTCAAATAGCACTTCCGAAATTTTTCTATTTAAAATATTTTTTCATAGAATCAATAATAAATCAAACATTTTAGAAAATTGACAAATCTTAACAAATCAAATGAAAGATACAAAATTTTAATCATCTCGTGTTCATGGAATTTGAACCCTTTATATTATTTATGAGTGGCACTTCGTCCTCGATTTGGATAATGTATGAATATTCGATGTGTCAACATATTCTTCATCCAACCATATAGTATCATCATCGTTTATCGAACAAAGTACTCCCTCTTCACGTTTAATTTGAATTCTATGGGGACAAATTTTCGTGATTGGCAAAACCTCTTGTTGCCTCTTTGTGATTGATTGTGTTGGTTAGTACTTTGTATGATGGAAAATGTAGACCACAGATGCCACACGAACGTTTAAATAAGTATTCCGAAGTCATATTTTGTCAAAGTGTCAAAGGCGGTATTGGCATTTCGTATAATAAACTAGACAGTAAAACTACCTATGTAAATTAAATACCCTCATTGTATTGCTGTCTTACAATTACTACAAAAGTATCAAGATTTCTCTCACATCTCATAGTTTTGACCAGTATTAGAGTAAATCACACACTTTGTTTTTCATTTCAGTAAAAGTTGTGACATGCGTATTGGCCAATTAATTATTATTATTACTATTTAAATAAATAAAAGTCTACGTTCCATAACACCGACAGGAAACCAGTCTCTTTTAGAAAGTAAAGTTTATACACTGGACTGCATTTAAAAAAGCACTACATCGACATTTTTAAAGAAATAAGACGCTGCTAAATTAAAAGTAATGAAGGAAATATTTTATTAAATTTAGTATAAAAATCCAAAAGTGCTATAAGAGAGAGGTCCGTAGATTAAAAAACAGCTCACGTGAACGAAGTTGCGGGCAACAGCTACTATTCAATAATAATAAAGTGAGATATTTGTTTAAAACAATAAATAGGCTATATGGGTAGAATGACACCAGAGCCAGAATACGAGAAGCCAAACTACTGTAAAAAGTTTAGGTGTGCCATAAAATCTGTGATTATTACATTCCATAAGTTTTTTTTATATTAAAAAAATCGTGGGTGTCATCCCCAAATGTGTGACATCCGGTGCAGGCCACTCCCCTCCACTCTGCCTGCCCTTAGCAACGCCATTGAGACTTCGGATTGTAACTGATTAGTGATTAGTTTACCAATACTTCACAGGTACACAAATCTTTTTTCGTCTCGGTAAGTATGCGCCCTTTTACCAGATAACTTCTTCGTTTACCCCCGTATGGCTAATTATCAAATTCAGACCTATAAATACCACCTCTTCCTTCCCGAAACTAACCTCAACTTTTCTTCCCTATTGCCCGTTGCCATTTTCAATTTTTACTTCCTATCTAGTTCAGTCCGCGTTTTGTCATTTCTTAACCTTCAAGTTCAAAATTTCCTGGTGTCCTGGTCCTCCTCCACGAGTACATATTTTAATACCTTTGTCCCAGGCTCTGTTCATTTTCATTGGGTATACTTCCTATTGGAACCCACTAACACAAATCAAGAATCAACGTATTTAGTAATATATACCCTACAATTTTGATTATTAAATTTTATTTGGTCCCATTTGCTCATCTACAACATGACCCAAATTAAAAAATAACTCTCGTGGACATAAGAAGACTGAAGAGGATAGCAAAGGCAAAAAAATAATGCAACTGGTCATTTTTTAAGATCATTATCTGTGTCAATGGAAGGTGCAAATGTTCCATTTTCTACATTAAAGTAGTTTTTTTTACGAGGGTGACCCGGAAACTAAAACACCACATTTTTTTCTTCAACAATTACTTATTAAGCACAATTAAACTTATATTTACACAAGAAAGAATGATGTTTCTTCTATACTCCCTATTTTTCCACGTAATCTCCAACCCCTTATATGGCATTCCTGCAGCGAGACACAAGGGCGTGTATGCCTTGGTCTGTTCACGAAGCCATTTCTTCACTGTGCAAATCATCTCTTCGTCATCCTCAAAATGTCTTCCACGAATGGCATTCTTCAATGGCTCAAACAAGCGAAAGTCTGAGAGAGCTAAGTCAGAGCTATAGGGTGGACGGAGTAACACTGTCCAACCCTTTTTGGTGATGTGTTCCAACGTCCTCAATCTTGCGTGGAGCGTGCATTATCATGTTGAAGCAAACAATCACCTGGGTTGTTATGGCGTCCAAGTTAGGGTCGGATTAAAACAGCACGGGGCCCGTAGCAAATTTGAAGAAGGGGCTCTTGGTTTAGGAGGCGCGAGGCCCCCCTAGGAGGCGCGAGACCCCCCAGAAGGTGAGAGGCTCGTAGCATTTACTAACTACTGATACGTGATTGATCCGGTACTGGTCCAAGTCGCTGGAAGGTCTTCTTGACTTTGGATAATTAGTTCACATATGCCTCAGAATTAATTGTGGTGCCTCTCGGCATCATATCAATGAGTATCACACCATCACAGTACCAAAACATAGTGATATTACCTTACCAGCGGAAGCAGTTGCTTTCAATTTTTTCTTCTGTGGAGAGTCAGGATGGCGCCATTCCATTGATTGCCGTTTTGTTTCGGGCTCAAAATGGTGAACCCAGGTTTCATCACCTGTCACAATCCGGGACAAGAAGGCTCCCCCTTCAGCTTCAAAACGTTGCAGCCACTCAGAAGAAATGTTTTCCTGAGAGTTTTGTGTTCCTCCGTAAGACAGCGGGGAACCCATCGTGAACACTTTTATGCGTAATCAAGAGTACCGATGATTACACTTCCTTTGCTGATTGACAACTCCCGCGCCAACTGCGAGTCGTTATGCGTCGGTCCTCGCGAATGAGCACAGCAGCACGCTGCATCTTGTCAGGTGTTACAGCCGTGGGTGGCCTTGCCGACCGCTACAAATCTTGGAGAACCGTTTTCAGATATCCTCACCCTCTGTGCCCAGCGACTAACTGTACTTCTGTCGACTGCTGCACATAAACGTTTGTAAATGCTTCCAACCGTTTCTTGCTCCGCAGTGAGAAATTCAATGACGTCACGCTGCTTATATCGTACATCACTCACAGACGCCATGTTGAACCATTGCTGCTAGTACGCTATCTGTCGGAAGAAACGGAAACTTTGCGCGCCCACTCTGAAAACTTCAAAGAATTCATATCTAAAGTTTCACATTCGTACCACTGTTGGGGCTGAGAAAAAAATGTGGTGCATTAGTTTCTGGGCCACCGTCGTTATGAACACACAATTCAAGTAAATTTTATTTATTTATTTATCAATCTTGTTCCATGGATCCCTGCTGAGGAAGTACCTCTGGGATGTGAAACATGTCATTGTTGATACATACACAGACGGAAAAAAAAATCCCAACACCAAGAAAAAATTATTGTAGAGTAATGAAATTTGGACAATGCATTTGTCAAGTTAACATGTTTAATTGATTAAATTTTCAAGATCACAGGTTAATTTAAGCTCAAGAAAATGCATTTCAAATGTGAAATACTGTTAAATTAATAGCCGGTGTAACCTCCAGAATTTTGAATGCAAGCCTGCAAACGTGAATGCATTGTGTCATACAGGTTTCGAATGTAACTTTGTGGTATGGAGTTCCATGCTTGTTGTACTTGTGCTGTCAATACTGGGACGGTCAGTGCTGGCTGTGGATGATGCTGGAGTTGTCGTCCAATGATATCCCATACGTGTTCAATTGGAGACAGATCTGGTGATCTCGCAGGCCAAGGTAACATGTCGACACTCTGTAGAGCACGTTGCGAGACAACAGCGGTATGAGGGCGAGCGTTATCCTGTTGAAAAACTCCCCCTTGAATGCTGTTCATGAATGGCAGCACTACAGGTTGAATTACCAGACTGACGTACAAATTTGCAGTCAGTGTGTTTGGTATAACCACAAGAGTGCTCCTGCTGTCATAGGAAATTGCTCCCCAGACCATGACTCCAGCCCTGTAGCGTGCATTCCACTGACTACAAGCCATCGCCGTTTGCGACTCCAGTGGTGTCAAACCAGAGCTCATTGGAGGACGGAGTGGAGATCTGTTGTGTTTTCTGATGAAAGCAGGTTCTGCCTTGGTGCCAGTGATGGCCGAGTGTTGGTCAGAAGGAGGCCAGGGGAACGCCTGCAACCAAACTGTCTGCGGCCTAGACACACTGGACCTACACCTGGAGTCATGGTCTGGGGAGCAATTTCCTATGACAGCAGGAGCACTCTTGTGGTTATACCAAACACACTGACTGCAAATTTGTACGTCAGTCTGGTAATTCAACCTGTAGTGCTGCCATTCATGAACAGCATTCAAGGGGGAGTTTTTCAACAGGATAACGCTCGCCCTCATACCGCTGTTGTCTCGCAACGTGCTCTACAGAGTGTCGACATGTTACCTTGGCCTGCGAGATCACCAGATCTGTCTCCAATTGAACACGTATGGGATATCATTGGACGACAACTCCAGCATCATCCACAGCCAGCACTGACCGTCCCAGTATTGACAGCACAAGTACAACAAGCATGGAACTCCATACCACAAAGTGACATTCGAAACCTGTATGACACAATGCATTCACGTTTGCAGGCTTGCATTCAAAATTCTGGAGGTTACACCGGCTATTAATTTAACAGTATTTCACATTTGAAATGCATTTTCTTGAGCTTAAATTAACCTGTGATCTTGAAAATTTAATCAATTAAACATGTTAACTTGACAAATGCATTGTCCAAATTTCATTACTCTACAATAATTTTTTCTTGGTGTTGGGATTTTTTTTTTCCGTCTGTGTATATACATAATATGAGTCATATCATAGTAAATATATATATATATATATACCTATATTACAAATACAAGAAATAATAATAAACATACATTTTTGCAACTGAGTTTTGCAAACGTCATAATGAGTACAATTAATTCTGACGATACTTTGTGCCCTCACCAGATAGAATGTAGAATATGACAAATGGTACCAATACAATACAATACAATACATTCATTTTCCATTGATCCCAATATAAGATACTGGCTCTGTGGGATGTGGAAAGTTGTCAATTTACAGATAAACAGTTGCATAACAAAATAATAAGTACCTACACCACTAGATGTACAGTCATAGTATACATGGTACATTAAACACTTCCATTACAAAATAATACATACACCAGAAGATGTACAGTCATAGGATATATGGTACATTAAAAAAAAAAAATTAACAAAATAATACATACACCACAAGATGTACAGTCGTAACATATATGGTACTATAAACAATTACATAACAAACTAAATACATACACCAGGAGATGTACAGTCATAGCATACATGGTAAATTAATTATTTGAACTATATTTACACAAGATACAGGCAGTTATTTTTAAGAGACCTTAGAAATAAATTCTTCGACAGAGTAGAAGGAGTTGTCAATTAAAAATTCTTTCAATTTTTTCCTGAATTTATTCTTATCATCTACTAGACATTTAATATGTGTTGGGAGCATATTGAAGATATGTATCCCTGAATATCGGACCCCTTTTTGAACAAATGACAATGACTTGTAAGTCTTGTGAAGATCATTTTTACTTCTAGTGCCGTAATTGTGAATTTTACTATTTGTTTCAAACAAAGTATAATTTGTGACTACAAAGGACATTAATGTGTATATATATTCAGATGCTAATGTTAAAATCCCTAACTTCTTGAACAGCTCTCTACATGAAGTTCTATTGCTAACCCCACACATTATTCTTATTACACGCTTTTGGGCTCTAAACACTTTATCTCTATGGGTAGAATTGCCCCAGAATATTATTCCATATGACAATAAGGAGTGAAAATAAGCAAAATAAACTAGCTGCCTCATACGGAGATCACCTAAAGCTGAAATTGTACGAATTGCAAACGTGGCTGCTACCAATCGCTTTTGTAAGTCAGAAACATGTACTTTCCAATTTAAATTATGATCAATACACAAACCTAGAAATTTCACACTATCTACCTCTTGAATTGACTGGCCTGCAAATTTTATGTCTATGTCAGGTGTTACTCTGTGTGATGTACTGAATTGCATATACTGAGTTTTATCAAAGTTTAAAGACAAGCCATTAGCTGTAAACCATTTATTAATCAGTTCAAAGACATAATTTGAAATATATTCTGTAGATAAATCTGGAGTGTTTTTAATTCCTATGTTTGTGTCATCTGCAAATTGGACAAATTTTGAGTTTTTAGATGAAACACAGGGTAGATCATTTATATATATTAAAAACAATAGTGGCCCCGATATAGAACCCTGAGGTACTCCACATCTGATTAATTTCCACTCAGAAAACAGTGGACCTCTTAAGGCAGCCTTAAAATTCTCCATTGACACTTTCTGTTTTCTATTTAGAAGGTAAGAACTAAGCCATTTATTAACAATGCCATCTATACCATAATACTGAAGTTTCTGTATCAGAATTTTATGATCTACACAGTCAAATGCTTTAGATAAGTCACAAAAAATTCCCAAGGGAATTAATTTATCATTTATTCCTTCTAAATATTGTCAGTGAATGCAAATATAGCTTGTTCTGTTGAATGACCCTTTTGAAAACCAAATTGTGATTTAGTTAGAATATTATTATTTTTTAGATGTTCATAAACTCTATTGTACATTGCTTTCTCAAAAACTTTGGAGAAGGCTGTTAGTAATGACATTGGTCAGTAATTCGATACGGCTGCCTTATCTCCCTTTTTATAGAGTGGTTTAACTACAGCATACTTAAGCCTTTCTGGAAGAGTCCCCTCAAGTAGAGATAAATTGAATAGATAACTTAGTATATTACTTAATTCTGTGGAGCACAATTTAATTAATCTGCTGGAAATCCCATCATAACCACTTGAGTATTTGCTCTTAAGGGATTTGATAATTTTTCTTATTTCTTCTGGAGTAGCTAATTTTATAGACATAGAGTTAATTTTTCTTGGAAGCCTTTTTTGACAAAATCCATACTGTGTGTCACTGAGCTATTAGCAGTCAACTTATCAGCAACAGATAAAAAATGTTTATTAAAATTATCAGCAATTGAGAAATTAGATTCTACTGAATTTTCTTTGACAAAAATATCATTACTTGTTTGATTACTCTTTCCTGTTTCCTTTTTTACAATGTCCCATATTGTTTTAATTTTATTTTCAGATTCATGAATTTTATGTTTGTAGTACATACTTTTAGATTCTTTAATAACCTTTTTCAGTACTGTTTGTAATGTGTTTTAACATTAGCATTATCACTGTTCCTAGAGGCAATATACAACTTCCTTTTATTAATGCATGATGTTCTAATGCCAATAGTTATCCAAGGCTTTTGTTCTTTTTGAGAAGCATGACACTTTTTCAAGGGGAAGCAACTTTCAAAGAAATTTAATACAATGTCACTAAAAATGTTGTATTTTTCATCCATACCTTGAGCACTGTATACCTGTTCCCAGTTTGTGGCATTCAGGCACTTTCTAAAACAAGTAACTGACTCATCATTTATTACACGCTGAAGTTTAAAGATATTACTCTTAGTGCTAGTTCCTATTGAAGTGTTGATGGTTAATAACTGGGCATTGTGATCTGAAAGTCCATTGAAGGATGGCTTGATGGTATAACTGAATTTTGAGGTATCTAGGAAAACATTGTCTATAGCTGAGTGACTATTATTCATTATTCTAGTTGGAAAAATTAACTACCTGAGTTAAATTGAATGAACTGACTAATGATTCTAACATGACTTTACAGGGTAAGTTATTTAGAAAATCTACATTAAAATCACCACATACTACTGTGTTGACTTCTTTTCTGCTTAAAAACTGGTTCATAAAAAGAGAAAAGTTTCCCGATGGTGCTCTATATACTGTTACTATTATGAAAATTTCATTATTGAATCTTAGCTGTGTAGCACAGGCTTCAAAATGTTGGTCAACACAATATTTGCTAATACTTATATCCTCAAAACTATAACCATTTCTAACATAAGTGACAACTCCTCCTTTCTCCAAGTTCGTTCTACAATAATGAGAAGCTAAATTAAAATCAGTTACATATGACATTCCTATTCCTGCAGTTATATGGTGTTCAGACAAGCATAAAACATCAATTCTACTGATATCATTTAATTCATTTATGTGGACTAGCAATTCATCCACTTTATTTGTTAACCCTCTGATATTCTGATGTAGTAAATTAATCCCTACACAATTTTTAGTTTCGGTATCTGAAAACTCATTATTGTTTAAACTAATTTCTCTTAAAAATCTCTGCCTAATACATGATCCTAATCTAAAAAAGGAGCTGCCCCAACACCATTAACAACAGATATCTTTTCATCTGAATTTGTGGCCCCAATTAATTGTTTTGCTATGAGATCTGAAAGAACCCCCTTCCCTCTACTACTGAGGTGTAGGCCATGCCTAGTATAATCCCACCTATCAATAGCATCTACAGGTACCAAGCCCATGCCAGAGCCAATATCAGACATAAGATACCGTTCCAGTTCCAGATTCACTCGCCTCACAGCAGAGTTCATCTGTGGCCGATCATAGCGTCTCAAGACCGACATCACACTGACCCGAGTGTGGCGCGTTGCTTCTGCTATTTTCTCCAGGTCATCTCTGATGCTATACCTATCATTCCTGCCCAAACTATTTCCCGCTCCTCCCACTATCACTACATGATTCTCATCTGTGAAATCCTTACACAAAGAACCTATATCTTCTACTACCTGACCGAGACTAGCACTAGGTTTGAAGAAACTCATGACCTGGAAACCTGATCCTAATTTTTCCTGTACCAATAGCCCAACACCTCGTCCATGGCTACTACCTAGCAGCAAGACTTTCTTTTTCCCCAATCCCTGCCTACCAGACTTAACTACACAGTTTTTCCTACAAGTCTGCTGCTTTTTACCTACACCTACAACTACAGAAGGCTCATCCCTGTCTAACTCTGGCAACAGGGCAAACCTATTTTGCACCCCAACAACAAAAGAATCAGAAGCCCTTCTTGTTCTAATTGCCCTTTTCCCTGTCACCAGTTCCCAACCATCTCTGTTTCCCTCCCTGCGCAGCCTATCCAACTCCTTTCTAGCCTCTATCAGTTCAGCCTGAAGGGCACTAATCCTTTCCTCCTGCTCCAATATCTTCCTACTTTTGAAACAATCTTTACAAAACCATGAGAGAGCCTCCTCAATTTCCCCAACTTCGACGCTACTACAAATCGCACCCCAATGAAACCATTTCTCACACCCTTCACAAAAAATTCCAACCCTCAAAATCTACGGCAATGTCCACACTTTTCACTCATGATTACAAGAAACTAACAACAACAAAGTACACAATACAAGAAACAAAATTTGTTGAACTTAACCTTACAAAAAATCTGCTAAATTAATTCACAAGTAAGCTTTATCTAAATATATTTTCGCTCTATAACAAAAATCTGAGTTTAAGCCGAGCATTCAAAAATGTAAACAAACACAGAAAATAAACACGGAACAGACCAAAGCACTAAATCACAAATAATTTTTTTTTTTTTTTGCACGAATAAAAACACTCACTAACGCTCACAGTAGTAAAATGTATTACAATTTAGAGTTTCGAATTACTATTACAATCAAAAATAACTATTAACTATATTTATTTATAATTTAAATACACACGTTCGTGCGGTACGTGTTTCCGCGGTATTCACTAACTTTTTGACCAAATTTAATATAAACAAGAGGTCTAATTGTTAACTAACTAAATGAAGTCTGGTTATCACCGCAATTAAATACGCTAGTTTGTTGATCCTGTCTATTGGAGTCATGCAGTCATCCCATTGATGGCTAATTTTTATCTGTCAATCGTCTTCCAGAGCCAGCAACAGTGTGATTCAATTACATCAATCCTGGGCTATGGATTTTATCAAAAGTTAATTCAATTGTGCTGGAGCACATGTTTCAGTGGTAATTGACTGCAAACCTTTTTTCCCTTATTTTTGTTATATTAATTGTGAGCTTAAATTCTTTGACTGTAAGTTAGCCATCTTAACCATTAACAAATTTTAGTTTTCAGCAATTTAGTGTTAGTAACAATACAGCACTTTCTTTAGTAATTTGTCTCAATCCCTGACTATACTACCTACATAAAAATATTTTCCCACACTCTTATGCCTGAAATTAAGTGCCAGCTTCTGGTCATACCCTTCCATGCATTACCCCTAATTATTCTACCAATATGCTTCCAAGCCTCTTTATCAATAATACTCCTTGCATACTTTTTTCCTGTCTTTCAGTGAATGTCAGTCCTCCTTCTTTATATCAGTTACCAACACATGCTGAGTTTAAGTTGTAATTTCCACAAACAAATCTATCTGTCCTCCCTTGCACTCCGTCCAACTCTTTCTTATATTTGATACCCAAAATGTGGGTTCCCAACTACACCACCATGTTCAGGCAATGCTCTAACCAAAATTTTGTAACTCATTTCTCTCATTTCTTGGTACAGCTTGTGACGTCTCAGTCACGTTCCGCCGATCAACAAACAGTACCTGAGTAAGCAGACTAATACATTGTTTCAAGGGAGTTGCGACCTAAGTACGGTAGAAGGCAGCTCGGTTAGCATGGTGAACAATGCTGTAGTAATTGTGCGGTATCAAGAAAAGAACTGAATGTGTTTAGCTAGAACAGTACGTGTGATGTGAAAAGTTCTGAACAGTGCTGGAGTGAAGAACCTTAGCAGTGACATTAAAGTAACTTGATGTAAAGCTGACTATTAATAATTTCCTTTTTTTCTTAGAGAACTCTGCAATCTACGGAATGATGAAGTTTCGATTAGTCTTTGTATTTGAAATTTGGTGGTGGCCAAGCAGTTCGATGTCTTAAGATCTCACAATAAATGTGTGGTGGACTGAAGTTTGTGTTAACGTACTTGATGACTTTTTTTACTAGTTGTTCACCCACATCCTGTTTAGGGCTGGCTTGGTACATCATCTGATGACCGCGGCAATCACGGACTATTTAAAATAATTAACTTGTCTCTAGAACTTTATGTAAATAATTCACAGAACTTTTTATATGATTTTTACGCTGGGTTCATGTTGAGTGAACATACCACTCAAAATATGACACAGGCGTCTTACAAGCTCCTCATTACATTCTCCAATAAATAAAGTAAATTTATATCTTTTCTTACCGGTTGCCCAATGTGTACTGTCGAGTTGAGTTTATCATCAAATATTACACCAAGATATTTACACTTCAAGTCTTCAACAAGCAATTCCTTTCCTACTCTAAATCTTCGTAAACAATATTTAGATTTTTTTTATCTTCCAACAATGGTTACCACATAAGATTATCTGAACTGTTAATTAATTTACTTATTGTTGCTGAAACAACAAACATTGTTATAATTAGTGCATATTCCTTTGATTTTCAACGAATGCCAACACATGCACGCTGAACAATTGTTCAGAAGTTGGAGATGAAAATTCTAATTTTTTTTCACTATATTATAGATAATAACGTAGCTTCTCTTCCATTTATTCTAATGAAAAATTACTGTGTTTTCCACATCAAGAGTTGATTAATTGGCAAGAAAACCATGCATCAAAATGTTTGTTTGTGATCCTGGATTGGACATTTTCAATTTTCCTCCACTTGACATGAAATGCTATTTTATGCATGCAAGAAATACTCACCACGTGCTTCTTCTTAGCCCAATTATAAATGTCTGGAAAGAGATGTTTTGAAAATTTTATGGTACTACTATCTATAGGTCTAATTTTTTTGCACCAAGTAGTTTTAATTACATTTTTCATAGTTCAAATGGAATAAATTATTTGTTTATAATGATCTGATGTACAATATAAAATTTGTACTCTGCAAAAATGTTGTCAGTATTAGCTGTTCTTATGCCTTTCTGTTCTAGATCTGTAGTTTACATCCCCAGAAGAAAATTGAAACTGTTGCTTGTCCATCATAATATTTAACATCCTACTTTATTCATTCCTTGAATTCTAAGGTGATATATTGAGAAAGAAATGTTGTCACAGAAAACAAAGTCTGAAATAACTTACATATTCTCTCATCTGCAAAAGCTACAACCAGTAAATAATCACTATAGGAACTGTGTAGTGTGTATTAAGGTCACTAATTAATGATTGAAAACATGTAGGTTTTGCAATCTTTCAATATTTATTTCTTTGCATTTTGATTTTCAACAATATATAATACAACTACTACAATATATTTGTACTGTTAAACATGGTGAATTATTTAAACTAATAATTCCCTGACTATGAAATTCTTATACAGTTTTGCCTGCTTCCATGAAGTACTTATCTATTAGATTTTAAATTGTAATTTCAACATTTGTCATTGAATATTGACCTGCAACTTTTAGTTGTAAGACTGCCAAACACTGAATTAAACAAAATTTAAAATTCTTCGCAAGAATTACATTTCACACAAGACAATGTATTCACCTAAAGCACAAATATACAGAGTTGTTTAGAAATATGAAAATTAAGCTCCTTTGAAATATTGAACATGTCTCTGCTTTCACTTCCACTTTTACCACAAAACACTATTTTCACACTGCTCATTTTCAAAAGTGACTATGTGATTTGAAATTACTATTTTCATTACATTAAGTTTCTCATTGGCAAGTACCTCAGAAATTTGTGGCACTAGTTGACACCCTATTATGTGTAGCACAATTATTAAAATCTAACTGAATCTAGTGGAGAATTTAATAAGTAACACACTTATGAAAAAACATTTTTTTTAAAAATGAGAAAAGGCACAATGCAGTTTTACACATAACCTGTTTTCTGTATACAAACACAATCATCCATAATATTCAATAGAAACATAAAAACTGTATTCATTCGAAAAGTTGAAAATGAGACATACTAGAATTTTATTATTAAAAATTTGTTGTAGGACTTCATCTTAGACAAAGGAATGTCTGTCAACTACATCCCTTACAAAGAGAAATAAAACACCTGAATTTAAAAGAATGTAAGATTTTATCAATGCCTTAGTGACAAATTTCACATGTATTTTTTCAAGGCACTTACAGAAAATTATCTTAAACAATTTTGAATTTCACACCTGAAACATAGTTATTTGTTTGGTATACTGGAAGACATAAGCATTATAGTTAAACCTTCTACTTGTATACAATGGTTGGAGATCCCTTTCAAAATGTCATAATTTACTTCCAAGTTGAAGTAATTGGACAATAGCACAAGTGGTTTTGTAACTTATAAAACATGCTTTATCCAACTCTAAAATCAAATTCTTAAGTTCATACTTTAAATGAATAAAACAATGTTTCCAACCATTTAGTAAGATACAGAATGGATCTTATACTACTCACATCATTTAAATTGTATTAAACTAATTTAACAATGTTAGTTCAATCCATTATTGGATTTCATAACACCACAATCAAAAGATCTTATTTATAAAGGGTCTTCAACAGAAATTAGACATGAACTAAATATTGAATTTATCCACAGTTCCTCCATGTATTTGAGCTAAGGAAGCAGCACACTCAAAAGCAAATCAACCAAGATATTACCACATTATAACATGTCAATGCCTCTGTTTACTACATTCATATAGATCCCTAAAACAAGTAACAAGTTTCTTACCATCATATCATACCTTAGGAGAAATGACAACTATAGATAAATCAGGTAGTTATCTATTAAGTTAAATAGGCTGCTCCAGGCACCAAAATAAAATAAGGATTTGTTAACTGCATAATGTATCAATTACATTATAAATGTGAACTAATTATCAGTGTATATTTTCTAATTTTTTGGTAGGAATGAATAGCTTTGGAGCCAACTGTACTGTTAAAACATGAACTGTTTGAAAAGAATAGGTAAAATAGACCAACACTGTTCTTAGCTACTGGTTTTATAAAACTCATGACTAACTCCAATTTACTTTAACATCAAATCATCAATATTAAATACTGACTGTGGAGAACAGGCTATATTAGCATCATAAAAACTGATCTGTAGTATTAAATAATGGAAAGTAGTACACGAATCAAGAGACACAGTTATGAATTAGCATAGGATGGAAATGTGATCCCACACTGACACGCCTGTTATGGTAATCTGAGTGAAAGACTAAATTCAAATCATTTCAAATACAATTTTCCAAAGCCTTTAAAATATGTTATAATGTTTTAATTTCTTCAATTGTTTCAACCACTTAAACAGTAGTCAGATTTAACCATATTTAACACAACAATCATTCTCAGAATATAAAGAAGATATGAGAAATGGACAAAACACACAAAAATGGTCATTCATTTTAAAAATTCCAATTGAGGTTCCAACGATAATGATGATGATGTTCCAACCATCCATCAATCAGTTCAGTTATTTAAAACTTTATGAAGGGGTGATCTAGGAATTTTCTGAGCCAGGGCAAAAACTGTCAGATGCAGCCCCTTCAAACATTATTTTGCTGCCCCCCATTGTTGCCACCTGCATTTTTGCCATCACCCAGGGTAGCAGTAGAGCAAAAAAAGAAGAAGATTGGCACAACTAAAATTGCTGCCCTTCGACCACGATTTTTTCGCCCCTCAAGGTCCTCCCTGGAGCAAGAGATCCAGTTGGTCCCCCACCCCTCCTCCCTCCCTATATCCAGCACTGTCTTTATGCCTGACACCAGCAACACCCAGTGGTTATATTCATAATATACCATCAGTTTGTTGATAAATAAACCACAAAGTTCGTTGTGGGCCATTGGTTAGTCCCCGAGCCAAACACAGCAGGAAGATAGGTTGGCATCGAGAAAAACAAGCAAAAGTTCTCAGATACAGTAACCAAGTCAGACAGAAAGGCACTTTCTCCATTAAATATTGAATATACTACAAAAATAAATCGATAAGTGCAAAAATATTATCATTCGTAGAACACAGCTCCTTAATGTTCATAAAATAAGTTAACAATTGGTTACTGATTTTTAACATCTGTTTTATTGTTTGAGTTTTAGTTTCAAAATTAATATTAATTACTCAGATTCCATCCACATTTAAAATTTACATTTGCTAGGAAAACAAATATGAAGATATGGGAGCTGTTGATAGCCATATGTGATGACAGGTGGGAAAACTTTCCTTAAGCTGTTTAGGTTAAGACACTTTACCACAATCACTTAGGTGAGTATGGGAACACTTTCCAATTTAAAGTAAAAAACCACAATTCATATATAAAAAAACAAGCATTACAAATACTTAGATTGTTAACAGGCAGATGTACCACAGTTACAGAAGTTATAACAGGGCTACAAGTTGACAGTTGATTAAACAGTGTTACTAGAGCATCAAGAAAGAGTTGGCAGAATAGATTGAATGAAATACAGACAGAATCACACAACACAGAGAAGAAGAAACAAGCAACATACTTGAATGAAGCCGAGGGGACCCTAGAGACTCAAGACAACTGTTGCCAAAAGCAGCACTTCTGGCCTTAACTAAACAACTTATTACACTCATTTCCTATAAAATTAAGTTCAACAGTGTTTCCACTTCATTTACAAGGTGATATCAAGACTGAAATTATATGTATATATACAGGGTGTTACAAAAAGGTACGGCCAAACTTTCAGGAAACATTCCTCACACACAAACAAAGAAAATATGTTATGTGGACATGTGTCCGGAAACGCTTACTTTCCATGTTAGAGCTCATTTTAGTTTCGTTAGTATGTTAGTACGCTCTCCTGACCTCAACCCTCTTGACTTCCATTTATGGGGGCATTTGAAAGCCCTTGTCTACGCAACCCCGGTACCAAATGTAGAGACTCTTCGTGCTCGTATTGTGGACGGCTGTGATACAATACGCCATTCTCCAGGCCTGCATAAGTGCATCAGGGATTCCATGCGATGGAGGGTGGATGCATGTATCCTCGCTAACGGAGGACATTTTGAACATTTCCTCTAACAAAGTGTTTGAAGTCACGCTGGTACGTTCTGTTGCTGTGTGTTTCCATTACATGTTTAATGTGTTTGAAGAGAAGTAATAAAATGAGCTCTAACGTGGAAAGTAAGCGTTTCCGGACACATGTCCACATAACATATTTTCTTTGTTTGTGTGTGAGGAATGTTTCCTGAAAGTTTGGCCGTACCTTTTTGTAACACCCTGTATATAAAATAGTACTTACTTTACAAGGTGAAAATTGAACAATATATGTGTGCATGCATAATATAATAATAAGTACAGTATTAATTGATGTTTGTTAATTAAATAAGATGAGTCACTCTGCATAAAGAGTACAGAATCTGTGACAAAACATCATCCAGGGCTGTGATTCTGTTTCGTTGCTTTTTTTAGAATGGAGAAGCTGCATCTAAAGTTAATGGATATGTAAATTATGTGAGGAACATTACATATGTAAGGCAGTGAAAATAAAGTTGAGAAATAAAGCCAACACAATAGTTAATTTGTTCTAAGAGAACGAAATGAATTTCTGTAAAATTAATGTTTGAATTATTGGAGAGTGTATTTTATTTTACAAGTTACCATGAAGAATAATCAGTGTAGTGTAACAAGATATATTTAGGAATACAGGTGAACTGAATTCCACAATGAGCTGAATTAAAAACAGGTGACAGAACCAAATGAAAGGTAAAGCAGTTTTTCTTTATTTACTCCAGTTATTACATTGAGAGAGTATCCATACAAATAGCTCATGTGGAAAGAACAATCAAGAAAAATTATACAATTGCCAAAGTTCAAAAAAAGATTAGAGAAGACTGTCAACTGACAATATACAGTACCAGTATGACTGAAAAACTTTGTATTGAGTACGAGACGTGTCAGTGAATTTTAATGGATGTATCTGTATGCAGAGGCGGCCTTTGGGGTTGGCGAACACGGCAATCGCCCAGGGCTTCGCTCCTGGAAGGGCCTCGTGCAGCTAGCAGAGTTGATTAAAATTTGTGTTAAAAAAATATTTTATCTTTAGATATTAGTGATAACAATAAAGTCGTTAGTTTAGTATATCTATATATTAATACGCTAAGCAAAAACTTCGGATCCCTTTTCAAGAATATTTCACAAACGGAGGAGTGTGAGATTTGGCACAGTTAAAGTTTATATCGAGAAGTGCAGGAAGCTAAAATGTATATATAATATGTGTTACAAACACATTAAAATAAATAAAACATTCGTTATTTACATTCAATTTTTTTTTTTTTTTTGTTAGTGGCAACGATACTTAGTGATTATGCCAATGTCTGTGATCTTTGTTCAACAGTAAAGAAAAAAATATAATAAGCATAGTTAATACATGTTAAAAATACATTATTAAATAAAAATTAAATTCGTGAAAGTGTGTGTGCGTGAAATCGGATCGGAGCCAACTATCTGACGTGTATTCCCAGCATTGAGATACTCTGTTGTCTCAGGTGAAACAAAAGACTCGCATAAAGTAGAATCTTTGAAGTTATAAAAGGAAAATTTCCAAAAGGAATGAAGTGGTTCTGCCAGATACTATATGGTCTTTTTATTATTTAAAAGGTTAAACATTGGTTAAGGGACTTTTGATTTTTGAATTTCAGTAATTTCATTAAGATTTTTTAAATTTTTTTATTCAGATATTTGCACCTCCTTCCCTATCCCTTGATATAAACCTTGACAAGTCGGAGAAAGAGAGACACAAAAAAGAAGGAGTACCTATTTGCGTGAAATCCAAATGATAATAGACAAATTTTAAATAGTGAAAATGATGAAATTATTTTGATGGAAACATTTAAATGCGCACTAAATGGCATTCCAAGAAATTTTGATAGTTTCGAATTTACAATGCAGGTTTTGAAATGATAAACATTTCGAATCAGAAGTTACTACAGGGGGAAGGAATGCATTTACTTCATGTTATCATAAAGCTAAAGCAGTTTTATGGGCCTTGAGTCAAAATGAATATTTTCAATCATTGTATGACGGACTAAATTCAAATGAACCATCGGTAAATAGAAAGTAAAAAATTAATTAAAATAATGATCATTAGTCTTTCACGAAGGAAACTAAATAATTAATTAGGTCGAATTTTGACCCCTGGGCGATCACTAGTATTAATAACTACCTAATCAAAATTTCTCATTTAGATTTATTCAATGTCACATTTGTATAACAGCAGGAGAAATATCTGATATTGATGGACAAGAATTGCATGAAGAACTGAATATGTCTATTCATGTGTAAGAAGAAAACAACAGCGTTATCTCGGTGATGAAGTAATAATAGAAAAAAAAACATTTACTGAAGTGTACCCCACTATCGAAGTAGCCTTGAGAATTATTATCGCCAGACGTAATTCAGTTGCGTCAGCAGAGAGAAGTTAAAAATTATTAAAACATATTTGAGAAATCTGATGCCACAAGATTGGTTTTCGACCCTTTCTACTATTTAATTGAAAATGACATAGCTCATTCGTTAGATTCTTGTGCTTTAATTAAATATTTTAGTCTCAAGGAAAGCCGCAAACATCATTTTTAAATCCCTGTGTATTTCTTTCAAGGCCTTAATGTACTTCAGTATATCCTTAAAAATTAATAATCTTTATGTTTTTTAACTTTTAATAAGTTTTCTAATATAATATTTTAAAACTCGAAATTTATTTTTTGATGACGTTTGCATTTTTCATCGATCATCAGAAATACCTACTTGCGATTAACATATTTTGTACAAAGGACAAGGGCCTCGCAAACATCTGCTGCCCCGGGCCTCGCAATGGCTAAGGCCGCCGCTGTCTGTATCAATCAATCATAACAAAGTTTGTTTAGAACCTGTTGATGAATGCTCAAAACCAACACCACATTGAAATTGGCTCTGAATTTCCTTCTGATGATGAAACCTTTTTTGCTGATAGTAATTATTGATAAACAAGCAGGCATATACAGCTATGAGCCAAAAATAAATCAACAGTAATTATAGTGAAAAGAGTCACAGCATGTCATGAAATTCTAACAAGTGAAGAGCAAAGTGAGTACTATATAGTTGTTTTTGTTTGTCAATATGAAGGTAATCATTCATTCAGAGTTTGTCACACATGGGCGGACTGTGATCTTCCATGCTGTCTTCGCTAGGTTATTCAAAGAAAATAACCAGAGCTTTGGATCAAGAAAAATTTCCTCCTGCATCACATCACTATTTAACCTGATTTGGCACCCTGGGGATTTGGGCTGCTCACCCAAATCAAATTGAGAAGTTAAATAGTCTCTGGTTTGACAGGATTCACAGGGAATGCCAGAAGCTCTAACAGAATTGGCATCCCAAAAAATGTTCAGCCAATGGAAAAACTGGAGTTACTGATGCATTCAGGTACAGAGGGACTACTTAGAAAGTGACAGGAGCCACAATGCAAAAAATTATTTTAGATTTCATAGGTTTTGTACGGGAATTTTTAGATACCCCCTCATACCTTTGGACAGAATGAAAAGTAATTAAGTTGAGCCCTCATACCTGAAGTACAATAGGAGATAAGCATGAGCAACAATTTTTTTTTTTTTTTTTTTCTAATTTACTTAGGATTTTTCAATGTACCAAATTCCTCAAATTGTCACAACTTACAAAGACATACAAGACATAAATGTTAACAGCTGTTTACAAAACATTAAAAAAGAAAGCTATAAGCAATTGAAGAGAGCATGAAATAACTGTGACTTAATACCTCTACAAATTTTCAGTAAAAATATTCAAAAGAAAATCATAAATGCTAATAGATAGAAAAAAAATTATTGATAGGAATTTAATAGCTCTAATATTGCTGGGTGTGCAAAGAAAACAGAGTCTCCAATTCAATACCATCTGCTTGCATCAGGAAAACAAAGCTCCAGTTCAGTCAAATCCACAAGATTTGAAAACAGAACTTTGGTTAAAGTAGGACATTTTTAATATTTTCTGGCTACAGTTGACTAAAATGAAAATAAATGTAACCACAAAAATTCTCATCTAATTCATGTTACAAAAGGATCATTCTACATTTATTATTTCACTTTTAGTGAGCAAAAAGTACCATGTTTTAGATTTCAACTGAAATGGGTAAATTATCACAGCATGCCTTAGTTGTTTATCATTTACACCAGATCCTTTCTAACTGTATCGAAAGGTCATGAAGTTTCCTTTATCCCACATGCTAATGCCCAAAACAATAATTGCCAATGGCATACTGAAATTTAAATACAAACAAAAATTAATGAAAGAAGTATTACGGAAATACTACATGAGCATAATCTGGCTCACTTCAATAAGTTACTATTCAGACTTCAAGTAACAACATTTTCATATTTCAAAGACACTCATGGTGATAACATAAATTGGTAGAAATGGTTAAAAAGTTTTGACACTATAAGTACACATTCAAAACAACATCATTACTGTTTTATACCAATAGCTTTATTTCCAAGACATAATAAAATTTCTGCTCTCATTAACTGTTGTTTGATCTAGACCAGAAATATATATGACACTGATGGTCTGCTGGGGCACTAAATGGGTGGTCTTTCTGCTCTAAGTGTTGTAGTATACAACTAAGTAACACAAAAATGTTACGTTTTACGTATACATCCGATATTTACCACCAATAGCAACAATCTTGTTATCATTTTCATAGTATTTTATTTTGTTAATTATAATTTCTTTATCCGGCCTAGAAATATTAAATACTTTTTTTAAAAAACAATCAATTAGGTTGCTTCTTACCCACCAGTGTGGCAATGCATGCTAAAGTGCCACCATATTGGACACTTGCCAATACTAAAACATAGGGCCTGGCAATATGAATTTTCCGTTTAAACAATTTCCATAATAATACAAGTAAATTATGACAGACCCAAATTCCAATTCAAAAACCACAATTTCCAAACAAATTTAACGTTTAACATATATAACACAGCTTACAGATACACATACTCCCCTATTAAACCACAACCCCTTGAAACACACTTCAATGAGCAAACACATTGCCAAACAAACTGAACACTAGAACTACCAAACAAAATTTATTTCTTAAAGATTTAATTATAATTGTGATTTATAAGACCTTACTGAAGACTTCTAGATTTATTTATTAAACTTTTATAATTCCATTGTTTCTAGTTATTGTTTTAATAGTATGAGCAAGGTCTCTGATAACATAATAAAAATATTTAGAAATATGGCAACATAAGATTTTGGGGGGGAGGGTAGGGAGGAAATCAAATATTTCCAGCACTGGCATTACACTAGAAATAATATAAATTATATTCCAATAATAATTTGTTTTTAGAAGGCAATTCATTTTTAAGCATCTCAGTAACACCAATGCATTAATGTGTTGAGTACTTCTTTCTCACTCAGCCCAACAGGCAGTAAGTTGTATTTCACAGAAAGTAAAATAGTAGATACAAGTTCCTAACTGTATATACATGACTGACCATATTCCATCTCAGAAGTAAATATGAATTTAATTTTGAGAAGAATCACTCTTTTACTATCATATAAGAGATTTCCTTAACCTTATTTGCTAATGCCTTCCATATACACCTTTCTTAAATAATTTTCTTGAAATATAAACACACAACTCAGAATATCAGTCACACATAGTTATACAAACTTTCTTTATTTACATATATTGTTTATAATAACAGTTATATATTTACTGTACTTGGCACCTTAAAAGTATACATTAAACTACATTTTGATTTCACAGCCATGCAGACATTGTGTCTGCTCAATTCGTATTTTATAATTAAATTATTTTCTATATACAACAGCAAAAGGCTCATAAATTTTACAAGCAGATCCAAGCCTTCAACTGTATCTAATAACAAATACTTACAGTTTTATGAGCGAATAATGATGGCACATTTTAACAAAATTTTATTAGAGCACCATTGACTTAAAGAATAAGAAATAGTTTCATGCCAACATCATCCACAAAAACAGTTGTGTAGCTGATGCTATTTCTTTAGCAACAGTTAAAGAGGTATATAATTCAGTAATCTGCTTCTCTAAGATTCATATTCATGAACCAGTTCATGGAAGGGCAGAAAAGCAAAGCAACACTAGTTCAAACAATACTCTCTTTCTCAGCTTGAAGGTCACTGTAACCGCTATGGATTCCTTTTCTAAGTGAAGCATCACTTGTTCTAAGGCCATTGCCATTGAATAGCCCTACCAGCCAACTGCGCAAAGAGCTTCGAGCCAGCATTTTCTTACTCTGACCATCAACATTTGGATTATTTCCTGGCATTTCCTCCATTGATCTCCACCGTTTACTTGGATGGAAATCAGGAAGAGAGTCTCCTCCACTCTTTCCACGCCTAAGTTGACGCTTCACAATAACCGGTTCTTCAGTTTCAGAAGACTTCCAAAGCAAAGGTGTCTGGATATCATCTGTGCTATTTCCTGGACCTATATTATTGTTCTGTGGTGACAAGAGGATTGCATCACCATTTGGAAAGTTATAATTAACTACACGAGAGCACTCTGAATCGTACAATGAATTCGGAACTACTTTGCCACTGCAACCCACACAATTCTCAAGAGACCGAGAACTTCGCTTCGGTACTTGTGAACTTAACTGTGGTTGTTCAAGGTTGGTTGTATCTAGCTCTGGAAAAGGATCTAAAGATCGTGCTTCTCTCAATGTCCGAAGAAATGAACTTCTACTATTTCTGTCTTCCTGTCTCTCAGTGACAGAAGAATTCTGACTATGACTGTCCAAATTTTTATTGCCACAAGTTTCAGAGAAATTCTCTAGTGAAATTGCAGACTGACTTCCCAGGGCTGATGCACTTAGAGTAGTTCGGGACCCACTTACATCATTTATGTAAAGAGGGGTAAGTTCAGCTCGCTTTGAACTGTCTCGCTGGCTACGGTTAATTAATGGACTAGAATTACTGCCAGCAGTGTTAGCTGCTGCAAAGGCACGAAGCATTGAAACACTTTCCACATCTAAACTGTTCTCTCTTGGTACTGTGGACTGACGTCTACTGCCACCAAGGCCTCCACACATTGAGGCTTGACGAGAATCAGCATTCAGTTTTGGACTGCGTCGAGGACGACAGAATAGTGGAGGAAGTTCATTCAGATCAACCTATAAGACAATTAAAATTGTATTAATAGTTTTTTAATTTTATTCTTCAGTGTGCTGTATCTTTTAGCTATAATTAAAACATTTGAATCAGTCCTGGTAAATAAATTGGAAATTTTATGGTATTTAATTTCACAGCAAATTTTAAAAAGTGGTCTGTTACTTTCAAATTAACTATGATCAGCTGTAAATACAATAAAAAGAATTTTTTGTGTCAAATAAAACTAATTTTTTTAAAAAATAAATGAGTAAATGATTAATAAAAAATTACTAAGTTATTAACCAGAAATTTTCATAAACTTCTAACAATTAAATAAGAGTCACTGATTATCAAATCAATAGGTGCAGAACACCATTTATAAAAAAAATTAATGCACTATAAATGCAAACTGGGAAAATGCCTAAATCAATGGTTAACTGATTTTCTATGTTTATTAATACTTTCTTTCCACATAAAAGATGGTGTTACTCAAACGTACCAATAACACTATAAAGTGTAAGGCCATAAACAAAAAATTTCCTTTTAATCAATTTTAGAAGAAAATTCGTCAAAATACTGAACAGTATTCTCCATTAAATTCTGTTTCATGAAATACCAACATTATTGCTATTTACCCAAATTATTGCTATTTACCTACTTTATTGCTGTTTCTGAAATATCTCAAAGACTATTGTTTAGGAGAAGTTGGGAGAAAAATAAAATAAATATAGTAAATTTAAGTAAGGGAATTCTTTTTCCACTCAGAAATGTCAGGAAATTGATACTGTAAAATACAGTGACCTGAGTGGACTCAAAAGATTTAAAATCCAAGTCTAATAAATGCATTATATGTGTTAGGATTTACTATGAGTTTTGGCATATGAACTTTTTCTTTCTAAAATCACTGAACTGTTCTCAGTTGACTTCCACGCAATTCAATTAACACTTCCCCCAAATAAATGCCACTTGAGAGAGTGTTAATATTTTCTCCAACCACCACTGAAAGTTACCCACAAGGCCTAGTGCCTGCATCAAGAAAAGTGCAGAACAAAAAAGTGAAACATGTACAGTGACTGTTTATAAATATGGTTTTCAACTGGGAGTAACTTGTTCTATTAACAATTTTTGGAAGATCTGGGATAATTCACTTCCTACATATTCATTCCTAAGGGACCGTGCACAAACTACGTGGCTAGGTCCGGGGGGGGGGGGGGGAGTTTGGCTGGAAGGCTACACTGGACTACATGGGGGGAGGGGGGGGGTTCCGAGCCAGACCATGCAGCTTTCCTTTCATAACATTTTTTACAGTTAAAATGAGGAACAGAAGTCACAATAATATGTGGATATTTATTTACCTCAATTAGTTATCTCCGAATGTAATTTAAAATAATCTGACAAGAGAAAAAAGTACAAAACGTATTCTGGAATCAAAAGCGAAGAAAGCTACGTGCTACGTGAGGGGGGGGGGTGGAGGCAAAGGCCACGTAGGGCTAAGTGGGGAGGAGGGGGGGTTCACAGGAGGCCAAAATGGAGCTACGAGGATTATGCACGCTCCCTAAGTTCTGGAACAAATTGTTTGAGATCTGATGTGAAGGTTGGAATATTTACTATCATGAAGCAAGGCATTCAGTTAACAAGCATTTCCTAACTTTCCTAACAAAATGGTGCAATTCAGTCTTACAGGAGTACACTGTTTCCTTGAGATATTGTATAACTCTACTCTAAGGACAGGATTTATCTCTAGCACTTCACCTTTATCACTATAATGGATGACAAAAGATACAGGACTGCAAAACTGCTTTATTAATTCACCCCAGGGAGAATGTTTGTCACTTTAAAAGTTTATTTAAATGCTATATTTGTGTCAAACTGAAAATGTTTCACTTTAGTGTCACATTTTTTACTCTACCAAGTCTTGGGGGACATCCATAAATTATGTGAGGTGTTTTTCCGGATTTTCGGACCCCCCCCCCTTTTCTGGTGAGGTTTTGGTGAGATCTGGCCCGACTCCCTCCCCCCTGTGGTGAGATCTGGTCCCGTGAGACCCCCCCCCCCCTACAGATCGTCTTTGCAACTTCTTGAGACCCTTTTTTAGGTCTCATTCACACTTTTCAGCCAAATACCACCCTAAAATCGACTTTCACGTCAGTTGTAGACCTTTTCACCCCATTTCACCGCATGTAATTTATGGATGCCCCCTTGTGAGGTTTGTAGGCAGGGGGCTACCCCCCCCCCCTGTGTTGAGCTTGTGGACCCCGGTGCAAGTCAAAACCTAGCCCTCTGATAGCTACACCACTGTACTTCTGCCTCATAGTTTCTCCATATAGTGACATCATCTGCAAACACCATTGCTTATGAGCTTTGCTCCAAAATCTTACAACATGGAAACTAACACATAACTTGAGGGCTGTGGCAAACTCATAAGAAAGCTCCGGCCCTGCTTCATATAATTACATTATCACCAATTTAAGTTGATAAAGGCTTAAAAGGCAACTTCCTGACCATTTACAATGACAAAGAAATGGGATGATGAGTTTAAACACAGTCATGAGCTTCTTTGAAATGATCCATGTGAAGAACAACTACCAACTTCAACAACAGGTGAAAATATTGAGAAGGTATACAAAATGGTATTGGGCAATTGGCAGTTAAACATATATGATAAAGCTGAGGATGTAGACATATTATCAGAAGTAAAGGTGTGGCTCATTTTATAACAAGCATTAAATATGAGAAAGCTTTTTGTAAGACGGGTACTATAGAAAATTGGCAAAGTTAAAGGTGATTCCATATGCAGATGACATAATGATATGGGAAGAAAAATAACCAATTCTGGGAAGAAAATTTAAAAAAATCGTGATTTTAATGGTAAAAACTGGCTTGGTGATGAGTGTGAAAGAAACCCAGTTCCATTAAAGGAGGTGTCACACAAAAGTAAGAAATTATGGATAATGAAGACAAAGAAACAAGATAGGATAGGGAAAAATACCCCGTCACATACCACAGGTGAGGGCAGGAGGCCAAGATGAACATGTAAAAAATAAAAACAAAAATCACAATATTTCAGTTAATAACCTTAGTGATGTAGAAAGCTAGACATGCTACCATATGTCTCATCTCTTACATGACTGAGGTTATTAACCAAAATATTGTGAATTTTGTTTGTGTTTTTTTCATGTTCCTCTTGCCCTCCTGCCTTCATCTATGGCAAGAGACATGTTATTTTTCTCTATCCTTTCTTGTTTCCCAAGGTAAGAAACTGGATTGGATGGAGATGTTTTGTTACTTCAGAAGCAAAGTAACTGTAAATGGAAAGTTGGAGGAGGAAATGTGACAGAGAATAATTTAATAAGGATATAATCAGGAGGTAAAACACAGGGAAGGAAGCCAAAATGTTGGTCTATAAAGTTTACTATGTATTATCAACTAGTACTGACCAATTGCTCTGAAACCCAGACATGGATGAAGAGAAATTTATGCAGATTGCGGCAGCAAAGATGACATATGTGAGATGGATAGGAATTGTCATGAGAATGGACAGAATCAGAATTTAAAACATCAGGGAGAAATTAAAGTTTGACACATAAGAATAACAGAATGGGAGAAAAGGGTAGAAAAAATAAATAAATAAATATACAGATGAGCACAGAAATTCTACCCATTTGTAAGAAATTTGACATGGAACAGGGATATGTCACAGAAATACAGGTGGATTATTGACAAGACTTATTTCATGCCAATATTGACATATGTTTCTGAAGCACACATGAATGATGAAGTGATATATTTTTTTAAAAAAGAAAAAAAGGTCATGAATTGAAAACCATTAAGCTAGAAAATAACTTCTAAGCACTTAGAAGTGGTGTTCCTGTAATTATTTTTTATAAACTTACACATATTTGATAAACTGCTATCAACATTAGAATTAAAATTAGTACACATAAAAAATTCAGAATGGATTGGATACAAACATTTAAAACTCAAATTTTGTTTCTGATTGCTTCTGCTTTATTAATTACCATTTTTCAACTGGAAATATCTTTCATTAGAACAATTTCTTCCAAGAAAGTTCCAATTCATTTTAAAATTTCACAAAAGATTTATTGTTGCAGGATAACATTTAAATAACTTTGTCTTAGTAAACATTTTTTGCCATCATAGATGAATTCTTAATTGATAAATGTCAATATGACAGATACGTATAAAACTGAAGATTCCACGGAAGGAGTGTAATACTTACTACAATATAATAATAAAGAAATAAGTTACCTCTCGTTTCTGTATAGCCTTTTCTGTTGCTCCTAGCAACCAGTATGTCCTCACTTCACCTTTTCCTTTCATGTGAACCATCCCTCTTTCTTCAATAATGTATCCACCTAATTTTTCTAAGGCTTCATAACACTGGAGGCTGATGTGGATTTTGAGAGGTTCACCGTTAGATTCCATTCGTGATGCTGTATTTACAGTATCCCCAAATAAGCAGTACCGTGGCATTGTTAAACCAACAACACCCGCTACAACAGGACCTATAGGCAAATATCAACAAACCAAGTGATCACAAAGCTTAGAAAAGTGATAAAATTATTGAACACTACTATAGTTAGATTGAAATAAGCTTCCTAACATCTTTCAAATATATTTTCAATGTATAACTGATGAATTTAGGAAAGTTGATACTTTAGAATTTCCTACATTGCAATAGTGACAACAATAAAGAAGTAAATTAAATTTTCTCAGGAAACTAGCTGAGGGGGTACATTTGTATAACACAACATTTAGTCGGTCGTATTCTGTGCCACCATTGTCAAGTGACAGAGAATATCACCGCCGGAACATCATGTTATACAAACGTACTCACTTGACTAGTTTCCAGAGAAAATTTCATCTATATACAATGCCGAGAAAGCCTCCACTCTTATATGATAAAGAAGTGGGAAACAATGCAACATGGTTTCGTAAATAATATTATGCAATCTATTAACCAAAACTTGGAAATATAATGAGACTCAATACATTGTCCAAACATTAAAAATCTTATCTTATCACTACATAAAGCAGTAGCACCTTATGCTACCTAGTTCAAATCAAAACCACTGCTAACATATTACTTTGTTGGCAAATGTCTCCAAATTTTGATACAAATAGGTTTCTCTGTTTCTAAAGTAGACACTGAGATACTTTTTTCCATCTATTTTCTGTTAAAAATTTAATAACCTATCTTTCATCATTTGCCTGCAAAATGACTACTTGAGTTATTGTAATTGAAACAAGCCACAGATGCTTATACTTATATACTGTATGTCTGTTGTAATTCACAAAAGCTACAAGGGAGTACCCAAATTAAACTGAACTGATGTTGTAGAAGACAGAGTTTTTGTAGTACCAGTGCTTGGATTGTGTGCTCCTTCAATCCCAAAGACAGTAAACCAACTGTCACCACTAAAGAAGATTGTGTTTAGCTGATATTAATTTTTTGTGACTGCTGTTTTGTGTGCTCATCATTTCGCAATGGCTGATTCTCGTGAACAATGTGTGGCTGTGAAGTTTCATTTCCTGCTCGGAAAAATGTTCACAAAAACTCTTGCCATGTCAAAAATGTCATGCAAGAATAATGCTAAGGGGGAAACCCAATTGTTTGAGTGGTTTTCCCATTTCAAAAGAGGTGAAATTTCATCTAGGGTGACTTAGAGCTCAGGTCAGCGCATTTTAAGAAATTATCTGGACATAAAAAAGGGTAGCTGAAATTTGTGCTTTGACTGCTGACTGCATAACAAAAACAAGATCACTTGGAAGCATGCTGTACTTTGTAGAAAGAACTCCGAAATGATTCCAACTTTTTCTGCAAGTTCATCACATGTGACAAATCCTGCTGCTATGGTTATGACCCTGAAATGAAGCAACAATCAAGTCAATGGTAGATTCTGAGCTTGCGTTCACACCAAAAAAGCAAGACAAGTGAAATCAAACATCAAGACAATGATGATTAGTTTCTTCAATGTGCAAGGAGTTGTCCATTAAGAGTTTGTCCCACATGGTCAGACTGTTAAGCAGACCTTTTACTTGGATGTTTTGAAAAGAGTGTACAACAATGTGCAACAGAAAAGGCCTGATTTGAGTCAGTCGGGCAACTGGTTCTTCGATCACGGCAATACCCCTGCTCACACAGCCTTCTCTATGCACCAATTTTTGTCAAAAAATGCCATTAGCCTTGTGTGCCCCCTTCCGCCTACCCCCACCTTATTCACCAGACCTTGCCACCTATATATATATATATGCTTTGAACAACGGAATAAAAGATTTTACAATACTCCAATGGAGAGTATTTTGAAGGGTGCCGATTGTATTTTCTCAAAAAATTAAATATATGAATTTAAAAAAATAGTTCGGTTTATTTTGGGAACCCCCTCATAATTTTCTGTAATGAATACAGACACATAATCAATGCATGTGGGTACAACAACTGATAACAGTTTTGAAAGAACTGTATAAACAAAGCCATATGATGGGCCTCCCTGCCACATTCCTCTATTTGGCTCAGACAGTGCTAAGGCACGGTTATTTTTTCGATAAGCAGGAAACAAACCCAGGACCATTTGTGTACTATCACAGTAGTTAAATGATGTGACCATTTGGTTTTCCATTTGAATGAGATACTGTGAACCAAGAAAAATGTCTTGATATGTTCAGTGGTTTCTAGTTGATTACTTATGAAAGAGATGTAGGTTTGAAAATATTGATCTACCAACTACTTTTGTGGGAACCGGAAGTATTTGTATTCCCATGGGTGTTTCTACATATAGCAGCCCTGGATTTTCCTCCTCCCCTAGTCTGGCAGGTTCATTTGAAGAGTGACTAAGTTACTTTGTGTCTCAATGTAGACGCTGGCCAGTCTTGCAGAATTAGTTAGCGCATGACTATGTTACTGTGTGGCATGATGTAGATACCGCCCAGTGTTGCAGAATTACTTAGTGCGTAACTATGTTACTTTGTAATATTTTATCCATGATGGATTGGTGGAAATTCCGCGACTGTGATGTCAAATATGGGTTGTAAAAATACAGCAACCAGTCACAATATGGGGTTTGGACTGGCTCAATCGTGTTACGCAAAATTGCATTTACATTTCTTTGGAGTTGCCAATTTAGTTTTGTGACTTTGCTAAAATCTGAAGAATACAGTGAACATCTATCAGCATTTACTAGTGACTTTTATTAACTATTACACTTCCTAGTTAGCTAGATGGCAACCAAGTTGATGTTGCAAAGCATGAACTAAAATTATCCAAGGGATTATCTCGGTTAAAGTTGAGACTGACAGTTTTGCACTAACCCCAGTGAAACTTTTCTTTCTCACAGCCTGCTGAGGAAGGGCCTCTGGGATGTGAAACATGTCATAGTTAATACTCATACATACAATATGAGTCATAATCATAGCAAAAACAATCATATGTTACAAAGACAAATAAATAGAATAAAAATAAACATTAATTTTTACAACTGAGTTCTACAAAAGGTCTTATTGAATACAATTAATTATATTGTTCAAATTCTTGAATAGAGTAGTAAGAGTTGCCAATAAGATAATTTCTCAGTTTTTCTTTAAATATATCTTTATTAAAATTGATGGTAAAGAAAACAGCAACCAGTCACATTTGTAAATATGTTTATTACACCATTACCGGTTTCGGGCAAAGTTGCCCATCATCAGATGGTTTGCATTAACTTCACATCTGCAGATGCAAATTACAGCGCATTTGTGCATCCTATAATGTTGAAAATTATTTGCGATGAATAAGAGAAATTTAATTATTTTGTAATGAAGTTAATCTCAAATATTTTACTTACATTCAATACTGCAGGAAGGATGCTCATACCGGTGGTGAGGCACAGTTTCAGAAGTAACATTTTACTAAACACGAGCACGCTGCAAACTGTTTTATAGTCTCGGGAAGTTTATTAAGCAGATGTATCCCAGAATAATTAACTCCTCTTTGTGCTAATGACAGAGATGTTTGTGTTGTGTGCAAGTTATTTCTGTTTCTTGTATTGAAATTGTGTATCTATGCATTAGATTTAAACAGGTTAAAATGTTCAATGACAAAGCACATGAGAGAATATATATACTGAGAAGTCACTGTAAGAATTAAGAAGTAGTCTGCAAGAAGTTCTTGGTTTTACCCTATACAGCATCCTAATAGCTCTTTTCCATGCTATGGGAACTTTTTTACTTTGTGAAGAGTTTTCCGAAAAAATTATGCCATATGACATCACTGAATTCTTGATCTGCTATTAGAGAAAGTATTCATATTGCAAAGATGGCACTACTTAACTTCTTCAGTAGTGAAGTGATATGTTCGTGCCAACAGAGTTTCTCATCAATTTTAATACCATGGAATTTTATACACTTTGTTTCTAAGATTGTGTTATTTTTATAGCTTACTTTTAAATCTGCCTGTGCATAATTTTTTGTTTTAAACATAATATATCGTGTTTTTTTCAAAATTTAATTTTAATGAATTTGACTTAAACTAATTTGCTACTTCACTAAATACTTCATTTACATTAAATTGTAGATTAAGGGTTTGGTGTTTTTCTCACAGTCAGGTTAGTGTCATCCGCAAATAAAACACTCTTAACTTTGCCAGATAAGTTTCCAGGATGGTCATTGATTTGCAACAAAAAGATGAGGGGCCCTAGGACAGAGAATTCCATGTTTTATTTTCTCGCAGTCTGAAGAAGCATCTTTACTTATTTTAGAATAAAAAATGGAAACTTTTTGCATTCAACTATGATTTAAACCATTCACCTGCTGATCAATAAATACCATAGTAGTCCATTTTTTTTCAAAAGTAATTCACGATTTACACAGTCAAATGCTTTTGCAAGGTCGCAAAATATTCCTACAGCGCTTATTTTATTATTCAGTTTCTCAAATGTGTTATGTAAAAATGAATATTTAGTCATTTCTATGGATGATCCTCTCTGGAACCCAAATTGAGAATTAGTGAGGATATTATATTGTCTAACATGTTTTATAACTCTATGATACATGACTTTTTTAAAAAATCTTTGAAAATCCGGAAAGTAATGAAATGGGACGATAGTTATCTGCACATGTTGCTTCTCATTTTTAAACAACGTTTTTACAACTGCATATTTTAGTCTATTTAGAAACACATCATGCATTAACGATTCATTGCAAATGTGGACAAGTACATTATTGATAAAATCTGAACATATCTTCAGTAATTTACTTGAAATATTATCATAGCTGAAAGAATTTTTAGGTTTTAATTGTTTCATGATTTTATTTATTTCTGAGACTGTTACTGGTGGCAATTGCATCTCCACAAATCTATTTGGGAAAGCAGTCTGAAGAAGTCTTAGCGCACTATGTGGGGATTGCCTTTCTATGCATAATTTCTCTACAACTGAAGTACAATGTTTGTTAAATATTTCACAACTTCCCCTACTTCACTATGCACAGATCTATTCTGTTCTATTTTTATGTCTTTAGAGTGATTTACAGATTTTCCTGTTACAGTTTTTATTATATTCCATATAGTTTTCATCTTGTTGCTTGAATTATCTATTTTCTGTAATATAGAGCTGTTCTTGGCCTTTCTTATTACATTTTTTAGTATTTTAGAATAAAGTTTATAATGAGCTTTCCATGTATGATTATCTGATTCTCTTACTTTTAAGTAAAGGTCCCTTTTTGTTTTACTAGATACTCTAATACCGTTTGTTATCCATCCCTTGCCCAATTCACTGTTTGGAGTGTTGACAATATTCCTTTTTTCAAACTTCCTTCGAAATGTGTTAGAAATATATTAAGAAAGATGTCAAATTTTGCATTAACACCTTGTGAATTGTACGCTTCTGACCAGTGTTCATTATTTAAGGAACCTGTGAAATGTTTTATATTGTTTTCATTAATATTTCTTCTATATACCAAGCTTTTCTTTATCTGTTTAATAGTGTTTCTGGACTTGATACAAAACAGCTGGGCATAATGATCTGAGATACCATTTATTACTGGGAGTATGTTGTAATTGCTATACTGAGAAATATCCATAAAAAAATTATCAATTGCAGTCCTGCTACTATTTTGTATTCTTGTAGGGAAATTAACAAGTGCCATTAAGTTAAAAAAACAACATCAAGGCTCCCATATCTAGCTTCTCATGACTGCGATTAAGAGAGTCAACACTAAAATCTCCTCATAAAACTATTTATTTATTATTTTTGAAACAATGTAGCAAAGACTAACTGAGATAAAAACAGTCTAAAATTTCCTGAGGGAGACCTATATATTGCTATTACTATGAGCTCTTCCTTTTCATAATCCAGTTTTGTAACACAGCATTCAAAGTGTTGTTCTATACAATAGTTACTTACAGCTACACTGTTGCATTTAATATTATTTTTAACAAAAATGGCAACTCCCCATTTAATGAAATAACATCGTTTATTAAATATTCTTACTTGACTAGTGTGCTTACCAGTATGGACGCCTATCCTAAGTTTAAGCATATCATTTGGTCTATGAGCAATTTGATGATGCTTCACTGCATCTAAAAGTTCCAAAGACATTGATGCAATCTCTCCCGCATGGCGATCTCCATTTCTTATTGGCAATCCTGAAACCTACAGGTAAAATAAATGTACTGAGTAGTATTATTAATAAAAAATGCTCACTATTTAGATGGTATGTTTGGTATATAAATATTTTTCCTGTCCATGCACAACATATATTTACATGAAACATACAATGTTGATATTATCACAAAAAAAAATTATATGCAAAATATGTGATTCGTAACATCAAACACAAAATTTAAGTACTGCTTTAAAATAAGTTATCCATTAATATAAATCTGTAACTGATCTGGTATGTATATTTCTACATTTGGTTTTTAGATCATATCTTATCCTTAAATAAAAGTTCTGCTTTCTTGCACTCAGCTTACAAAATTTTAGTAATTGTAATATGTATATCTAAAGTACACAGCAAAACTGATGGAGTACACTTACCACCATATAAGCATCACCAATTGTCTCAACTTTGTAAACATCATAACCCTTTATTATTCGGTCAAACAGTGTGTACAAATCATTTAAAAAGTTCACAACCTGAAACATTTAAAATATTTTTTTCAGTTTAAAATCACTCTAAATATGAAATGAGTCTCCTTCCACAAACATGTCAGCACAATAAAGACCTTCTAACAAGATAAAGCAGTAATAAATGAGTTAGAAGTGGAAAGGATTAAACAAAGTTATACCCATTTAAACGGTTCACAAAACTGCATAAAAAATGTTCTTAAACTATTCAATCGGATGCTGAACTGCATTGTGTAGGCTAATTGCTATGATGTTTAGCCAAGAATCTTCTATGATGAATGTAAGTTATGACTATATATTAGCTAGTTAACCAACATATTGAATGGTCAAAGAATGAATTTTCATCTGTTAAAATCATTTATAATTTTAAGAAATAATGTTTTTAAAAATTAATTTAGAGGCCAAGTGAACCCACATCAGTGGGAATGAATATACAGGTATATCATGGAACATTTTCTGGTCTAGTGAAGAAAAGACAATGTTTGAACAGTTCCTCTTATGACAGAATTTTACAAAATTAAAATTTATGGCAAGCCACAGTTAGTTAATTTCCTTTAATATTCTCAGTCTACATTGCTAAGCAATATTTATTGACTTTATATAAACAAAACAAATAAAAATATATTAAAAAGAAACAAAACCCCAGACTTGAAAAGTGACAGAAAAGTTAGAAACAAGCTCTTCATCATCAATAATTTTAAAAATTAAAATTTGATGTGATACCTTCGATTATGTTACAACAGAGATAACTACATATATTGGAATGTTTGGTCATTATTTCAATTGTTGAAGAAATGTTGCAAGTGGGTATTCAAATCCTTCAATATTTTATTTCTACTCTGGAAACTAAAGATAAATAGACCTATAAAAAAATTGAAGGGAGGATGGCAGCAATAAAAAAAACAAAAAAAAAAAACCACAAATGCAGTGTTTCAGCAATGCCCTTACTCATGAAAATAAAAACATGAAACTGAGTTTGCATGGGCACGTGTGGACAACGCAGTCACACAAATGGTGGTTTTCACTATTACAATCTGAGTGGAATGCAAAAACAATATAAGTTGAAATATTATGCTTGCAAAATGGTGAAAGATTTAATGTCTCACCTACCTGCAAAAAAAGGTCTAACACTGAAATATTGCATTAATTGTATTTTTTAATTTTTTTTATATGTATGTGTTCAGTTGTTCTCAGTTGCCATCTTCTGTTGTAAGTGTTGGACCTATTTCCCTATTCTTCCTTAGTTTCAATGCCATACAGAAATTTTGATAGAGCCATAAATATTTTGACACTATGTAAGGTATCCCTCGTTCTATTTTTAATATTTGGTTTGAATCCGGTCAAGTTTGGGGTTAACTTTAGTATCCTATACCACACGTAAAATCGAGTTGACAACACTTTCCATACACTAAAGTGAATAAATAATCCATAACCAATGTAAATAACATATAAATGGCATTAAATAAACGATATTCCAGCAGGAAGCAAGTAATAACATATAAAAGTAAACTCGTAATACCAGATACTGACATTGTTTAACGAGTTGTTATGAACCGATTTAAATGAAGGAAATGATTAAAATGAGTAAATACAGCCACTAAATAAACCTTTTATCATGGTTAATAAATACTTTATTTCAGAGATAAACAGATAGTTTCAATGCCAGTCAGATCTAACCATTAAATTTTAGCATATACCAGATTTTGGTATTTCTGAAGCGATTGTCGTCCAGTAAAGAGTGTCAAGAACTAATAATAGCCAGGCCTAGATCTATTATAAACATAACTTCACATTTAAATACAGTTTAGCAGGTATTTTAAAGAAATAGACTGGATGTTTGAATAGTAGACTAAAGCAGTATGAAAATAACTCATTGTGATGGAATTTGACCATTTTAAAGTTCTAAAAGTAAAGAGAATAATCTCTGAGACAGTTTAGTAGGATAATTAACAGGTTTCTGATAGTTTTAAAGCACCTAATAGTCACAAGAAGTAATTATAAAGAAATTTTAGCACTCATTCCCCTAAACAGTTCACATAAATAATTTTAGGTCTTTTAAGTAGTTTCAGGATTTAAAAAGTAGACATATATAAAGGAAATAAACTAATCTTTCAGTTTTAATAGGTTTTAAGCAGTTTCAGCCACTAAACTATGAAATATTAGTAAGTACAGGAAGCCGGTAAATCGACTAGATTTTCGAGACTTTCAGAATTAATTCCGATAAAATTAAACCATTTCAAAAGCGCTAAGAGCATGTAAATGTTAGTAAACACACATAATTAATTTTCTAAAACTATTTAAAGACATTTTTACTAACCTGTTGTCTGTTAATCCAATCACAAAGTAACTTGCTATAGACACTGCACATATAAAATGCTTCTACACTGATTTTAAACACAGTCACACAGTAAAAAGTAGCTAATAAAATAAAACAGTCATAAATAGAATCAAATTCATCTAAATCTTGTAGTTTCCAACCGTTTAAGTATTTTTAAATATAATCTGAACACGTAAAATAGAATACCCGACTTTAACATTTTTTCATTTAAAAGCATACTTAAATTCCGAGTTAAAAAGTAGTTTGCCTTAACAATCCATTCTTCTAGTTTCATACATATTAATTTCACGTCATTTAAAGCCATAGAACCGATGTTATGAATTTCTAAAAACACTCTGTAACAACCCACGTGTGAATAACTAAACAATTTATTGTGTCTCAGATATGGCACTTACAAAGATGAAATAAACTCTAAAATACACAGTTTAATTCAGGCTACACATTGATAATTTTTCCGGCTTGATAATCCAAATAACTACAGAGTTATACCATAAAACATAAATAATAATTACAACTGATTGTTAGAGATTACTGGTTTTACCATAACTCAACAGATTTAAACAAAGTTTATATTTAGGGAGAGACTAAAATCGGGAATAATATTTTAAGCCTAATTTCAGGTTAACAACTAAAACCAATTTAAAAAAGGTAACAAAACGTTGACTAACGCGGTAGGTCTTTTAACACATCCATATTTGGTAATTTTTTGGAGACAGGCGTGATCACGTGACCGAGTCTATATAAGTTAGGTGAGAGATGACGAGAAACACTCGGCTCTCGACACTCGGCTGGAAAACCTCGTAGTGACAACATGTAACTTCTCATGTAGTGAATTCAATGGTAGCAGTATGGAGAGAGTGGTGGATGTCGGGAAGTCTCTGACGTCATGGTAAGTCAGGCGCGGGACGAGTCTACAACCATCCTAACCACTCGTTAGTGGCGGCCATTTTTTGAAAGTTGGAACCATACTCATTTCGAGCTTTCAGTTTCTGGACATGTAAATTTCAATTCAGTTTCGGGGGTTTTTTCAGGTGGTTTTGCTCTGATTTCTCAACCTGTGATGTTTGGTGAAGATTAATATCCGATTGTCGTGCTAACTGTGACATGTAATATTTACGTGAAAATTCTGAGAATATATAATCCAGTGATTCAACTTGTGACTTTCATTTATACAATAGCACCTTTCTTACAGGAGGTTGAAAACTGTAAGTGGCGACTGTGGTCAATTTTAACAGTTAGCATAAGTATTTCAACACGGTTACAGAACTTTCTTGTGGACTTAGAATATTTTGGAAGACAAACTGGTTCAGGTGACTTAGTCGGTACCAACCCCCAGTATACGGTTTGTCCCTGACAACTATCTATTTATTAATTTTTTTTTCTAATGACAACTTATGTATCAACATCCATCAAGCCATTTAATCTCCAAAAAAAGAAAGAAAAAAGAAATATACTCAAATATATTTTAAAAAAACATAACTTTACTTTTTCATATGAGCATTAAGTTTTTCCCTGTGTATGTATGCAATGAATACTCCACAGGTTTTCTGCCAGATAATTTCTTAATTAAACTCTTTATTTAATAAAGTTTTGGCAACTACCTCTGTTGCCTTCATCAGGCGACCTGTCATATCAAGCTACAAGCTGCAAGACTGAAATGCAGTCTTGTAGCTTGATATGACAACTCACCTGATGAAGGCAACAGAGGTAGTTGCTGAAACATTGTTAAATAAAGAGTTTAATAAAGAAATTATCTGGAAGAAAACCCGTGAAGCATTCATTTCCTTTTTCAGTTTGTTAATAATATGAAATTGCATAAGATCCATTAACAAATGTAGAGGGTTCAATATAATCAGAAATTTTTTCAAATTATAAGCAATATAGACTCAAATAAGGCAAGCGGAAGAAGTCAATGCTTACCATAGATAACAATGGAGTAGTGCAGAAAATAAAAATTACAGGGATATAGAGAACTATGAAATGATAAAGCTTAAACATTTTATGATATGTGAGCAACTCTTTAATCAAGCCATAATTATGTTTGTTCACTTACAGAGCATTCACACTAAAGAAAACATCACTGTTCTAAGTATCTTTTTTCTTATTTTTGGTGCCAGTATGTCATTAGTTGAAGCTCTTTTCCATATCATCAATTAAGCTTTATACTTATTTCTCATTACATCTAATAGTGTAGCTTACCTGTAGGGGAGTGCTTTCAGCTGACATTGCCGTGAAACCCACTATGTCACTAAAATAGATAGTGACCAAATCAAAAGACTCTGGTTCAACACCAAATCCTTTAGTTAAACGTTCTGCAACTGGCCTGAAAACACCAAAAATATTTCAATCTCTCTTTACCATTTTCTATTAAATAAAGTTCTCTGTATCTATTTTTTCCTTTCTCTTTATTTTCACTAATAATATTGATCTTTGGGTTTTGTTTTAATATTATTTAGTGACAGACAAAATACATATCACTGACTATAATAAATACAGTCACCAAAATTTTCAATAAAATCAGACAACATAGTTTAGAAATTAAGTGGGGAAAGCAAACAACATTTACACATATTTTACTTTGAAATGAAGCACAAGTTTAATTAACAATTATAAAATTTAATATCAGGCTAGATATGTGATAATGAATTTAATACAGAATTTTCTTTTCCAGATTTGCTAATGTCACTCTAATTAAAAACTACAGCCACCAAATAAAATCTCTGAATGAAACACAAATGACAGTGAGAATGTAACAGTGTATTGTATTGTTTTTTTACAAATGACATACGCTGGCAGCATTCGATGCAGGAGATCCTCTGTCTTACGTTTTTCTTCGAAGAGTAAACGGGTTCTTTCACTGACTAGATATTCCAAATTATTGGCATGTTTCTCCATTATCTCCATCATTTGATCCATTATATTACTGTGCCTAGAAATAAATACCCAAAATTAATTACTAGATGTCAAAAACAGTTTAGAACAAAAATAAAATATTACTCAAATAACTGTAAGGTTAGTCTAAAAATTCCTCAGTCTTTACCACAAATCGTGATGCCAATTAATCTATTTTATGACAGTTCAACCAACATTTTTAGTCACTAGCTGGATCTGCTAAGCACACAAACTTCTGTTGCCTCTCCCTTTCTGTGACAGTACATAAATTTACTTTTATTTAAAAAATAAAGCAATCTGTTTGTACACATGCCAGGCTGAACCACTTAAAATATTGCTTGCAGCAAAGCCATGCAAATAATACCAAAGTGTTCCTGTGAGTCATCAACAAACATAATCTTTTCAATTAACAGTAGTTTCAAGGAGAGGTAAAAACAAAAGATGCTCTTGATGTAATATTAGCAGGAGAAGAGGATACCCAAGTAAATTGGAAAACCCTATCCAGTTTCTTTGATAGTTTATCTATACATACATGGAAAGGAAAGATAAAGTAGACCCATCACTCACTTCCACATGCAAAAACAATTAACAAAGCCAGCCTGTGTGATCTCCTCAGCATGTTTTTATTTTCTAGAGTAAGGGGCATTTTGCAATTGTTGGCCACCTCCTCCCTTCAACATTATTGCATAATGGATTCCTTATGAATATCACCTAACTGCATTTTACTATGCTCCATTCTTGTTGAAATATATAGATAATAATGTAAATGCAGTAACTTCAGTTACCATTGAATGACAGTTAATGTGCCAGATAATCCGACTGTGGCTTTCGACTGACTGAGAGCATATAATTTTTATTGTTATTATTATTCTATTAAATCCATAGTGGAGTGAAATGTTATTGTATAAAAACATTTGGGTAAAGATGAGAGAGAGATAGAATGAGGTCAAAGGAGAGAGAGAATGTGCAAAAAGATGAGATTTTACCACTACTTCTTTTCAGAGAAACACTGTCAGTTTATAAGCAACAGCAATGGTGGTATAAAAGGTAATTCATGTACAGTGGCGTAGCTAGGTCAACAAGGGCCCCGGTGCAAAAAATTTATTTTTGGCCCTCAGGCCAGATGGGCGACCTTTTTTCTGCTTTGTGTTGCTGGTAGGGGCCCCCTAAGCTGAGGATGGGGGCCCCTGAGTTGTGATTGGGGCCCCCTGAGCAGTGGTTGGGGGCCCCCATGAGCAGTGAGGGGCCCTTAGTGTGAGGGGCTCCCTGTGTCTCAGGGGCCCCCTTAGACCTTAGACGACGATAGAGCTAAAAAAAAAATAGGTCGCCAGTTTGCCGTGAAGGCCCGTGGGCCCTCTGAACTTTGCTTGGGGGCCCCCTGAGCGTAGGGGCCCCGGTGCACTGCACCGCCTAGCCCCATAGTAGCTACGCCCCTGTTCATGTATTAGGATATGTCTGTTTTGGGTTCACCCAGTTAAATGTTTCAACAGTGTAAATTAAAAAAACAATAGGAATAAATTTTGTACTGACCCAAAAACAGGACGCAGTATTACTTTCTTTATCATCCTTTATGTTCAAAATCATATCCAAAATTATTAAATCACTTAAGTATTCTATTCAAAAGCCTCTTTTTTTCAAAAAGTTGAAAGCAGTATTCCAAATTCAATTAATATATTACTATTAAATTAAATGTTACGAGGTGGGGTCCAAAAAAAAAAAAAGGGAAATTCGTCATAAGATCTTTATTTCTTAATATTTTTACACCAAATTCTGATCACCTTCACAGTGTTCTCCAATGACTACAACGCACTTCTTCAAACAATCCTGTCATTGTTCAAAACAGTTTTTAAATACACTTATCGGGATGTTCTTTATGCCTTCCAACAATTTCTGTTTTTCCTCCTCCACAGTGGCAAAACGCTTTCATGTCCCTTTTGAGTATAGGGAACAAAATAAATCACAGCAGGCTAGATACGGTAAGTAGGGGTGGGGGTTGGGGGTGGATTATCGGTGTCATGCTGTTTTTAGTCAAAAAACTGCTTGGCGGTGTGGGCTGGCGCATTGCCATGATGGAAGAACCAGCCACCTGTGTGCCAAAGATCTGCCCTTTTCTTCAGGATACTCTCCCTCAGTCTTTTCAAAACCTCCAAGTAGAACTCCAGGTTGACAGTTTGACCCGGGGAAATGAACTCCGTGTGCACAACACCTATGCAATCGAAGAAACAAATAATCATTGTTTTGATGTTTGACTTCAGTTGGCGAGCTTTTTTGGGACGAGGAGAGTTACATATCTTCCACTAGTTGATTGCTGTTTTATTTTGGTGTCATATCCGTAGCACCACAATTTATCACCAGTAATCACCTTCAAAAAAAATTCAGGGGCCTCTTTGACCAGATTTTGAACTCAAAACATGCCTGAAGTCGATGCTCCCTTTGTGTGTCTGTGGAAGGCGAGGGACAAATTTGGCTGCAACCCTTCTCATGTGCAAATCTTCAGATAAAATCCTCTGAACTGAACTCCATGATATCCCAGACATCTCACAGAGTTGATTAATGGTTCGGCGACGGTCTTCATGAACGGGGGCATTGATTTTGTTGACGTTTTCGTCACTTCTTGACATTGAGGGGCACTCTGAATGGGGTTGGACATCAACTGACATTTCTCCATTTTCAAAACATGAAAACCACTTGTAGACTCTGGTTTTACTTAGGGCAGCATCCCCATAAGCAGTCTTCAGCATTACAATAGTTACCACGACCGATTTCCCCAACAGGAAACAAAATTTCACAGCCATGCATTGCTCTCGACAATCTGCCACCACATTTTCTCCAAAATGTAAAAAGCTGTTCTACTAATCAAGGGCAAACCGATGCACTCACAGCGACACAACTGACTCGGGTGGCATGACCGTAACGGACACCAGGTCGAACAGTGGTTTTCCCCACTCTCCCTCCCCACCGCAGCCCAATTCCTGTTACTTGTGGATCCCCCCTCATATTTTGTTAACCAATGGCCTTTTTAAACTAAGTAATAAATCATAGCAAGAACTTTATTGAGTGAGAATATGTGAGCAGCTGAGAATATTAGCACAGTGAAATACACTGCACAATATTACACAGGATAACCTTGGGAAAATAAGTATTTTATAAGTATAGTCACTTTGGTTGAGGTTTACCAATTAAAATACAATCAGACCTGCACAGACACAAACACATGATAAGCACCAATATGCAATAATTTGGGTATATCTTACATGAGACGGTGAATAAAACAATGACTACTGCTTTCTTTTTCATTTACTTTCTCACATGAAATGTTGTCCTTATTTTATATTTTACACCACTTATGCTTACAAATCTGGTAATAGTGGATTAACCTTTCCCATCCTTGACTGAATTCAAAGTGCCTCATACCATTTTTGTGTTTTAAGTGTTTAATGTCAAAATATAAAAACACCTATAGTACAATCCTATTTCTTTTGAGCTCTGAATATTAAATATGAGATATACTCTGATCTGACAGTAAAATTATAATACTACTACAATTTAACACTGTATACATACATTCCCTCCCTCATTTTCCTTAAACGGGATCGAATTGCCCAAAAATCGGGTCTGACATCAGGATTTTCTGCCCAGCAGTCTTCAATACAGCTTGTTATATAATCAGCACAACCAGTATCTGATTCTTCTAACACTGACAGGTCTGGCCTAAATGGTGCTTCACCTTCTGCTGGATGTCTTTTGACTAATTCCACTATTTCTGTAAACACAAAAGCATTAACTTGTTACAAATCATATTTTTTTGTTTAAAAAAAAAAAAAAATCACATTAAATTACAAAGATGTGATTTAAATTTGTAACAAAAAAATACAACAGTTATACTTTTAATATTTAAATATTTGGGATATGTACAAAATTAAACCAGATACTTCCTATCCCCCTCCATTCCCCCCTTGTTAGAACTAGTAGAAACAGCATGGTAACATTGTACTCAATGGAGTTAGGAAGCTTCAATTAAATTTTGAGTTCTATTGGATCCCATTTGCATTGGCTGTTTACAGTTTATTTTTGGACCAATTGATGTCATATTAATTTTTACCAATAATTTTCTATCAAAAAAAACACAGTGTGCTCATTCACAAACTGCAACCTACATGTAACAACTGATATTAATTCCAAAAGAAGCCTCTCAAGGCAACTTCTATGAGATAACAAATTGTCAGGTTGGTCACATTGATTCAAGAGAAACCAGCTGTATTATGCAGCTATATCATCTCTGATGTGAGAGAAGACCATTTCTTGTATAAGAATATCCAGTCTATGATAATACCTTTTGGCTCAAAGCGACATCCTCCAAAAGGACCTCTTCGACCAATAATTTCATATAGGATAATGGCAAAAGCATAAACGTCTCCTTTCTGTGTTCCCCTAAGAGGACCTTCATCTCTCAAAATTTCTGGTGCTTTCCAGAAGCAACCTAAAATGAGAAAAATTAAAATTCTGGAGATTAAAAACATGTTGCAGTAAAATATACACTGGAGAAACAGATATAACATCAGCAAATGCAGCAACCTGTAATCCTTCATGCCTGTAAAAGACAATGGGAAATCCTACTGCAGTAAATATAAAGAGTAGAAATCTAATCTTATCAAATCTAGCAGTCATTAAAAAATAATTCATACTATTATGAAATACTAAACAATTATAAACTGGTGCAATTTACCACAAAAATTTAGCTAAGGAAAGGTTGTATTAATTTCAAAACATGTAAAAGTTAAAAAAAATAGGGAAAGAACTTACTTCGATAATGCTGGTGTTCTCCAATACTGTCACCTTCCGCAGATTGTCTAAGTTCATGAAGCCCAAAATCTGTTATCTGAAGAACCCATCGACTTGTAACAACACAGTTTGATGATTTGAGGTTTCCATGGCAAACTAATGCAGATTTGTGAATGTAAAGCATTCCCTGAAAAAATTATCAATGCTTAAAAATGAAATCATTATATGCTTACTCCATATTGATATTTTGAAACTTTAATTATTACAAATATACTTAAAATTTATGATATTTTGCTGTTCTTACTTTGATGAGATCATAAACGAGTGAGGCAATAAACATCAGATCCAATTTGATATCTTCATTCTCCACTATATCCTGCAATCAAAATATAAACAGAAATTAATTATCTTAACTAAGAGCTCTTACTATGATAAATTATTATTTAACCAGACTTTATAAGGTTCTGATGCAAAATTTATGAACGTAATTTGTGACACCTGCTTATTTTTTATTTTTATTTTTTGCTTATAACATTATGGCTTGTAAACACTGAGGTCATTATAGCTAAGAGAGGATTGGGAATGAGGAATGTATAGGAATTTCGTGAAGGTTTTTTGAAAGAGCAATCTTCCCAATCAAATGAAGCAGTTTCAGGAAATCATGGAACACTGAAATATTGATGGCCCAATTAGTACTAATTTTAAATAAAAAATTCTGTTTTGGGTCAACGTAAAACATGCAAATTTAAAGTATGCAGCTTATTCCATATAAGAATTAGAATGCAATGACAGAAGGACAGAGAGTACAATGACAAGAATAAAGTGCTTTCCTTTCTATGTAAACAACACTAAAAAAATTAGAAGATATACGAAACAATTAACCATCAGCAGTGAACTTCATACGTATATGTGATGAAGAATAAGAAGAAGAGCTAAGAAGGAAACCAGAAACAAAGAAAATGAGTATAGTTAACTGTTCTGGGAAAACACAGAGGTCTTTGTTGCTTACCATATGGGGAGTATAAGGTATGGGTGGACAGATGGTAGATGACAACACAAGGGGGCAAAATGTCAGATGTATACTTACTAAATTCACATAATACCTGTATGGGATATCATCATCATCCTCAACAGTTTCCGGCCTCTGGCTGGGTCTGCATTATGCACAAGCCTCTCCATTTCCTTCTTTCTTCCCACCACCTCTCTGTCACCACTTTGTTCCAGTCCTCTCCTCTCTTCCGTACACCCTCCTCCACTCCTTTCAGCCATCCATCTCTTGGTCTTCCTCTGGGTCGTTTACCTTCCATCTTAATTTCATGGGTCTTTCTCGGGATTCTCTGAGCCCTCATTCTCTTGATATGCCCATACCATCTCAGTCTGGTCCTCTCTACCCTTTCCTGTAGGGGTTCCTCTTTCATGGTGCGTCTAATCACTTCATTCTTTATTCTGTCCATTTTAGTGACTCCCATTCTACCTCTTAAAAACTTCATTTCACTTGCTTGTACTCTGCTGATGTCCCACTTTTTCATTGTCCACATTTCAGCAGCATAAGTTAAGATAGGCACATAGTACGTATGATAAATTACTCTCTTGCTTCTCTGTGGCACCTATTTATTCCATATCAGGCTTCTAATGCTCCTTAGGAAAGCCTCTGCTTGTCTTCCTCTTTCACTTATCTCGCCATCATTTCCTCCACATTCCTCTAATACACTCCCCAAGTACTTGAACCTGTTTACCTTCTTTAGTTGTTCCCCTACCATCACAATTCCTTGGGCTACTCTATTCTTTTTCCTGGTTGTTACCATGTACTCACATTTCTTTACATTAAATTTCAGGCCATATTCCTCCACACTGTCTGTCCATACATCCAACTGCCGCTGCACTTCCTCTTCTTCACCTCCCCAGATCATCAGATCATCCGCAAAAGCCATCACCTTCATGTTTTCCTCTCCCATCCTCGCTGCCACCTTCTGCATTATTTCATCCATGATTACAATGAAGAGTAGTGGTGATAGGGCACTTCCTTGTTTTAGTCCATTCCTTTGTTCCAGCCAATCTGATCTTCCTTCCCCTATTTTCACATAGCTCACACTTCCTTGGTACAGTTCCGTCACTCTCTTGATGGTTTCTTTGGGAACTCCTCTCTTCACCAAGGCCTTCCATACCATGCGATATAAGGTGACAAAATGAATAAGTGATTATCAAACAGTTGTGATGGATACAAAGAGGTTCATTAAATCAGTGGAAAAGGAAGAAAGGGAGTAAGTATTATTGTTAGAATGCATGGGCTATGGAACTGACAAGGTATTTCAGGGAAAGATTCAATATGTGTAAGTAGGGCACGAGAACAGTAAAGAGGAAGTGGGAACAGTTCAAAGAAATAATGGGAATAAAAGATCAAGGTACCTACATACCACAACACTATAGACAAATTGATTAGAAATGAGCATAATGAAGTAAGAATTAGCAGGGCAGTTGGAGCACACAAAGTTACCAAACAAGAGATTAATAGCAGCAAAGAAGGAAACCAAGGAAGTTTTTACGAAGAATATTGTCTCTAGAGGGAGAACAATAGACAACACAATTCGAAATTTGTACAGCTATACTAGGAAATTAAAAGGAAAGTGGTTATTGGACAGTTATGGGTAAAGGTAGACAAGAAAGGTATTTTTAATGGCCTTTGGAATCAATGATGTTGAGGTCATTAGAGGCAGGTAAGAACTGGAGCAAGGGTTTGGAAGGAATTCAGTGATGTCCTTTTGAAGGAATCACCCTATCATTTGCCTGGAGTGATTCGAGGAAACCATGGAAAACCCAAATCTGGATGGCCAGACAGGGATTCAAACCCGTGTCCTCTGAACATGAGGCTAGAGAAATACCTCTCACTTACCACACTCGATAAGATAACAGAATGGAGACTTTCCCAGCGTATTAATGCAGTGAATTCTTCACGGGAGTTCGGCTGGATAGTGTCAAAAAATGACGATGTTTCGACAACCTGCACGGTTGTCTTCATCAGGTATATTTCAGATATTATTACTTGAAATCACCAAAACAGACTGGCAGTTAAGGAATGTTGGGTGTGGTGAGTACCTGGATGGGTGACCGGGTATGGCTCCATATGCAGTCTGCAACATTGATACCCTCAGTTGGTGGTGAACTGGTTAAGCAACATTGGGCATGGTGGGTACCTGGATGGGTGACCGGGTATGGCTCCATACGCAGTCCGCAACATTGATACCCTCAGTTGCCAGATCGTGAATTCCAGTTCTGCCTTGCACTGATTGGGCATCATGGCGATCATCGGTATGTGGAGTTGGAGTTTCGCTGGCAGCTAAACCAGTCTCTTTTGGTGATTTCAAGTAATAATACCTAAAATAGACCTGATGAAGACAACTGTGCAGGTTGTCGAAATTTTGTAATTTTTCGACACTATCCGGCTGAACTCCCGTGAAGAATTCACTGGATAAGATAAGAAGTTAATGAAGGTATGAAAAATGTAGCAATATTAAGTGAGTGGTTTGATAAGACCATTTGGGGATAGTAGGTGTAATATTAGTGTAGCTTTTTTCCACAAAAAGAGAAATGATTAGACTTGAGAGTAAATTACACTTGAGCTATATGGGTTAATAAAGCATAAAGTAGTTGATATTGAAAATTTTATGAACGAAATGGAAATGATACCTAAAAATATTTTTACTGTCAGTACCCATGGCTTTGTACACATAGAATTTGAGATTTCTGGTGTTAATTCACTGATAAAATACTAATATCAAAGAAATATTGAATAGGGAGGAAGAAGCAGATCTCTTTTTTCCTTACTTCTTAGCTCTTCACTGTTCCTTCCGAATTTAGTATCTATATAAATGTTTTAGGATGTTGGTACACTTCAATTGTATCCATCATCTCTTTGAACAACCCACAGAGACAACTCACTAATGTCCATAATGCTTCCTTGTAAGAAATATTTGAAATGAAGCTACCTGGCACATGCACAGGCAGTTAGTATGTTTACAGACCATCTTATAAAATCCACAAAACCAGTGTTTAACATATTTAACTACACAGGCCTGTTTTTTTTTTTTTTTTTTTTTTTTTTTTGTATCATATTTTTAAGTTCTGGTGTTGCATTCCCATGTATTTTTGTGCACTGAATCAAATAATGACCTTAGTTTTTATCAATTAAGTCAGAATTTGTTTACAAATCTCAATCTGTCAAAAGTGTAATATATCAAAAGAAATCAAAAACATAAGACGTACTGCCAGATTTAAAGACATATGAAATGCTGCCATCTATCAGTTAATAATGAAAACAAGTCAATTTACAATTTATTCTCCAAAAATTTAAGTATGACAATCATAAGTGGTTCATGAGTTGTGATCTCAAAGTAATATTGATAATTTCGACAGCATGGTGGGTACACAAATTGTCCATGTTTTTTATATGAGTGGGATAGCAGAGACAAAGAAAATCATTGGAAAAAGAAAGAATGGCCACAACGACTTTCATTGGAACCTGGAGCAAAAAATGTGTACCAAAAAACTCTCATTGAGTGAACAAAAGTTCTCCTTCCACCCTTACACATCAAATTAGGCTTGATGAAGCAATTTGTGAAAACCTTACTAACAGATGGTAAATGTTTCCAGTACAATTTTAGAAAATTTCCAGCATTGTCAAGAGCAAAACTAAAAGAGGCCATCTCTATTGGTCCTGACATTAGAAAACTTTGTAATGGAAGTATTCAAAAGTGTGTCTGTAGAAAAACTTAAAACACATCATACTCATATAACATGGATTAGAAATGAATCCCATTTTAGAGCTAGTCATTGATTGATTTTGTTTGTCAGTCTGTCTGTCCTTCTGACCATGAACCACACATTTTTTATTTTTTGTCTACCTCATCAACTTTGAGGTTATTAGAGACAGAAATGACTGGGAACAAGAAATGGGAAGGAATTTGAGCATGTAATTTGAAGGAATACTCCCAGTATTTTCACCTGTAGTGATATTGGTGTAAAGGTCATTTTGGGCTTTATTATTAATTAAGATTGATTTTATAAATGTTGGAGACATTGGCGAAGTTAGAGTGGAGAGTTGTAGTCATGCAGCACAGACGCAAGCAAAGTCGTTGCCCCATTCAGGAATGTTGAATAGCATGTCAGCAATACCTTTTTGTGATGCAAAACAGAACCGTAGTGGGCCCTGTACAACCAATAAGTCATTCTATTCATTACCAGCAAACTTAGAAGAAACTTTGGGTAGCGAACCGCTATCTTAAATGTTAGCCGCCCTGCCTCAGATGTCGTAACGATCTGAAGTCCATCCAGTATTAATAGAATGACTTTCACTTAATATCTTTTACGACCTTCTTAGCGACCCAGTAGAATAAGTGTGGACTCCGCTTCTTAGTATCATGGTCTCATGTACTATCGGCAGCTTGATTCCATTAAACAATTTATCCACACTTCGTGTTGATCATTTGAGAATATAGTATTCCTATAGTAAAATGATTGTGACCTACATGTGGTGTTGGACAATCCTGATTGAATTAATTAGTTAGCTTGCAAGAAGTCAAGACGGTATCCAGAAGAAGATAAGAAGAGGAGATAAACACTAAGGTCAGTCACATGAAAACAGGACCGGCGCTAGGAATTTCGGGCCCGGGGTAAAATGGGCAACCTTTTTTATTTTTTTATTTTTAGCTCTACAAAATGGCCAGGCGACAATGGGCGTATTCCTGGCTTCATGGCCTAAGGACCCCAATAGTCGGTGATCGGGCCCCCCATCAACCGGTGGGGCCCGGGTACTTTTGACCCACTTAACCCCCCCCCCTAACGCTGGCCCTGCCAACGCAGTCACCTAACCACAAGGCCAGCCCATTACTTTGGGAAACCATGGGAACCAAAATTTGGATGGCCAGAATGGAATTAGTATCACATTATCCTGAATGCAAAACCAATTACCCAGTATACTCAGTGATGCATCACACAAAAATTAATGAATATATATCAATAAAATTATGCGCAGTACTAGCTTATTTCATGGCTTAACATTTAGGATAAATTTCATCCCTGTGACTTACAATGTTCAGGGCTAAAACTGCAAATGAATAAAATGTTCTCAGCATGTCAATTTGATGCAAAGCTTCAAAGTCACTTCAAATTTCATATTCTAGTGAAGAGCGACTTTGAAATGTTGCATCAAATTGACAACTCTTCCAGACAGAGACCTAAGAACATTACATTTAGTTGATACAGTGGGAGAAAACTTCATTCATTCCAAACTGCAATTCGTTATTTGACTATTTTTTTAAATAGTTTATTGATACATGTTATTTACCGGGTACTATTTATTTTTTCACAAAAGTGCTTATTTTACGTAAAATTCAACGTTAAAATTTAGAGTATTTGAAAGCCCGCCAACACGTTCCTTTTACGGGCCAACGACACTCGTGAAGTCACGTACTAGCAGGCGCTCACTCTACGTAAGTAACGTGTGCTTTGTTTCTCTGAATTTGTGTATAAATTGTTGGAAATATGGTTTATAAATAGTGTGTAGTACATCAATCTACAACCAAAATAATAAAAACTCTTAAAATAAACTTAAGTGTTCCCACATTAGCTGAAATAGGAAAAAAAAAGTCGTTGCAACTTGCTCATAGAAACCTAGACAACATTGCGACTAAGTCACATATCATTTACTGTAAATATAATTTGCACCATAATTTCTTTGAGATAATGCAGTATGCTAATTAAGGTGAGTATTAGTAAAGTTAGGGTTCTTAAGTTTGATCCTCACTTTGGAATATGTTTTGTTATTTGTGAGCATTTTCTTTAGATACTAGTTGCTGTTGGTAGCGCCGCATATTTTTTTTTCTAATATCCACCAATTTTTTTTTCCAAATGTTTATTAAATTTTTGGATAGCAAGAGTATTATAAACATTTGAGACATAATCAAAAAAAAGACTTCAAAACTGAAATTGGACGTTACTTGCACACCAATAAAAAGTTATTTAAAAAAAAAAAAAAAAAAAAAAAAACAAACAAACTGAGCATTACTTGGGCATTAAAAGTAAATACCGCTTAAATAGATGCATTTATGTCGGAAAGGCAACATGCAGTTGTATCGTCACGTAAAAATTCCAACAAAAAGTATTCAAAGTGTTCCGGAATTGTTGGGAGATTAGCGTGCAATGTTATTATTAAAATAAATCCTATTATTCACCGTCGAGTACTTGGGTTTTGTTGCAATATTGATGTATCTCTGGTATGTTTCAAAATTAAAAGTAGGAGGTTATCTTTTTATGAAAGTTTTCTTGTATGACAACAATTTATGTTTCAAACGTTTGCATGACGCTTTATGACTCCTTCTAATAAAAACATGATTCTGCAATGCAACAAACAGCAAACAGAAACAAAAAAAAAAAATGTACACACAAAAAAATATCATCCTAATCAAGGTTCGAATATAGGATCTTCAAACTCCTATGGCACTCTTTAAACATGCAGCTACCTGTAAATCATGGCATCGTTACTTTTCTTCTTGTTAATAGTGAACACTTCACAGTTCCTATGTGCGGTGAAGTGAACACAGTCAGTAAATAAATGAACAATAAATTCAGTTTCGTTGGGAAAAAAATTATTATTTATCTATAATTATTTATCCGCAGTTAAGAAAAATTGTCCACAACATCCAGTTATATACCTGTTGTGCTTACTTTATACTACACGCAATTTTCTCGTAAATATCTCTTAAAACAACTTACTTAATTTAAAATTTTAGTCATTCTTATGAAGGATTTCTGTTAATCTCTAAATTCCAGTTTAAATATAAATGATTCTCGAATTGAAGTTTTACATTCTCAAGCTCGGTAGAATAAAAATCAGTGGTTGTTCCTATAGATAGTCCGACAAATAATTTACAGTATTTTTCCACTGTAGGCTTCTACAAATTGTTCTTCATTTTATATTGAACACAAAATCTCATTAGTAACAAGAGATAACCAGCAAAAAATAATGGAAAACATGGATAGCGGAAAACACTCCATACGCAGCCGCAGCGCCTACAGGCGGATGACGTCATGAAAGCGATCTCCAATCACAGAGTGTTTTCTGTCACGTGAAAAAAGGCAGGAAAATTTTGATTTCATTTTTTTAATTAAAAACAATCCATCTTTCTTTTCAAATTTAACAAAAATACCTTCCTTAAGCATTAATCTATGTGAAAGACTACAATTTGCAATATATTTTGAATACTGTCAAATAGCCTATTGTTGGAATTTTTCATTTCTCTCGTGGGCAGTTTCTGTAAGACCACAAACATTCATTTCTAAAATTTTGTTAAGTAGACTACAGTTGGAAGAAGGATGATCATGGTGAAGAGAAAAACTTGAATATGATTTATAATCTTTCAGTACAAACCTTAGTTATAACTAAGGAGGGCATAAGGCAAGTCTAAGATTATTTATCATGCAGTGAGTCTCAGTATGTAAACATCCAATTTCTTTGCCATATACCCCCCCTAATCATGATTTATACCAAAATATTATTACATGTGTTTACATTTTTGGGTTCATCATAACCCCGACTAGGTCCATGCTATGAGTTTTGTAAGACAGTGAAAACAATATACAGAGTCCAGCAGGGAAACTTCCTGATTTGAAACATGCACCTTGAAGCGAAGGTTATTCCAAGAAGGGTGGGGAGGCACTCATTCAAAAGAGCAGGACGTAACATTTTCTGGCATGATGGTTTAGTGCAGTGCACAGGTTTGCCTTAGAGGCATACTTTTCAAGCAGCACTTCATTCATCACCATGTAAAATGCTATCAAGAATCACTTTAATATTATGCCCACAGAAATTGATTCTTTGATGGGTGGATAGATTAATGAAAATTGGTGATGTGCAGACAAAAATTCTAGAGGTTAAAGAAATGTTAAGGCACGCGGAAACATTGAGAATGTTAGGCAGTCAATTATGTGATCTTCTAGGAGATCTGCATGCAAACATTCAACCACTCCAGGGATGCCTGATCATTCTGTAAGATGAATTCTTCATGAAGAACTGCAATTTGATTCATACAAATTAGCGCCATTGCCAACACAGTGTGAACGTTGACGAATTTTTTGTGAGAACACTTCCCAGCAATCTTCAGTGGCCAGCATGCTCGCACGATTTAGCCCTGCGTGACTTTTTGTGGGGCTATCTAAATTCCCAAGTTTACACTGACCATCCGAGGACCCTGGCTCAACTGGAGAATAATATTCTAGCTGCTATTGACAATATACCCTTCAAAATACTGGAAATAGTGGAGAGGCACTTCAAAAATCGACTATCTCAATACATAGATTAGAACGAAGCCCACCTCAGTGATATAATTCTTAATACATAAAAAATAAAAACCTTAAATGTCTCTCTGTAACTTGAGAAAAGAATTAAACTGATATCTCCTACACTGTTTGTGTTATTCATTTTTAAAATAAGGAAGTTCTCCTGTTCCACAATGTACAGAAGAATCTATGTAAAATTTAGTTCCTCAAGAATGGAAAGATCACTTTAAAAGGTACTCAAGGAATCCAGCAATGTTGTAGTATTCCACTTTTTAGTACGTAATTCTACCCTATCGTATTTTTTAATGGTGGTGATGAAAGTAAAATTAGGAAATGAAAATGAGGGACGGTTTGAGTTGTGTGGTAAGTAATAGAGTGTGTACACGCCCACCTTTCCAAATGGCCCAATCCTACATACTCAAAGAAGGTTTTAAACCACAATATTGTGAAGTGTTTTCGAGTTTTCATGTTTGTCAGGTCTTCCTGCCTTTATTTGTTACTTAATGTGTTATTTTCCCAGTTTTTCCTTATGTATTATATAGAATGTATGACTAATATTGAAATAACAGAAGGCCTCCAACAATCTTTTAACTGACTGGAACAAATTGCAAACTATATAACCTAGATATATCTATATCCACATGGATGGAAACAAAAAATGGATGAGAATGTCCAGTCTAATGAACAGTCTATCATACAAAATTCTAACTTTATCTAAATTGGAGCAAGAATGAACAATCAAACCAAATTTCCAACATTTTTATTATATATGTAGAACTATTATCAAAACTTTACCACTATTAACTAGAATCCAAGATCAATGCTAATACCAATTTTTATGTGAAATTAAGATACCTTGGTTAATAAGGTCCAAGTGTAGGAAACAAGATTTTTATGGAGGATTAAAATATGTTCCTGTGTGGAAAAAATAAGAAACAATGAAGAACAGAATTTAATGTACATAAAAAAATAACTGAGAATACATTACAACAAACTGGAAATCATACTTCTTCCTGAATGGATGGGCAGACGCCACCAACGCAAATTAGAGAAAAAAAAAGCGGGTTTTGTGTGAAGGTATTTTGCATAAAGTGTGAAGAGCAGGGTTGATTAAACGAATTTTCATTACTTTCATGCTCTTATCTACATGAAAAGTGACCTTACGATTGTACTAAACATTCAGACATGACTATGACAGATTTTACATGAAAAATACATAGCACTTAAATTTTATGGAACACATAAATTTTCCTATGGTATAAAAACTGAGAAACATGTGTATTTCATATACACAAATCTCACTTTAACAGCTGATTATACTCACATACAGGCTGCCTTTTGCACAGTAATCTGTGATTAGCAGAATTCTCATTGGCTCTATGCAAGCTCCAATGAATGAGTTGATGTTGTCATGCCTGAAGTCCCTGAGGATTCTCATTTCTTTCATAATTTCCCTGTTAATATCTCGCTTTTTGGAAAACTTCAGTTCTTTGATCCTCACCCTCACATTACGATATTGCCCTATAGGAGCAAACCACTGTGGTCCACACCTGGATTCAATTGATATTGCACTCACCAAACTTGCCTAGAAAAATCAATATGTTGTTGGTCACTAAACTTGTTACTGATATAAACGAAATTAAACCATAATTTTCTATGTACAACTATTCATTAGGGGAAGTCATACTGCAACTCTGTAATACAAAGTTGTATGTACAGGTGAATCAATAAGTTCATTCTAATATCTTATGTGCCCTGATAAAATTAAAAGAAAATTACTTAATAAAAATGTCCCAGCAACTTAAATATTATTTTCTTATATTTTATCAGTATAACAAATATGGCACTATATATTAATTGAACAAATGTTCATTGTTCACTTCTTCACAAAACAAGAATTAAAAATAATTGCTTCGAACAATCGTTCACTTGGAAACATCTACATTTGTGGATTATTATTTCATTTGGCTGCCTTGGGATCCATGGGATGCCCCAAAGCCCCCATGTGACAGACTTTCAATATGCCCCTCTCCATTGTCACCTGTTTTTGAACATTGTGAACTGTGTCCTGTGTGATTAATGTAAATTTGTCTATGTGCACTGCATGGTATTCAAGGTGGAACTTGGGAACCATCCCAGCATACACCTAGATGAATGCAGAAAAATGCCTAACAACTGCAATCAGGATAGCCAGTGTACCAGACTCAGATTTGAAACTACACCCATTTGAACCCACCAGTCTAGTATGCCAGTGTTTTAATATCTCTGGATATTAAGGGAAACACAAGTATTGCTTTAAAAAAAAAAATAGTAAGTAGAATTAAACCTAACATACCACTTATCACTACAGAACAGTGCACATTCAGAGAATCTGAGATATTTTCATACCGTGCACATCATATTATTCTGTCAATAAAGGATATAACCTGAAATTAAAATATTTTTAATATCTTCAGTTTTTTGTGAGTATGAACTATCCTGTCATGATCTGTGGTAAGAAAATGTTTATTTCTCTGCACTAATTTAATAATTGTTTTATATATCTATTTTGAACATACCTTACTTGGTGAAGACATAATGTCATTTGTGTAAAAGCTTTTAAGTTCTGAGGGCTCTATTTTCCAAAGAAGACCTTCGATCTCTTGTTCAATTTTCCACTTCCGGTAAATGCTCAAGGTTATAACACCAGCAGCTATCATGCTTTCTTTCTGTGAATCCTGAGGGCAATGCTCATGCCTGAAACCACATGTTGGCTCATCCTCGGGTTTGTTGCCTCCAATCCACTCAATTCTGATTTCAACAATATATTTCTGAAAGAGAAATAATATCACTCCATAGGAGAAGAAAAAGAGATTACATATAAAAGTTTTGTGCATTGTGTGAAAGAATGAGGTGGAAAGGTGGTGTGTTAGAAAGAGAAGGGTGAAATATGAAGTGAAAAGTGAAGAAGTGTACGGGAAATTGTGGCGAGACAGTATAAAACCATGGATATAATGTGTAAAGTGATAATCAGAACGAAGCATTGTCGAGAGAGAGACGTGAGGAGCATAGTTGACTGTTGAAGTCAGTCTGCCACGGACCATCTGAGAGATCGGTCGTGAGTTGGCCGCCACAGTCGTATTGCATTGTGTTAGCTGTGCGCTCCGGCAATACATTAGAGCAGACAAATAAGGCAACACAAAGTATGTTGCAAATCACTAATTGGTCTGCAACAAACTGTAGAAGAGATCGGTCGCTAGTGGCAGTGCGCCCGGTATTATTGTGTTGAGCTGACGAAACAGTAACAAAATGTTATTTATACATAGCAAAGTGATAGTGCTTCGTGAAGATTGATATGCAGTTAGGAGTTGTAACATAGTGTACAAACTGAGTTATTGATAGCGTGGTTCAGAGCCTGCAATGTGAGGAGAAGAAGTGCCACATTGCCTTATCCACAGTCGAAGTAAAGAAGTAGAATTATTGGTGTTGGTGGACATGTACTTGTGTGTTTGGATAGTAAATCAGAAGTGAATTTAAATGGTGAATTTATGACTCAATAGAATACAAACCTGCAATCAAGAAACAACCAGACTCACAACAATTACCCTACCCCACACCAAGCTGCATTATCGCCAGCAGCTCACTTTATCGTTACAAAATCTGGAAAACTACTATTCCATTTGTTCAACCACAAGGGTAAATATCCGATAAGCCAGAAAGATGAATTAATGGTTACCTGCTTTTCTTGTAATGTGTGTTTGTTTATGTTAGTTTTATTTTTTTCTCCCCCTTTTTTGGAATTTGTGTCCTGGTGACATCAAGGTCATTTCAGGTGGAAAGGATTGGGGATAAGTAATGGGAAGAAATTTGGCTATGCCCTTTCCAAGGAACCAACCTACCATAGCATTACCCTGGAGTGATTTTGAGAAACTATAGAAAAATAAAATCTGGATAGGCAGACAAGGCTTCAAAACCTCATACTCCTCAATGCAAGACTAGAGTTGATGTTTTCATTACTGTAGAGACATTAAGTTGTTAAAATGAGTTTTTACTGGTAGTTTTTGGTAAAAAATAATAAATGTGATGCAATATAATCTTTGCAGTTGCACTGCCAGATTGTGTAGGTGAAAGACGAGCACCAAGCCTGAAGATGGCAGCAGAGTTCCTTGCCAAAAGCTCAACTTTTGCCTACACAATCTGGCAGCAAACCTGCAAATATTATATTGCAGTGATACAATGGAAAAGCCTTCATTCACATAATAAATGTGATGTTTCATTCCAATGTTGCCATTCCAATTGGAATCACTGATACGGAAAGAGTTAATAGATGTGTATCGAATTCAATATAATAATCCTGACAGCTGGCTTCACTTCAAACTGTATAAAATTATAACAGGTGTGTATTATGGATAAATATCACAGAAAAATTTGTTAATGTTACTTATAATTTTTGTTTGCTGTCATCAATCTTAATCTTTTGATTGGTTTAATCCCTTCCTATCTTGTGCTAACCTTCTCAACATGCCCCTCACAATCCACGTCCTCAGTTATCTGCTTCATATATTCTAATCTCTATCTTCCTCTACAGATCTTACCTTTGACTAACAAGTTAACCAATCTTGTATGTCTCAAAATATGACCTAACATCCTGTCTCTTCTTTCTGTAAACTTCTTTCCTGGCCCATCATTTACAAAACTCGGTCATTTAGTACTTCATCTGTCCACTTAATTTTCAGCATCCTTCTGTAGCACCACATTTAAAATGCTTCAATTTTCCTTCTTTCAGGTATTCATACAGTTCATGCATAGCTGCCATAAAGTGCTGTGCTCCACACGTAGAGTTTTAAAAAGTTCTTTCCGAGTCCTACATAAATATTTGAAACTAAAATATTTCTCTTTCTTCTTTTTTCTAGTGATATTCTGCTTTTGATATCATTCTTGCTTTAGCCATCAGTTGTAATTTTACTTCCTAAGTGGCAAAATCCACGAACATTCAGTAACTTCTCAATATCCTCAACCTGTTCAGCTAACAAGACAATGTCATCAGCAATTCGTAGCATACTGATTTTTTTTCTCCTTAACACTGATGCCACATTCAAATCTATCTTTTATTTCCTTTGTTGCTTCTGCTACATACAAATTGAATACTAATGGGAATAGATTACAGCCTTGTCTCACACCCTTTTTAACTGAAGCGTGTCTCCCATGATTCTCTACTTTTATTATAGCTACTTGATTCTTATAAACTATTATTCTATCTCCGTATTTTAGATCTGTCTTTATTAAAATATAAAACATCTTATCCTTCCTAACATTATCAAAATCAACAAACACCATAAAAGTATGTTTGTTTTCTCGACATGCCCTTCAAGTATTAATCTTAAGTCCAGAATCGCATCTCTTGTACCGTGGTTTTTCCTAAAGCAAAATTGATCACCACCTATTATCACTTCTACTGTACATTCCATTCTTTTGTATATTATTATGGTCAGTAATTTTGAAGCATGAGATGTTAGACTTATAGTGCGATAATTCTCACTTCTGCCAGCTTGTGCTTTCTTCAGAAGTGCGAAGATGATATTTTTTATTAGAATCAGTTGGAATTTCTCCAGTTTCATAACTTTTTGATATCAGCTTGAATAATCTTTCGATTCCTTCTTCTCTTAGGGATTTAAGAAGTTCTGCAGCAGTCTCATCAATTCCAACTGCCTTATTTAATTTATATAATTTGAGAATAATAAGGATATATTAGGTTTTAGAATGTAAACAGACAAGGTGAATACTTGATGTAGTAAACTAGCTGTTTCATTTGGAATCACTGATTTGCAACTATGTAAGAATATTTCATGTACAACCTTATTGTACATCAGTGATTACAATTGTATTTAGCAATTTACTTACAAGGGACACCTTTGACTTCGAACGCTTGGAACTGCATGAAAATGTGCTCAGAATAACAAGCGATCATAAACAAAACAGTGGTGTGTGTCATTTCCATGCAAAACATTGCATTCTACCTCAAGAAACATTTTAATAGAGAGAAACACAGTAACAAGATATCAGTACAATATGAATGAACTTATACATAATTCAATGACATCAGTGTATCATTCGTTTTCAATCAACAATGCCAAAAACTCTCTGTGTAAACTACTTAATATAGCACAAAACACACATATACAGCAGTACCACACAGCTGATAGTGCTTATATTAATCCTCAAATTACAGATGCAGGGTTTTGATGAAGTGGTTAAAACAAAGTGGGAGAGAACAATGTGCACACCTCATTAATGCCACATTATCACATACCACATCACTTTTGCATTGATGCAGTCCAATACCAAAAGCTAAACTATACATTTTCAAATGATAATGCATGAAATCGGGTGCCAGCTTGTGGTCAATGTCATCTTACCCCTTCCATTCATTATTCCTAATTCTTCAAACAATATCTCTCAAAGCCCCATCATGAACATACCCTTTACATTCCTGTTCTCCAATGACTCCCAATCCAGCTCCTTTTTCATGTCAGATACTGACTGGGTTCTGTGATAATTTCCACAAACAAATCTAGCTGCTCTTCTTTGCACGCTTCCAACTCCTGTATTTGATATAAAAAATGGGGGTCCCAAACTACACCACCACATTCAACCAATGGTCTGACCAAAGTTTTGTAACTCATTTCCCTAACATCTCTGGTACATCCTTGCATCATCCTCTCCAGTAAATGACGGATTTTTTAACCTTTTCCTACTACCTGCCCAAGTTGAGTTTATTATCAAACATTATGCCAACATATTTACACTTCAATTCTTCAACAAGCAATTCTGACCCACCCTATAATCATAAAAAAAACCTTTAGTTTTTATTGATACCTAATAAGTTGACTTTCCTTGCCATTTATCTTCATTCCATATTGACTTACTCATTTATATATTCTATCCAAGTTGTATACCTTTATGTGATCTACAAACAACCTAAATTCTGACTGAACCATCAACACAATCATCCATTAGAATAATGAACAGCAACAGTTGGCACTCCTATATTTATTTTCACCTCATTTGATAATGTATTTCCTACTCTAATACTTTGCTTTCTGGCTTTTAAGAATTCAACTATCCAGCAAGTAACTTTTTCATCTATTCCAATAGTTTTCAGTTTATTTAAAACCATTCTATGGTTCATTTTGTCAAATGCCTTAGAAAGATCTAGTGCTATGCTATCAACTTGGCCTCCCTTGTCCAATTCATCTGAAATATCTTGCATTCAGCCCACTATCTGAAATTCACATAAATATCCTTGCCTAAAGCCACGTTGTTGAACTGCAAACCAGTTTCTTTCCTCATAGGCATTTTGGATATAGTAGTACATCAATATCTCCATCATTTTGCCTATCAATGATGTCAAACTAACCCTATTTTCATTCCTACTGTCCCCACCCCGATTATGAACTGGTACTATTATTGATCTATTCCAGTCCTCTGGTATGCAGCAAGACTCCAGACTCATTTTAAATAAAATTTCAATGTAAGGTGCAATATTGTATTCCAAAATCTTTAATATGAGGGTCGTTCAATAAGTAATGCCCCATATTTTTTTCTATTTATTCAAAAGTGTTAAAATGTGGTGACAATGTAGCTACATGTTTCTTCTACACGAACTATTTTTCAACATAGTCTCCATCAACTTTTACGATCTTACGCCAGCATGAAACAGCTTCTTGAGTTTGTCCAGGATCTTCATGTATGCTTTGGAATTAATGGTTGTCCCTCTTGGCATCACATCAACAAGAATAAGTCCTTCACTGTCCCAAAAAACAGTAATCATGACTTTCCCTGCAGAAGGAGTTGTCTTGAATTTTTTTCTTCTTGGTGACTGAGGATGGTGCCATTCCATTGACTGTCTTTTGGTTTCCGGCTCAAAGTGGTGCACCTAGGTTTCTGTCATCTGGGACAGAAAGACTTCCCCCTCAGCATCAAACCTCTTCAACAAATCAGATGAAATGGTTGTTCTTTCCATCCTGTGTTCTGCTGTGAGACTTCTTCGGACCAATTTTGCACAAACTTTTGAATATCTGAGAGTCTTGATTATTGCACACACACTTCCACTGCTGACTGACAGCTGTGAGGCCAATTGTTGCACTGTGATGTGGCGGTCTGCATGAATAATGACATCCACGCGCATCACCATGTTTGGAGTGGTGGCACTGACAGGACACCCGGAACATGGCAGATCTTTGAGTTGAGTTGTTGGACTTTCTGATGCCTTCACTCTCTTTGCCCACCTTCCGACAGTGCTCCTATCGACTGCGTAATCCCCATACACTGCACACAAATGTTTATGGATAGTTCCCACATTTCTTTCTCTGCAATCAAGAACTCAATCACTGCTCGCTGTTTTTAACGTGGATCACTAACAGACACCATTTTGAAAATTCACTACAGCTCTGCAATCTGTTGGAATGATTTGAAACTTCGTCCACCTGGAGGAGAAATACTGAACTTGAAGTACCTAGAAGTACAACTTTCAGTTTTTTCTCATTGAGGAGAAAAAAAATATGGGGCACTACTTAGTGAATGACCCTCGTATATCTGTAGTAATGTTATCTACACCAGCCCCTTTGCGCAGGCCCGCCGCTAGCTGTTTGAGCGCCCGCGTGCAATACCGATTATGCCGCCCTCTGTCTAACTACAGCCAGTGGTGGATATAGGAATTTTCCGAACCGGGTCAAAAGATTGTGAGATTGCCGCCCCTTTGAACATTTTCTGCCGGCCCCATTGTTGCCACCCCGAATGCCGAGTGTCGAGTGTCGCAGGCCGCCCGAAACGATAGTTACCCTCTTCATGATAGGCTACAAATTTCGTTGCGGCGACAATGAAATGGCAACTATCGCGGGGCGGCGACTGTCGCTTTCTCGATTTGCCGCCCCCTTCGACGTGCCGCCCGCGTGCAGTGCACGCCTTGCACGCCCGCTTACGGCGGCCCTGCCTTTGCGTTAATTTAGCTTTCCAATTTCCTTGATTATTTCTTGAGAATTTATTTCAAATTTTGCAGTTTCCTCAATTATACTTTTAGGGTGACTCTTCTCTAATTTATTCCCTCCCATCACAGGATGAGAGACCCAAAAGTGGTCTCATTAAACCAGTCAATCTATATCTTTGCCATTTTAAAATCTTCAGTGACTTCCAACTCCATTCTTATCAACAATTATCTGGATATCTTATCTTCCCCTCAATTTTCTAACATAACCATAGAAATTTCTAACTGCATTGTTCAGTGGTGCCACTGCATCAATAATATTCTCCATAAACCGAACCTTTGCTTCACTTTTTGTTCTTATTACTTGCTTGTTTAGTCATTTAAAGTATTCCCTACAGCCTTTCTGTCTCTTAACTCTGTTGTGTTCCCTTGTAACCTGGATAGTTAGAAGTTCAATGTAATATATACTTCATTATTTGCAGATGTTTCCATACTACTCTCCCATAGTTTGTAAGAAATATTACGGAACTGAAACATCAGTGCACTGATAAGTGAAAGATCATAGATCACTATATGTGCATTTTAGTAAGATGAATGATGTAGCATAGTTTATAATGATAATATAAGTGTTTTCTCATTTATCAATAAATTAATTATCTAATTTATACTAATAACAAAGGGTAGGGAACATTATTCATCACTCACCAAAGTTGAAGGCCACAACGAACAAAAGCACACATGATGAGCAAAAACATATTAAATATTTTGGTTTTATGCCTTATTCATGATTTAGGAAATGGGCCATGTGGTTAGGGAGGTGTGCACACGCCACATGACTATCATGTGGTAAACTTCAACTTCGGGGTAAGCACACCTCCATAACCACATTGCCCATTTCCTAAAACATGAATAAGGCATAAAACCGAAATATTGAATATGTTTTTATTCGTCATCTTTGTTTTTCATTCCTCCGGCCTTCAATTTTGGTGAGTGATGAGTCATTTTCCCTATACTTTGCTATTTATATTGCCCAAAGGCTGTTTCGTTTTTCCTAGTATCATCATTAATTCATACTAAGTATTTGAAAAATAATTACCATTTATTTGCAGACAATTACTCTACACATAAATTGAGCAAAAATTAACAATAAGAATTCAGTATACTGCTTCCTGTATTGTAAATACATAAAAATGTAACTAACCAGCTCATTTGCATCTTCTCGGAAGTGGCCTACTTTTTTCATATGGTGGCTACAGGATATATGTTTCATCACTGCAGGTTCAGGTTGCAGTGCAAGAACAGAAAAATTACCTTCAGAATCACCATTCTTATCTATTTTAATCTTTGCTCCAGTTATACCTGTAAAATGAAGTATTTACTTAGTACAACTGGTCATGATCAAATAATTTTAAACATTCAATGGAATACATATAACAAAATTGTATTATGCCTGTCTGAATGGTTTAAAAATCTGATAAGCCTTCATACCTAAAATATATAATCTATCTTAGTGAACTGCCTCATCATGTACTAACCTAGAAATTATTTAGGATTTTTACAAAAAAAGAGAGTTTTTAGAGCCATCAGTGAAGATGTCTTAAGAAGTGATTTTTATTATTATTATTTTTCCACAAGGAAAAATGAGTTCAATAATTCATCAATCCATTCACTTTAACAGAAACATAACTTGAATGGAATCTTTTGGTATAGTAAAAATCAACAACAGTCTTCCAGCTTTCAATCATTTTACTAGTCAAATAGTCAATTGAATCATTGCATATCATCCTAAAATACTGAAGTAATTTTTTAATTATTAATTCAATTGCGATGGAGCACACAGTCCGGTAGCAATTCCCTGTCAATTAATTACCCCCTTTTCTTATTTTATTTTTTAATTATCTTATATAATTTATCGACTTTTGTGATTAAAAAATTTTAATTTTAAATTCCTTCGGCATTCTTGGAAAATTATTCTTCACTTCACTTGGTAACTTGTTCCAATCCCTGACACCCTAAACCACAAAAGAAAATTTTACTAGGGCATGTCAGATAGCAGTAATTTTCAGGTCACAACAGTTCTTCAGTTGTATATCACTGTCCTATAAAGGTTATTTGATTGCAGACTACTTTCAAACATTTGGTGCTACAGATTATCTTCTTTGATATTCAAACATTTCAACACAAATGCACGATTTTAGAAAAGTATTACCATCTCAGTGTTTAAATACACAAAATCGAGGTGGAAAGTTATTAAAATAAAAGAGAAATATTAATATCAAATGGGATTGTAGAAGAAACAGGTTTTAAACAGAGTCTGATGTGTTACAGATTGTGGCAATGTGTCACAATTAGCTACTGAAATATCAATTTTTGAACAGCATAGGGATTATTTCGTATGATAAAAAGAGTTGAAAAATAATTATATTAGTATTAGTCTTGTTGCAAAATATTAAAAGTAAAGATTTGATATTGAATTCCCGTCATGTTTAGTGGAAAAATTAAGATTAAACAAGAGTTGTTAGTAAATATTTCAGAAATACAATTTTCTACAGGGGAATAAGGTATACCAAAAGAAAAGAAAAGGAATCTTTCTGTAGTGAAAGTTTTAACAATGAAACAATATTTAAAGAGAAAATTTAGATTTTGTATTTAATAGCTTCAATTTTGGGGAAATAATAAGAACATAAAATATGTAAAATCTATGTCATATCAAAATTTGTTAGAGATCGGAAAAGATTTAGTGAAAGGTTAGAAATCTTTGGCTCAGTTCTGTGTGGCATAAACTCATCTTGAACAACTGAAAGGGAAAAACTGGAAGTAGCCTGGTTTGTTGCAAGTGTCTAAAAGGAAAAGGGGGGGGGAGGGGTAACGGACCTCGCCCGTAATTCTGGGGACAAATTTCTAAGCATAATCTGTGGTGTGTGTGATACAGAAGTCGTGTGGAAATAATTTTGAAGTGCACCAAAGCGGAATCACTAACAGTCATGTTAGAAACTTAGACATTTAACAACATACAGGCAACCTAAAGGTATAGAGCAGAATGTAACTATGTGAAATAAAATTTTGGAACAGTTAAATTAATATTAGGAACAGCAATTTAAGATAAATAACATTTTACAACTTTTAATATTGGCCAAGAGATTGTTACCATTTGACTGAATTTTCCTTAAGTAGACCTGTAATATGAAAGTTTGGATCAAAGTTAGATTAGCAACAGTGTACTTTTGGTATTGGATTTAGTTTTAAAAGAAAACAGGACTCATTGTGATTATTTTGTAAATATACAAGTTTTTTTTTTTATCTTTTCTGTAACATTCTATAGTCCATTCAAGTCTAATTAAATCTCTCATAGTGAATTAGCAACAATTTAAAATTAAAAGGAAAGATAACTTCAGAAACTTTTACTCAATCCATTTCATGTTTACTATTACTCCGATATTGTTTCTTGTACCAGTAACAGACATAGCTTGCAATCATTATAAAAATTATACAGCCATCCAACAAGTAATTTTTTTAAGACAAAGTTTCCAACTCCAAGGGTAAGAAGGTTCCCTGGACCATGAACCATTCCTCTTACCTCCTATTAGGAAGCTACTGACAAGAAGTGGGTGATTTCTTATACCAGAAATCATTTAATGACTAGCTCTTTGTATGTGTAAAGAGGGTGCACAATGTGAAGAAGAGGCTAATACAGTATCCACCTCCGACATCTACATCACCCCCACATAATATAATTTTACATAATTCTTAGTGTGATATTTGGTTTTATATGAATACAACATGCCCTACAAGCTGATAACAGATAATTTGAATACCCAGCTTTACTATTTTTCCTAGGCTTCTGGCCAGGATTCAGGATAATCTGGATTCAATTTTCAAATCTACCTTGATATATTTGAAACCACACTGCCTCCCGTAGATGGCCAAACCACAATAATATTCTATATATCTTTATGGAAAGAGATTTCATATCTTGAGACAGGAAAAAAATACTATTCAAATAAAAAAATTCAATGTTTCATCAATATACATTGTTTTGTAGAACTGTACATTGTGGTATGCAACATTCTCCCATTAATTGTAATCATGCTTGATAATGTTCGTAATCTCTGATACCAATTCCGAAGATGTATAGATTCGCTTAAGCAGTCGCCAAACTATTGAACTAATTACCCCACAATAGTTACTGGTTTATGGATAACATAAAGAAAAGTCACAGATGATAGTTGAGCAATAAATTCTTTAAAAGTTTCTGAAGTGAATCTGGTATCAGATCACACATTTTTTTAGCATTTGTAGAATATTAAATTGGACTTTGAAATCACAATAGAACACTGCATATTATTCTTCAAGTAAAACATACACTGAATAAAAAGCATTCACTCTTACAATCATATATTAAAATTGTAATACCATTCAGAGTGAGCTTAGCAGAACTGTTTTACACTTCAACTATTTACTGAGTAGCACATTGTTAGTAAAAGTTCCTATCACTGCGTGACCTTCATCAAAATATTTGTTAGAGCCCACAAACTGAGTTCGAGGTTCAAAATTTATAAGTTTCTCGATTACACGTTTGAAATAATACGAGTCTTTAGATCAAGAACGTGGCATTGACCGACCTCATACACTGTTGGTTGGTGACTGGCAGTCAACTAGTCAAGAGGCTGCCTATTTGTACTCTCTGCTGAAAACGTTTGGAATTGCAAAAGTTCCTGATTCTCATGGTATGCTGTTTTTACTCAGATTTCCCAGAAACTTTGATATCTGATAGTATGATTTTTTTTGATTGATTTTTTAGTGTTTTAAGTTATGACAACTTTTCTCTTAATTCAGCTTGTTTTGGAATATTACACATGTCTTGGTCATTTTCAAGCCTCAATGCCAAAAGTTCCATTTTTCTCCCTTACTGTCAAACCATTGTTGTATTATCATTAGTATTACTATATGAAATCTTCTCTATCATTTAAGCATACTTTTGGCTTCCTAACTATTATTATTTTTTAATTCTTTTCTTTCTACCTCTCAAAAACATACTTAGAATTTACTCATGACCTCTAATTTTATTCAGAATATGTCACCTTATTCTGACAAAATATTTTCATAGTTAAATTTAAATTATCTTTAAAAATGATCGAGTTTTGATTATTTCATCTGTTTTTCTATTGTTGGCGGATACCATACTGAGCACATGTTAAAATAGACTTTCCAATTGCTCTATTTTGTCTGATAAAATTTCTAGACTATACAAGCCATATATCAAAATAATTATCTTCATCAGTATTACCTGTGAAAATAAATGAGATAAAATTCCTTCATTTTCAGATTTCAACTTTTTGTTTTTATGTTTGCTTACATCAGTTTAATTTTATGTTGAAAGTTGTTTTATTATTAAGATCCTATTTATTTTATTGATTTACCATATTAAATCTTTAAAATTCACCCCTCTTTATCAGGTTAAGGAAAGCTTATTCACTCATAACAACATAAACTAAAGATATTTTGTTTAAGAAGTATTGCACATCATCTACTTGGCATAAATAAAAATGATAATTTCTGAACAATATTTTAACATGAGTTGGTAACTCCACTGCCTCCATGAACTACTTACTTTCATAATCTTGCCGCTTTATTATCGTTTCCACAATTAACGTTCCATTCCTGACAACTTCATCAATAATTTCCGCTGTAAGGTTTGACGACTTTTCTTTAAGTAACTGGTCAAGTGCAGTTGCATACAGTTTCACTGCATCATATAAATATGCAGCATATATTGAAACATACTGAAAGGAAACAATAAAAAAAAAAAAAAAAATGTAGTAGCTGATAAGTCATGTAATGAAACATACTTTCTTACATGACAATTCACACTTCAACATAAAAACAATAGTAAAATACAAGAACAGTATCAGTGATTAGTATACTTAAAGAGGTGACTCATAATATTTAAGGAGAAATAATATGATATTATGTTTTACAGTGCATCAAGAAATGATTATGGTAAGTACAAAACAGTTTTGTTTGATGTTTTATTAAATATGACATCTGTTACCCAGACGAGTGCCCTTTTTTTACTAATTTTAATATAAAAAGTTCCGGATCTCCAAATTGGAGATTGTGTCAAGTAGTTATGATGTTCTGAAGTCCGTCTCTGATTTCATCACCCAGCGAAGAAGTCACATACCAGCTTTAAAATTTTACATTAATATTTCTGATGGGAGGTTCAAGTTCAAACACCAGGCAAAGTCTCTGTTCTAACAATTTTAACAAACTAAATAAAATTCTGACCTCACAAGTATTCCAATCCATTAATAACAAATGAACTCATCTGTTGGAAAGCAGTAATATATTTTGAGATAGATGAATCATACTTGGACAGCTATTTCTTTGAAAATACTATTACATTTGATCATCATCAGTTATTAATTAATACTGAAAATATTACAATTTTTTCTTATAAATCACTAATCCATTACTGTTAAGCACAGGTGGGCACAGTTAATCCAAACGTTAACTTGGTTAATCATTATTCCGCTACTTCAAAAGTTAACTTCGATAATCGTTAAAGCGTTAAATGTTTATAAATTTAACGCAAGTTAAAGTTATCCGTTAAAAGTTAACTAGTCAAAGTTGTACTGATGTATTAGTATTATAGTACGGTAGGTACAACTGCTCTCTATCTCAAGGTGTTATGTACCATGATGCAAGTGTGGATTTATTTATAAAAATTAACAAATTGTGGTTACGCTATCGCCACAACAACGAAGTGGTATTCCTGTCTGTTTTTATCTTTGTTGAGACTGTGATCAACATAACACTTGCAAATTGTCTTACGAGAGACAATTAAGGTACTCGTGATTTTATATATATATATATATATATATATATATATATATATATATATATATATAAAACACATGAATGCAGAATGAAAAGCAACAATATTACAATATTATAGAAAACAGGTTGGGCTGGGACACCTGAATATGTGAAAACTGCGACCAGTTTACGCAGGCCCGCCGCTAACTGTTTGAGCGCCCGCGTGCAATACCGATTATGCCGCCCCCTGTCTAAGTAGCCAGTGGTGGATTTAGGAAATTTCCGAACCGGGTCAGAAAACTGTGAGATTGCCGCCCCTTCAAACATTATTTGCCGCCCCCATTGTTGCCATTCCGAGTGTCGCCGCCCGAAGCAGCTGTTGAGCTAAAAAAAAAAAAGGTCGCCCCTTACATAATACGCTGCAAATTTCGTCGCGGCGACAATGGAGTGGCAACTATCGCGGGGTGGCGACTGTCGATCGCTCGTTTTGCCGCCCCCCCTCGATGTGCCGCCCGCGTGCGGCGCACGCGTTGCACGCCCGCTTACGGCGGGCCTGAGTTTACGTTTGCAGAATTCTCAATATAAAATAGTTACGCCGCCGCGGCTGAAAATGCTCGGCGCGCCGCCACCAAGATTTTAACAGGCGGCGCCCACTACTACACCGAACATACGAGCAGCGCTGCCAGTACAGCCAACTTATATTATACCGCTGTCTCTTTGAAATTATACAGAATGAAACCCAATTATACAAAGGGGTCATCCATTGATTACATACGTGAGTGAAAGTGCTGGGAGCAAAAAAAAAAAGTCCACGAAAAGTAAACAATGTATACATTGATAAATTTTGAATAACAAAATGGAAATAGATATGAAGGAAGGGTTGCCAATTCAATGAAACAAAGGGAAAACACTTTCAAAAAGGTGCTGGAATGTACTTTACTTTTAAGTGCTCATTTTTGTATCCAATTATACAAGGCAATCTGTTATACAAACAGGATACAAGAGGTAACCAAATTATACAAGTTTTGTATCCAATTATATAATCTGGTAGCCCTGCATACGAGTGGTGGCGTGGCGCACAGTTCAAACAAACGAAAATACGTCAACAACCTATGTAACGGACTAAAGTTAACGGAATTCCAATTTAACGGAAGTTAAGAAGACCGTTAATGATTTTTAGGTTAACTTAAAAGTTAAATTTTCGCAATATTTTTAACTTCGTTAATTAACGATTAAAGGATTAACTGTTTTGTGCCCAGCTGTGCTGTTAAGTCAGCCTCCTCTGCAAACTGCCAAAACTCGTCCCACTTCCAAAACTATGTTTATTGATTAGTTGTACCAGTATGTTATCATCTGTAACTCAATATCTCAAAATAAAACAGAAAAAAATTCTTATTGTTTGTACTTACAGTCTTAAACTCATTAAGGACATTAGGCACAGAAAAATTAAATGGCTCTTTGGTGTTGTATTCACGGACTTCCTTTGTGAAACCTTCATATGCATCTGCTGGTGGGGTTAGCACAACAACCAGAAGTGATCTGGCTCTCTTTTCAACACTCTCAATGTTACAATCCTTTACAACATTAAAGTCATGTGAACCTGAAACCAAAAAAAAAAAAAAAAATAATTCAAGTAACTGATGAGGCAAAAATTAAAAAATAGGAATTTGGTAAAGAAATAATTAATCACAGCTGATGCCAGTTTTACACAGAATAACAATTCAAGCAAAAATTATATATACCCACCTGTGTCACACTGGATCAGGGAGGAACAAAAGTTCATGGTTACAAAAGACTGTCAAATAATGTATATGAACCACCACTTACCTTAGATGATGGGTGGGAAGAACACACATAACATACATGAACAGAAGAGACTTTGCAATTTTTGGGCCTTAGCTCTTAATAAGGAAGTATGACATAAAGGAAGATGGGTACTGTAGGTGATTGCAGGGGTGCATTCAGGATTTCGGTTTGGAAGGGGCGTGAGGGGGTGGACCTAGATACTTCTGGGGGGATGGGGCTTGAGCTACCTAACCCCTCCCCCCCATGGATCTACCCCTGGATGACTGCCTCAAATAGTGACCATAGAGCAAGTTTATTCATTTTTATTTTGTTTATTTAGATTTAAGTATTCAATCTAAAATTTTGCTATCTGCTCCTTTTGCCCGGCCATGATTAGTTTTGATATTTTGCAATGCTCAGGTATTAGTTTCAAATCACTAACCACTCTCCATGTCCTCTGTTTGGACTTACTCCATACTCCTTGCTCAAAGAGCACTATTCAAAGCAGTCTTCAACAGCACCCATCCTCTGTAATGTTTACTTGCTGATGAAGGGCTCAGAAATGTCTCGTGTCTGTTTCCATAACGTGTTTACACCGCCCATCCATTATCTAAGGCAGTGGTTACCAATGTGGTTGGTACCACCCCCTTGTGGGTGTTGAAGAGATCATAGGAGGTATTTTTGGTCCAAGGCAAGATTAGAAGTCATTGAAGACCAACCATAATCCCCTGGGCAATACTCACAAGAAAGTGCTGGAAAATTTGATTAACACTAAAAATTATTAAATACATGTTTTAACAAATAGTTCTAAATGTCTTTTAAACAAGATCAGTCTAAACAATAAGTATATTGAAGTTATGTTCCTAATACCTTTTTGACTACTATAAGAATGAGTTACAGCAAGTACAGTGCACAACATAGATCACCATGGATCCTTATATCTGCAAGATTGCACAGGGCATTGTTTTGAAGTTTCTTCAGTCCAAGTGTGAGCCTACAATTTCTGTATTGTATCTACAGATCACATTGAAGGAATAATTACATAGGCCTATTTATGAGTGGAACGTGGTGATTTATAATTGCTGATGTCAAATATCACAACATATATCCAAAAATCAATGTCATTACTCCAAGATCAGCCCTTTCACTAATAATAATATATTCACTTTTTTAATAATATGTATTTGTTAATCAAACTTTGAGCAATACACTGGTATTGTTAATATCTTTTAATAAAGTAATTTTAAAAATCTGTTTTGTTTATAAATATATAATAAAATTACTTCATCTCATAGGGACCAAATTGAACCACTGTTTGAAATAGTGAGATACAACCACCAAAAAGTTGGAAGAAGGTTAACGTCCCCTGCTGAGGCATTTGCTGGACAGGAGCAAAAAGATTCACATATCATGCAATCTAAGACACCAAAATAAGCTCCTGCTCATAGATGGAAGAAGGCAAACATTGAAATTAACAAAAGCGGTACCAATGAGTGCTTATCACCCATTTGGTGTGCAGAATCTTCAGGTGAATTTCCACCAACCTCAAAATTCATGCCCTCCAAAGTTGTCCAGTCTAAAGGTTTGTAGCAAGGGCTGTATGTGCTCATGAACTATGAAGTTGAACTGTTCCCTGGACAATAACAGAATTTACAGAAAAGGGATATTTGGTCTCTGCCTTGGAAAAGTGCGGAAGCAAGAAGAAGGATCTACTGGAATATGTCACTGATGATGTGATACAAGTAATCAATCCCACTGAGCAAGAGGGTCATCAAAACATTTTTATTATAGAAGAACTGGGATTATACTACAGCTGAAATAGAAAGTTCATTTTTTTCAGATTTGTAATAATTCATTTTTATTTAATTTCATCATAGTTCTCAGGCGTTACTTATAATTTTAACCATTTTTTCAGTATTTGAAGATTTATATAAGTGTTTTTAATGTGCTCAAAATAAGAGACCAAGTAAAATGTTTCTAATTTAACTTTGGGGACAATCATTTTGCGATTGATGTAAAAAAAAAAAAAAAAAAAAAAAAAAAACGATCTGTCCCAAAGTTTCCCCATTTGATGGGGTAACATTGGTAAAAGAAAAGAGGGAAATTTCAGTGTGACTTATAATGGTGTCATTCGAAAGAAGAAGGTCGGATTGAACAACTCAGCGCCTTTTCCTAAATTTGAACTGATTTCTCTTTATTCTCAAAAATACCAAAAAAGTGTAATGAAGTGGCCCAGTTTATGATACATAAAAACACATTGGACATAAATAGTAAAAAAAACTTTATATTAATTAGTTAACTATTCATTTCTTCAAAGCAATAGAAAGTGTGAGTTTTTATAGAATTTTTAATAGCTTTATGTGTTTTCTTTTTTAAATATTACTTAATATTTGTTCAAAATATACTGGTATCATAAAAAAAAACAAGCATTCATACAGATAATTATCATTTTACCAGAATACTGACTTATATGCCCTGTATACATGCTTGACTATGTAATTATTTTACTTACATTTCCACCCCTCCCCCCCCCCCCCCCCAATTGACTGCATACTTGAGCAGTGTGGATTGCCAAACATTCTCACTGAAATGGTGCTTAATTTGCCTAATTTATTTTTTTAATCATATGTAAAAGCATTACTTTTTTTCAGTTTGAAATATGTCATACCTGAACTCAGGAAACATAGTATAAAAACTTGAACAGCTCACACCACACCTGAATAAAAGAATGTACACACACAAACTATCTTAATGACAGTTTTCTGACTTCCAGCATGTTCACCTCATATTCTACTGTTGTTGCATTTAAGCCCTAAAATTTCTAAAGGTTCCATGTTTGTGTTTTTATTGTTTCCATGTTGTCCTCCCATCAGCTGTGATGAGCAATGATTCTTTCCTCTTCCATTGTTTATTCCAATGTTTGTTAATAAAGTAATTTTTCTTCCTTTTCATATAAACATTACTTTTTATATGAAAATTTCTTTGTGCATTCTAAGCTTGCCACTAGCACTCTCTGTAATGCTATTATTTAATACATTATAAAATCAAATGTATTTCTTCCCATACTTACTGCTGCTCCAGATGTATTTGTAGGATTCATCTTTAGAATATGGCATCATATCTACAGTTATAACCATGTAGTCACCGTTGTCAAATAAATTTTGCAGCTGCATAGCATTCATCAATTCAATCAGTTGGTAAGTAGTACCAAGAAACACATAAACTGAAAGAGAAATAAAATTTCAAAAAGTGCTTGCATAAGAATCAGAAAACCTTAAATAAATAGAATTTCCTGTTTTACAACAACTAGCAGCAATGACAGCAAAAATTGTTTGTTTGTTACATAATGAATGGTATCCATAATTATGAATCATAGAGTTGGCTAATAATTTTTTTGTTTTGTTTTTGTTGATATGGAATGTATGGAAATAGAAAACTACACACACACTCACACACTGATATTTTTTTCTTTTAACTGCTTAACGTCTCCTATAACAACTAGGTCTTTAGAGGCGGGAAAGGATGGGGGGACAAGGAATGGGAAGGAATTCGGCCATGGCCTTTTGAAGGAAGCATCCTGGCATTCACCTGGAGTGATTTGGGGAAACCATGGAAAACCCAAATCTGGATGCCCGGACGGGGATTCAAACCGCCGTCCTCCCGAATGCGAGGCCAGAACGCTAGCCGTTACACCACCACGCTCGGTTACTGATATTTGATAATATTTCAATAAACATTTCTGCAATTGAAAATGAAAAAGGGACTTGAAAAATCAAGTTTCATTCAAGTTGTATCTATTTATCATGCAATTACATAATGCATGGTATCCATAATTATGAATCATAGAGTTGGCTAATAATTTTTTGTTTTGTTTTTGTTGATATGGGATGTATGGAAATAGAAAACTACACACACACTGATATTTGATAATATTTCAATAAACAATTCTGCAATTGAAAATGAAAAAGGGACTTGAAAAATCAAGTTTCATTGAAGTTGTATCTATTTATCATGCAAAAAAAAAAAAAAAAAAAAAAAATATGTAACCTTGCAGTTCTGATATGCCTGTAACATTTTGATCTGATAACACAATGATCCAGACTGGACTTTAAAGGCCACAATGCTAATTACAGAAAAGTACATTTTTCTCTCTGTCAAAATTTATAACTTATAATCTATTTTGGGATGATAAACTTGGTCTTAAAAATATAGAGAACTTAGTGCATCTACCTATTACACAAATTAAAAAGGAATCCACTACCTCACACTAGTGAACAAAAACACATTAACTCACTTCTTGTTATGTTTTTAGTCTCCTGAATTGTATTGTACCAAAAAGCTGGAGAACAGCAAGTTAACTGCTCCTCACAACACTTGTGTTGGTCAAATACTATTTGCTTGTAATTTATAGTTAAATTGGTTTCTTTGGCTTGTTCTTCCAGTGTTGCTGCCACTGGCTCCCAGGTCTGCTCTGCAAGGATTGCAAACTTTCTCCAGTTGAAGTACAGTAAAAGAGCTATTACTGATTTTGTCACCTGTACAGACATGTTAAATGGTTTTATTTAGTTACATTCCACCAAATGCCATAAAAAGAAATTATGCAGAAAAATTTTAAGCCAATAAAAGCTTTATCTCTTTTAACAATAATAAATTGGCAGCCCACATATATAAAATTTAATGACTAAGTTAATAACATTTTTTTAAAATGCTGAAATCTCTTCCAATATTTCACAGGTTCACCATTGCAATAAGAAATTTGGTTGTCAAACAGGAAAAAATTACAGGGTAAAAATTCTCAGAAATTCAATGGATAACAAGTATATTTATTTGCTTACAGGCCAAAAGCCCCTTTGTAGTTACAATCATATAAACTGTTTCAATATTAAACATGAACTGTCTCAAGCTGAGTAACTGGGCTATACTAAGATCCTCTTACAAAGGCCAAAGTGAGCTTAGAAATGTGGTAAATAAATTTAAAATCATGGCATCACCTTTTAGATGACTCTTTCCAACATTCGCTTGTAGCAATTACAGAAAACTATGGGAAACCCAAACCTGGATGACTGGTCTGTTATTTTCTGTAGGAGAAATAGCTAGGGAATGGAATAAATTAGCAAAGGAAATGTTGTACAACATACCTGCAAACACTGAAATAATTAAATTCAGGATCCATAAATGAAAAAACGATTGATCGGAAAATTACACTCACATGATATAACTCAAAATAAAATGTGAAAGTTGGTACCAGGGAAACTGAAACAGAGCACACGCTCCATTTTGATTAATTGAAAGTATTGAAAAATTAAAGAAAGTAAGTACATGTAAATGGTGTCATTATGAGATTGAAAACAAAATCATACAAGGATATTCATCAAAATCTCAGTTATTGTGCATTTTTCTTTCTTTTTTTTTTTTTTTTTTTTTGGACTGTCATTAGCTTTGATGCAAACATCCATCCCTTCATATCTTGTGCTAACCTCTTCATCTCTACATATCACTTACAACCCACATCCTCATTTATCTGCTTCATATAATCTAATCTCTGTCATCCTCTAAAGTTCTTACCTTCGACTGTTCCCTCCACCAGCAAATTAACCAATCCAGCAAGTCTCAAAATATGACCTACCAGCCTGTCTCATCATTCTGTAAGCTTCATCCAAAACTTCTTTCCTCACCCTTCATTTCCAAAACATGTTAATTTCTTTGTTTGCAGATGACATAATGCTGTATAAAAGAATCAAAACGATAGAGGATTGTAAACAGTTGCAGGGTGATCTGGACAGGATATCTAATTGGGTTGGTAAACATGGAATGAAGATAAATGCAAAGAAGAGTCAGCTTATTAGATACACAAATAAAAAACAAAAGGTTAATTATGAATATAAGGTGGGGAAAGAATTGCTTGCTGAAGACTTGAAATGCAAATATCTTGGAATTACTTTTGATAACAAACTTAACTGGGCAGGACACATAGGACAGGTGGTAGGAAAAGGTTTCAAAGTTCTGCACTTGTTGGAGAGAGTGATGAGGGGATGTACGAGAGAAGTCAAGGAATTGGGTTACAAAACTTTGGTCAGACCACTGCTCGAATATGGTAGTGTAGTATGGGACCCTCATTTTACGTATCAAATACAGGAGTTGGAGAGGGTGCAAAGAAGGGCTGCTAGATTTGTTTCTGGAAATTATCGCAGAATGCAATCAGTGACGGATATGATAAAGGAGCTGGAATGGGATTCATTGCAAGACAGGAGGAGGATGAGGAGGGTCATGGGAGTGTACAGGGCATATACTGGTGATGAGGCATGGAAAGATATTGCAATAGGTATGAAAAGTAGTGCATGGAAGGGAAAAGATGACCATGACTACAAGCTGGCACTCGATTTCAGGCACAAGGGTGTGGGAAGATTCTCTTTTTTAGGTAAGGGTGTCAGGGATTGGAATGAGTTACCAAGAGAAATGATGAATAATTTACCGAAAACTTTGAAGGAATTTAAAGATAAAATTTGTAGAGGGCAAATGTAGGTGGGTGCAGGATAGGGGGAAGATGGGTGTGTAGGGATATTGCCACCGGAGCCTGTGCTCCATTGCAATTAAATTAAATTAAATAAATTAAATATCTTATCTGTCCACTTTTTTTTTCAGCATTCTTCTGTAGCACCACATTTCTAATGCTTCAATTTCCCTTCTTTCCGGTATTCCTAAAGTCCATGTTTCACTACTGTAAAGTGCTGTGCTCCAAGTTTTTTTCTAATTCCTAGATCAATATTTGAAATTAAAAGATTTCTCTTTTTCATGAAGGCTCTTTTTGATAGTGCTATTCTGCTTTTAGCATCATTCCTGCTTCGACCATCGGTTGTAATTTTGCTTCCCAAGTAACAGAATTCACTTACTTCTCCAATTGCATTGGATCCTATTTTTATATTTAATCTACTAGTATTGGTATCATTTCTGCTACATTTCAACACTTAAGTATATTCAGTACAAAAACTTCCATCAGTATTTTGTTCATGCCATTCAGTAATTTCTCAATATCCTCAGCCCTTTCTGCTAACTAGACAATGTCATCAGCATATCATAGCATACTGATTTTTTCTCCCTGAACACTTATGCCACATGGAAATTTTTCTTTTACTTTCTTTATTCCTTCCTCCACATACAAGTTGAATATTAACGGGGATACACTACTACCTTGTCTCACACCTTTTTAACTCATGCTTGTCTCTCATTACTTTCATTACAGCCACTTGATTCTTATATAGTTTATAAAGTATTCTTCTATCTCAATACTTTAGACCTGACTTGTTTAAAATTTTGAACATCTTGTCCCACCAAACGTTAACAAAATCTTTTTCTAAATCAACAAATGCCATAAATGTATCATTGTTTTTCTTGATCCACCCTTCAAGTATTAATCTTAAAGCCAGAATTCCTTCCCTTGTACCACAATTTTTCCTAAACCCAAACTGATTTTCACCTACTATGTCTTCTACCACCCCTTCCATTCTTCTGTATATTATGCCGGTCAGTAATTTTGAAGCATGTGATGTTAGACTAATGGTGTGTTAATTCTCACATTTGTCAGCTTGTGCTTTCTTCTGAATTGTGAAGATGATATTTTTATTAAAATCAGTTAGAATTTCTCCTGTTTGATATCTTTATGATATCAGCTTGAATAATCTTTTGATTTCTTCTTCTCCTAGGGATTTAAGAAGTTCTGGTGGGAACTCATCAATTCCAACTCTCTTATTTGCTTCCAAGTCATTCAGAGCACTATTAAATGCTGCCCTCAAAACAGGAAAAGTCATCAATGTTGACATCGCCTCCCTTTTCCATTACGCTATTGTTCAAATGTTCCCATTCATACAGTTTCTCAATGTATTCCTTCCATCAGTTAGTTCTATCATCTGAACTTAAAAGAGGTTTCCCATTGACAGCTTTAATGTTCAAACCTCTTTTCTTCATTTCTCCAAAAATTTGTTTCATCTTGCTATATGCAACGTCTACTTTACCTCTGACCATTTCCTTTTCTACTTTTTCACACTTTTTTTCTAATCATTTTTCTTTTTTGAATTTCCTGTTTATTTGATTTCTAAATTGCTTGTATTGCTCTCATCCTGCTTCATATTGAGAATTTCTGTACCTTCTCCTCTGATCCATCAGTTTCAAAATTTCTTCTGTGATCCAAGGTTTTTGGGCAGCTTGTTCCCTTAAGCCTAATGTTTCTTTGCCAGCTTTCATTACTTCGGTCTTTAATGCATTCCATTCGTCCTCGGTAGCGCTCCTTTCAGTGTTACTTCTTAGACTGAAGTCTACCATTTCTGCAAATTTTCTCTCGTACTAGATTGTTTCAGTTTATTCACTTCCAGCCTGTTCTGCTTATGCTGCTTCCTTATTCGCTTGAATTTCAGCCTGCACTTCATTACTATCAAATTATGGTCAGAGTCTATGTCTGCTCCTGGGTAAGCTTTGCAGTATAGAACTTGATTCCTGAATCTCTGTTTGACCATGATATAATCTATCTGATTTCTGCCTGTATCCCCAGGATGTTTCCAGGTGTATATCTTTCTCAGGGCTGGCGCTAGAAATTTCGGGCCCGGGATAAAATGAGCGACATTTTTTTTTTAGCTTACCCCCCCCCCCTTAATGCCGGCCCTGATCCTTCTTGCATGGTTCTTAAACAGTGTGTTTGCCATTTCTAGGTTATATCTTTCATAAAATTCTAACAACCTGCTTCCTCGCTCGTTTCTTTCTCCTAGACCAAAACTTCCTACAGTATTCCCCTCTTTTCCTTCTCCCACTATCACATTCCAATCACCCATGATTATTAGATTTTTCTCCCCCTTCACATATTGGATTAATTCTTCAACTTCAGTGTATATTTTCTCTATTTCTTTGTCTTTTTCCTGGGACATTGGCATATACACTTGTACTAACGTGGTTGGGGTGGGTTTAGTTTCTAACCTTATCAAAATAATCCTATCACTAAACTGTTCATAATAACTCACCCGTTTTCCTACTCCCTTATTCATTACAAATCCTACACCAGTGACTCCATTGACAGCTTGTGAGCTAATTATCCTGTGTTCCCCAGACCAGAAATCCTGTGGGTCCTTCCATTTAATTTCGCTAATCCCAACAACATCTAACTTAAGTTGTTCCATTTCCCTTTTTAGGTTTTCTAACTTACCTGACCTATTCAGACTTCTAACATTCCCCACTCTTTCTCGTAGACTGTTTCTATCCATTCTGATGCCTCATCCCTGAGCAGTCCCAACTCGGAGATCCGACTGGGGTACTATTTTACCCCCACAATATTTTACTCAGGAAGAAGCCATCATGATATATGTAACTTTAAAGGATTACATGTCCTCGGGATACCCTTTGGGTCTTTAATGCAGTGGTTTCCCATTGCCTTCCATATCCTCATGAGTGATCATTTCTGATTCATCCACCTTTAGGGGCCGTTTCCAACCCCAAGGGCAAGAGGGTGCCCTGGACCACTCCCTGCTCTTCTGCTCTCCTTTCAGAGACCATTGGCAGGCAATGGGTGACTCCTTATACCGGGAATCATTCAGTCACAAGAGCCTTGTCCGTGCAAACACGGTGCACCACGTGAAGGAGAAGTTGACATTTGGTTGGAAAAGGCTGGTATAGTCTCTCCCAAACTCTTAGGTTATTAGGCTATATGCAAAATATTTCAGATGAAATTGATAGATTAGGCCAAATTGATAGTGTAGCACTAGATCTTTCAAAGGCTTTTGATAGAGTGAGCCATAGAATGACGGTAGGCCCAAACAAGGTAATAAACATTGTGGTCGATGAAAAAGTGATCTCTTGAGTAAAAGAATTCTTAAAAGGTAGATAACAAAAAGGCAGGATAGCAAATGGAATACCAAAATAAATGGAAATAAAAATGGGAGAGCCAGAGGTAATATATTGGGAACACTGCCATTCATTATTCTAATGAATGATTGTATTGATGGTTCACCATCAGATTTTATGTTGATTGCAGATTAATTAATGCTAAATTATAGGCAGTAGTGTAGCTAGGTTAACAAGAGTCCCAGTGAAAATAATTAAAAAAAAGATCCTCAGGCCAGATGAGTGACCTTCTATTTTTGCTTTGGGGGCCCCTTAAGCTGAGCTTGAGTGCGCCCTGGACTTCGGGCCACGATGCATGGGACCGCCTGGCCCTCCGATAACTACGCCACTGATTATAGGATCAAAATGACAGAAAACTGTAAAAAAGCAGCAGGGTGATTTGTACAGGATATCAAGCTGGGCAGGTCAACTTGGGATGAACATCAATGTAAAGAAGAGTCAGTTACATACAAAGAAGAGTTAGGTACATAGACAAAAACTAAAGGTTGATTGTGATAAGGTGGGCAGAGAATTGAGACCTGAAATACAAATACCTCGGAATAAAAATTGATAAAAAATAACTCTATTGGGCAGGACACATTTGAGAGGGAGTAGGAAGAGGTTTTAAAATCCTTCACTTGTTGGAAAGAGTGATGAGGGTATATGCCACAGAAGTAAAGGAATTGGGTTACAAAGCTTGGTCAGACTATTGCTTGAATATGGTGGTGTAGTATGGGACCCGCATTTGGGTATCAAATACAGGAGTCGGAGGGGATGCAAAGAAGGGCTGCTCTAAAAATCACCGCAGAACACAATCAGTTCTAAGAGCTGGATCAAAAATGAGTAACTGCAATTTGGATGAGGTGTTGGGCATTGCTGAAAATGATACAGAGAGTATCTCTTAAATATATAAGCAGAATGCAATTTAATCATCACAGGTGTCTGTATTTTCCATATCAGTAACATAGCAGCTAAATGAGGTTTTGAACGGAACAGTAAAACAAATATCCTGGTGTTTCAGCTGTGTATAAATTTGTACACTATTTTCAGGAATATTAAATTCAATCTTAAGCTATTGTATGGAAAACCAAAGGCAAAAAATAATAAGACAAATTGGCATCTTAGATAGTTCTAAATGAATTATCCCCCTCAAAAATTTGTAAATTTTGTATATACATTGAAAAAATTTTCAACATTATCAAATGGAGGCTTTCCTGGTGTCTCAACTGAACAAAATGTTCTTGGTTGGAGCCCGAAAACAATTTAAAGTTCAACATATTAACAATTTACCAATGTCACTATAAAACCAACTAACCAAGAAAGCATTCTACATGCTTTTTAGATAGTTCACGTGGCAGCAAACTAGTTATAAAGTAAGTTTTTGCATAACCAAAAATGTTTCATTTGAAATACATGTTAAATTTTTGAAACTCAGTTTTAAAAATTAGGTTTTTCAATTTGTTTGACAAGAGTTAAAAACTTTGATTGAAAAATAATTAACTTCTTTAATTCACAAATCTTATATCCACACTGCCGAAATTAGTTTTGAACAAATTTATAAAAATAGGCTTACATCATTAACTTTATTACATCAATAAGGGATTCTATCATTACCGTGGCGCCAAAATCAGATGACTGATTCTTATAGAACTCGACAAAACAAATCGAGGATAAAGAATAAATTTTTTTGATATCTTGCTTGGTTCTCGAGATATCGTATCTCAAAATTGACGTAGTTAGATTTCAATACGGCCTGGACCAGAAGAAAAATTTCGTTATAGTCAAATTTGATGATGAATTCGTATGTAACACTACGAGATAAATGGAAAATAAAGAATAAAGTTTTTTGATATCTCGCTTAGTTCTCGAGATATTGTATCTAAAAAATGAGGAGGTTAGGGTGAGATCTGGCCTGGACCAGAAATTTTTTTCCCGCCAAAACCACAATATCCACACGGTGGAAATGCACTGTAGGTGTTTAATTTTCTTCCTAGTGATTGTTGCTAGGTTGAAATACGGCCTGGACCAGAAGAAAAAAAAACACCAAAAGCAGAAGGAACTAAACCTATGACTGATTTTTACCATGCTATATCTCGAAAACCAAGCGAGATATCAAACAATTTTATTCTTTATTTTTAATTTATTTCGTCGAGTTCTACAAGAATTCATCATCAGATTTTGTCGCCACGGTAATGATAGAACTGCCCATCAATATACCATACATCACAGTAACAATGTAACATCTTACTTTAAAATTTAGATTACTGAATATCTGAATCGGTATAAGTATAAATGAGCTCTGGACCACAAACAAAATAACCAGACAATGTATATCATAATAATCGCGGTTAGGATGAATGCACATTACACCATAAAATAGTTTGGGTGGACACAACAATTTTTATTTTTGTAGCTGTGAAAAGTAGACATCATGCTGAGAAACATTTTTTTAAATTATTTTATGGGTCTACTGGAGATCGCGATTCCGCCACAACAACATATAGTAATATCGTTGGAATACTGATGTAGTCAGTCGCAAGAAGTATTATTATCAAGCAGTAATTCCGTTGTAATACAGCCTGGACCATTATTTTCAAGCACAAATTAGGTTGTAATACAGCCTGGGCCAGTATGAAACCGTTAAATGTACTTAGGGAAGAATTTACAGTGTAGTCTTGCGTTTGACCACTGCAGTATTATGATAACAACTCCTGGAGGAATCGCGATCTCCAGTAATCCCTATTTTATTTTGTATGATACGTTCTCCCATTACATAAACGTACTGGAGATCTATACAAAAGTAAGATACCCGCGGTCACAATGCTATAGTCCTTTCGACTTCTGCGTTGGCTGTTACATAGAATTACTAAATTTCATTTGACCAAAATTATTGGCATTAAGACAGTAGTTCTGGCTGTATCATATAGTTCAATACTAACCAAGAAGAAGTACCAACCGTAAAGTCATACTACATCTTACACAGTTGAAGTAAATGTTGAGACACAAAGACTCTACAGTAATCTGCCACGAAATGTCAGGCAGAGATTGGCACCGGAACTAAAAAAACAAAAGAATTTCTTGGGCACATCATATACGCTTACCACCCATTTCTCCGGAACAAATCTTTTCCGTTGGTTCTTTCTTTTCTTTAGCAAAGTTCATCACCCTGCACGACGTAGCCTTCCTCGCCAATCAGAAAGTGTTCCGAAATTTAAAGTTTTTTCAACTACCAAACATCCCTTATGGATTACTGCATTTGTATAACATAAAAATGAAAAACAGTCCAATCGCCATTCCTTATTGAAAATTTCAACTCCAAGGTCAGAACAGCCTCAATACGTCCCCAGCACTCACATTCACGCTGTTAAAAATTTTCTTTGAAGTTCCACTACTTCTTCCTCCTTAGGAACAAATTTCTGTTCCAGACTGTTTCATTGCACGGGATGCAAGTAAGTACTAATGCCAAATTTTGCGATGTTCTGATTTCCATCGTGTTGTAATTTGGTAGGAGAAAATTGTATGTACAACCCTCTCTTTCTGCATGCTTTGAAAGATTTACCAGACATCATTATCTCAGCATGTTCGTATCAGGGGCCGGCGTTAGGGGGGGGGAGGGTGTAAGCGGGTCAAATGTACCCGGGCCGGCGCGGCTGATGGGGGACCCAATCACCAGCTGTAGAGGCCCCCACTCGTAATTTGTAGAGCTAAAAAAAAAAAAAAAAAACACACACACACACACACATCGGACCAAGAAACCAAGAAATAATTTATTAATAGCAACGAATGTTATCTATAGAGTCGATATCCGTCTCCGCCAACAGCATTCTTTAATTTTTCATGACACTGGTGATAAACATCAGTCACAATAAAATTGATCGGGACTAATACGCTCACATCTTCCCCATTTCTTCATTCCTGCTTACCTGTGATAATGCGCCTAATAAAATTGGCAGCGTTTAATGTTATTCAAGATTTTACACCGTGCCGTCAGCTATTGGCAGAACGCCACGTCAGTTACACAGTTAAACAGCGTATACGCTTGAGCCATGTTTCTGTGTTATTTGACAAAATTATTAACTTATATCTCAGTCACTAGGCAGGCTGAAGAACTCAAAGGGGGCGTCCATTAATTACGTGAGGTGTTTTTCCGGAAATCCTGACCCCCCCCTCCTCCCCTTGTGAGATTTGGTGAGATCCGGTCGGACCACGTTCCCCCCCCCCCCCTCTGCTAATCAACCTCGTCGAACCTAGACCTTTTACGCCCCCCCCCCCATTTTTGTACTTTTTCTAACCTCTAACAGTCCTTCAAGAATTTCAAAACCTCGCGTGAGATTTCCGTTGACTTCCCCCCCCCCCTTGGTGATATTTCGCCGAACCCCTCCCCCTATGTCACCTCACATAATTAATTGACACCCCCCTTAGATCAACACCATCATCCAAATTTTAAAAGTCAGCAAACGTTGTTAGTCGGTGGCGGTACCTATGAATGTAAACGCAAAATTCAATTCAATACCGTATACAGACCACCTCAGTATTTCCGTGAAGACTGATTCTATTTAAAGTAAAATTAATGAACAATCGTAAAAATAAGGCACAAACCTGAGTGTCTGGTGGTTCGGTACGGGCAAAAGTAGGCACCCGGGATGCTCTCTCGTCAGAACATTTCTGGAAAAACAAAACCACAATACTTAAGTTGGTATTGTAGAATGGGACTTGAGATAAGTTAAAATAAGCATTTTGTAATCTGAAGAGAGGTTAAAAGCTTCTAGCGACCTCATATTAGAGCGAAATATTCTCTATTCATTTCTGCTTTCATACCTACAGTAACACTCAGTACAAAAAGCCCTCATTTTTGTGTTATAGAAAATTGCTTCAACAATATACAGACTATGAACATCACCGGACAATGAAACTAATTCCTAGCTCTCTCAATAACTTATAAAATTATATAATAAAAAATGCCTCACAAAAAATTACCTCACAAAGCAATCACCTAGAAAAGCAGCAGAAACAGAGAGAAAATTAGCAAGTAAGGGAAAATGTTCAGTTCCATCTGATTTCATTTCGCAAGTTTGAAAGTTCTATGCATAATAGTGAGATAATTCATAAAGTGTGATTACACTATAGACCACCTAAAAATAGCACAAAACAATCTACTTCTCATATACATTGTCTTCGATAAAATATTTCGTTATCTAAATCAGGACGTGGAAAGCTAAGCATTTATGAAATTGAAGATAAAGAAACTGTTGTAACAGAGAACAATAGATTTTTTTTTTACTTATGGCTTTACGCCTCGTCGTAGTCGAGGTCATTAGAGGTGGGATGGGATTGGGAACTAGGAACAAGAAGGAATTCGGCCATGGCTGAAGGAAGCATCCCGGCATTCGCTTGGAATGATTTGGGAGAACCATGGAAAACCCAAATCTGGATGCCCGGACGGGGATGAGAACAATAGAATCAGATGGCTGACCAACTGCGGTTTGAAGCCGACACGACGACAGGATTCGTGGACGCTTGATTCGTAATGCACACGCACTTGACAGTTAAAGAAGTAGTGAAACAGCTTCTACGATGACAACTGTATGAAGATAAACAAGGCAAGCAATGTACAGAAGGGTGTATGCACATCTACAAAAGAATGACCTACTCAGTAAAGTACAGTTTGGTTTTAGACAAGGCGTTTCAACAGATTCAGCAATTTTTGCTTTTGTAAACAACATAATGGAATCAATTCATAAAAAATTAAATTCCCTAGGTATATTCTGTGATCTTGCTAAGGCTTTTGACTGTGTTGATCATGAGATTCTACTAGGTAAATTAGACCACTATGGAGTTAGTGGTAAGCCAGGACTTTGGTTTAAACCATACCTGGAAAATAGAAAGCAATGTGTATCACTGAAAGATGCTAATACAGGAAATGTTATAAACTCAGAATGGGGTATAGTTAAATGTGGTGTGCCTCAGGGTTCAATTCTTGGCCCTCTGCTGTTCTTAATCTACATAAATGATCTCCCACATATACTAGGTGATAATGAAAACATGGTGTTCTTTGCAGATGATACTAGCATATCGTTGAAAGACCCATCAACACAAAACCTCGAAAACACAGCAAATGATGCTATAAAGAAAATTAACAGGTGGTTTAATGCCAACAAAACTAATATTTAATGTAGAAAAGACACAGTTACTTCAGTTTGTTACAAAAATTAAAACAAAGGACAGCTATAATGTGATATCAGAAGGAAAAGCAATCAATGAAAGCAGTTTCACAAAATTCCTGGGTGTATGTATAGATAACAAATTGAACTGGAAACGGCATATTCAACAAATTCTTAAAAAACTGAATTCTGCAACATTTTCAGTTAGGGTAATATCTAGAATAGCTAATATAGAAACCAGAAAGTTAGTATATTTTGCATATTTTCATTCCCTGCTCACTCATGGTATCTCATTCTGGGGAAACTCGTCACAAGCACAGAGGGTATTTAAATTGCAAAAGCGTGCTATTTGTGGAGCAAGCCCACAGACGTCGTGCAGAAATCTATTTAAAAACCTGGGTGTACTAACAATGCCAGCACAGTATATATACTCCGTACTATCATTTGTAATGGAAAATCCTGAACACTTCAATCTTAATGCTGACATACATAGCCATAATACTAGGAATAAATATAATATTCACAAGGATTACAAATCACTGCCAATTGTACAGAAAGGGTTAACATTTACTGGAGCTTCCTTATTCAATGTCATACCAACAGAAATTAAATGTTATCTACAAAAACCCAACAACTTTAAGTCCACACTGTAAGAGTTTCTGCTTCAGAACCCATTTTACTCTGTGAAAGAATTTTCTTCTTGGAATTTGGTAACTAAGAATGTCTGATAAAGTAGTATATACGGTGTATATATGGTGTATGGAAGGAGAAGGTGACAAAGTTGTCCACAATTACTAAAATGATATATGGCTTTTCTTACTGTTGAAACTTTTGACAAATGAAGTAATTACACTGTTTACAAAATTTCACTCATATGGGATAGCATGCACTCAAAAACTGCTGTGGAAAATTATGATACTAACAGGTTTTTAAGTAATTGACTGCTTATGAGTTATTGGTAAAATAATTGATATTGTTAATAGGTGTGTGTAGGCTCTACTGTTCCACATAAATAGCAACTAACATGATATAATATGTAGTCGCAAATTACAGTGAAACTTATCATGGTAACTGGTTGGTAAGAAAATAACTGGTTGTTGGATGCTGGTAACAAGTGTATACAGTGTTCCACATAATAAGTATTAATTAACTCGGGATTGTATTTGTAGATTACAGGAGATATGGGTTATACTAATGGGTTGTAACTAAGTTGTTGTCAATATATAATAATATTATCAATTATATAGTAGTATTGACATTACTAATAAGTGTATGTACTTATGTACTGTTCCACATCCCCGAGATTATTCTCAAATGGGATCAAAGTGAACACTCTTGAGGCTAGAATAAGAACTTACAGGATAAAATTCCTTCATACATTTATGCATCTTGTTGAAAATAGAGGAGATATAGATGATATTTCACACATGCTACAAAGGTCAAATCTTTTAGTCTATTACGATAACCGTCAGTGTTTTTGAGCATATCAAGGGATGTCAGAAAATGTGGTCAACTAGATCCATTTTACGCATCAGTAATTCGAGCATGGCAAGACATGTCACCGTTTCCAGCAGGAAGACTCAGTACAACGGAAGATTTGAAATGCCTGCCGCTATGGAATACTACATATCTTCCCAGTAATTTATTTATTGATTACTGGCGTTTGCTCAATGTAAAAACTGTGGGACAACTACTGACGGACGACGGCTCATGGAAACAAATCACAGACTTGTTTAATAATGCCGATCTAAGTGTTCCCACGCGCAGAAGACTATGCTCCAATTATCTTTCCGTAAAGCGTTACTTTGGAGACCATTTATTTCCAATTAGAACATCGAATCAAATAATGAAATCAAGTTTTACGGTGGTATTACAAGGAAAAAAAATTCCGTTTCCTACTGCCAAATGCAACATCTATCAAATACAGTTAAATTTTCTACGTCCTGCAACATCAACATGAAGACACAGTGATTTTGTGGATGGTGAAATCAACTGGTCTGCCATCTACAGTTCTCCAAATAACAGTCTAGACCAGTGTTTCCCAACGTGGGGCCCACGCCCCACAGGGGGGGCAATTTGTTTTTTAGGGGGGCAATTTAGAAATTGACTTGATACGACTTTACCGCTTTCTCTTCTGTTTATTTCAATGCAATGCTAGATATAGGTGCAAAATACAGCAAAAAAGCAAATTCTTAAAACAGTGCTGTAAATAATTATTAGGTATAGTTTCGTTTGATGTTAGCAAAATATTTTTTTAATTAAAAATTAGGTATGGGGGGCAAAAAAAATTAAAAGTGGGACATGACCCAAAAAAGGTTGGGAAACACTGGTCTAGACTCTGATATCTGTTGGCGTTTTCTACACGACAGTGTTATGACACCGTTTAAAATACATCAATGGAACATGAGCGAGCAGGACAAATGCCCGTGGTGCACTAATGTAGGCGATACTGCACATATGTTTCTAAAATGCCGGAAAATCATCGGCTTATGGACCTTAGTGCAACAGCTGTGCAGTAAACTGTTAGAACTGACGATACGTGAAAACATTTTAAGCGTGCTATGTTCTACCAAACGGGACGCTGCAACAACTTTAAGTGTATACATAATAATTCTTGCCATTTCAACCATTTATAGAACTTATTACTCTTGCCTACTAAGTAAACAGTACTATACGAATTATACCGATGTCTTCATCCAACGTGTGACTTGGCGCACGAAACTGGAAATGATTCGTGCCAAACGGAAGAATAAAATCAAGGACTTTCATTCTTATTGGATGCAAAAGGATGCTCTACGTGCTATATTAGACATTGACTGATAAATATTTCATTATCTGCAGCCGTTGTTTTAACAGATTAGATGTAGTGTGTATGTATATATTAATAGATATGTATGTATATATATGTATATAGCAATTTAAGATATTTTCCTTTTATGATATTGTTTAAAAATGATTACTGAGCAGTCTCCATTTCTTGTAGTGTTAGTTTTATTGTTGAAGCACAAATGTAATTTTTGTAATTATAGTTTGTATATAAGTATACCTGTACCTGAGTATAGATGTGCTGTGACTATATCACACAAAAAGCGGATTTTTTTTTGTAATGTTCTTTTGCCCTTAATATTGGTTTTTTGTATTATGGAAGTGTACTGAAACATTATCAATTAAAAAAAAATTCTATCTATCTATCTATCTATCTATCTATCTATCTATCTATCTATCTATCTATCTATCTATCTATCATGATAGTGAATTGGAAAGGAATAAACTTGAGTAGAAACAAAACTAAGGGAAAAAAATCACCGTTCACAGAGTTATAAGGAAGTATAGTAGCACGTGAAATTCAGAAGATTTTTATATGATAAAGAAAAGATCAGAAGTTAATAGTTTACCTCATTATCTTCGGTTTATTAACTAAAAGACCTTTTCTTTTGCTTTAAAGTGGCATATAAGCATCACAAATATAGATAAAAATATTACTGTCTTGTTTAGAAATTTTAAATTCTGTTACAAAACCCCGGATAGGTCTGACTCAGAGCACTGTTATTTAAACTGATGCTAGATCTCCTTCCTCCCCCTTTTTTTGTCGAGCGAATTCACATTTATATTTAAAGTAAAAAACTTAATTATACACCAATCAGTTTGAGAAGTACATTTCTTTTACTACTATGCACACTTGACGCAAAAATTTTCTACTGGTTCTTTTCATTTATTGAGGTGTTAACAATTAGAGAATATCTTATCCCAGGTGCGCAGTAGGTATTTGGATCTCAAAAAAATTACAAGAAACACGCCAATTTCTCCGTACGACGGCACTTCCACTATTTACATACATTGATGTAAGGTAAATATAAATTGTTACGTATTTTAATAGTGCACAATTAAACCTTATAATTATCCATTATTTTCAGATCACTATTTTTTTAAAAATTATGTACATCTGACTATTAGCTTTTCTTAAAAAAAAAATAAAAAAAATTATGTACAAAATCCATATGTACAGTACAACATAAGGAGTCTATTCCTCTTATAATGACGGATGAGCAGAAAACTTTAGTCGTGGTACGTTATATCACATCTGTGGGAAACACATTGAACCGGGGTTGATAAAAGTATGCGATTATTGTAATATCACAGGTGTACTTACAACGGCTGCATACATTGCCTGCAAATTAAACTACAAAATTCAAAGATACATACCATTCTTTGTCCTAATTTGTCTGGGTATCACGTACACTTCACCGTTAGGACTTTATCAAACCTCGATAACGTGGAATGAATGTACTCCCCTCAACTTAGAACGCTGTATTTCGTTGAAGGTATTTCAAGAGCGTTACCGCTTCTGGATTCGTATCGTTTAATACATTAGATAATGTGATTGGAACCTTTAAGACCATTGACGAGTGTATTACAAGTTCGCATTTCACTGAACCTGAAAAGTTCCAGTTGGCTAAACTCAAAGGAGTACCTGGATTCGTGGGAAAGATTCTCCTATAGCTTTTCGAACTCTGATTACAGACTCATAAAAGAAGTATGTCAGGTTTACTGGACCCAAACCTTTGGTTAATATGCAAGTCTATACATGTACAAATATAAGCGGGTACTTGTGGATTTATTTGAAAAATTTAGGTATGTGTGGATGTATGTATGTATCAGCATATACTATCTGGACTCCACCCACTAGTTCACTGTTCTAGCCCTTTCGTGGTACGCCAAGTTACGGAGCACCCGTATCGAACAAGACCTTCTGCTAAACGTTGACATGCTGCTTCTTTTTTACAGCAAAATTTCAGAGTATTTATCGTCCGGAGGAATTCAGTGCTTGACTAGAACGGACTTCATGAGCATTGTAAGCGACTCACCAAGAAGTTTCGTTCCAGAGGTAGACTTGGCTCGGTGTAAACATGATTACCTAGCATAACCTCATGTCCAGACCACTAAGTCGCTCCCGGTTCTAGCACACCCAAGTTTACAACATTGAAGAACGAAGTACGTTCTCCAACACCGAGATCTCCAGCAGTACAGAGACTTGGGTGTGAAGATGGACAAAACAAACCGCGTTATATCTTCCAACCAGTCACCGTGATTGAAAGAAAAATCTCAATCAACACGCCCTTGCACCGCTATGGCACTTCTGATTTCGACAGAGAATTTTTACAAATTTATGAGCAATTCAATTTTTCTGTAAAACTATGGAGAACATTCGTAAACAACGTGCAATGAAATTATGCACAAGCTGGGCGGACCACCTCAGTGCACGTAAACACGTAGCTTTACCAAATGGATAACCATTTTCGACGAAGACTTTGTGGCTCTGGAGATAACGAAAGTGCGGATAGTTTTAACAAGTTCTCTAAGTCGGAATGTCCATTCCCGATGTGTTTAAACTTCGGATGTATTGGTTTCATTACGATTACGCTACTACTCAGTTTAGAATCCTGCTTTATATGGATTCAGACAGTTTCATCTATTTGATGAAGTCCTGTGATCCATATGAAGTAATAAAATGCAACAGTAAGTGATTCGACACATCCGGTAACAAGACTCAATCGTTTCGGGATAGTACATTATTACGGGAAAGTTGTTAGTGTCACGAAGGAAGAGAATGGCATCTTGGTTTGGGAGTTTGTGGGTGGCAGGTCGAAAATGTAGAGTCCAACTAGATCCCAAACGAGTAAACATTTGTTCATGCCCAGTCACCAAGAATCTTCAGACTAAAGTTTATACAGTCTACTTGGCAGGTGTAGCTATAAAATACCATTTGCGTCATTGCTTCTAAGGTAATTCCAAAACATCATTCGCTAGGTGTCTTTAGAAACAGGTTAAATACTTTAATTTAACCCAAAAGATACGACTAACATTCTCATTTACGAAAAGTAACAGGTAGATACGTAGCAGCAGAACAAAGACGCTCAACATAACAACGGAATTAGTATTACCATAATAATGTATGTGCAATTGTCCTAGTTCTTAACTAAATTGCACGTTCAGACAAGGAAAGTTAATCGAATTAAATGCCAACTGAAACCAACCAGGGTAATCAGCGTCTTTCTGTGTCGTAAAAAAATTGGCGATGTTAAGCGGCACTCCTGCGGGCGGACGCTACGTGGGATGTCCAAAGTAAACCAGCGTAACTAGCCCCTGCACGAAAAACATTATCTAACACACACTGGAAACCTCATTCCGGGTAGTGACACGAATAGTTATCATCTTCACACTACTTACGACATTGTACCGTACCGTTGATTGTTATTTACATTGAGTATTGTTCCCCACGTGAAAAATACAGTAGCACTACAGTTTCTGTGAGACATTTCCACATTTGATGTGCATAGTTTCCTCAAGTTTTCGCATTGTTTTGCGCGTTAAGACACCGGAAGGGCAGATAATAAAACAAACAAGTTAGACTTCAGCAATATCAGGATGGACTTCACCAACGTGATAAATCCAAATTCGTGTCGACAATAAGGAAGAAAATTATCGGTTGTGACAAGATAACGACATTAAGTCGAATGGCTCAGATTCCGATTTCGTTCGGAAACTTTTCGAGTTTTAAAATTGACTTTTCTATCTGACCAAACTTTGCTTTGCTAATGTAAAGATTCTATAACGCTTAGATTCCCTTTTAAACTGTATGTAGCCTTTACCTGATAGTTTCTGCCTTATTGGGTTAAGAGGCTACGACGGAGGCGGATTGCACACTTCGAATCACATGAAGTTATTATAAACATGCATTATTACTCTGTTCAGTCACTCAAGCGACCACTCAGTTTGAGGCACCAAATGAAGACATGGGATAAAAGATCTAATATTACCAGAGCTCCTTATCTCTGCACTTGAAGCAACGACTCAGATGTTACACAGGTATCTTCAGTCGAATGCAGTGCAGCAAGATAGTATTCGTGTTGATCTTTACCCAATCTGTCACAATTGGTGAACTTTTTAATGGATAGTAAAACTGAAAACAGCTGAAAAAATTTAAAACGTTTCCCTACTACCTTGAGAAAGTTTTACTGATTCGCTATAACAACCGAAATCAATCTTTCTTCTCTTTTGTGTTGCTTTCTTCCCAAGATTAATCTTCATGGAGAGCGACCGAAAATAGGCTTGCCGCAATAGCATGCAAATCTTACCTCCCTTTAATAAGTATTATACATTTGAAGGTTACATAATCCATCTCGCATTATAGCTCTTGATTTCACAAATGGTAAAATTCATATTTGGATTCCTCCAATTTTGCTGTTCTTGTGGTTACTGCCTGCGAACGCCAATAAAAACTAATATCTCAATGTTTCCTTGATAAATGTGGCTGAACACACTATTTTGATTAAAGATTAACTGAATTAATTTCCCTGAAACTGTCCCATGTCAACCGCTTTACACGTCTTTAACGTTTACTTCTCTTCTAACTTCTATTTACGAAGCGATCCACGTAAATCCTAACAGAGCACTATAGATGTCCCAAAGTGAAGTTATTCAGTTTTCTCTACTTCTAGGACCATAGCTGATTTCCTAAGTTTTATTTATTTTTTGTCTTGGCTATTGCCATTTGTAATATATATAAAACCAATAAACACAACGGAATATGCAAGTAATTCCCTTTCAAAGCAACCGAAGTTTATAATAATACCAATGAACAATCGTATTATATGTTGAGTTCAAGGGCCAGTTACCAGAAAATCAGAGAAAATGCTAGAATCCCAGAATTCTCTCCAGTAGGAAATTTCCAAACATTTAAGTTGTATCTCCTGACATTTGTCTTAATACGATGTTTCATCTTAAATTTCGAGTGGCCAGGTGGATCAATGATTTAAAAAGAAAGAAGAAAGAAAGAAAGGAAAAAATGTTAAGGCGTTTGACTATAGATGGAAAGGTCCTCTGTTCAACTCTTTGTCTGGACGAGGATCTTCATATATTCTTAAACAATTCACCTCTGGCACAGCTTACCGTGCAATGTGAACTACGCCAGAACGCTTCCGTGGTTCGGATTCCAAATTAAATTGTAAGTCCCTTATACCCGGTAGTATTACAGGCTTAAGCTATGCGGCTACGACAGGGGCGGATTGCGCAGCCGATAAGGAATCCTGCCGCCAGATCATTACGACCACACTAATTTGCTATTTTATCTTAAATTTCAAGGTATAATCACGCCTTGTTCTTTACGGTCAGTAGTTGCTCCTATTGTACGTAAGTTTACTGAATATAAATGTAATTATATGTCTCTACCTATAGTAACTGCGATTTTTTTCATTCTTACATATGCTCAGTTTTGGAATGGATGTTACGAAATTATTACCTGTAAAATAAATTTAGTACAGCATGATTTGAAACAAATTTACAGCCAAATAAAGGGAAATACTAAAATGAAAAGATTGCTGAAATGTGTGTATTTATCGTTTTTACACTTTTATCATCAGTTGTTTAAGCACGAGTATACGAAGAAGTCACAGGTGTTTGACTCAATATTGGCTACGTGCAGAAGGAGAAAGGAAGAATCAAAAATCTGTACTACACACAATGAGATTAAAATGTTGCTTAGCTAGTGATGTAAATTTTCTGTTTTTAAGTTTTCCTCAAAAGATTGAAAATTACATGAAAATATATGAGCAGATGACATTTCTTCAACCTACCTCACGTATCCCGATTTTGTTTGTAATATCGATGGAGTCTGGGTGTTGGACACGACTGTACTAGAATTACCTATATTGCCTTAATCCTCGTGCCTTTGTTCGAGTAGGGCGGATTAATAATGTGAGTGTGTGAGCTGAGGTGGCGTCTTCGTGCCGGAGCGGAGCGGGCCGCCGGCTAAGTGAGCGTTAATCAGTTATTTCCATGTGCGGCTCCCCTGCAATTGGCGGGCGCCCCCTGCCGCTTCACTCGCCTCGCGCTGCCAATTGAGACGCATGAGTCAGCCCAGCTCGGCCACTTGCTTACACGGGAGTCGCCCAGCACCACTCTAACCTTTCAATTAACTCTATCGCAGTTTTGTAGATGATTGCCATATCACTTGTAACAAATCTTCAGATCATACTATAATGCATCATAATCCAATTCATTCTCGTAATTTCTATTTGTTTATGAAGCAAAATTCACTAGCATAAAAATTATCTTAATTTCTACCCCATCCCCGCTGCAAAAAAAGTACAGTCTTGCACAGTGCATATATTATATGTTTTCGGTAAATATATTTCCAGTTTGCAGCGTTCTTTTTAACAGCTTACAATTTGCTGATGACATTGTCCTGTTAGCAGGACAGACTGAGGATCTTGTGAAGCTACAGAATTGCATGAACAAAATACCGAAGAAAGATTTTGAACTAAATAAAAACCAGAGCCAGACGAAAGTTGTAAAATGTAGCATAAATGATAGCAATAATAGTGGATTGAAAATAAATATAGGATCGGATGCAATAGGAGAAAAAAGTTTATCCTGTAACTTAGGAAATAAAATTATAACTGATGACCGAAGCAAGAATGATGTTAAAAGCAGAACAGCACTAGAGAAAAGAGTGTTCTTGCAAAAGAGAAATCTTTTAGATTCAAATATTGATCTAGGAACCAGAAAGAACATTCTAAAACTTTATGTGTAGAATACGGCACTTTATATTAGAGAAGAATGGACTTTAGGAATACGTGAAAGAAGGAAAATTGAAGCATTTGAAATGTGCTGCTCTATAGCATAGGATACTGAAAATTAAATGGACAGGTAAAGTACAAAATGAACGCGTTTTGGAGATAATGTATGAGGAGAGAAGATTGTGGAAGAGATTCTTATGGAAAGAAGAGACTGGATTGTGGGTCACATTTTAAGACATACCGGATTGTTAATTTATCGAAGGAAAGAACTGTAGAGGTAGATAAAGATTACAATATGTGAAGCAGGTAGTTGAAGACGTACGGAGTATGTTGAGATGAAGAGGTTAGTGCAAGATAGAAAGAGGTGGAGAATTGCAAAAGACTGATCAAAGCAAAAAAAAAAGAAAGAAATCATACTTATCTTTTCTCCGTTAGATTAGATACGATCTGGTCACATGCAGAGGTACATAAAGAGCCAATTTATTAACAAGAAATGTTTACTTTTCTCTGAAAGTCCAAAATTTCTCTGTAATGTATTTCGGATTAATGAGTTTTCCGTTTATTTTGACATTGCGCTAAAGTAAAAATAAATTTTTTTATTATAAGAAATAGCTTTCGACAAACTAATTCCAGTCTAAATAAAGTTCATTTAGCACAATTTTTTTGCGACAGTGTTATTACGATGTAGAATGCCAGGTTTCCCCACAACATCCCATTTTCTTGATTCAATTCGCTTGTAACATTTACCAGCCATTATTAAAACCGTCGCGAGCTTTGAAACTTGCTTGTTACTGGCAACAAAGCCTTCCACTTCACTGCCGCCCTTCCTACGGTCTGGAACTTGTCCTGTTTACAGCTTCAACACTGCTCACTTGAATCCACAGTTCAGAAATTGGATTGCATTGAAATGACAATGGCAAGCAAATAATTATTCTCGACTCAATCGCCAGTGACGTAGAATTGTTGGTTTCAGAGAACTGGCTTTACGAGAACATAACACTGGTATACAGAGCTCAGTTGCAAGATTTTACCACGTAAATGATATTTTTATTGATTGAAAATGCTTCGCATTTCCATGGTTTTGTAGAAGTTGTTCCTTTGAGCCTTTTACTTGATTTGACTATCACAGCATCAGCACAGGAATTGAACTCCCTTTCCATTTTCCATAACTTTTAGTTAAATCAGTATACGTAAACTTGAAACTGAAGATTATACCAATAAGTAATAACTATAAAGCTCCGTTCTGTAAGAAACCATTTCGTATATTAATGGTTTGGTCCAGCAACCAGGTTTGTTCAGCCTGAATGCTAGATTTATAGGTTGAATTATGTGTCCTTTATTTTTTTCAACTGTCTTGAGTTAAACGTTGTTGCTTTGAAGAAAACCGACAGTGTTTGTGGAATACTATCTCTAGGTGACAAAAATTTAGGTTATCAACAAAAATCGTTAAATAAAAGGGACTATTGCATAAGAGTCTATGACTTCGAAAATAAATTTTTATCTTTTCCTTTTACGAAGCTGCACGAAAGGTATTAGCAGAGATAGAATATTTCTTTGGAATCCAAAGCATAAATATGTGCAGTTTTTCGGTGTAATCTGACTACGAAAGTTGAACTATTATGTAACTCTTGGAGAAAACTGGAAGTATGATTTACTGCAGTCACAATCTCATGAAACCTTGTTACAACAACTGAAAGTTTGATTTCTCACGAGAAAGTTACGTACTTAGAGAAGTTACATTCAAGTTTTAGCAATTTTTAAAAATACAGCACCGTTAGAAATATTAACGTATGTGCTGTGTTGTAGAGTAGATAATGGAAATAATTGCAATAAATTAACCTACGATACAATGCAAAAAATAATCTGATGTTTTTCTGCATCTAAGAAAAACAAGATTTTTCTTAATTTTTGGCTTTAGCGTTTACAGCTCGTTGACGAAACATGAAGAACAGAAAGAGGACAGGACAGTGAGACAGAATTCAGCCATTTCCTTTGATGGAATCATACCGGCATCCGCCTGAAGTGATTTCGGGAGACTATTAAAACCGAAATCTGAATGACCTAACTGGGATCCAAATCCGCGCCCTCCCGAATGCAAGGCCAGAGCAAGCGGTATATAGGCTAATTGTTTTATAGTTCAAGAAACATTTTAATATTAAAATATGTATCTATAATTTTCAATTCCCTCAAAGCAGTACCATCGAAGTTACTTTCGTTAATCCTGGAAGAAGGTAATATAGTAGAGTTATTGCATAAACACAGAAATCAAAGATTCAAAATATAGCAGAAATATGCCGTGGAAGTGAAGCTTGTGAAAGAGTGGTACTTAATACGCAGTAAATGCAGACAAAATACGAAGCAAATGCTGATGCATGAGAGCCGACTATCTACCCTTCCTGAATGTTACTGTAATAAAACACTTTAACTTTAAAATCGAATTATTTTAAAGTGAGTGGACGGAAAACCGATTAAGCTGAGGGTGCATAAAGCATTAAACAAGTTAGCTGTGACCACGAAACAGTTAATGAAGTTTATCACTTTGTCGTTTTACTTCCTGAAGTTTAATTTGAGACCATAAACAAGCGGTCAGATTGCTCTTGAATTTTTCATGGGTTATTTCCTTCATACGTATAAAAATACCATTAAAAAACTGAGGACTTCGTATCAGAATGTAGTTGGTGCAAATCTTTGTAGGAAGAGAACATAGTTTTCTTCTATTCTTTCTTACGTCGGTTACAGACATACAGACATGCTTTGTCAGCGTGAAGACTGATCGGGTTTCTTCGGTCAGCCAGACAACTAGAGACTGTAAATACAGACTGTCCGGATCACCATATTCAAATGAAATGTCGGTCATGTGATGTGATTGCGTCACAGCGGCTAGACGAATTCGTCATGGGGAAGTCGTGTGGCGAGGAGAACAGCGTTCTTTTTGTCGCAATCACAAAATAAAACAAGACTCTCTCATTATAAGTGGAGCACGTATACTTCGGTATGAGCGATGTTGGAAGGATAAATACAGATTATTGGACAATAGTCCGTACGTATTAAACAAGCAAAAAAGAACGCAAATTTTGAAATTAAGAGAATGCAGCTACAAAACGCTTTGACTAGAATAACGACATTGTCCTTTAATTTATTGTTACTATATTGTTATTACGATGGCTATTGTCGTTGGGAACGGATAGGGCTCGCGAAAAGCAAGAATCCGACAAAACAATAGGCCAAGTCTCGTGCGTCTGCAGTAAGAAAAAAGTTATGAGAAATAATTAAACGGCGAATTTTCTCTTGAATTCTTGGATGAAGCGTATTGTGTCCTCTTGGCCTGAGAAACATACAAGAAGTGTGTACCAAAGCGCTGAAAATAGTTGTGGTTCAGAAGGAAGTTAATGAATATTGTAACATCCGTTGAGTGGCCTATCAGCTGGCGGCTAACGGGATGGCTTTATTAAAAGATAACGCAGGTCATCTATCTCTCAACGATGTTCCTGCTTGTAAAGAAACAGATAACGAACAGCAGGTGCTTTAATTGCTACAGACGATATATTGCGGAAAACTGATAGCAGGTATGATCAATTTTTTTCAGCGATATAAATTGAAAAAGTTGTAGAACTTAAAGTAATGTACCTTTTTATTAAATGGCAAAGGTTGGTGCAACATTTCTAAAAAACAACAATAAATTTCATTTATATGATATTTAATGCACACTCGTAGAAAAATTATTGTACCAGCGCAGACGCTAATACAACCCTGAATTTTGTTCTGAAACTCTGGGTAGCGACACCCTTAACATAATAACCAGTAGGTCTGCGGATTTTCGTGACCATATTTCTCTACTGTTCCATGTGGAATCTACCTTGTCGAAATGTATCTCCAGAGGGAAAGTATTCCATCACTACATAGTAACGAAGACTATATTAATTTATTCCATTACTTTTAATTCAGTAAGAATATTATTCCTGAAATGACCCTGATTTGTGAACAGAGAATCTGCTATTTAAATAATAGTTGTGGATGATGCTACCAGATACCATTAACTGGAATCAGAAAGCAACCACTGCAATAGGCAACAAAAAACTGATTTTCGTGAATTAGTGAGTGGGGAAATGAAAGACTTGCAAGACATATCCTGATTTATTTAGAATCACGGATTCATATCGAAAATCATTGATTGACAAAAAAAATGCGTCGAAGGCTAAGTAGTAGTAGTAGTAGTAGTAGTAGTAGTAGTAGTAGTAGTAGTAGTTGTTGTTGTTGTTGTTGTTTACCCTCTCCCATTTCATCCCTAACTTGTTGGAGAACGTGACTGGATTGGCTCAAATACTGACCTGAGGCAGTTTGTCCAGACAACTTTATTTCTGAGACAAGTTGGACCGTAGCAAATAGAAGGAAAAAAATGTAATACATACGCCCATTTTTATTGAACTATGTCGTTAAGCTTAGAATGGATAGTGATATACAAGTGTCGGTAAACTATGAACGAGATTTTTGTTTTTAAATCAGTCTCTTCAACGTCTTGATATATGTGAAAATAAATAACACACTTTTTTTTTTTACATAGCCTCCATTATTTTTGGACTTTTCGAACGATAGGCCTCTTTCTAGACTTGCGCATAATAATTCGCGAAGGGGAGCGCTCAGTTTAGTTCGCAGCTCCCTCGCGAACTAGTTCGCTCTTTTAGTTCGTTAGTTCGCGTCTCGAATTCAGAGAAACAGATCGTTCGCTCGCCTTGCTACCGCTACTGCACGCACTATTTTGTTTGTTAAGTCAGTTTTATTAGGACATAATCATTTTTTGTCGTTTCTAAATGGAATTTAATATGACCTTCTTAACAAAAGTTATTGCTTAATAATAGCCCTTTCAAATTACATTAGCATGAACAGTTGGCGCCGATAAACCAAAGTGCTCATTGTCCTTTACACAAATGGGTAAATTGAATAATTGTGCTGTTTTTACTATTTACTTTACATGCATTCGTAGAATATTAATTTTTTAAATAGATTTGTTTATTAGTTCATGGAAGAAACATTACTTATAAAAGGCGCTAATGATCCTGCCGTCGACGCGCCCTTAAACCCTAATAACAACAACAACAACAACAACACAACATTACTTATACAATATTATAAACGCGTTTATTTTGATGAATTAAAATACCCGTTTATAAGTAATCGGTTTTTTTATATAAATAAAGTTTTGGAAATCATGGACAAAATATAATTCTACTATTGGCTACAACGAAAGTACTATATGTCAGAAATAGTATTACCTATATTATTAAGAAAAATAACATTAATACTTCCAATGTGATATCTAATAATTAGACATATAAAAATAACAGTGACCCTTGAATGAGAAAGTGGTAGCAATAACGAAAGTGCGTAAATTTCCAGTGAATTGGAAGTCATTGAGCTATTATTTTATTAGTGAAGGGGAGAATAATCCAACACACATTCACAATTTTTTGGCGACGAATGAAACTGATGAAGACACAAAAGTTAAAATCTTTTTGAATTTCGCAAGTCATTTCTTTCATCACTTTCACAAAGCTGTTAACCAACAGACTGAGATAAGTATTATATTACGTCAACTTTAAAATCAGCGCTAGAAACATGTAAAAGATACTGTTTATTTGGTTAAGAAAACAAGAAAAAGCCTTTAGAAACCAAATTCTCCACAGAAAGTGATAATATAAAAAAATAATGCTCTAGTATTCGTTGATAAATGTCTGGAGTATCTTAGTAAATAGTTAGATTTTAATGAAAGCAATTGGCTATACAAAATCCAAAAATTAAATTCAAATCACAGGGTTTCATTTGATGACTGTGAGACTATATTAGAGGTTATAAATTTGCGAGAAAAAATGAATATCAACAACTTTACTCTGAAATAACAATATTATACGAAATCCAGGTAAAAGTAAGAGAAGTATTTTATGAATAAAAAATGAGCTTTTTCTCGAAATTAATTTGACGACTGAAAGCGATAAAGCATATGACAATTTTACTGTAGACAAAAAAGAATTAAAGATGAAAGAAGTGCAAAAAATATAGCCTAAAAATGAAATAGTAAAAACATACCTTTTATCATTTTCTACACTTTCGTAAAATATTATATTTTTGAAGTGTAGCATATTTTTATAGGTTATTCTTTTTAAAAAATTCCTACCATCAACCGATAAAATATTGGAAACCCTAATGGCGAATGGTGCTAGTTCGCGAACGGTAGCGCTCAATTTAGTTCGCGAACGGTACCACTCAGTTTAGTTCGCGAACGGTACCGCTCTGTTTAGCTCGCGAACGGTACCGCTCTGTTTAGTTCGCGAACGGTACAGTTCTCTTTAGTTCACGACCGGGAGCGCTCTGTTTAGTTCACGAACTAGGTCCTCCAAGACAGCTCGCTCGCTCGCTTTGCTAGCGCTACTGCACGCGCTCTCTTGTTTGTTATGGTAGTTGTGGTTATCGATGGTTGTCTTTTGATTGTTAATGGGATCAAAGTGTATTTTATTTTCACATTCCACGTTAAATTTCGGTTTGTGACTTCTGCAATAATTATTATTGTTGAACAATTTATTTTTATATCTGTGTCTTCAGTGAAATGTGTCCACAAGGAAATGTGTTTTTTTAGATGATAAACTAAAAGAAAAGTTGGTCTTCGGGAAAGGATCAAACAAACTAACGAACTAAGGAGCGAGAGATCTGGGAACTAGTTCGCGTAGTTCGCCTGTGGGAGCGCTCTTCCGAACTAGTTCGTTCGCGAACTACACAAGACTACCTCTTTCACATTACTCAAGGTTCAAAGTATTGGCTACCGTTAAGGGTTGATCATTCAGGTACAAAGATCGATAGACACCACTTCTTTAGAATCACAAGAGACGATCATGAGAACCTTGTCAGCAAACAAACGGGATTTTTCCTTCACCGGAACTGATTCCCCGTCTTTCACAGAACTTATGTGAATTTGAGGCTTCGAATGGCTGTAATATGGCTGACCTGTGCACTCAATCAACTCAAAATTTCTGCTGAACAAATTCATGTAGTAGGAACCGATATCGAATTGCGCAATAGTCGCATGAAGCTAAAGTTTACTCATCGCGATATTGACGTGCTAATGTACTCATAAGTGCTGTTAGGCATTTTAATATGAAGAGGAAATATTTTAATTAAATGAGATTAAATTTTAGTAGCACAGAAAATTGTTAGGATTCTATCTGAGGTCTATGATTTAGAATCGTTGTAGGTTCTACCATGAAGTAAAAATAACAATTTAATGAAATGTTAATATTTGATGTAGTTGTTCCATTTATGCTTTCTGTGTACTCCAAAGCACTATATCTAATAAAACTGAAGAAATAATACACCAAAGATACGTAGTCAAAAACATTATTAACAGAAACCAAAGAGTATATTGTTTATCTGAAACATAGTGTGATCTGTGGTGGGTATCTTTTAAGATTAAGAGATAAGTGATTATGTTAGATACACTGTGATCTGTTGCTCCTTCCTGTTCTGTATACGAAAAGCCTTCTGGTCATGTAGACCGATAAAATATACCGCAGTTCTTTAGCTAGACCAAAGATTTTGAAACTGTGATAACTGTAAAATTAAATTATTTTTATCAACTTTCATTTACTTTATTGTTGCTTTACATTAACCAATACAATTCTCAGTTTCATCCAAACTTCGCCGTACTACACACGATCTCTGCTTCTCTCTGCCATTTTTACGTCCGCCAAAGATTTTCCTGTAACACACACATCTTTGCTCTTGCATAGTAACTATTAACGTATCTTTTCCTTTTACAAAATGAAATAAATTAAACACACACACAAAAAACATAATCTTACCTTTAAATATACAAACATAAAACAATGAAACTGAAATAATAATAAAAATGTAAGGAACTATGTTTCCTTACATATCCGCTCGGCCAATTTTCACAAAAATTTGTGTCAATCAAATTTTTGGTGATTACTTCTTACATAATATTCCTTATAATGTTTCATTCATTCTGTACAATGGTCATCGCTCCACTCTTTCTCTGTACAATTTCAAATCCTTTATGTTTTTAAACGCAACAATCTTACAACATATAAATGAATACAATTGAACAACAAAACAATAGATGTTAACTTTTCTTTTCCCCACCATCTGGGTTAAAAACTCATTTGTTATTCGTAGTATCCCTGATGGTGTAAAGCACATCCTTAGACTTACGTCTTTTCACATTTCTGCCTTCATACTCCAAATTTAGTCCTCGTCTCTTCCTTACTTTCCAGTTCATTATTTTTCTTACTTCTTTGCCTATGTTCTTCCTTTTATCACATTCCATCACTTCTTCCTTCCATTCCTCTCCTTCGTATTTTGCTTCTGTTGCTTGGTTCTCTTTGTCTCTTCTCTTGATATCATGCATCGGTTTTTCTTCATTGTCTTCTTCTTTCCATTCCTCTCCTTGGTATTTTGCTTCTGTTGCTTGGTTCTCTTTGTGTCTTCTCTTGATATCATGCATCGGTTTTTCTTCATTGTCTTCTTCTTTTCTATGTGTTCCTATATCATCATTCACCAAAATCGTCTGAAATTTCCTTTCATTCTCTTGTTTTTCTACTTTCCTAACTTAGAAATAATTTCCTCTGGTTCACTGCAATCTTCTGTTACTTTCTGTTTTTCACCATTTTCCTGCTGATCTTCATTGTTCTCCTCTCTTCCATCTTCTTCTGTTTCAACTTCTAGCTTTTCCTTACGTGCTCTCCTCCATTCTTGTATTGCTTGTTGCTGACTCTGTTCCAATTCTTGCATGTCTTGTTTAATTTCTTGTTGGTTTTTTAAAATCATCGCCAGCATCGTTTCGATGGAATAACTCTCTTCTCTGCAAAATTTCTTTTCGGTTCCGGTAACTGTTGGGGACTCATGAAAAAACTCAGTACTAATCTCACCCATAGATCGTTCTTGACATTCGTATCCCGAATTCATACTGCTATTAATTTTTCCAGAAACTCTTGCACTTGCACTCATTTCACTTTCCATTTGGTCAATTACTCGCTCCGATGTTATTACCAAAGTCCTCGTATCCATTATTGTTTTCGTTTACAAGAAAATTCGTCACACTCTGATAATTAACTTCCCCGACAAATTTCAGCACAAAGATCATGAAATGGAATACAATGTAAATTCCACATACCATACCACGCAGTTAAGTCTCAATGCCGTATTAAAAACCAGAGATCACGATAATCACACATATTATCTGTACAAGATATTTCACAAGAGAAATAAACTTTAAAAAAATATTCCTCTTGACAAGCACGCAATACACAAGTTTACAATTAGTTTCCTTCATTTTTAAACACTCTTTGCTTTATATTAATCGTGGTAACAATTTACGTAACCAAACGATATCATTACTTGAACCTTAAATGCACCAGCTTAATTTAAACTTACAGTCAACTTTTTACTGTCCTATCACCAATCACTATTCCACTTTAATAACTTTTGTTTTTAATTTCATATGATGAAATCTGTTTATATAACTTATTTAATTCTTCTTTTTTCCACTACGTCTCTTGTCAGTGTATTTTAAATTGAATTGTTCTTGATCCTACCTTATTGTTTCGTATCCCGAAGATTGCTGGCTCTTTAATTACCGAACTAATTACTTAGTTCTGCGTTCTCGTCACGTTCGCCACATGTAAAATTAAATTATTTTTATCAACTTTCATTTACTTTATTGTTGCTTTACATTAACCAATACAATTCTCAGTTTCATCCAAACTTCGCCGTACTACACACGATCTCTGCTTCTCTCTGCCATTTTTACGTCCGCCAAAGATTTTCTTGTAACACACACATCTTTGCTCTTGCATAGTAACTATTAACGTATCTTTTCCTTTTACAAAATGAAATAAATTAAACACACACACAAAAAACATAATCTTACCTTTAAATATACAAACATAAAACAATGAAACTGAAATAATAATAATAAAAAAAATGTAAGGAACTATGTTTCCTTACATAACGTCATCCAAATTGTTTCACCGAACGTGGTGGGTGAGTAACTCTGTGGTCTCGCATTCAGGAGGACGCCGGTTCGAATCCCCGTCCGGCCATCCAGATTTGGGTTTTCCATGGTTTCCCCAAGTAACTCCAGGCGAATGCCATGATACTTCCTTCAAAAAGGACATAGCCGAATTCCTTCACGTTCCTTGTCCCAAATCCCAACCCCCTCTAATGACCTCGGGGTCGACGAGATGTAAAGCCACAAGTAAAAAAAATATAAAAAAATAAAATCCAAATTGTTTCTGTAGTTTTGTGTGATGAGGTAACAAAGGGACAGGCAGATTTATATCTGTAGATGTGGATATTGTCGCCCGTAATTAATATTTTATCAGATAATACATTAACAGGATACGGAAGCGACGAAAATAACAACAACCTGTATGAAGAAAGTTGTGTTAGTATGATTCAACAAGTATTTGTTCCTGTTGTTGGTGTAATCAATTGGCAACCTGGTAAAAGTTATCTAGTGAAAGCCGGAGGTGGCCTTGTCCGTGTTCCTTTCCGCAGTCCTACCTAGACACACACACTTTCCCCGATAGTGGCAGCAGCGGTCGGCCAGTCAGCGGACAAACACAATTAAGTCGGCTGGCTGTGGACGGACGCACGTCAAACAAGAGGCAGGCCGTTGAGCCTGTCACAGCTGAGGTCAGGACACGGTCACCATATCCGGGATCGCTGATCTGATGCGTGGCCGACATCGCAACAAGCGAGCGAGCGAGCTAGGAGCTGAGGTACTTTTCAACGGGGAGGGAGAGATGGTTTACAATCTCAGGCGTTACAGCTGAGCGAACAGATTCTTGGTTTTGACAACTCAGAGATGAAAATATCTTACAATGATGTAACTGTCAGGTGAAATGTAAATTAAAAACAAAAGAAAATCCATGAAATGCGTATCCTTGAGCGCTGATAGTTCCATACACAGATTGTGTATTAAACTAATTTCACTAAGAAATTGTAAAACTTTTTTAATTAAAAGAAAATGTCTAAACTGAGTTCATTGTACGTTTTACGAAATTGTCCTTTGTATGGTATATCTAAATTAATCGCACATAAAAATTTAAATAAATTATAGTTGGTCTTAGAAATTGAAAATATTTTATTAAAAACTTTTTGCGACATATTTTGTATTCTGAATCGGATGATTTAGTGCCCTGTTGACTCAGTGGTCGACTCCATCTGACTGGAGATCGGAAGATCCCGGTTCCAATCCATATCTCGGCAGGGATTTTCATAGGCCCTTAATCCAGCCTTCACCTGTGGCACAGCTTGGTGTGTAATGCGAAATACGCCAGAAAGCTTCCGTGGTTCTGATTCCATGTAAAACTGCAGGTCCCCATTACCCCTTATAATTACCGGTTAGCTGAGTAAAAGAACTGGCCACACTACCTCCAATACCAGGATAAGTATACCTTTTACAGGAGGATCTAGCAAAACTTAAGGTAGAATATTTTACTATCGAATTATAGATTCCTTTTTTTAAAAAAAAATCTATATGCTGAAGTATCAGATTTGTTAAAATCATCATCATTATCGTTGGGGACCACCTCCGGGTGTGATTTACGAGCCTTGGTTGTTGTATACGATCGTTTTCCACTGTCTCCTATCCAGAAAAGTTTCTTGGTCTGTGATATATTGCCAGTTCCAGCTTCTTCTCTATATGTTCTCCTTCAGTTGGGCTGTCCATCTTCTTCTTGGTCTTCCCACTGGTCTTTTGCTCAATGTCCTGTTTTCCAAATAAGTTTTTGTAGTCTTGTACTAGTCATTCTCTTGACATGCCCAAATCACTTAAGTTTTGATGACCTAAGTCTCTCTTCCATAGATTCCCTTAGCTCTAGGTTTGATCTAATCTCGTCATTCTGTATGTGGTCAAGACTAGTTTTCTGGAGGGCCGTTCTAAGAAACTTCATTTCACATGCTTGGGTTTTGCTAAGGTCATTTATTAAAATGACTCAATCTTTTCGCAAAAATCATAAACCATAAAATCCAGGAAGATATTACATACTGTCACATTACAGTAGGCTTGCCCCCCTTCAGTGCTTAACTTATTTTAATTATATTTATTCTATGAGTATCGGTGACTTACGAGTCGGACAGTTGAGGAGCGGTCAGAGAGAGAGAGTGTGTGGTGAGGAGCAACAAACGCGTGCATATGGTTCCTCTTGGTTTTTTTTTGTGAAAGTGATTGAAGGAATTGTTGACACTCTAAGGAACCTGCATCTTCGGATCGTTTGTCACTAGTAATTTGCTGTGTGTGTTATTATTATTTTTTTTCATTGGTGGCCGGGTACTATTGTGCAGCATAGAACTCAGAATAAATCTTTGGTCTACATACTCGAAGTGATTCTTTGAAGAAACATATAGTTATATTTGTTCTGGATTTGTACCCTTGCCAGCCGATGGTGGCGACCAATAATTAATTATATCGAAGTCTGATCGTCCTTACATTAGGTGGTAAAAACTAATTATAAAGGGGACTAATTAACAAGTCGGAAGGAACTGCTGTGATCATCCCGACACACTATTTCAATCTGTTCTCCGACAATACCAACTGAATTTTGAAAGGTTTTTACAGAACAGTAGAGTAGTTTCTCAAATAGGAGAGGGAATTAGATTTTTTTATGGTTTTTCGCCAAAAACTTGTACGAATGGTTGGTTAAAAAGAGAAATTTTAACATTTTGAGAGTCGGCGGATAGAAAAATTTTCTTTCAGTCACCAAATAAACATCTATAATTATTTCAGAAAAGTTTTATGCTATCATCCTGTTAAGACTGCGCAGTTACAAATTTCTAAGGTAAATGGTTCAGAAGTTATGAAGTTGTGATAGACTCAGGGATGGACAGAAGGGGCAACAAATGAGTAAGTCCATAAGGGTTCCATCTTTCATTCAAAAAGTATGGAATCATACAAATAAATACGTTTTGGTATTACTGAACGGGAGTAAGACATGAAAGTTTTTTTTCTCCGTTACCGACCATTTCAGCCCTTACACATATAACATTTCACATACCATATTTTACATATAACATTTGACTCACATTTTACATAAAGCATTTTATATATTATCGCCGGTATTTTTAGATTATTTTCTTTGTCTAGATGTCGATTTGTGCATTGAGTAAAAAGTTTATCAAAGCACTCTTTTGTGGCCCTCACATTCGGGAGGACGCCGGTTCGATTCCCCGTCCGGACATCCAGATTTGGGTTTTCCATGGTTTCCCAAATCATTCCAGGCAAATGCCGGGATTCTTCCTTCAAAAGGCCATGGCCGAATTCCTTCCTATTCCTTGCACCCCATCCTTTCCCGTCTCTAAAGACCTCGCTGTTAAGAGACAACAAGCAGTTAAAAAAAATCTTTTGTGGCTTATGATGGCAGTGCAATAACTAAGGTTGAATGAAATTTACAGCTCGTCATGTAATTAAGTAACTGCGTTTGTGAAGTACTTTGCAATCGTAAAGGAAGTTTTTAACAACTAAAAGTGGAACATGGGTATTGAAATATTACAGAAGAGGGTGTCTAATTAATACGGCAGTCTGCGTCATTCATACCAATGGGAGAGTAGCTGGGTGAGTTGTTACATCTCGGGCGTGGTATTCGGGAGGACCCGTATTTGATCCTCGATCCGGCTATCAAGATTTCAACGATGTCCAAAATCACTCCATTTAAGTACCAGTGTGGATAAATTTCTTCCTATTTCGTGTCCTTCTTCTTACCGGAGTTCTAGTTATACTGATGTCAATGTGTCTCAGTTCCATAGCAACAACAAAAAGAAATACCAGCAATTTAATTTCCAGCTGTTGTAACCGGTTTCACTGTTTTCAGCGATGTTTAATAGAAACATATATCTGTAATACATGAACGAGGGATTTCCAGGTGTATCGGTGAAATATATTCATCGCGTATTCGCTGCCGGTTGATGATGTTTAAAGATAAGCTGTTGAGGGCGTTTCTGCCATCATATTCAGGTTCCAAGTCACACTGTGACAGTCAGAACTTCAATGGAGATCTCGGGGGCCAAAGTAGCTATATAGAGTCGCCCTCTTCCCCCTCCCTTCCACCTCGCTCCGTCTATCTACTTATAAATACGTAATGAAGATCTGTTTGTATCATCATAGCGAAAAAATTATTTAGCAAATTCAGAAGAGGTTTATCACAATTTGAAAGCATAAGGTACAGTCTAAAATCTGAGATGTAGATCATCACATTACCTGAACTGTGGAAGGAAAATTAATTTTTTATCACAAGAGTAACTATCGGGGTTTTTTTTTCTATAAATATCTGGCGGTCAGGCTATAAACCCGATAGATAGCCGCAATTTAGCGAAGATGACGAGTTACCAATTCTTAGAGGAGGTTCTATTCTGACGCGATTTGTTGAGAGAAAATTGTTTTATAGAGAATGATTTATGACAGTAACGATTGTTGTAGCTATGTGTATCACTTACGCTGCCGATTCATCGCAATATATGTAACACATGCTAGAAAATTAATGATGCTAATTTACAAGACGAAAATATCGAGAACTTCCCTCAGCCACGTGGATAAAGTCATGGGCAAAAGCTAATGTAATATTTAACGCTAAACCTTTCCATACTTTCGCAACCCCAACGCTAGTACAGATAAATAACTCGGAATAATCGCGGAAAATTTTCGTTCATTGCCCAGTTATAATACTTTTACCCAAAATCACTCTAGGCGAATAGCGGGATTGTTCTTTCAAAAAGTCAAGGTCGAATTCCTTCCCTTTCTTCGTCTCCAGTCCTTTCCTGCGTCTAATAATCTAGATGTAGACGAGTGGTAAAGCCAACAGAGAATTTTTTTTTCAAAGATACCTCATTTATTGAGTAAAATTGGTGGGTACAATTAAAGGATATTTTCTCGTTCGAATAGCTACACGTCATTAATGCTGACTCCTTGGCAGTCGGTGTTGTTTTGGTATTCTACATTACAGAGTGAATTAATCAATATCTCTGCACTACCTGCAGTTAACAGTTTGAAATGATTCTGCTCATGTGTACTACATACTAAAATTTTAGAAACCTTGTATCTGTACATAAAATTAATTTCAAAAAGGGTACGCTACTGATGACAGAGTTGCCAAAATCGGAAAAAAATAGGATTCTTTGTTTCCCCGTGCTTCAGTTAAAACTAAGCGATAGAGTTTACCTGAACTGCACTTCGTGATAAATTATTTTACCGGTAAAAATACTGAATACTTCTTACCCAGAATATTAATAGTCTTCCTGAAGAATCAGAGGCCTGCCAAAAATAAAAATTTTGATATTTTTGCGTGCATGTCTGCACATTATGCAAGATTATTGATCGGATTTAAATAAAAATCTACATAGTAACAACATATGTCACAGGTTAACAAACAAGATACTTTTTATTCAAATTGATAACATACTTCCCGCTGATACAGACGCTAATATTGTAAGGTATGTTATTTTGCTATATTCTTGCGTGCATCACTCAAAAATTAATAAACGGATTTTAGCGAAAGTAAACATAGTAATGCCTTTTGTCATAGGTGAACATAAAGGAAACTTTCTATGCTAATAAGTTACACGATTTTCTACGGAAACATGAAAAACAAATTCTATTTACACCAAAACAGTGTACGGGTGTTCGTGAAATGTAGCACACTGGTATTTCCTGTGGTAATTATAATAAAATCTCTGCAGCCAAGAAAAACATGGTGGTCGATTTGAACTTTGTATAGATATGCACGGTTTTTATACAAGGAACTAGATCACTTACTTGCAAACATATGGCAACACTGGAGTTTTATACACGGTGTCGGTGTGATTTCACCGTAAAAAATATGACAGATTAATTCAATTAGGAATTTTGTATGACAGTTTATATACATACAATTAAAGAAACTAACTCCTACATGGTCCTAGCAACACATCCTTAAAATATTGGTTACGGAGAAGCTATGTTAACAAAATTGAAGTTTGCCGGTGGGTCATCCACAGCCATAAAATCTTACAAATTAGTGATAGTTTAAAGAGGTGGTGAAACAAATGATGTTCACAAACATATTTAAAACATTTATACGTTATCTACATTCGAAAAAATGGAGAAAATCTAAAATACGGTAAAATGAGATTGCTTTTCCTGGTTTTTCCTACCCAGCCAACATTTGATATTTTAACTGTGATTATTTGTTTTGTTTTTCTGCTGTCATCAGTCTCTGGACTGGTTTCACTCAATCCTCCATCCCTTCCTATCTTGTGCAAACCTTTTCATCTCATCATACGCCTTATAACACACGTCCTCAATTATCTACTTCATATATCGTAATCGTTGTCTTCCTTACCAGTTCTTACCTTCGACTGTTTCGTCCCCAAACTAATTAACCAATCCTGCTTGTCTCAAAATACGACCTACCAACCTGTCTCTTTTTTCTGTAAGCTTCTTCCTCGAACTTCTTTCCTCATTTCCAAAACTAGAATTTTCAGCATCCTTCTGTAGCACCACATTTCAAATGCTTCAATTTTCCTTCTTTCTGGTATTCCTTAAGTCTATGCTTCGCTGCCATAAAGTGCTGTGCTCCATACACAGAGTTTTAAAAAGTTATTTCTGAGTCCTAGATTAACATTATAAACTAAAATATTTCTTCCTTTCACAAACGCCTTTTTTGCTAGTGCTATTCTGCTTTTAACTTCATTCCTGCTTCGGCCATCGGTTGAAATTTTACTTCCTATGTAGCAGAATTCACTAACTTCTCCTATCGCGTCAAATCCTATTTTTATATTTAATCTACTATTATTGTTATCATTTCTGCTGCATTTCTTCACTTGCTTTGGTTTATATTTAGTCCAAAATCTTCCTTCAGTATTTTGTTCATGACAGTCAGTAACTTCTCAATATTCTCAGCCTGTTTTGCTAACAAATCAATGTCATCAGCAACTCGTAGCATACTGATTATTTCTCCTTGAACACTTATACCACATACAAGTCTTTCTTTTATTGCTTCTTCTAAATACAAGTTGAATATTAATGAAGATAGACTACAACCTTGTCTCACATCCTTCTGTCTGTCATGATTCTTTATTTTATTACAGCAACATGATTCTTATAAATATTATAAAGTATCCTTGAATCTCGGTGTTTTATACAAGACTTCTTTAAAATTTTGAACATCTTGTCCCACCTAACATTATCTAAAGCTTTCTCTAAATCAACAAACGCCATAAAAGTACCTTTGTTTTTCTTGAACCGCCCTTTGAATATTAATCTTAAGGCCAGAATCGCTTCTCTTGTACCGATGTTTTTCCTAAACCCAAACTGATCTTCACCTAATATCTCTTCTACTACACTTTCCATTATTCTGTATATAATTCTGATCAATAATTTTAAAGCATGTGATGTAAGACTTATAGTGTGATAATTCTCATACTTGCCAGCTTGTGCTTTCTTCGAAAGCTTGGGAACAGCACAAATCTCAAATTACACATGGCCGAAGTGTAGGAGACTGCTATTAAAAAATAGATCCATTCGGATTTTTTAAAAAAAATGAAGTATTGAAAGGTCAAATTAAAAATGCTTAATCAGAAACTGGAGTCCTTAAGCACCTGAAAATAAGTTATATGTCGATGTTCCCTTTAATCCAGAAAAGAAAAACTAGAACGGCGTATACGAAATGATTAACTAGATTATTTCTAAAAGTTGCAGATGTTTTCGATCGAGTTGTTAAGGAATAGCTTCTGAAAGGCGTAATCGTACAGTGATGCAAATGAGGACAGAAATCTGTGTCAAGTAATGAAACTGAAGTTGAAAGATATCGAATCGTGATTTTAAATTAAAGTAATTAAACGAATCCTATATATTTATCACTACTGTTACTAGTTCAAAATTTAATCTTGCTAAATTTAACAAAGGCTTTGTGTTATTATTGTTCTTGCGGTGGAGATATCGATGGAAGAAACAGAATATTGTTGAAAATAGATACGTATTTAAATGGTGATTTTAGTGCCTTGGTTGCCAAAGAAAACTGCGCACTGAGAAGCAATGGAGTCCAATCGACTAATTTATCAGACGCCACAAGTTTAGGGTAGTCATCATTTGCTGCTAGATTGCGATCACCTGCTGAGAAGCGTTATATCAACTTTAGTATCTCTACGGCGAAGTTCATATTAAATCTCGCTGGATGACAGATGCGAGCTGTTATCAGCGGTTGATGTCAGTAAGCTATCATCATTCCACAGATGTGAGACTTGGAAAGAGACCGCCTGGTCGATTCGTCGAAGAGGCAGGCTGGTCGTTTCCTCGAACAGGCCGTCACACGGGTCGTATGCACTGTGCTCTGCTGTGTGGAATCGGAGTACAGGATGTCTCACACGTGTCAGAAGGTTCACTGTGATTAGGGGGCGTCCACTAATTACGTGACGTGTTTTGTAATCCCTCCCCTCTGAAGTCAGTATCGGCGCGTTTGTAGACCTTACACCCTCCTGAACTCAATTTCCGCGTCGTTTAGAGATTTCTGTCGATCCCCCCTCCAGTTCCTGCGATTTCGCCGGATGCCTCCCCCCCCCCATTTCACTTCACGTAATTCATGGACTCCCCCTTACTTGGCTAACATAAACGATTTGTTGGAGTTACTGGAATTAATTGATTGCGTTACAATGTTTGTCTCAACAACTGTGTCTTACACCTTAAAACAAGAATTTTGAATTTTTTTCAAGAGACTTTTATTATTTCATTAAATTTTTCTATCCCCTTATTATTGGATTATTAACATGACACTATATTTTGAGCCAGTGACCTTCAATAAACCAGTATCAATTTTTCAAGAATGTTTCGTATTTGTTTATTTAAAGTATTCTTTCATTATCATTATTTTCTTGGCAGATACATACCAATCATCTACACGAGATATGAAAAATTTCCCTGAGCCAGTATCAATCATTTCAATAAACTGTAATAATGAGTAATTAACTTTATTTAGACCTCAAAAGACGTTAATTTTGGAGCTGTCTCTTAGTTTTATAGATATTACTTCCTGACAAAGCCACTTAATGTGTGGAAGGAGAAAAAAAAATAACATCCGTAATTCGATCTTACAATGTCACGCCGCAACATTCGTCAGTTCTTCGATGCATTTATAAGACACTGCTGACTTGCGGTGCGGTGTAGTTAGTACGGTGGCTATCTTTGTTTGAGTTGCAGACGCTAGCCCTGGTGAGTTTTCTCCGACATTTCGGGGAAGATGTCGCCTGAGGAGACTGAACCAGTGTTTCATTGACAGATACACAGCGAAGAACGGACGAGTCTGTTGTCACAGCATTTTTCTTGTCGTAGTGTGATTGTTTGTATTTTCCAGATGCAACCACGGCCATATAACATCAACAACAGATTGGTTCCTTAGACAGTCCTAACCGTTACCAGTTGCTACAAAAAACGCATAAGTGACATTTTAATTTAAGCTTTTTCTCACCCAGTTACCACCCTGAGAACACAATTATCAGACTGATGGACAAATAGAGCCACGTGTTCACGATAGCCGAAAATGTTTTATACGTACATAGAATCTTGGTTTGTTTAATTGGTGAGTTCCTTTTTTGTTGTTGATTGCAATTTTCATGATCAATTTCTATGTACCGACTGATAATATAATTTTTAATAAGTCGATTTCATTTAACACTGACTTTCCGTATTCATTATTTATGTAAAGCTTAAAATCTCTGTCTTGCGTGGTTTACTAGATTTTAATAATCCATTTAGTAACAAAGTAAACTTCTCTTTAAATGTGGATTCAGAATTTAAATGAGTGAGCTGAAGGGGGAAAATGTTGGTGGTATTTTGGGCTATTAATTCGTAGAGAACCAAAAAATTTCCATTTCAACCGATTCGTGGATCATGACGAAAGTGATAAAAAAAAATTCCCATGATTAATGTTTTCTTCTGCCCGAATAGTCCTATATTGTTAAACATATTCTTTCCTGTCAAAATATGAGCTAATGGAATTATTTATTTCACATTCTTTTACCACAAAGCCTGATAATGATAAAACTAGGTTTTCCTTCCCCCAGAAGACAGCGCTCAACTGCAGTGCTTCTGAACTGTATCAATCGCGGCCAATAGATCGTCGAATACTCTGCAACGATTCTATTGCCTCAAATGTTAGTCTCACATTTTGTTTTCAAAGATACGTTGTAAAAATCAGTTTAGAATAGTTGAGAATTTTATGACTGATTGCGGCAGCAATCTCGCTTTATAGCAAAGCAGCCACAGCATCTTCTACTCGAAAATTCCTATTTAAGTGTAACGGTTAGTAAGTAGGAAGTCCCAGGTAATTATTTTGCTACAAGAAATTTAAAAACACTTTTAAGTACCAAATTTAAGAGACAGATGGGTTGGAAAAGAAGACAGCCAGATTTGTTTGTGGAAATTACCGCAGCACAGAATCAATAACTGATACGATAAAGGAGAGGGTCTGGGATCCACTGGAAGACAGAAAGTGGGTGAAATGCTAGTGTATAAGGCGCATATTGTCGAAGATCTTTCTGGGGGTATTAAAACAAGAATTAGTACTAATATATCTAATATCTTTAAATCAGCAATATATTTGATATCTCGGAAACGGCTCTAACGATTTGGATGATATTTCATATTTATATAACACCTTGCTTTTCAAGTTTATCTAAATAGTTGTCTTTCCTGCAAAAACGTGATTTTACAAAAACGAAACAATTCTTGTATTTGGTATCCCGGAAACGGTTTTAACCTCATCTCGTAGGTTCCAGGAAGCCTAATGATGTCGGTTAAGCTTCTCATTGGTTAGAACAAGGTACCGTGCACATCAAAATGCCAAGGATGCCTTCAAGAAAAACGTTTAACTTTAATCAAACTTCACTCAAAATCTTGCATTTTGAACAAATATGGAAAGATGCTGAGCGAAGATCGGTCATCCAGGTACTGGAATATGTTAATGGAGTTGACGATAGGGGGAGAAAGATGGAAACAGCTTTCAGGATATGTCAAGGGACATACATATCGAAATTACTCTTCCATCAGGCGAAATACAAACACTGTAGTACGGCACTGAAGCCAGAATGTTTAAATGCAGCAGAAATAGGAAAGAAAAAAAGTTTCTAAGAAAGATATTGGGACCAAAAAAGTGGCAGGAAGCGAATTTAATTTCCGTTTGAGATCGAACCAAGAATTAAATAATAATTTTGGAAAGGTATCAAACACGATTAACAAAAGGAGATTAGTTTCATAGGCTACAACATGAGAAAGGAACCACAAAGAATGACAAAGAAAATACAGGAAGACTCATGCTCCATGGGTGAAGGAGGTCCATCAGAATCTGGAAAGTGTGGAATCAAGGTAGAAGACATCGGAGAGACGGAATATTCATAGGAAAAATGTAATTTAAAAAGAAGGTTTATTGAAATCTTAAAACATTACAAACAATACAACATTTCTACTTTACAAACATTACAAGATTAAAGTTTCGTAATATACTCTACGTTACAGAACATTATGAGTACTCTGATCAAAAGAATGGGCTGAATATATGCTTTATCAAAGTTGGCCACGGAGAAAAAGTCCATCCAGATATGCTCCGAAGTGGCGTTTGTACCTCGTTGAATTTTTTAATTTTATTTTAAGTGTTGATAAATAATCTTCTAGATGCATAGGTTTTTTTATTAGAATATTGTACACTGCTTGTCCTAATATCCAAACCAGTGAGTTAGGCTTTTCTGTTGTATGGTCTTGATGTCTGTCGTATTAGAATCTCGCATGTAACCAAAGATGGAGAAATTTCTAATAGAGTTGCCGTTGCATGCTTCGTCCAGTTCCAGATATCTGCAGCCTTTCAGCAAGTAAAACCATGAATTAATGTGTCAGTGTTCGCACAATTATCACATCCATCTGTAGATTTTATATGGATTCTAAATAATCTCACATTTGTAGGTACAGTATCATTGAAAACTTTGAACCACAGTGCTTGAATGTCGGATGACAGAACTTTAAGAAATATATTAGACCATACGTTTCGCCAAACGTAAGAAATGACCACTACCACAGGAGTAAGGTAGTTGGAAATTTTTCTTATGTTTGCAAGGAAGTCAGAGATTGAAATAAATTACCAAGGAGAATACTGAACAATTTAGCAAAATGTTGATATAGTTTAAAACTGAAATTCGTAAAGAATAAAAATAGTGTTGTAATGAAATTTAACTAAATAATATAAGATAAAAAAAAAACCATGAAATTGGGAGGCAGGTGTATAGGTAACCGGCCACCGGTGCATATACACCATTATAATTAAGTTAAATTAAAAAGGCATCATTTGGTTTAATATTAAGTGATAGTTATATAGGAAAAATGACTTTTACAAACAATGTTTTGCCGAAGTTGGACCAAATGTCCTGTAGAACCCTCTGGAATTTAGTATTTTTCCGAGCAGGGCTGAGAAAGTTTCCTATTGAGGAAGATGAAAGATGAGGCTGCTCAAATGATGGAGAGAACTGGTATTATTTTCGCTGAAAGAATGGAAGGAGGGAACCCTCACTTGTGGGACAGTCAAGAAAGTTATAACCCTACGATGCGATATCATTAATATTCCAGTCGACGCGTTCTCCGTTTGTGGTAGAGATACAGCCCAATAATTCAAGTTCATTTACATACTTTCTGAACCAAAAATTTTGAACCAAAGAAGGCCTTCAGAGGGAATATTGGGTTATCCAATGTCGATAGAAGTACTTTCTGATACATCAATAATATTCTACAAAGTAATACAGCAGTTACACATAACAAAACTCTTATGCACTATGGTTAACGCTGTACACGAAAAGATTATTGGAGATTTCTTTACGATAGTAACTTCTTTTCTGCTTAGTTTATAAAACCTGTTCTAGATGAACAGCATATTTTTTTACTGTTCATTCGGCAAAAATTAGTAGCTCCGGTATTGTGAACCTCAAAACAGTCATTTCAGAAGAGTACAGTGGACAGTAGTGGAGAGGATAAATTAAATATAGCAGGTGTATTCTGAAGTTAAATTTTTATTTGTTCCTTTTTAGTGAGTTAGTGTTTACAATATAACGCTGCATTATACCCACTATTTGCCTCTAAGGAAATAAGCATTCAGAAAGGTAAAAATCAATACTGTATATATATATATATATTAAATTCATTTCTATTACATTTTAACTAATATCTGAAAGATCTTAGAAGATCCAAAAAAATATAGTCCGTGATCTTAGATGCAGTATATACATATTTGGTTTGGTCGCCTTGTAAATATGGACAATAATGAATTTATTTTTTCATCATATCTTACCAAGGTAGGTTTTACAGTCTTGGTTGCTCAAGTTTGTTTCTTCACAACGACATTGTTCTTATTGGGCATAGGCCACAATATCTCTAAAGTTGTTTATCGTTAATGATCTCTATATCCCTGCATAGCATTCTTGTAAGTATATCTTTATTGGATACCGTCGTTACACAAGACGCATCATTTTGCGTGTCTTGACAAGATGAGAAAATCACCTACTTGACGAAGCTAAAATGTCGTTAACGTTAACTGATTATGTATTCTGTTGTATTGTACTGTAATGTATGGTACTGTATTGTGCTGTATGTATCTATGTCTGTACACAACTTTAACCTAAAATTAAAGAAACAGACCATCAAAATTCCACGTCTCTTGTAGGCTGAAATATATCACTCCTTCATAAATATAAGATTAGTCTTGAGGCAGAAAACAACTCTAAAGTTTTTATTCGGTGAATTAATTGATGCAGACGTTATAAAAAAATACACAACAGGAAATCACATTTTGTGATACAATGCAAAGTGTTATTTATATTATGAAGTGGAGCGCAGTTCGGCTTTCACAACTTTACGCGGTTACTAGAACGGCTTTGACTTCGCGTGCCGCCTGCACAAGGTTGTCACGGAAAGTACAGCTGTACCAAGAATTTGGGCTGAAGCCAATATCTCACGGCCAGTACGAACTGTTACAAAACTGTACTACTCTGATACGATCACAAGTTCCATATCCTTATTTTTTAAAAGCTAGATTATGAGAAAACTTTGAGTATTTGTCTTTCTGGTGGTATTTGTTGTGCTGCACTCGAAGGGTGAAAACAGATTTGCAGACAGCACAGAAAAGATGTTGACACATCTGAATAGGTTGTCCTTACTTAAAGCTTATATACCTGAAGAGAGGCAGTGCTCAGCTCCACTTTATCTCCAGTTTTAAAACTATATTGTTTGTATAGTCTCCGAGAAAGATACATTGTTAATAGCAGGTTCAGTACGGATTGAGTAAAATTTTTAAATCTACGTACATTGAAATTTTACAATCCCTGTCATCGACAGAGTCTTTTTCTCTTTCTCCATAGACGGAAAAGAAATCTTTTGGCAGATATGCTAAAATAAGTTACTGTTTTCAAACTGCTGTGAGTGCAATGATTGAATTGAAATGACTTTATAATAACTGAACATATTCAAATATGTCTTATTCGTACTGATTCCAAAATTGACTAAAAGATTTTATAAATTTAACAGAGAGCAAGGAATCAGCAGAATTTTAATTTAATTTTTAGCTGTATATTGTAAGGAAAACATTGAGGATTTTTTGAAAACGATGATCTCTTATTGAAGTAGCGTTGTGAATAGTATTCGTAAATATTGGAGATTGCACCTACGAAAACTGACTTTTTTATGGCAAAAATACAGTAAAAATGTTAAAAACATACAAAAATATGAACCCTAGTTATATGTTTGGAATAACTCGAAAATTGACATTTTAAGTTTATACAATGGAAATGGGAATTCTTCTTGTATATAATCTCTGTCTTGTGATTCTGCGAATTGTTTAATAAAGTTTGGCGATATTAGTTCTTCAGTCACCAATTTAAGAAAAACGAAATATGGAAAAACTTTGTACGCAATGATGTAGAGTCGTGTGATATCTACGTTAGGCATTTTTCCTTTGTCGTTTGTACTGCTTCAAGAAATATTTTCTAATGTAAGATCCAGCTAGGTGGAGCACGTTCTCATTGTTCACCGAAGCGGCGTGACATTTATGCTGAACACAATTTTTTTCCCCTATCATACGGCCCGAGCAATTTTTTTGAGACTAGATATCAAAAGTATTTCGAAGGGGATGATTCTGGTCGCTTTGGTTAAGGAAAGACAGTCAGGATGTACCCTACAGTCGGAAACACTATTAATGACATGTTTTTGATCATGCACTTGAAAGATCTATACTGTGATTTCTGAGGGAACAGGATGAGAGAAACTAATCCACAATAAACAGCAATGAAGTTATTATATTGGACATTCGTACGCTAGATACATGGGTTGAACTATTCGAGACCAAAAGAGTTACAGTCGAACATTGCTTATTTTTGTCCGTCGGACAAACTTTATTGTTTGAATATTATGTGGCCGCTGTCAACTCAGTGCCGTAGACTCCGCCTGTTGTAATGTGTGCTCGACTTCGAAAACGAAATACTGTAGTCACTCAGATCAGCTCCAGCAGCATTCGCCATCAGTTAAATTCGTATGTCCTTGCGACCTGGTGACAAAGTTTAGATTTACCTCCCATTCCGCAAACTGTAGTAGTTGGACCTACAGTTTTTTTACATGCAAAGCGAAACACGGAGTGCTCGGGCGTATGTAGTATGTACAAAACATTCCAAACAATTCCTGGGTTTTTAACTCGGGTCCTCGACTTTTCAAAACAAATGCCTTAACCATGTTATTTACTTTTTTGTATTACAAAATCATAAAGAAGTTTTTTTTCTTAACAAGCTTATTTAATAATCTTAGTTTTACTTAAGACGTTACAACTTTAACACAAATGTGCGATGTGTCGTATTAAAATAATTTTAGATATTTTAGATTCATTTGCTAGTTCGCTATGACAGCCGGATCTTGCGCTTAAGTGAAGCAGTATTAATGACGTAGATATCACACTTTACATCACTGGGTACGAAGTATTACCACGTTTTCTATTTCCTAAATTGATGACTGAACGTAACGTTTTCAGTTAATCAATATGCAGGTTATTTTGGTACAGTGCACTTATACAGATGAAATAATTTTCGACGACTTCATAGAACGCAAATGACAGAATTCATCAAATTTTAGATACGTGAGCCGCAGTCCGATGTATCACAATTTTTATATGACGAATCATGAAACTGCTGAAAAGGAACTAAATCAGAAATTTATTCGAAACGAAAACTGTTTAATAATAATAAGCTATATGGTGAAAATTTTGGTCTTATTACAGGACATACAGCATTGTTTGAATTATTTTCCATTAAGCAATGAACTGAAGCATACCTTCGGTCTGGTCCATTGTGATGGGAAGCAGGAGCTCTACCTACAAACGTTGTTCCTTATTTTATCAAAATAAGTGAACGTCGGATAATTGTTATATACGAGAAAATCATCGTTTTGTTTCTGGTGTCTCGTCTGATACAACGTACACTGGTGAAACATAAATGTGAGTCTAACTACGGACTTGTTGCGTCACTGCATTAGTCAAAATTACAAAGTCCCAAGCTTCAGCGTATTCTTGGAGCATAAACGCGATGTTAATGCCAACAGACAACAAACCCAACAGGCGCGTGATTCCCAGTCACCACAGCTCGACTCACAAAAAAGACAAGACGCGGTAGTAAGAGCCGCGAGGGGCGAGCACGTGGTCGCGGCAGAGACGCATTTCCCATTAAGCGCCGCTAGCGATTGCTAAGTGGAGGTGCCAGGCGCCGTCTCTCCCGGTAACGGGCGACAAGTAGTTCGGACAACACGACTGCCGCCCAGACGGCGCACAGTACAGAAATAGGATAGCTTCAGAGCACTGAGCTACTGGACAGTGGGCTCCTTTTGTTTCCCAGTTCCATACAACCGCAAGATAAAATGTCTTACAGATACAATTAAACTAAGAATGTTGTAAGGTACTGAAACGACACAAGTCTCACTAAACAATTCTGTACATTGTAGAAGTCCCTCGTTTCATCTCTTTCATAGTTCTGCAAGCATAACAAGAGATGAAATATTTGTAGTAGTGAAAAACTATATGCACAAAAAAAGCGCCTGAAGAGTTAAGTATGTGTTTGTGTGTAATTTTATCTTCTTAGAAAATTCCACAGTTCTTTCGATGAAACTTTATACACGTATACTTTAAAATAAACGGAAAATGACGTCTACTTTTGGTTTACAAAAACCTACCCTCTCTCTCCCATCACCACCCTTAAGGAAATTTTACTCGTGCTGTGGATAAATTTATTTTCAAATATCTATAAAACGGTAGGGAAATCGACCAAAGTGAATAGTGACATTGTGAAAGCCAATAAGATTTACTGTTTACTGGCGTTCGTCCGGCTCAGATCGAGAGTTAGTGACCGATAAATTCGAACTTGAAAATAGTTTTAAAGTTGGTGTGGCGACACATAAAAACTACAGGTTTCATCCGATTTCGATGAAACTTTGTACGCATCTGCTTTAAAATAAAGAAAAAAAATACTGTCTACATTTGATTTTAAAAAACACAGCCCTTCTCCCCCTGTTCTTCCCCCTTAATTTTTGCAAATGTCCTTTTTCAAACGGAGCGTCGTGGGTGAGTAATAACGCTCTGACCTCGCATTCGAAGGACATGGGTTCGAATCCCCGTTCGAGTGGAGTGATTTGGGTTTTCCATGGTTTCCACAAATCACTCCAATCGAATTCCGGCATGGTTTCGTCAAAACCTTCCTGTCTCTGATCCATTCCTTTCCCAACTCTAATGACACCGATGTCGACGAGGAGTAAAGCTATAAGCAAAAAAAAAAATCTTTATAGAAATCCACAGTTTTTATCCGATTTGTTTGGGGCATTTATAGACGTATACTTCAAAATAAAGAGAAAAATGTCTACATTTGGTTTAAAAAAAACCTATGCTCTCACTCTTTATGCCCTTAAAGCAAAATTGACATGTGAAACTATCAAGGGGTTTTTTGTTCCAAAATGGTAGAGAAATTGGGCAAGGAAGGCAGAGATATTCTGAAAGCCTATAAACTTTTCTGTCGAACGCTGCTCAGTCGATTTCGAGAGGACAGTTGCGGATCGATTAAATCGAACTTGAAATTTAAAAATTAAATCTTATTTTAATGTTGGCATGGCGCCATCAAATCTACGGATTTTATCCGATCTCAAAGGAAATTTGAGCACGTATGGTTTAAAATAAATGGCAAAATAATGTTTACATTTAGTTTACAAAACTGCACCCTCTCTCCCCCTTCGCATCAGTTAACACAAAATTACATGTGCAATTTTTCTGTTGTTTTTTTTTCATTTATCTCGAAAACGGTAGGAAAAACGATCAAAGATGATGGATATGGAGAATGTTTACAATCCTAACCAACAGGATAAAACGTTAGAACTCTCATACTCAGAGTCAGAGCAACGCAGGGTACTCTGCTAGTTTGAAATGATTATTTAGAATTAAAGAAACTGCCTCAAGTTTTAACTAATTGACTTTATGCACCACTGTATCAGTTACGTTTACGAAAGTACATGTCCGTAAGAAGTATGAAATAGCAGAGAGAAATCACTATCAGTTCTATGTAAACTTTGATACACTATGGACAGTACCACTTTACTCCATGTTGGTGCTGCGTGGTTTCACAACAACTTGGAAATTATTTATGATTTTTTTTATTGGTATTACCTTTCTTTCTAGCATTCCTCACAAGAAATACGTTTGCGGTTTGAACAATTTATAAATTTTGCTACTTTTATTAAAATGATATATATTTTTGTTGCATGATAAACTTTTGAGAACTATTACTCTTAGTCATGATGGCGCCAAGAGTTCATACTGTGCTCAGAAAACCTACTCATTCTGTAAAACTAACGTCTAATTACTGGTTATTTATTAATAATCCAGCCGTCGTTAAAGATAGTACATAATCCTTCGCTTTAAATGAAGAATCTAAGATCACTGACCAATTCAAGAAAGACATTTTTGTATATAAATATAGATACTTCACCGCCTTATCGCTCAATGCAGAAAGGATGCTATCGGATTCCCGTTTCTCTCTTATTTGAAGGTTACTGATCTTCTATGATGTGTCGCCTGCAGGCCCTAACCGGGTACCACTGGACACTGCTGTACGCTAGGGTTGCCTAATCCACAGGCGTTATCGCCAAATTGAACCTCTAACAGTTCAACGTTTATGTTACATTATGGACGTCTCATTCAATTTTAACGTAATCATTAAACGGTTCATTAGCGAATAGTGAGAGCTGCATGTATTCCTGGAGCGTTGGGATTTTATTCCGCTATATATCCCCTATAACATCACGTTTTTAGTAACTACGTGGCCGTTAGAACTGTTAATAAAGCAAGTTAAATGGCTTTAGTTCTGTGATGGTGTTGCCTGTTATATGAGCGGGGATAAAAGGAATTTTATGTTATGGGCCCTGGTTTCGGAGAAAATTTATTTTACGCTAGCTTTTAAGCTGAAGAACCATGTTATTCAAAACAGCTTTTTTGCCGTGGTAACGATGCAATAAATAGTTAAATGTGTTCCTGAATCACATCATAACACGAAAGTAGGGCAGCGTCAGCAATTCGTTTGGGATTTTTGTGTACAGGATTGTGCTGCAACCTCTTGTTCCTCTCCCTCATTTATGTTCTCAGTCGCATCATGATCATAACAAACTAATGACTTCTGAAACATTGTGAACTGAGGTTCCCCTTTAATCACTCTGTACCTTACTCCCATAAATATTATTCCAGTTCTCTGAGAATTAATGAAGACATGACCGTAATGACCAACAAGTATTAAAAAAAAAAACACCATCTCCTTCTTTAAAAGATCAATACACTTCGTCCCCAGATTCGTGTTTCCTTACCATGCAATGAATTTCTCAAACAGTTCAGGTCAAACTCTTTTTCACTGATCAACGTTGCGTTTCAGTCCTGAAGCTGTTTAATAAACACTGAATTGTAATGCTCTATTCGGAGATGTATTCGTTTTATACGATGCTATCTGCCTAGAAGTTTAATGCTGATTCATTCTCAAGGTGATTCTGTTGGCCTTGAAAACACCATTAGCGTCATAATCCCGGTGATGCTAAGTACTACGTATCTTTCCGCTTGTCCGTTTCATTCATTCAATAGTCATTAGGGCAAGACACAGAGCGCTCGAATGAACATGGACTCTAACATTCTTTGAATCTCTACGTCTTAATTTCACGCTTCAAATGATTGATTAACAGTTTCGACGTTCAGCAGAAACATGCCACAAACGTCTCAGCTTCGAAACGACGATTGTGGCATTTTGTTAAATTTTGCGGTTCATACTCTGTATACGAACGGTGCGTGATTTACTGAGCCACTAAAAGTTTTGCTTGTAAAGTAGTATTATTGAATTACTCTGCTTAATTCGTCATATGAGCAATATTTTATAAGTTAATAATCAAATATTTATGCTCTTATCTATTAATATATGGTTGTTTCTTTAAAGAAATATTACTACTACGCAATACCGGCGAATGAAATCAGTTATTAAATAATATCAAAAATGTTTAATATTCTATTTTTAACAATAAAATATTATAAGAGTCAGCTTACTAACGGTACTGGAGCATACTACTAACCGTGGATGGCGTTTATGTCTGGTAACTGTTTTCCTCAAATGCATAACACTTTTTTTCCTCATAACCGTGTCACATTTCGTTTATGTACCAAATATTTCTTGCAGATTTAAGTTTAAAATTTGGTCTGTGGGGTCATACGGTTGGGCTATAATATTACAAAAAAAGACAACCGTGAGAATTGATTGTTTCCCGGCTTACAGCTGATAAAAATTCTTATCCCGTGAAGAACTTCTACTAAAGACAACCGTCTTTGACGCTGCTCTCGAACATATTATAAGCCATGCGGAGATTACCGCAATGGTATTACAACAGACATTTAGAAGAAAGCTTTACAGATATCTTGCTAACTATAGTAGAGCACTCTCTCCACTTACTGATAATTTCAGAGGAAGAGCTGAGTTATTAGCCAGCGTAGACACGATTCTAAACCAAATATCATGAACGATCCACGAACGTCACATGGCATGGGTTAGTTCTACACAACGACGCTTTATCATACTGAGGTATCCGGGCAAAAGGAAAAATGCTTTTGAGTTGTTACTTATTAGCTACAGTTATGGCTGTTATTAGTTTTCAGCATGGCGGCAAAGTAATTATTACCAGACCCAGGAAATATTGTTAAACTACACAACTAAAGAGCAAAAAAACTCGTAATGTATTGGAAATGAATAGTAATATATTTTTAGTGATGTAATGTTTGACTGGAATCACTGGCGTTGGTGGGAGGGGAACACACGCCAGCCGATGTGAGCGGAGCGAACTGGCCTTCGCGCAGCTGTCGTCTTTTTTTTCCACGACCGGCGATAAGCGGAAGGAGAGGAAAATAAACAGCGAAGAGGACGATTGCTGTGGCCGCCGGCTGGCCGGCAGAACCCGTTCTGGTTACGAACCGCAGAGGCGACGCCATGCTGTCTGCCGCGCCAATGACGACTACAAAAAGAACGCAGCCAAACTACCTGTGGCGAGGCTCGCGGGTCCCGGCAAGCCGCCACGAGCGGTAACCCTGAGCAGCCTTCGAACGTCGGTAAGCTTTATTAGCTGCACAGTGGTGTAAAACGAGGAGTCGTCCATACTTCCGCCAGAAATAGATTAAGAAAAGCGAAGTTCTAAATAGCCGCAAAGAAATCTGAAGGCCTGTCAATTGTTATCTCACTTAAATGCCTATACAGTTTGTAGCCTCTCAACTCTTATGATATTTTTACACAACTTTAAATAAGTTGCAAAGAAAATATACCTTCCATTTGATAGTTAATTTATCCGGTCGTGAGCTAATAGTAGCTATTTAATTAGAAACTGCAAAAGTACGAGGGTCGTCCAGAAGTAAGGGCCTTACACTGATGAATCAGAATTAAATCAAAGATTGTCGTCTGTTTTTCAGTATAGTCATTTCTGAACTCCAGAAAACTCTTCCATCAAGGTTTCAACAGTTTTATTCCAACCACAAAAAGAAAAATATTCCAGGGCGTTAAATGATGAAATGACGACGCATATGACGTTGACATCTGCCTGAAACACTTACCAGACAGAAACTTTTTAAGATTTGGAAATGTGGGGAAGTCTGAAAGGATGAACAGGGGATTTTGCGATACTAACTAAAGTCTATATTCATGACTGCAGCCATGGAAATGAGATGGATGATGTTGGAATTTTCCTGATGAAACAGCATCTGTTTTTTGGCAACTTGCTTCATCTCTTTTCATTTATAGCTGCTCGTTATTGCTTCTCAAGGTTTGCATAATATGACCCTCCCCCATTGTGGTATTCTACTTTTTCAGGAAATCTGGAAAACTTACTCCCTCCAAATTCCCTAAAAAAACACATACCATCACTATGCCTCCAGAAAAAACACCTTGGTGGTTTTTAAGTGAATGGATAACTGTCTTACCTCCAATTCATTGACTGCTGCTTTGGTTCTGTGGTAAAGTATGGGGCCAATGACTACTCTATAGTCACAAATCGTCCTATTACTCTACTGGACTGACATCAAAGAGGACCAGATAATCTGGAGATATGTGCTTCCTCTCTAACTTTTGATCTGCTTCAGAAGTTCCTGCACTCAACAGGCGGAAACTATTCTCTGTCCAAGTAACCAATTACGATCTCAGAATGCGATCTACCGTAGTACTTTGAAAACCCGATATCTCACAAATGTGCCGAGCTATTCACTTTTCGTCTGCAATCTCCAACTCATCTTCCCTGCCCACATTTTGCTCAGTGATTTTCTCCACTTGCCTTCCTGCCGGATTACAGTCTCGTAAATCCTCACCTCCGAGAAAAAGAGATCCAACGCATCCGTACCGATCTGTGAACATGACCGTAAACAGAGTTCATATATTATTCTAATTATCAAGAAACAAATATACAAGTGAAGAAGTGGTCGCCAGATCATTACTAATATGAGAATTTATGTTTGACGTTGGGACATCCAGAAATAACTTCTTTTAAATTTTGATGAGAAGTGTAAATATCACTCTTTTTTCAGTGTCAAATTACTTTAATGGAACATTAATTCCATACCTCGGTCAAGTTGGTCGTATAAATAATCAAGATGCGATCATTTCATCTTGTGTCTGTAGCTGGGTTGTCCGCTATTGGCGAGTACTATTAACCCAAATACTTTAAGTGGACAATGCTACTACAACTGATTTCTAATATAAATATAACCTTTAGACGTAACAAAGTACAACGGTATGCGACTTAGTAAAATAAAGCTCGACAGTCTCTTCCATGACGTCTTCTTGTAATGTGGTGGGGTTAGCTTCGACCGCTTTTCCAGTAGCAAGGTACTCACTATGCTCATTTGATAACAGGCTAAGCGGGCACGTATTGGAGTTCCGGATGTTCAGCCCCTAGTAACCTACCCTGTTTGGTCTGGCGCGTTATAAGAGATGTCTCCCGGACGCGGGAAGGAGCAATTGGCTCAAGTTCATATCCGGTCTCACTATCAGCCGTTCTAATTAAGGTTCTTAGGTGGTGTTCCTTAATCACTGACGTGAATGTTGGGATTGTTCGCAATCTCTAGTTCATCGGCTACGCAAATGACACGACAGAAATAAAATTTATTTTACAGAAGATAGCTAACACAGTTCATAAATAGCTGGCAACAATAGAGATCCCCACTAGTCTAGAGACCACGACGGTGATGCGAATCCTGTTACGAATAGACCTATCCTTTGGGACTATAAAGCCATGAAGTTAAAAAAAAAAAATGCTTTTATTAAAAATCATCGGGTTTTAAGGCCAAAACTAAAGGTGTAGCTACATTCAAGAACTTGATTGACACCACCATAAAAAACTACCAAGTTACCCAAACAAGAATCTATTGATGCTGCAGATGGAAATGTAGCAATAAGTGATGTCACGACGGTTTTCACCGAGCATGGTGGATGAACGGTTAACGTTCTGGCCTCGCATTCTGGAGGACGCGGGTTCGAATTCCAATGCGCGCATCCAGATTTGGGTTTTCCATGGTTTCCCCAAATCACTCCAGATGAATGCCGAGATGCTTCCTTAAAAAATGCCATGGCCGAATTCCTTCCCGTTCCTTGTCCCCAACCCCATTCCCCCTCTAATGACCTTAGCCGTCGACGAGGCTTAAAGCCATAATTAAAAAAAAAAAAAAACGAAGGGTTTTCTTTCTGCTGAATCCGAACTCTTATAATCGACGTTACGTCATAAATAAGGAGTACTATTTTCAGACTGCAAGGGCTCGGAATACCGGATCTAACAAGGCTCTGTGTAGAGCCACTAAAAGTTTACGTACTTACATAATGCGCAACAACCAGTCAGGCTTCGTCATGACGGAAATTGGAAATTTGATTTCTGATCACGTATAGTACACCTGTTCTAAGCCGTATAACTATGAAAGAAATTCAAGCCGCTGTCTGCCTATTAGCACGCGAGACGTAGCATTAACATTAGGAGTTCTGAAGCCTCTACCTAATTAGCAGTGAAGAATAATGACGATACTTAGCTGATATCATCAAAAGGCATGTTATTTCTATCGAAAATATCGTTGCTTGTTACTGGTTGAGTGAAACAGTACAACTAGCTCGGGACGAATAACTGCATTCCACAATTTTTCGAAACATTTGGTCCAATAATGCCTATTACAATTTTATACCGAAAGATTAAAAACTCTCTACAGAATGTAAAGATGGCTGCAAGCAGCTGTTTTTTATTTTATTTTTAACTTTCTGGCAGATAAACAAAAAAATGTCCTAATACATACGTTCTTAAATATTACAAGGTTTTGATCACTTTAAAACAATCACAAAGTATGCATAAATTAGATGGGAATGAGCAGAATCTCTCAATAAGTACTAAAATAAGGAACTTTCAGTACAAAAATCTCTGTGACTGAATTTTTGAGGAAGCATTACTTGTCTCAGCATTAGTTGTCCAGTCTCTCTCTCTCTCCCCCTCCCCGTCCCCCGTTCCATGTATTGTAAGTCTTGACTGTATTAATTTATGCTGTTGCAATATACTTATTCAGCTTCCACTAGTATTATTTCATGCCGTTTTCCACATACTTCTTTAGATTCCATTAATAATTAGTTTTTATTGTTCTCTTATACTTCTTAAACATTCAATGGCATTATTTTGTGCCACTTACTTGCAGATTCAGGAATTATTCATCCATATAATTAGGATTTGAATTAGTATTTTAGTTATTAACTTAGGTAAATTTCGAAATAAGTTATGTAAAATTTAAATTTATCTAAAGTGTGAATTATGTTTTATAAACACGTGATATAATGTAAGAGAGGGGTTGACAGCCTACTCTTGGCAGGTTAATTAAACCTTTAAATAAATAAAGTCATCTGATAATAATCCAGAGCACAATATTGCATTGAGAAAAAATGCTACATCACTGCAGCGACATTATCAAGCAAAATTCTTCATAATCCATACTGGTTCCGCTACAGCATAGACAAATTTTCTCCAGCCTTCGACTGATGACATTTAACGAGTACCTAGGCACCTTCAGCTGTAACGTCACTTGATGCTCCATCACAGTGAAGCCTAATTACTGGGGGCGGGGGGGTGTTTTCGTAGCTTACCAGAGTTTCATAAAAATATATTCCCTTCATGAACCTCCATATTGATTTTTTTTTCTCCCTGAATTTAAAACTTTACACCGCGTCCGAATCAAAGTTATTACTGCTGGGGTGGGACTGTCGTCAAGGAACGAGAAAAAAAGCAACTAGAGCTTTTACTGATAAACTATCCAGGAATTCTTCTGAAGTTTTAACCAGGATTGGTTTATATTTACGTTCACTGCGTGCCCGATTTAAAAAGAACACAAATGACCACATTTTCATTCATCTAATCTCACTGCCGGAGTGTCAGATAAAAACATGAAACTACCGGACTTGAGTTCACCGTAGAAATGAAACATCTGTCCTAAACAAGCTGACTCACTCGCATCGACAGTTTTAGCAATGACGCGCTGTCTCGCCGATATCACCGATTTCGGCAGAGGAAGCCTTCGACGACACGACAGTAGCTCGTAAACAAAGTAATTCTGCTTAAATTGGGTTTGATTAGACGAAACGCGAAGAACTTGTTTTTCCGACGAAATGCTTATTGGGATCGATTAGAATATCTGGACCAACTCGACAGACGGCCTCCAGATTTTTCAACTTCTTCAGAAATCTGGCCTAACTTACGGAACAGAACTAATCTCGAATACAAGACACTGCGACAGTAGCGGAAGGTCAGACAAAGCATCACCTCATACTTTGTCTTACCAAAATCCTAATGATATAGATGAATAACTCGTGACTCAGAAAGTTAGTGGCACAAACTAATGCTATTGGTCGAAGAAGTATGAGAGACTAGTACAAATTAATTATGTGGTGGAGTGTGTCAGAAAATGTACTTGCTACCTTGAGTAGTTAGTAAAACATGACAACTAGCTGTTTCATCTAAGCGAATTTGAACGAGAAAAGTCTGAAAATAACTCTGCCTGAATCAGAGACGGTTATGCTACTTGAAAACCGAGTAACATGATATTTCACGAAAATTTTCTTACAAATTCCAAAATGAAAATGACGTTCTGCTGATACTGTAAATTTATTTCGTTGTTCCCTCAATGTATCGAGGAATAAATAGGAATGTGTTTAAAGTGGACTAGGACAGCTTTAGGCTGGGAACTATAATACTAGAAAGCCACCATAACAGACTGAAAGAGTGATACTCAGCGCTGCAGTATCTAGCTTGATCTTAACTACACATTGTAATATGTGTATTATTGACTTGGAATTCTCAGGATTCAAAGGAAATGCCAAATATGAGGACATCTGATAAGTGCTCCGAATCGATAGAAATTCTGTCGGCAAGTTTCGGAACATAAAATTAAACTAAAATGTGTTTATTATCGTTGTCTAGTTATTTTATATATATTATTATTACTTTGGTTAAATATCGATACAACCAACAATGTACAGAGATTAAGTTGTGGTGTAATCCAAGATACTTTGACACAGTCAACGGAGACATCCAGAATTTGGTTTGGTTAGGTTCGCGAGCGACGATTCTAGTTTATTAAAGAAGTGGTACTCACGTAGCTGATCATGGGTATGTTGCGGGATTGCGCTACGATGGACTCGACGTAGCAAGGCCCCTCCGGTCCTATGAAGACAGCCACTCCCTCGCAGATCATATCCGTCATCACCTTGGTGGCCAACACTGTGTCCCCTTGCGTGTCACTGTAGTTCAGCTGCAGGTGCACGTTAGGCAGTGTATTCTTGTCATTATTCACCTGAGGAAGAAAAAAGAGCATGATTTGTACCATCTAAATGTTATTCTGGTCCCTTTTCTGTTAGTATATAGTTTCAGTATATTAATGTATAATCGATGCATTCCACCTGTATTTTGAACTGACTGGTGGAATTTATTTTGAATCCTCGTTTTCGCCATTTTACGCGTAAGGACCACTGGAAGGGAGCTAAGCTGTAGCAAAACAAATTACAATCGAATTAGTAGTCCTCTACTGCGGTGGAGTACACCTGATAAAGCACGTAAAAAATAGGTTAAGGTTACAAACACCAAGAAATTACAAAATCTCTTGGCTCATTTATCTACGACAATTTAGTTTTTATAAATTGGTTTCAAACTGGGTAGACTTGTAATGATTAAGGAAATACGTCGACGTCTTTTTTTATGCACTATCACCACTCGTTATTTACATAATAATTGATTCCAACACAGTACTTTGTGCATAGACTCTTGTGAATAACGAGAAAACTCAGAATACTGGAGTTCTGGTTGAAATGATTAATTGTTGAAAGGTATCAAACGTAGTTGAGAACTCTCTCTTTGTGATCTTTCCTCAATTTGCGGTATATATTAAGGAACAAGCTCTCATGAGCGTTTGCACATCACCGCTAAACTAACCGATTAATGCTCATCACAGTTTAAAAGTGTTACCCTGTCAAAAATTTGAAGATAGGATGTGACAGCAGTTTTTGTCATCAAGGTAAATGATCCAGGCAACAAGGCAACAATGCGGTTAAAATTCATATTTTATTCTTATTTTAAAATTGATATAACGATTTTTAATTGCTTGGCGTTTAGATTTAAATTTTTTATAGCTGCGACAAACAGTTTAAGAAAACTCAAGCAAGCGTAACTTGGAATAATAACAGTATAGAAAGGAAATTAGTGGAAGAACATACTCTTCCGCTACAATCTGCCTTTTATCTGTTACTTAAAATTTCTCTAATCAATTTGGTAACGCTATTAGCTAAAATTTTCTTTACGATATTAAGTCATTTGCAATGATATAAACTACTAGACTGACTTTTTTGCACTTATTAAAAAGCTAGATCATTAAATACACATAACCTAAGCTAATCAAATGGCTATCATTTATCTGTGAACGGTGTAAGATATTATCTGTATCAGTGAAAAAAGTATTTTCTTATCAGAGATTGGAGCATCATCCAAAGCTTCTACTAGTACCACTCACGCAGGAGACAAATTTCTAACAACTCCAGCCAACCTATTCATTATCGTTATTATTGTGGTTACTTTAAGTCTAGCTGCCAAATGGAGACCCCAGAGACCAACACATATAAATGGTTACTGTGTTGTATATGATAGTAGTATTTACTGGCATCATTTCTTTTTTTACATTTATTGTTCTTACTGTCTGAATATGAATCGATCATCACATTTCATGTTGCTAGCTTGTAACGAGACTGCTGTGTCAGACTCGTACAACTTTATAAATAGCAACAATAATTCATATTGATAGGAGGGCTGGAATATTTTGTTCGAAAGTATTTTCGCTTTAAGTCTGGGAGGTAGCCACCTGTAACGGTGAATCGAGACCCTTTCACACCTGAACTGGGTAGCAACATATCTCTCAACAGCGAGGAAAAGCCCGCTTATCTGCAGCAGCTATCGCCTGACTGACCCTTCTCCGGTCAAGTGGATAATTCGGCTGGACAATCTATTGTGCCGTGAGATGATATTCCCGCAAACTAACGGAAAAAATTTGGGTGGCTGAAGCAAAACTTGGTGAAGGTCGGATATTATCGGGGTGAGGCAGTTATGGTAGATCCAAGTGGGAATCACGTGGCAGTGAACTCCCAATGAACGGGCATGTTACAAAATAATAACGAGCTGTTAGGTGTGTTCTGGGTCCACATCTCCTACCAGCCCACGGATTGGATTTCGATGGAGTTGGAAGGCATTCCGATCCAACATCGCGAAAGAAGGTCTTGCAGTGGTGTCTAGCGGAGAGACAGGTCACGCCATCGCCGGGTCTGCGATTACGACGAGACTTAGAACTGGACGATTTAAGCCATGTCTGGCTTGCGGTACCTGTTGCCGTTGTCTGAAGGAAGTGTGCGTGCTACCACCATTGGTGCCACAGCTGCTGCATAAACCGTAAAGACCTTCAGCCATTAAAAAGAACTCAGTGTTACGCATTCCTCGACCCGTGAATGCCTCTGAGCAAAGTATCACTCTCCGACAATCTTTCCAAGCGTATTATTAGCCGTGAGCAACCTGATTTGATACGGGAATACTGTTATAAATTCATTTAAATCAGAAAATATTACTTTAATTAAGTCCAAGACTTAATGGCGCCCTCTTTGAATTCATTTCTATAGGCTTGTATTTGTGAACAGCTTTATAAATAAGCATCTTGACGTAGTGCTTAAATTTCACATAAATATGTCACTGTTGTTTGCTTAGAATTATCGTCTTACTCCTCATATTGTATGTTAATTTTTGTTTGAACATTTGATTTATGTATTAAATTAATTGTAAAGTTCACCGACGTCTGTAGGCATTCAATGTTTAATTTGAATAAATCTGTCAGGTTATGGCTCTACATTAGTAATGCAAGATAGCATATCACTTTGCACCCTCTTCCTATTTGATAAAATTAAATGATCAAAATTATTAAATTGATAAGACCAACAAAATCATTAATATTAAAATTAATAAAATAGTAAATGGGATGCTTTAAGATAATTACCCAGCAAACCCCTTCTATTACCAAAGCTGTTAATATTGATGACATTCACACGCGAATATAAAATATGTGAACACCAGGCGGTTTTCAGGGTTGAATGTTGTTGATGTTGTTACATGAATATCTGTGAGCAATTTATACAATACCCCTTTTGTATTAACATCTTATAATTGAAATGTGCCATGAAGGAAATATTAGGTGGTAGACTGAGTTACTTTGAGGAATAGGAAAGGTCTTTCAGACAAATATCAACCAGAATCGATTAAAAGGCATTTGCGACTATTTTACGTAATACTGGGAGAGAAGCTGCAGATCAGAATTGCAGAGAGGCTAAGGCAATGAACACAGTAAGTAGAAATAATGTGGTGTTAGCAGTCTCACCTCGTCGATGGCCATCTTGACAGCGCCGGAGACGGCGATGCCCTGGCGGTCCTTGAGGTTGCCCCTTGTGGCGGTCATGTATCCGATAGTGAGGTTCCTGAGGATGTGGCTGGAGGCCTGCGAGCAGGCGAGGACCGCCGCGACCACCAGCACCAGAGGCAGCAGCCGGGGCGGTCCGGGGCACATGGCCGGCGCTCACCCCGCTCCTACCTGCAACACACACGACACATATAACTAATACACAATCCACGGCTACGTCTCGCAACACTTTGTACTGATTTTACAAGTACTAAACTCCCATTCATAAAAAAAATAATGGTAACTGTAATTACATGCTATTATAGTAAGGCACATTACCAATCCAATTGTTAAATGTTGAAGTGGTCCGCTTTGCGGCGCTCAATTTGTATTAATAAAACGCTAAGCGAAAACTTATGTTACATTTTTAAGAATATTGCGCGCACGGAGAAGTGTGAGATTTGGCATAGTTAAAGATTATATGGAGAAGAAGTGAAGGAAGCTAAAATCTATATATAATATGCGTTACAAATACATTAAATTAAGTAAAATAAAACGCTCGCTCGCCTACGTAGTTCGCTCAGATGGCTGGTAGATGGCGCAGCTAGCGGCCTTACTTTGTCTTCTTTGGTGAAACAAAACAGTCGAAATTAATCTCTGAACTTATATAGAAGCAAGAAGCAACATTTCGAGGGCTGGTAGATAGCGCAGCTAGCGGCCAGAATATTGGGCGAACGGAGGAACTTAAAGAAATACAGAAAGCTAAAATTATATATAATATATTTTACAAACCTTGGAATCGATATAAGCAGTCAGAGATAATCGATTGCTTCAGTTGTAAACAAATGCGCAGTTTGTCTCTGGTTTGCGACATGGGCTGCGCAGAACGAATTTCCCGTAAACTTTTTACTCTTGGTCCAGGCCGAATTTCAACCTAACCATGATCACTATGACAAAACGAACCTATTTAGGTTGATATGATCCCTGTACCGATAATTTTTGTGTCATTTTTACAGTGCTGCTAACATTTCGCGGTTGCGGAGCATCCCATATTTCGGCATTTTTAATTTAATTCGTGGCGACTTTCTCCGGAAAAGGAGAGTGCTAAACGTGAAGAGGACACTATAAGGAAACAGTTAATCCAAATTTCAACAGTCAGTAACAGTTTTTCACTGTCCCACCCAAAAAATATAATAAGCATAGTTAATACATGTTACAAATAGATTATTAAAATAAAAAATTAATTTGCGAACGTGTGTGTGCGCGTGAAATAGGATCGGAGCCAACGTTCTTACGTGAATTCCCCGCATTGAGACACTCTGTGGTCTTTGGTAAAACGAAAGACTCGGATAAAGTAGAGATTAATGTTTGAAGTTATGAAAGGAATACTTTGAAAAGGAATGTAGCGATTCTGCCAGATACTATATGGTCATTTGATTATTTAAAATGTTAAACTTTGGTTAAGTGTCTTTTGATTTTTTAATTTCAGTAATTTCATTAGAGAGAGAGAGACAAGAAATAAGGAATACTTATTTGCGTGAAATTCAAAATGATAATAGACCAAATTTAAATAGGCGAAATGACGAAATTATTTTGATAGATACATTTAAATGCGCATGTTTCATAAAGCTAAAGCAGTTTTCCGGCCTAAATGAACCATCGATAAATATATTTCATCATTTGCTATGGTTAGATTAGAAGCTAAAATTTAGCATACAGTCACGCGTGGAGTGTATCGTTTTAATTTTATAGGTAATGCAGAGAATTGCTAGATTATTACTCTTTCATGAAAGAAACTAACAACTTAATGAATTACGGTCCAATTTCGATCGCTGGGCGATAGTTTATTTTCGCTAGTATGCTGGGACTATGATATGAGCGGCAGATATCTCCGGCATGCGACCCTATGTGGAATCTCTAAGGCCGTGTCGCATTTGTGGCTGTGTGCAGGTGTGAGTGAGGGACAAAAGGGTAACGTTCCTGCATTTCTATGACCAGGAAATCATGGAAAGAGACATGTTGCAAGTACTCGCGAACAACAGGGTCTGACAGCTGCCACTAAAGTGAGAGGAGGTTACATGGGACGTGTGTGTGAGACAGAGTGGGAAAGAAAATCAAAACACGTAGTTTAGTTTATTAGGTGAGTTTATTAGTTAATTATAAACTATGACAGTTTGATGTTTCAAGACAAATTGAGACAATCTCTGCCGGTATTGGTAAATTGGAATTGAAGGGAGGATGCTGAAGTTTTTGTGATAGAAAACTGCGCTTTGAAGAACACTTCGAGTTGAACGGTTGGTCTAACTACAGGTCAAAACTCTCGTCTGTCTCTGACGATCCCATGTGTTAAACAAGTGAAAGTTGGCATATGATCAGTCGAGTGCAGTGCGACGTAGTATCTCATGTGTGTGTGATGTACACCAAATATCCACGATACCAGGCCGGTATCCAGATTTCGGAAGAAGAACGACGGAAGATTTTAACACGCCGCCAAAAACTCCAGTCACTCCACGTCTTATGGCAAATACAATGAACATTATCTCCGCAAATACAAGCTTGATTAGAAGTACTTCAGTGTGGTACATTTATTATAACCCGCAAAAAAAACTCGTGATTCATGCCACAGTGATAAAAACCCGTGATCTCTGCCAATGATAGCTGAGCCAGCCCATATTGTAAATGATCTGCAATTTCATTGTCTCTTTCAATTTTTATATCGTGTATGTGTTTAGTGTTATTTGAAATTTTTGTTCGAATAATCCATATTACCTCTTTGTTTTGTTTATATTTAATGCTATTAAACGTAATATTAGTTGCTTTGCTAATATAATATTATCATTTCGTGGATGATCCTAATTCTCATTGTGAAAATTATTGAATTTGTAACGTGGATTGTTTTAATTAAATTTAGGAAGCACCCTTCCACGATGCCCTGGCAATATTTAGAAAGTCAGTGAATGATGTACAGATAACTAAGGGCGTGAATATAATAAGTGGCAATAATTCTTTCCCAAAAAGTACACTATAATATCAAAAACCGATAAACATGTTTAATTACCGATGATGAGGAGAAAATACAAGGTTTATTAGTCATTATTATTATTATTGTGATAGTTCAGTGGTAAGACGTCTTTCTCGAAATCAAAGTTTTCCTTTTTACTCACAAATAAAGTACGGAATTATATTCTGGGGCTCATCATCAGATGTATTAAGTGAGTTCTGGCGTCTCTCAGGGAAATGTGCAATAAGTACGAAGAACGACTGCGCTTTGTTACAAGCCGATTTTGTTAAAATAATAGCCTCGTACGAAGAACTGATGCAAGCCACTATTCCTCAGTTGCTTTGTTAGTTGCTATTAACTAACTGAATAACTACAATCTGTATACAACGACGATAGCGATTTATGTTTCTAAACGATATGCTTTCTTTACCAGCTTTTATAGGTGTCAACAGAAATATAACACTTTTTTTTCACACGAAAATAAAAATTTAATATAATTAAATGTTACAGGGGAAACTGATGGAATTTCGCATAACATTTGTGAAGAAACATACTTGGGCAGGAAAATTGAGGATATGGTAGAGAGATGCTTTGAAATCCTGCTTGTATTGGAGAAGGCGATGAGGTGATAAACCAGGAAAGTTAGGGAACGGGAAAACTTATTTTTCTTTTATTTTTGGCATTTGCGTTGTATGTCATCCAGCCAGCCCAATTGATTCTTCAGAATTGGTATAGGCAATACAGTACAGACATAATATTTAGTTAATTTATGACGGGACTCGATGAAGCACTGCAGGTACCCAAATACAGAAGTTGGACGGACATGTAGCAGCCTTGCGGAAATTACTGTAGAACGAAATCTGTAACCATAAAATAGCCGTAAGTCGTTGGAAGACAGAAGGCCGATGAAAAGTGTCCTGGGAGTATGTAATACGTAACTGTATCTTAGGGAAAATTAGCATTACTAAGTTGAAGTGGAAGAGGTGATCAAGACTCTAAACTAGAATTTGTTTTCAAACTTAAGGGCTATTAAATTTTTCAGCCATTTAAGTAAAACAGTGAAAGAATTTAAAGAAAAGCCTTCTTGTAATGTAATAGCAGGTGCATGTGCTCTATGGCAATTAATAAGAATAAATTAAAAATTAATTAAATTAGTGTCTATTAGACATGTGTCGTTGCAAAATACCAAGCAAATTATTGACAAATTTAATAGTATTTATGTTTTTTTAGAAGACATGGGAGCAATAAAATATAATAAAAATAATCTTTCATGATATCGACTGTTCATACGGTAATTCCGTGATGATGTTACCAACCTTTCAGGGATGATGAAGAAGGGTAAATGTCTCAATTTGAGGTAAGGAACCTTGATCCGGAAAACGGCAAAGTCGAATGTTATAATATTATTCAAGTTCTGCCTTAGCCTCGCCGACAGCGCTCAAAACTCAGAAGAGAGCAGAAACAATAATGACCAACAGTAAAAGATGGGAATCTTGTAGACCCATATTTAAATAGATGTATATTTTCCCGTTGCCAAGCATTTACATCTTTGAAACTATTCTGTTTTTTTTTTATTTTAAATTATATCATAGATAAAGATTCAGCTCAAATAATGAGTTACATGAACATTACATAAAGAAATAATTACGATTTACATACTATGCATAAAAAAAACACGAAAATGTATCAAAAAGGAATATTTCACTTAGGAATTAATATTATCAATAAATTACCCCATAATACAAAAACCAATTAAAAAAGTGAAAATTTTGAGAAATTGTTAATGCCACATCCTCAATAACATCTCCTTTTACTCTGTAAAAGAATATTTGAAATGTATTATTCGAAGTGATTAATAAAAATACCTCAATTTATAACTGACGTGTCTCATATAATTATGTATAATGTATTTAATTTAGAAGACACATAAAATATTACTACAACTACTAATACTACTACTATAAAGATCAGCTAGTCGAACGTGAATGGATAAAGCTTTTAGATGCTCTACTTGAACTTTACCTCTGGCAAATATTACTTCGTATTCTTCCTCTGACAGGATCCATCCAACGTTCGGGTTGTGGATTAAGTTAAGCCTTGTCAGTCCATTTTTCACACATTCTGTATTTTACTCGAAGCACTAAGTACAAACGTAAACTTCGCTAAACAACTTTTTGTCAGCAGGTACATCCTGACACGGTACCGCTCTGTTATAGGTGACAAAACCGAGCTTACAGTTCAACGGTCCGGAGCAAGAAGATTACAACGACAGGACACATTAAGCCTCAAAATTTTGGGCTCTACAGCTGTTTCAGAAATACCCCAATCCTTTGTATCTTTATTTCTGTAACACTGTTTCTCTTTCCTTTCTATGCTATGTATAAAAAACCAGTATGTAACGTATTTTCATTAAAACTCGACGTAGAACAGATTTTTCTTAGTTCAAGAAAGTCAAACAAGAGATAACGAATGCAAAAATATTGAAGAATTTCAATAAAAATGAGAAAGGCATCTTACGCATCATTTTTAGACAAGCTTTCGTGTAGCAGTTTAAATAAAAATACAATTGATGAAGTGGAAATTTAATGTTTATTGGAACTGTAAATAAGAAACTGCAAGGTAAATACCACTATACATTGAAAAAGTGCTCTTATGGTATAAATCATTGTAAAGAGACAAAAATAGAAATTAATTTGTTCATATTTCATTTCAGTAGATACAAGATGGTATATCGTAGAAAAGCAGACGGGAAAAAAATAATCAAGTCAGTAAAGACATATTTACCGTACCATATTCTGTAGAATACAACCTCTCAAATGATGATTTATATAATAAATATTATTTATGTACTGCTGATACTTTGACTACCAATAGCTTAATGACAGTATTGATTTGATTGAGAGAAATTTCTAAAAAAAATTGACATTACATCTGACTTGGCTACACCAGAAGAAATAAAAATGTTTATTAAGAGCAAATTTTCGACTAGTTGCGATGGGATTTCCAGCTCCATAGAATTAAGTAATGTACCAAGCTATGTGTTTAAAATATCTCTATTTAAGGGTACTTTCCCAGATAGGCATAAGTGTGCTGTAGTTAAATCACTCTACAGAAAAACAAATTACAGCTTTCAATGCATGTATTTGACATCTAAAAATGGAAATAATGCAACTTTTGTGCTGAACGAAAAACGAGACACAAGTAAACGTTTATTAATTGCAAATAATATTATTATTTTCTGGAATACCACGTTGTTTATATGCTTTTATAAGCTTTCGGATGAGATGTTGTAGCCTTTGTGAGAAATTCCCAGAAAATTCCGTTATTATTAAGGAAGAAAGCCGCGGAAGCCTAAGAAACCACAAAAAATATCATTGCGGGCCCGGAAACCAAGTAACTGATCACAGAAAGTGAGTCAGGACGAAATCCATACACAGTCATCCAGTTTCCTTTGTATCATTTAAGAAGATTTTAGAGAATCTTGTTAATAAATGTAGCCGAAACAGCCTTAATCGATGAATATGAATTAATTACGTAAAAAGTCTGAGTGCGTCGGAATAGCAGATTTTAATGAACTACAACTAACGACTGTATCCTCAAGCACATGCGGAACTTATAGAATGGGCAAAAGTACCTCTCGGGGTCACGGACGAATATAAGTTGATGGACGCAGCTTTTTGATAAGCGACGACAAAGGTCGTTTGGAGTCACAGGCACAGATGATAGAAAAGTTTGCTTTGTGCCCCAGCACGCTTTGTTCAGTGCTGATACTGTAAGAATGGCCGTGCGTCACAGGTGTTCACGTTTGGAGACGAAAACAGAAAAAAACGAACACCTATCTTATAAATACGAGATATGTGCTCCCATTGGAAGTTACCTCTTTCAGTCCTGAAACGGGAAATAAATAATAATTGTGGAAAACAGATCTGAGTACGATTGTGGGTGCTTGATGTAGGAAATCTTTCATTCAGGTTCTTTATAATTAATTATAGAAAAATTTAGAACTATTGAATTTGTAAAATAGGTTGTAAATACTACATGAAGTGTAGTTTCTTGGTACATACATAGGGCCTAAGTTCTAAAATTTCTGTTTCTTGCAAATGATTTTTTAGTCAAAGTTTTGTATAATAGTCATGTCAACATGAGTTTAATCAATGAAAATGTTATGTTATGACGAATAACCTGACACACCTATTCAAAAGGTGGATGAATAAAGAAATTTCAATGGATACAATAGACAATGGGAAACCACTTCTAAAGGATATCTTAAAGTCATGTACCGTAATCTTTTAAAATTACTTACTGAATTATTTCTTCTTCCCAGGTAAAATATTGGGAATATCTGGATAGGGAATACCCGGGGAGGAGTCGTTAGTACTAATAAAATATTCTATTAGTGAATATGGAATGACAGAAGTCTTGGCAGGCTAGCCTGGACGGTGAGCGGTCAACGCACGGAGCTGGGATGCGGATTCTTTCGTTCGCCCTGCCAAAACAGATTTCGGTTTTCCATGATTTCCCGAAATCACTCTAATGAAATACCGGGATAGTTCATCAAAAAGGCCATGGCCGACTTCCATCTCGTCCTTTGTCTCAAATCCTTTCCCACCTCTAATGATCATAATGAGACAAAGAATTTTTTTCTCCATTTCTCACACTACTGACAGAATAAAAGCTTTTAAAGCTAGCAGTAAATTGACGTATTTGAAAACATTATCGTCAGAAACACTACCGATGGCAACAAGCATAATTAAAGCAGGTGCAAATTTTAATTTAGTTGGTTACTGATTAAGTAAAAAAATAATGTGTGCCTTGGAAAAAGCTGTTTCTCTCATAAACAGGCTGAGCGCTGCGGTTACCTTTCTAACACGTGGGATTTGTAAATTGATCTCCAGTTACTATTTGAATTCAGACAGTAACGACTTACATTTTACAAAATGGGCTTCGGCCTCATCCTCTGAGAGATTATATACCAGTAACAAATTTTAGATAAAATATATGTTACCAATCTTTACCAGTTTTCATATTATATATCTACAATTTAACGGGAGAATCAATCCAAACGTGGGTATCGATTTTACAGATAGGAGAGCGGAACAAGCGAAAAATTCAGTGAATGCGGTGAAGGGCTTCTGTGATACGATACTCTGCTGTCAAGTTTTGAGTCTAACCGCATCATTTGATGTGACGGCTGGATGCCGTTAAGGTAGTGAACACCTGGTAACGGAGCTCCGTATCCTGTTTCTGGTGCAGTCAGTGATTCAATTTCCAACTTTTATCACGTGCATATTTTCATATAAATTTTTATCACTGTTTATGAGTCTATTCTTTTTTCTGTGTGGATCTCCCTTTCGAGAGATCTGTTATAAACTGTGGTTCTGTTAGCGTACTGTGAAAGTATCAACAATCAAGACGAGAAGTTACCAAATTTAAGCCTCCATTAAAGTCCGAATACTGTGATTGTCTCTTCTGTTCTGATGAAGTAGCTTTTCAGCCAGCTTGTGCCAACGACATTTATTTCAACACTCATGTTGTAGGCAACTTCAAAGGTAACGAGAGATTTTTCACTTAATAATTCATACATTAAGGAACTGTACAAGGATCAATTGCTTCATTTTTTGTGTAAATGTCCCTTAATATCTAGCGCCAGCGAATTGTCCCGCAGCATCATTGTCTAAGTTTAGCGAGGTCGATCTTCATGTCACAAATACCCTCGTTATTTCGAGGCCGCGCGAGATAAGCAAAGATCGACTCTCAGGCAATAGACTTAAATTTCAATTAGGGGATAGCACTATTACGAGTGTATAAGAGAAATGAACGAACAAGCAAAACAAGCCAATTCTTTACTTCAACTCGGCGAAAATTCTGTTGTAGTTTTATTCTGCTCTTGTGTATCGCAATAACTTTCTAACACATTGTCCGATTTTCATTAAAAAAAGCCTGTAAACTCGTAAACGGACGGTAAATTCATTATGCAATAAATTGAACGATGGGGCTGGGAGAAAATAAATAACTTCTTTTAGATTTTACATATTAACATATTATTTTATAAATAGAAACCAATTTGTAGGTTCTACAGTAAACATGACTCGTGTAATGAGGAAAAACTCTGTAAGCGTTAGATTTGAAAAATATTAGCACGAAAGGAAAGAATTTGACTGATTATTGCAATATTTTAATTCCAGATACGTTAAAAAGCATTTGATTTGCTCAGGTATATTTTCACACACACACACACAAAATAGAAAGACTACGACTATTCTGTTCAGACTATCAAACTTTTTCTGTGTAAAAAAATACCAATTCCTTTAAGGATGCTTACTTTCTTTCTCTTCTTTAAATTATATCACGTGCCTAGATTTATTTTACAGTATCTATTTTACAGCCCCTTAATAAGAGATTTCTGTATTTGTGCATTTTTTTTTTTTTTTAATTTGCTATATGCACTATCTGTTTACATAGATGGACAGGAAAAGGTTTTTCTGAAATGCAAGTCCTTTATGCAGTATTTTTACTCACTTAAAATTGAGACCAATAACTTAATGATTTTAAATAAAAATTACCATTAAGCATCATAGTAAAATAAAACTGAAATCTAGATGCATAGACAAAATAATCTTAGCATTTAGGTTCTACAGCCATGCATCGCTGTGAACCCAACATCTCCGTCATCCTGTTCATACTTTCAAAAAATTAAATTTGTGCAGCTCGGGCATCATACAGGGCAACAAAATTTCTATTTTTTTCATTATTATTTTTTATACATATAGTGACGGATATTTAAGGCAGCTACATTATGATCAAATCATCATTACCTTTCATATAACAGAAAAATAATGTATATAATATTCTTTCAGATTCTTGGAGAAAAACTTGTTCTTAAAAGTATTATATATTCAGCTGTTCTCGAGCTACAGAATAATTGAATCACACTGCAAAGTGTGGACGTTGTAAGGGAATTATTTGGACGATTTGAATTAAGTGTTTGTGTCTGATAAATTTGTTTGAGTAAGGGAGCTGTTTTATCGGTAGTTGAAGTGTGGCAGACAACATCGCTGGAGGTGAAGTGAGACCGTTTGTTGCATTTCTGGAGTACTGGAATCGTATGGACTATAGTTGCATTAAAGCTAATAAGACTGATATTATATGTGAGAAAGGCTTAGAATAAGGACATTAATGTTAATTTATGACGTGCATACAGAAATTACTCAAAATCTCAGGAATTTGGGATAATGTTGGTAGTCATTTGAATAAATCCTTTAATAAAAAAATAAAAAAACACAAGCATTTGAATAGATACTAATAAAATGGGAAGTACTTCTAAATTATATGCTTTATTAAGTTTTATTTTAGATAATGAAACAATATAAGATTATATGGTGTTATGCAGTTGGTAAAAATAGCGCAGATTGTACATCCATTTGCATGAATCGTACACGCTCTAAGGGATAATTGTAAAAGCGAGGAGTAAAACCATAAGGTATGCAGTTTGTAATGTAGTTTCGTATAAAAATTATTTCCACTCTCTTCGTAGCACCTTACATTATGAATTGAATAACCATTTTTTATCAGCACAGTTTCTTTCACGTTCTTATATGCTGACACATCCAGTTGTATTTTAACTAACGAAAATAAAAGAATTGTGCCTGCCTTACATACTAAACCAGGCTGTCATACCTACAGCTGTAAATGAGCAGTGTGTACCTTGGAAATCTGGCAGTATCTAAACAATTTTAAAGATAGTTTTTAAGGACAATGGAAATTACCCAAAGGTTTGGATAAAAAAAGCCCGCGGATTTTCGCTTCTCCTGAATTAAAGGTTAACAAATGTAATAAATACAGCTCTGAAGTTGCTGTAATATGACATCTAACTGCAAATAAACGGGAGGGAATTATTGCATTTCGAGTCACAGATCCAATATCGCAGCAACTACAACATTAAACTTGAAAATAAAACCACAGCAGCTGCCCCCGAAGTCTAGCAACACTAAATTAAACCGCCAACCTCAATATCTGACTCGGGATTTTGCAAAGAGAGATAACAGTCCAAAGCGGTAATAAACCAACCAAACTACCCCCGAGGATTCGAGGAACAGAGAACTCCTGAGCAACTTCTTTAAGACGTTGCACAGACACTTCCATCGCAGAACTTGAGATTTACATCTGCGGTACCCGTAAAAGTTAAACTACTACGATATATTTCTCTTAAATTATTTGTGTTTATACTTCATGAAAGTTAAAAAATATTGGAAACAATAAATATGTCGGGGTTTTTCAGACAATTCAGCGAATAAATTTAAAAATCAATAGAAAGACCACGGGATCAACGGGATAAAATTACACAGCGGTGCTGTAGAATCACGCAAGAGTGTTCTACCTGCGAAAGATTTTTACATTTCATCTGGTTTCTAAGAGGCCACATAATTCCATGACAGAATTGGCATCGGTGATGAAGATGTAAGTATTGAAAGATTGTCTGAAACGTAATAACCAACCTTTTGATCTGAACCTCATGTAAATGGGAACTGAAATATTTATTAATTTTCTGTTTGTAAATGCGAAAAGAAACTAGCTTTAGATGACTAATATGATAAGAAAAGACTCTTTATCTGTGGCACTGTTTTTTTAACGCCTCGTCGACGTCGATGTCATTAGAACCAGGAAAGTATTGGGAAGCAATGCGGCCATTGCCTTTTAAAGGAAGCATTCCGGCATTCGTCTAGAGCTGTTCGGGTAAACCATGGAAAATCTAAATCTAGATACCCGGACGGGGATTCGATCCCGCGATTTCCCGAATGCGAGTCCATAGCGTTACCACTCACCCATCACGCTCGGTCTGTGGCACTGAGAACAGAGTTAAGCTGGAAACATAAATAAGTACGGGTGAGTCATCTTCACGAATAGATTTTCTATCATTTGAAGATATCCTTACTATTTCACGGTTCAGATCAAAACTAACATGTGGCTTAGCAAATTTTGTAAACTGTTACCTCATAAAATTATGAATCGGTCCTAGAAAGATACACACACTATTTTTCAGACGAGCCGGTGGCATTATGATTTTTAAAAATTCACAGAAAGATAATCAAATCAATGGGACAAAGTCACATCTCAAGTTCATTTTAATTAACTGTATAAAATTACGAAGATCAGAATATGTGAAGCAGATTATTTGGAATGTAGGCTGCAATCGATATGCTTATGTTAATTTACTTTTAAAATAATTTGTGCTGATGATTGGTTTATTCAACGACATAATGTCAGCAATGTAGTAGATTCAGATGATGTCAGAATAATAAGTTAACATCCAGTATGAAACGTCGAAGTAGCAGCATTCAGCTGTTAAAAAAATAAATAAAAAAATCAGCTTTTATTTATGAAAAGTTCATCGTAATATAAAAGCTGCTACCGTTTACAACTGTCTGCATAACATTTACACCAATTCCTTCATATTATTTGCCAATAAAAATTAGCTTCCTTAAGCTAACCTCATCATCTCAGTGTACAGAGATCAAACATGTGGAAACCTCAACGGCCAAATCCATACCTGATCCAGTTCAGTATGTGACCCGAGTTAACTTAAGTTGTGACCTGGTACTCAGCTAAAAGTGTGCTATGTTTATCTGACCTGCTTACGGTAGAAACTACTTTTGGAGGAATCACTCCTGAAACAACCACCTTCTTCAAGCAGGAAAGTGCTCTGTAGAGAACCTTTATAAGCCGCTAACCACCAAGCTGCTTGCTTTCTACAGATGAAGCTTTTAAATCGAGATCATTGATTTTTGAACTGACAATTATTCATGGCTGTTGGAATTTAAACCGTAGCTACAGTTCACCCTATCGTTTTGTTCGTTAAAGGGACATAAATATTTTACAAACTTTACTTTTTTTCCTATCATCAGTCTATCGACTGGTTTTTCACAATCTTTTTCTTCCGTAAGCTAACCTCGTCATCTCAGTGTACCGATTACAACCTAAATTCCAAATTTTCTACCGAGCGAGGGGGGTGAGCGGAAACCTCTAGCCTTGCATTCGGGAGGACATTGGTTCGAATCCCCGTCCGGCCATGTTGATTTGGATTTTCTGTGGTTTACCAAAATGATGGGAATGTCGGAATGGTTCCTTAAAAATGCCATTGCCGAATTCCATCCCATTCCTTGTCCAATCCTATCCCGCCTCTAATGTCCTTGACGCCGTCGAGCCGTGAAGCTAGAAGCAAAAATAGTCAAATTATCTATTTCACATATTCTAATCTTTGTAATTTTTTATATTTCGTTCCTTGGACCATTTCCTCCATTAACAAATAATTTATTCCCGCAGTCCAATGTAAGCTCTTGAAAGCAGTATTTTCTTGAAATTAACGGATAACAAAAGCATATTAAACGTGAGGAAATTTGACGTATTCCCTTTCCAATTGATCCACAAAACGGATAACACGTCTAGGCAGTAATACACAAAACGTTGTGTCACTACACGAATCTAACGGGCCTGGCACTTGGGATGACGCTGGTTCAAATCCCAGTTCGGCCATCCAGATTTCGGTTTTCCACAGTTTCCTGAAATCACACCAGGCGTATGCCGGGATTGTCCCCCCAAAATGTCTGGTCGAATTCCTTCCCGTTCCTTGGCCCCAATTCTCTAACGCCCTCGACGAGGCGTAAAGCCATAAGATATAAAATTATACACGTATGAAAATGTTTAATACAAAATCTAAGATTAATCCCCGCAGATACGAGTTCAAAACTACATTCGTTAGAAACAATGCAGCGTATTATTTTGGACATTGTGTTCGAAGTACGAGTGTTTCTACAGATGTTCTCTGCATGAATGATAGCTGGAGATGCAAAACAAGAAATCTCTGTAAACAAATGTAAGTGTTTTATTTTGTAAATTTAAGTATCGATAATAAGTAGAATGATTTGTGATCGGTCATTTTTTATAGCACTCACATACTTTGTTAGTTATGCGTTGTGAAACATGGCACTTACGTACTGTTTTGACAAGTAACATTCATTACTTCAGCAAGTGTGTAAATTCAGTTGGCGATTAAGAGAACCATTAGTGTTTCACATTGCTCTACACTAAACACTTACTAATTTCGAATGCTAAAAACCATTTAAGAAGAAAACTTTGTGGGGTATACCGCGGAATTTTGCTTTCTAATCGCTTAGTTTCGACGGCTTTTATGTATTCAAATTAATTGGTGTTTTTCCATTTAAAAAACTTCTGACGCTTAGAAAGAAAAATACGATTATATTTCCGCGTTAACTTCTACGTAATTACATGGTGATTAAGTCCCCGTACTTACAAAAAGTATACATATATTCCGTTATATTTATTTACTCGATATTATTTTTTGTTGAGCAAGTAACATAAATACGTAGGGTAGAGGTAACAAATTATACTGGGAGACAAAAACTATGTGTTACGTTCGTTTAAATTTCTATGTTGCTATTTGATAATTTACGACGATTAAATCCATAAATTCAGCAAAGAGATCAACCTATACTCTGTAGCAGTTACTAGAACCAGGTAACAATATAACCTAAGAGTTTTTATGACAGAAGATAAGAAACAAGAAGGTTGGTTAAAAACTCAGAGAATGTATGCACGAAACGTCAAAAAAAAAAAAAAAAAAAAAAAAAAAAAAAACACGAAATATATCAGACAAATAAATAATCGTTGTTCGCTTCAGAAATTATACTTTACTTAAAAAACTTTTCATAACAGCAAAATTTTCCATAATTTTTGATGTTCTTTGTTGAAGTATTTGCAAGTATAACTAAAACGGATAGCACAGAGAAAAAAAAAAAAAAACCTTTATAATACCAGGCAGAGATACGATGTTCATTTTCTTATGGCTACTATGCTTTAATCATTATATATTCTGTTTACCTAAGGGTGATTTTTTCATGCAGAAAGTTTTTTTTATTATAACTTATAAGGTTGTTAAAAAATTTCGGTATTCCCGCACGCTACCTATGTAAAGAGCTCTAACGTAGTGCACAAATAAGTAAGAAACGACTTCAGCGAGATTCTGTTTACCTGAGCGTGATTTTTTTCATGCAAAATTTTTTTATTATTATAACTTACAAGGTTCTTAAAAAATTTCAGTATTCCCGCACGCTACCTATGTAAAGAGCTCTATCGTAGTGCACAAATAAGTAAGAAACGACTTGAGCGAGGCACTTGTTGCTCACACCAAGCACGTCAGACGGCGAGTGGCGAGTCGTTTGGTTTCGACTGCAAGCTGCAGCCGAAGTGCACGGTCATACGTATTTATAAGGTGTCCCGCACGCGAGGGGCACAAGAGCAGCTCGTATCGGATGCAACATCGCAGACGGCGGGAACCAGCGACACAATGGCCACGTTCTACGAATAGAGAGGTCTACCTCCGAGCAGGCTGCACCGCCGGCTGACCCGCTGGACCTCTCATTGGAGTGATGCCCACAGACAGACCATAAGAGATAACTGCCTCCTTTGCATACCCGGGAACCAGAAGTACGCACCTACAGAGCTACAAGAACCTTTTACCATCTCCGTAAATAATATTACTGATAAAATAAATGTAACTTCTGAAGAAAACAAGAACATATCTATGAATCAATTAAAAAGTCGAGAGAGCATGATACCGAGCGTGGTGAGTAAACGATCATGCTCTGTGCTAACATTTGGGAGGACGCGAATTCGAATAGCTACGTCGCCATCGAGATTTGGGTTTTCCATGGTTTCCCCAAATCACTTCTAACGAATGCCGGGATGGATCCTTCAAAAGGCAATGGCCGAATTCTTCCTGTTCTTTGCCCCCAGTCTTTTCCTGCCTCAAATGACCCTGACGTCGACGAGGCGTAAAGACACAGAGAGCATGAACGTGATTGTTCACTACGATTAGTCTGCTCATCAGATGAGAATTTAAGTCAGTGTAGATGTTCGCGTGAGGGGAGATTTTCACGGCGTAGTGATCCCAAGTAATCTTGTCAGGTGTCCAACATCATGGAGTCGTAAAAATATCGTTTCGATCACTGGCTCTGTTGTCTTCATGAGGTTAGCATAGCTTCCGTCTATTACAAGCCCACTATTGGTTCGGAACGCTTGCAATCGACGGAATCTACGCTACACTAGATAAAGTCAGCTTTCGAAACGACGTGTATTAACAACTCCGACTTGCTGGCCACCTGCAAAGATTACATCGCAGTAAAATGTTGTTGTAATGATTGCTTCTTTTAGTAAATATATATAATTGTATCTTCTGATTTTCTAAGAATAACTTTTCATCTAACATACATCAAGACATTTCGATTCAAAATACAAATACGTAGCTGTTACTCGCAACTCGTATGGGTGAACTTACAAATATTTTACTAGAATTGGACATATGAAGCTGTACATTACGCAAAAAGTATCCCAAAAAGCATGTAGTTGGGAAATGACGAAGAAGCCGTCAACATACCCTTCTACCACCGAAGCTATTACGACTGCTAGAGAAACAAACCTTGCGCGACCGATATAACACTACATAAACATACACTCGCTATCCGTGTGTCTATCACGGTACTTTTATTTTTCAAAATTTCGTGGCGAAATATGTTATTTATCCCGAAAAAGTATCATATGTTTTCTTTTAATGATACATGGTATTTCCTTCTCAAATTTCATCAAGATGGTTCGGCCGTTTATCCTTAATAAGGAACAAATAGACAGATTTACTTTCACATTTATAATAGTAAGTATAGACTACAGTCTAGTTTTGTCATGAAAACCAACTCACATGAAGCAACAGCTGAACGCTGCCCTTTGCTTGGCCGGCACGCAGTTGCCAATCTTTAGACGTGGGCGGTCTTGTGTTATCTTCAGAGAAAGAGTGGAATGCTTGTCAACATCGTATGACATGATGAAGTGTTGTCATGTTTTAAGACAGATAACAATTAACATTTCATCTATCATACAACTTGAAACTTTTCTTATCTACGTATTAAGGCGGCTATATCCAATCTGTAGTGAGACAGCTTATGCGTCAAATCTGTTGACAGTGCCAGAAAGCAACGGGAGAAAACTGGTGACTAACGTTTACTATCAAATTTAACAGTCAAGCATCGTTATAACGGATCAAAGTCAAGGTTAACGAAAGGTACGAGTTTCTGCTTAACATGTGTGATTAATATGTGCGATGAATAGGAGAAATTTATCACAAACTTTCAAGTAACGGCCAAATTAACATTAACTTGTAAAGAAGATATATTTAGTCTTTAATTCTCAGAGCCAAAAATTATGTTGAAAAGCTGATAAAGTTGATATAGAAAGAAGCTTCTTTCCCATCGCACGCTTAATAAAATGAAGTTGTTTTTGTGAATCTCAGCTTCTCTGAACAGTCGAAAATTCACGAGAAAAACTTACTTAATTACCAAGAAGTGGCCGTAAGATTAAATTACAAAGCCATCGAAAATTCGAGCTTATATCAAAGACTTCTGTACACAGAAAAAAATACTAGCTACTGTTCTAATATCTTACTTACTTTTAATACATTAAGGTCGAAAAATCATCTATTTGTTAAGAACCAAAAAATAAGCAGTCTGGTTTTATACGAAAAGAATAAATGAATTTTAAAATTCGAACTAAAAATCTTGTAAAAAATAGCATCATCCCAAAGAAGATATTTGGATGGAAAGAAAAGTGAGGTAAAGACAGTGATTACCATCGACATTAATACAAATATCAGCTTGAATTTCAAACAATTTATTCAAATTTAGGTAAATGACTATTACTGCCCAGCGTGCTCTGTTCCCCGAATCTCCAAGATTTTTTATGGTATTCTGAGAATTTCCCATACTTCTTTAAACTTTTAACACATTTCTGTCTCTTCTCCATCAGCAGTACCTTCTCAAGATTGCGTCAAATTTCATCTTATCTCACATATTTACGATCAGGGAGTGTGACTCATATTACAGAAGAAATGAATGCAGAACACCTTTTGATATTCTCGGTAATCACACAGTGATGACATTAGGTTTGATGGTTGTAAATACTCACCGGATTTTTCCGATTGTTCGGATGCCTTTACTCTTACGTGCTTATGACGCCCATCCTATCAATCAGTCATTAAACTGCAGATACGATACGCTATCATCATTGGCGACAACTGTATTTCGTTAAATGAATTCGCCTTTATGGCCACCAAGCAGGTTATTCTTCCTCTTGAAATCGACGTTTTACGGAGTAACAAGGAATCGGGCGATAGACTACAAAAGATGGTAATGGATGCATTACTTGAGGGACGTGGTGTCAATTAGAGAATGTCGGACGATCATTTTGTCTTCTCTTTGCGTAATTTTGCTAGCTCTTTAAAATCATCACTTAAATTATTAAATTCTTTTGAATCCATAGCGTTTTTTGGTGACATCAGTTTGACTCAAATGTTGAGCGATATACGGAAACAACTTCCCGAATAACAACGATGTGGCCCCATCTAAAGCCAACCAACATTTTTTGTCTGCTTGAAAATCTATCTCATAATGCAACCAAAGCCAACTGTCTGACGTTATTGGATATATTTTTTGACTGAAAAAACACAGCATTAAAGGAAATTTGTATAGCAGCAACTACAGAGTTTGAATGGGTTCGGATGATCCCTTCTCAGTTCACCGTATCATTTGACTCTAGATTAGTTCGCAACCGTTAAACATTTTGCTTGAGAAATATGCCACAACCACTTTGAAGAAGATATATGATCTGCAACGAGTGAAGTGTTTGCGTGTATCCGAAAATATCAGATAATTATAGATTCCTCCGTAAGACAGCTACAAACATACCGTGTGAGAGTCAGGGTCAAGAGTTCAAGTGATCAGAGGGGCCGTCTTCCCACTTGTTGTTTCTCATCGTGCTGTCACGAACCTAGCATGACGGACTCGGTGGAGGTAGTAACAAGATGGTAGTGTCGGTAAATTATTTAATTTTTTTTAACTGCTTTACGTCTCTTTTTAACATCGAGGTCTTTAGAGACGAGAAAGGATGGGGGGCAAGGATGGGGGCAAGGAATGGGAAGTAATTCGGCCATGGCCTTTTTGAAGGAAGCATCCCGGCATTTGCCTGGAGTGATTTGGGGAAACCATGGAAAACCCAAATCTGGGTGCCCGGACGGGGATTCGAACCGCCGTCCTCCCGAATGCGAGGCGAGAACGCTAACCGTTACACCACCCCGCTTGGTGTAAATTACTTAAGCTGGTAGTCCGAACTGGCGTTCGCCTCGCGTGTGGCACTTGTTCTGGTATATCATTCAACGAGTAGCGTCTGTTCGAGAGAAGCTGACAGTAACGTTAAGTTTATAATCACAGTCAACACTTATAATCGAGTAGGTTGGTCTTCCATGAAGAATGATCCCTTATATGTGGGTCCGAAGGTGAGTGTGGATTCCAACGAGAGAAGCACACAATTTACCGCATCGATGACAGGCATTCCAGGGAAGGACAGCTGAGATTATGCCATTTTTCCTCAACTGGTCATTTCATTTCCTGCACTGGCTATTCTGATTCGCTGATCGTCATCAGTGATTTTCTTTAGATAACATTGTTCCATGATGAACAAGACACCCTCAGGATGAGCGGTCAAGGTCAGAGGTTTCCCAGTTGTTATGGTCAATATGACACATCATGCTAGCCTTTATAACGTCTTTAAATCGCTTCCTTTGACCATCAACACTGCGTTAATCGATCGTTAGCTCTGAGTAGTAGCTTATAACACACCTTCCGTGTTTAAAGGAGACATATTTCATCCAGTTGCATTACGTGAGGAAACACTGAAGGCACTGGTGATAAATGCTACCGAGAATATCAGAAGCCGACAAAGTAATTACATGTTTTCTTATTGCAATTTCTCAGAACATACGGCGCAATCCTTTTCTTCGGAATTTGAAAAATCAGAAAAACTTAGACTTGAGAGAGAATACGTTCTTCTTAAATAGTATCCATGAGCAAAACTGTAGGCACGATACACCAGTATTTGCCCTCAGCTTCGCCCGCGTGGACCCGTGTGTTTGGTATGGTTCAGAATTAACGGTGGATAAACAGAAATGTAGAAAATTAAATGAAATAGCTTTCATCAAATTTTCCTGGTTTGAAAAATAAATTAGTATTTTCGTGATTTTTAAACTAATTTTTAATGCTTCAAACAACAAATAGTGGCGGAAAAGAAAGTGTGTAAGAAAGAATTTTTTTTCCCTTGCTGGAGATCGAACGTACCACCTTTAGCATAGGAACGCAAGCAGACTTGTCAACATGTGTAGTCATGTAGTCATCCAGCCTTAACAGTTCAATGGCTTTTCATTAAAAATAAAATGAGAAATAATTAATTTACAATGCCGGCCCGGCAGTGAAGAGGCTAGAGTACTGGCTCCGTGTGACAAAGGTCGCCGGTTGGAGTCCAGCCGAGGACATGGACGTTTGAGGGTTGTGTGTGTTAATGTCATGTCCGTCCTATGGTATCTATAATTATTGCGAAATAATATATAATGAAAAGTCCGAAAACACTGAATTATTCGTAGTCACATCTGAGCTAGCTTATGGCACAAGAAGCTGAAACATACGAAATATTTACAATTTTCAATCTTCGTTTACTGACAAAGGAACACTTCAACGCGTTGAATAGCATTAGCAAGAAATACTAAACTGTTTTCGCGTTCGCAGTGAAGAACTCTCTTTGTGAACTTACAGATATCATTGAAATATAGTGCTAAAAATGATCAGGTTAAGAACAGATTTGATTTTATTTTTTTGTACCGGCACACGACCGGGAAAATCCATGCTATATACCAGATTTTAAGACAGACCATGATCTTTGTAAATGTGTAAACCACATTCAAAACAGTTCGGTAGTTATTGCGTAATGTCGAAACAAAGAAACAGACACATCATGCTACAGATTTATATACGCAGAGAAGAGATGTTTCCCTCAAGCGGAGTAAGAAAGTACAACTCGTTAATTTTAAATACTTGTACATACGTTCACAAATCTGTCCAGCGAACTAAATGTACTAGCTGTATTTCTCCTCTTTAACGGTGTGGGACTGCTGCAATAGTTTTAATCCTACCGAGAAAAGTACTGAATTTGGACACTCATATGTATAGGCCTACACACTGTTCTCGGAAAGATATTTTCTTCGGAAGGACGCAACAGCTGATTGTCGACTGTAGCCGAAAGCAGTTTCTTTAGAAGATAGTGTATATTTCATGAATATCCTGCGGCAGCAATACATGCAAGGCAAGCGTGTTCCAGGACCTAGTCAGAATCCGATGATGTCGCTTTCCTTCTGATGAACGGCTGACGCATTTCCGCTTTTCGATAACCATTCTTTCGAAACAGCTTCTAAAGGCGGAAGAGTTTAAAGGAGACATGTTCGACGTGCTTGAAATAACTCATCATCAGATGCAGTCTGCTCGATTCATATCGATTCGTGTTATCATCATACCAATAAAAGACTAAACTTGTTCATCGTATAGCCATGCCTGTAACGCCGACGGCACACACCCCGTCTTTGTTGCTAGATTAACAACGGCCAGAGATGTCACTACACAGTGTGACTCAGGCGGAATGGTAAATATTGAAGGAGGTGGTGGTAAGAACAATATTGAGTAAAAATGTTTATACAAACATTCCGAATTCCATTCGTTTATGAGATACTGGTGATGAAATGTTTTGCACAAAAAACACAGAAAATTATCAAGAACGCCAACTAATTGAAATACTTTATTCATGCAAAAATACACGCATATTTGACAAGCAGACTGTTGTCTCAGATGCGCGCGCATCTGGACTGTACGTGTCGACTTCAAGCATCAATAAAGTGCTTCAATTTGTGTAGATAGATAGATAGATAGATATGTTCACTTTGATCCCATGTGAGAATAATCTCGGGGATGTGGAACAGTACATACACTTATTAGTATTGTCAATATTACTATATAATTGATAATATTATTATATATTGACAACAAGTTAGCAACAACCCATTAGTATAACCAATATCTACTGTAATCTACAAATCCCGAGTTAATTAATACTTATTATGTGGGACAGTGTATACACTTGTTACCAGCATCTAATAACCAGTTATTTTCTTACCAACCAGTTACCATGAAAGGTTTCACTGTAATTTGTGACTACATATTATATTATGTTAGTTGCTATTTATGTGGAACAGTACACACACCTATTAGCAATATCAATTATATTACCAACAACTCATAAGCAGTCAATTACTTAAAAACCTGTTAATATGATAATTTTTCACAGCAGTTTTTGAGTGCATGCTATCCCATGTTAGTTACTATATATGAATGAAATTTTGTAAACAGTGTAATTAGTTCATTTGTCAAAAGTTTCAACAGAAAGAAAACCCATATATCATTTTAGTAATTGTGGATAATTTCGTCACCTTCCCCTTCCATACACCATATATACTATTTTATCAGTTATTCTTAGTTACCAAATTCCAAGAAGAAAATTCTTTCACAGAGTAAAATGGGTTCCGAAGCAGAAACTCTTTCAGTTTGGATTTAAAGTAGTTGGGTTTTTGTAGATAACATTTAATTTCTGTTGGTAATACATTGAATAAGGAAGCTCCAGTAAATGTTAACCCTTTCTTGACAGTGATTTGTAATCCTTGTGAATATTATATTTATTCCTAGTATTATGGCTATGTATGTCAGCATTAAGATTGAAGTGATCAGGATTTTCTACTACAAATGATAATACAGAGTATACATACTGTGCTGGCATTGTTAGTACACCCAGGTTTTTAAATAGATTTCTGCACGATGTCTGTATTAAAGTCTATAGTGGGATTTATTTTAATTTAAAATGCTGTAAAATATGCGTGTGTTTTTGTATGAATACAGTACTTCAGTAAGTTATTTGTGTGCTCCTGATCCTTTTCTGAGGTTTATTTTACCCGTAACATTCCAGCACCTGTACCTCCAAAATAAATGGAAATCGGACACAAGAACTATTTTACTCAATATTGTTCGTACTACCACCTCCTTCAGTATTTACCATTCCTCCTGAACACCATGTATAGTTGAAGCTATGAGAGTTATTAAATAACAGTTCTATTTAATTAAGCATTCACCAGGAAATGAATTGCCAAAACGCTAAGAGAAAAGTACGCATTGTTTAAATTAACATATTCATTATTGGTTGCTTTTTATTAATTACTAGCCCCAAAGCCCGTCAAAAATAACTAGTTGAATGGATTGTTCTGGCAATTCATTTTTTTAATTTTTTTTAGTTAATTAACTAGAAAATCAAAGCTGCAATCACACGTGAATTAATACATTCCCTTTACCGCATGTTAGTGTTATCATGCATCGCAATTTAAAATTGATTCAAAATCTTCACAGGTTCTTATATCTTTATTTATTGTTATCCGTGATGCAAATCAATGTTTTAACGGCTGACACAGTTTACGTATGGCTGAAATAATGACCCCAGTAATATGAAGTCAGTGAAAACAAAAGATACTAAAAATAAATCTTAACTACTTACCTTAAGCCATCTAATATTAGTTTCAATTGTCGTGTAGGGCGCATAGATAGCGTTCAATTTGGAATTGCTTTAATTAAAATAAAGTAACAATTTCAGTAAAAAGTAGTAAATAATATTTAATATGCCGATTTAAACGAAATAGATACTTTTCTCTCAGTGTTCTGGCAATTCATTAATTTGCAGTTGTTTAACTAAACAGAAGTGTTGCAAAATAAAATTCAGTGTAATTCCTCGCGCCTTGTATTGTACCAGAATCTTTCAGTTGTTATCCTAGTCTACATAGCATTCAACCTAACAACAAACTGCTCTAAAATTGGAGCCAGAAAAAAATACTTCAATCACAGGCATATTAATACATGGCGATGTAAACTTGATCAAAAATCTTCACGGGTTCTTACACCTTCCTTTTTTAATATTCGTGATTCATATCGATACTACAACGTTTGACTGGCTGACACAGTTACATGCGGCTGAAATATGGCATCAGTAAAAGCAACGGAAATTAAGACTAAATCTTAATAACTTACGTCATTCCACGTAATATTAGATTTAACTGTAGTATATGCTGTATAGATCGCGATCAGTGTGGAACTTCTTTAGTTAAAACGAAGTAATGATTTGAGTAACAGAACACTTATGAAAAAAAAGTTTCTTATGCCCTCTGTTGCAACGTCAAGTGCCAGTTCTAATAACGATCTATCAAAACTGCCGTTAACATTACTAATCGAAAATTTTTATGTTACATATCTAGGGCCAAGGATTTTAACGAATACTTTTACATCAAACGAATATTAATCAGGCACGTCAAAAATGACGGGTTTAACGGAGAGTTTTGAAAATTCATTTCTATTTGGTTGCCAAAATAAATAGAATTGTTGTTATGTAATGCCCATAACCTTATTTTATAATCTATACATATTTTGGTTGTAGTTTACACAGCAACACAGATGGAAGTTCTACTGATGAATGATGTCAGAATTAGGGAACCAATTGAATTAAAAATAAATAAGGAATCCTAAAACCTTTCAATATTTTACTGCATAATACCGATATTATCATATCGATCATTTAATAATATTGATATTTTTGGTCCGACATTATAGATATTATCGGTTGACCAATATATCATTGCAACCCTAGCTATAGCGCGTGATATTGGTTTTATTCATGTTCCATTTAGCACGATAAATACGGAACAACTTCCATCCGTATAAAAATACCGTAACTTCAGAAACTCGGAGCTTATGAAAATAGCTTAAATTATTTATTTTAAAAAATCACCCTGATTTAGTCTGTAAGAAATTTGTCAGTTGTCTGGTCCTATCTGTATTTCGACAAAACCACAACTTCCACTAATATTGCTGTTCAAAATTCATAGATGCTGTTACCCGCGTACGAATACATTCATTGTATTGAGATCTAAATTTGATCTACATGTATCTGATACAGTTACACCAGCAATAAAAGCAAGTAATAATTAATATATTAATTTAAAGGCAGTACATACCTTTATTTCAGTGTTTTAGCAAATCATTTCTTCCAGTAGCCTACATTATAAATAACAGAGACTTAAAATATCTACAGTGGATATAAATATCTTGTGACCCCGTCAAAAATGACATATTGAATGCAGTATCTTAGCAATTCGTTTCTTCGCTGACTTAAGTACAATTTTCGTTAAATAACGTTCATTATCTTGAAAGTCATGTAATGGAAATATTTGTTAGCTTACTGTAACAACGGTATTGCTGTCCAGAGAGTGTAAGAATCTACATCGAACGAATTTTAATTAAGAAAAAGCAATAATTAATATATCGATTTCCACTGAATACGTACATTTCTTTCAGCGTTCTGACAATAATTTATTAGCAGATGCTTAGCTAAATAGAACTGTTATGAAATAACGCGTCTAACCTCGAACATCTCCATGCGTTGTGTGTTGTGTGGCGGAGGCAGCATGTGTGACTCCATAGTCCAACATCATAATGTGACGTCACGGAGTGACAGATGGCCAAAACTAGCGTTTTATAAGTATAGATAATCCTTCGATTTAAATGTTTTCTTTAATTTTTTTGTACACAGATACATGATAAAAACATTAATTTTTGAGCAGCAGTATTGATGGAAATTTGGGTCAGATTGAAATTTAGCTCGGGTCAGTATGACAAACAGGTATTTGACGCTACAGCTGAAGGTATGAATATTTTTTTAATAATTTGTTGTTATGAATGCCATGATACTTTACTTCGAGCGGATGAAAGTAGTTCCACATTTATATAAGAAGAAGCTTCTCTGGGCAAACGAAAACCAGATGTGGCGACAGTGAATTTGATCGCCGAAATATGTGGTGCAAAGACCTCATTAACTCAACTAGTCACCCAGGAACTTTATATTAATTAGTCCCACATTCATAGGGATCTATGCGGACTGGACCAGGATTAAATTAATATTAAGCGGGATGACGTAAGTTGTTAAAGATTTATTTTTAATTTCCATTGTTTTCACTGACATCAGGCATGATTTTAGTTTGTGGTTAGGTTGAAATGTAACCTTGACCAGGATGACAACTGAAACTTTTTACTACAGCGCAAGGCACGAGGAATTGCATAGAGTGTTATTTCATAACCATTCTATTTCGTTAAGCAACTGCGAACAAATAACTTTCTGGAACACTCTGTTCAACCAGTCATTTTTTACGGGCTTGAGGCTAGTGTGCTTGTCGATTGCTACACTAGTCAAACGAATGACAATGGAATAAGAACAAGAGGGGAGAAATTATCCTCGGCAGTGAAAAATTAAAACAGTCAGAGATAATAACGCTCAAATACTAAATGGTTGTTATTTTTCACTCATAATAAACTGTGTAAAAAATCTTGCATTTGTTCTGAAGTCCGGCGATTAATTTCTACAATGTTCACCTTGATTTCTGAACGCCTGTAACATTTGTATTAAACGCGTAAAATCGGACAATAAGAACCGATTCTCGCTAAACGTCAATTTAAGAATCGCTAAGTTGTATCCATCTTTATGGATCTCACCATATATCATCCAGTTCCTCTTCTTAAAAAAATTAAAAATTTAAGTAAATAACGTTTAATCCGGCAGAATTTTACGTTTGTCTACTCCAAATGGTAAATATGTAATGAAATGTCGGTGTTATTGGTTTGTATCATAAAAAGTAGCATTTTTTTTCTGTCACTTTGTACTTCAGCCGATGTTAGTTCCGTTAGTTTCTTTTTTAATTCGTCCAGTCTTTTACTTCGAGATTATAATTTTCAGTGAGGTGGAACAACCGTAGTAGTCCAATAAATTTCACGTTAATTTGATTTAGGTAAAAAAGTATTCCAGTAACAAATAGATAAACTTGAGTGTTTGTAAATGAAGCTGATATTATAAGCAAGTTTTATATTCATTTAACATTGACAAAAACAACCAAAAGTGGAAAGCATCTATATTTAACAAGCGGTGGTATAAAAAAATGATTATGTCTCGTATGATATACCACTGTTTATATGGTTCAATTTAATCACTGAAAATCCAACAATGCTCAGCATTTGCGGTAGTGCCATTAAGCTGAGCAGTTCATATGATGGTTATAGTTTTTTCTTACACTATCTCAATGGTATGATCACGTATGGATTTTCTAATAGCCAATATGTATATCAATCTTGTTTCTCTCCAAACATGTAAACTTGTAAATCTTTAAGGTGTAATTCTGTTTGTATTGTATTTCTCATGGCTTTTCGCCTAGTTGATGTCGAGGTCATTAGAAACGGCAAGGAACGGGAAGGAATTCCGTCATAGCCTTTTTAAGGAACCATGCCGGCATTCACCTGGAGTGATTTCTGGAAACCATGGTGAACCCAAATCTGTAGGGGATAGGAAGTCAGGTCCTCCAGAAAGACAAGCTTCAGCTTTACCTATGTAAATTCCTCTTGTTGGATCAAGCGCCGTTGGATTTGTATGGTGGCTAGCAATACCCACCTGGGAAATTCTGGGTTGGTATTTTACCCATCCGGAGTCTGAGAGGGACAGCAGACCAGCTGAGTATTGACATTAGGCTGCTCGTCCCCTCATTACCCTGGGCACTCAAGAGTTAACCAAGATCGACAATTTTGTATCATTGTGATATTACATAGTAACACCACCAATGAACTTGGAAAAATTGTTGAATCAGTTCATTTCCAAAACTACAAAACGCAGTACAGTTTTTGAATTGTCACATTAATAGTAAGTAATAATAAATTTAGATAGTAGTAGTGAATTTCTGTACACAATAAAATATATATTGTTGAATAAATTATACGATTTTCTTAAAATTTATTTTGTAATATTTACCTCTAAGAATTTGTTTGCATGGTTATTACTATTATATATTTAAACTAGAAATTCCTATATATATATACGTTATCTCGTAGACGTTTCAGGTGCTGGTAAGCCTACAGATGTTAGTTAAGTTTCTCTCTGGTTTCAGCAAGGAATTCTTATATCTTTAAGCGAACAATTCTTACATGCTAGCTGACTCATGCGAATATTTCTCACATTTTCGTGGACAGTCACCGAATTGTAATTTTATAATGTGGAAATAAGTAAAAGCAAGTATATTTACAAATGTTTTTTGAAAACAATACTAGCAGTTATAATGTGATCATCATTTACTTTTTGACTGTATGCGTCTTTGACACAAACATAAATATTACTGAAGCAACGAACTCGTGAGTAAGCAACGTGCAGGTGTCCATACGACAAAAAACTTGCAACATTAATTAATCGCTGATTAGCATTAAGATTTCTATTTAACATAATAATAGCATTTTTCCTTTAAAAACAATTTATGAGGTGGTAAACCTGGACGATTTCGAAAATGGATCTAGCGATTTGGATTTAACTTCATATGTAGATAACGTTTTTCTATTAAAGTTTGTAAAACCATTTTACAAACAACGAGAAAGTCTCGTAAACGGCTTCATCTCGTAGGTACCAGTAAGAGTATTGATATTAGCTAAGCTTCTCTTGGCTTAGAGCGAGGTACTGTGCACTTTAAAATGCCTACGAAGCATTCAAGAAAAACGAATAACTTTGGTCAAACTTCACTGCAAAATGTTACAAATTGATAAGAAATTGAAACAATCTGAGGGAAGTTAGGTCACCCAGGTACTTTATTTTTAGGTAAGACAACAGATAACATTTTCGGGGTGACCCCTCATTGCCTTACTACTCACCCTGTCCTAACACGATCCGCCGGCACTGGTTCGATCAACAATTCGTTAGTAGTATATGATAGTTACCGCAATATGTCCTACTCCTAGACTTACAAATAGCTGGTTTATTAACACTTCAAAGAAAGACGGTTTGACTTCTAAAATCATTGAGATGGAAGTCGGTCTCTTTCCCCCAAAATTAGAGTATCTGTTAGGCAATCATCCTCACGTAGAAGTATCCTCAGTGCGTCACTGGAGTAGAGCTGCCGGGAACTGCACCACTTTCGTAACCTTCGAGAAACTGGTACTAACCTGTTGAAATTTACATCAGTCGCTTAGTCAACATGTCCTCTTCATGTTTTGCGATCATACATTGTGGAAAAGTCGCTAGAAATTTAATTAAAAATGCCGAAATATAAACATTGACGCACTGCCGTTACATGCCGCCAACGTTGAAAAAATCAGTGAGAGTCTCTTAAAATGTTGATTTAATCCTTTGTTGTAATGTTTTCATGCCTTTTCAGCTCTACTCCGTTGTAAAAAGTCGCACAAAATTGATAAACAGACAATATTTATCCGAGTTGTAATACGGTGATGCCCGCCATCTTATATAGCAACGAGCAACCAGAGATAATCGATTGCTTCCATTGTAAACAAATACGCGATGCGTGTTGGATGCCGCATAGCCAAAATTTCGTTGTTTTTTTTTTTTTTCACTTGATCCAAGCTGTATTTCAACCTAACCACGATTTCTATGACAAAACGAAACTGTTTAGGTTGAAATGATCCCTGTACCGATAATTTTTATATTATTTTGCAGTGCTGATAGCATTTAGCAGTTGCTCAGCCTTTCATATTTCGGCATTTTTAATTAAATTTCTAGCGACTTTTCTGCAATGTATGATCGCAAAAACGTGAAGAGGACATGTTGAAGAAGCGACTGATGTAAATTTCAACAGGTTAGTATCAGTTTCTGAAATGTGCAGTTCCCGAGCTGCGATAAATTACAGTTTCGAAACAAAGCTGGATGTGTATGACATTCCGTGGGATGGTAGAAGTCTACTGTATTTTGTTAAAAATCGTTGCTGCTTTCTCCCGAGTTGGGTGCTGTCGACCCTTTGTTTGGGGGGAACAATGGCTAAGTTACGCCGGCCGGTGCTGTTGCCTCACAACGTACTGCTGGCCAGAGATTAATGCTTTTGCAACGAAGATGACGTTGATGGAGCTGCGGGGTCGCTCTTGCTTCCCGGGACGCCTCGCCCAGCCCCTTGCGCGGAATGCTTCTACTTTGTACCTGCGCCAGCGCGTCTCGGGCTAAGGCGCAGGAATGTGAGGTATCTGTTGCATTACGTTTAGTATATATGTGGGAAAAAAATGATGCCCTTTTAACGTTTCGTAAAGGGTGAATATTTCAATAGTTAGTTGATGGTTTGTTTTTAACTTGAAAACTGAGAGTCACCAGTCTGTCTTGATTTCTTTTTCTTTGTTTTTTTTGTCTTCATATTTTACATGATTTACACTTCTCATAGGGCCATGTGCATGAGAAGTACGCCATAAATATTATTTGGTTCAGATTTTACTTTAAACTATAAATCCAACCACGAGAGATAAGAAATGCCTAACAACTTGAAACTCACTAACTCGGTAGTAAAGTTACACGATTTTACTACACCGCGCATTGCGACAATCTGTTTGAAATGGTGGTTCTATTGTATTCTAAAATTCTTTGTGGAACTTTTATTTAAGGCACTTTCCGCCTACCACGATGTTATTACAATCGGTAGATGTTTGTTGATGAGGAATGGGGAAATATAACCTATAATATTTTATGAAGGAAGCATCCCGCCATTTACCTGTAGAAATTTTGGCAAACCACGTCAAAAAGAATTATGACTTTCTGGTCTGAGAATCAAACCCTGCAGCTTCCAAGCCCAAACGTTGCTGCTCATCCGCTCTAATTGACTGTGGATTCATAGGATAAGATGGAATTCACAACTTCAACGACATTCATTTTAATTCACATGTTGTTACATGGCTTAGTTAGAATAAGCATGACGCATGTATCATTTTGTGATCCACTCAAGACACCACTTATTGTTGATTCTTAGTATTCCTAAACTGAACATAATGCTTGCTGATGAACCGAACAGCAATTTCTTAATGGTGTTTTAATGTAGAAGAAATTTAATCCCTAACTTCACCTTAGAATGGCTGATGGAGGCATCACACCGAGAAACCACCGTTACTGTCAAGGACGTATCCGCCCCCCCCCCCCCCCCAGAAGAAAAATTAATTTGCCTTCAATACGCTCCGATGAATGAAGAACTGGCTCAAGAGCACGTTGGGAGAGGAAAGATTGACTGGATTATGCCTGATGAGAATGAATCGAAATTTCGTGAAAGAACAGCGTGAGATATGGACAAACAAAGTTATTGAAAAATTTTCTGAGAATCCGAGACGATTAATGTTTACATAAAAAACTATAACTGAGTTACTATCTTAATTAACTACATAGTAGGTCCTTAGATTAAGTGGTTGGATTACTATATTAATCAATAATAAAAATAGCTTCCTCAATATGTTTGAGTTTCACTTTGTAATAAATCGTCATGATTGATTCAGTCCCCCACCTCACTTCCTCGAAACCAATATGAGTTGCCCCCCCCCCTTATTTCAAATCTTGCACCCCGCTAGTTCTGATCGTGGATACGCCCTGGGTTGCTGTTAATGATTGCTGTTAAAGGTTTTTTATAAGTAGCTAAGTATAAGTTATAAAAATAATTCTTATATATCTGAAATTATTACAATTAAGTTCATTTGTCTGCTGAATTTTAACTGTGGCTGACAGTTCCACACCGTACAGTTTTTGTGGATCTTATGGCTCGATGACCAAGAAGGGATCATTGGGGTCCAGGAATTAGCAATTAGCAGGAACAAAATGGCCAAGGCATATTTTGAGCACACAACATGGTATATGACACACAATTTCTGCAAACAATAAAAAAAACGGAATTCAAATAGGATTTTGTCAAACGGGAGCTCAGTGATAGTAAATGCTTGCTGAAGGTTATTGAGAGCTACTCAGTTACACTGAGAAATGAATTACTCCCATCCGACTACTTCTATTCCACATTTATCACGGGAGAAGTTTTATGTTAAATGGAATCGCTCTTCACTGTGGAACGTTCTTTTGGGTATAGTCAAATGGTCAAATATATCCCCCCTTCCTGGATCCGCCCCTGGCTCCAACGTCAATCTTCAGACGAGTTATACTAACTAAAAGGGCTACTGAGACTGTAAAAAGAAAATTACCATATCATTGTTAAGAAAAATAGTTTCCATTAATTTATTTACGGCAAATAAATGCTGATTAAAACGCAGGGAAGATGATGAATATTTGTAGAGTTTATCAAAGCACAGCATTACGTTTATTGCTGCCTAATGTAAATCAGTGTCATCTGTATTGTATTATTCTAGAGGGAAGATCTCACATATAGAATGGTCTTAAGCTTTCCACGATTACAATGCTTAAGACAGGTAATACTGCCATTTACACTGTATTATATGGGGTTTAGTAAGCTACCTAATTTATTATTGTAACTGAAAGTTGATAAATTCTGTAAATAAAAAATAATTACAAGAAATTAAAATTAATTCGAATGAAAAGTAGAATTTTTTTAAAATTTCACAACAGCACATGTAAATTAAAATTGTTATAACCTGATCATTTATTTACACTAGAGCAGTTATTGTACAAGTGTGGTACAAGTTACATTAGCAACAACTTCAATCAAAATATTATGCCCTTGACTGAACTAAATATAAACATTAGCAAAATTCCACTTTCAACAAACAAAATGAATTTAGCATCTCGGCTAGCATGATGAATTTTAAGTCAATTTACAAACAAAATCAATGAACCACAAAACAAAGGCTTGGAGTTGACTTTATGAACAATAACCATTGGAAAAGTGCTCAGGCTAGTACTCAGTGAATGTTAAGTAGAGCGAAAACTTCTATTTGCAAATCTCTTTTCCAGGGCTGTTATTTAGGTTGACAAGTTAGGTGAATTTTATTGCAATCAGTAAAGTGTTCGAAGTCTTTACCGTGTTAACAGCACTCAGGCTCAGCCAACAGCATAGGGTTCTTCCCTCAAAAATATTCCAAGTCCCACTTGCGCTAATAGGAACAAACACTTGTAAATTTTCAACTGGTGGTCACTGTAAGCTGCCAGCTTATTTAGTCTCCCTCCTGGAAGTTACTAGATCAGTCCTCGAGAACTCTGCTTCTTCCTGCCTCGGTTCCCCGTCAGCAGGCCCTCACTGAGACCAATCAGATGTCGAAGCAGATCGTTCTGTCCTCGGATTCGTCAGATATGTGAACAATGCTATTAACAAATAGTAGACCTTAACTAAACAATTCTTTTATTCGCTAGCCACATTCGCTCTCTCCTCACAAACCACATCTCTTCATACAGTATCATTTTGACTGATTGCATTCTTCCATTCCATACCGTCTTTTCATGGAATTTCCGTTTATCGAATCTCTAGGTCTTCCTCATTGTCTCTCTCTGTCCAGCATCCTGTTTGTGGGGAACCACTAATATGGCGTATCTCTGTTTAAGCACGTTACCTATTCGATTTGGACACTTGAGTCTAGTCACTGTGTCTTCTCAAATCCTCGTCCCTCTGAGTTTTGCATGTGCCATGTTGATTCGATAGTCTGTTCACAGATCCGGAGTGCATCAATTGAAGCGAGATCCGGCTTTGGACAGCTGACAGAGTTCCTCACCCCACCGTCTTTTGTCAGCCATAGCCGAGGCAGGAAGAGGCTTTCTACCTTTTGAAAACGGGCGCTGATCCTCGGCTCCACGCTTAAGTGTTTCCCTCACTGAATAAATATCTGAATACAATAACTATGCCGAACATCTGTCTTACAAACATCCATATTTCATTAAAAATAATGTAATCTTAAGTAACATTACAATACTGTAATGTGGCTGTAACAGAATATTGAAAGTCGCGATCATAAACAGAGGACCGCTGGGATGGATTCGTGGATATGCGGCAATAATATCCGAGTTGGTAGTCTTTCGACATCAGACTGGATGGGCTTGCAGAACCGATAAAGATTTTCAATTTCCAAGAAAATATGTCGGCTACAGAAGGGTTCGAATCTTAATCGTCCAGCTCATAGTCAGCGGGGTTAACCGTCTAAAGCAGGGGTGCCCACCCCGCGGCCCGCCTTGAGCATTTTCCCGGCCGCGAGATAAATATTTTTTATTTTATTAGGGCCAAAGTAGTGAAAACCAATGTTTTTTTTTTAAATAAATTATTTGTACATCCATATATACAAAAATTAACTGTCGAAAATATGAGGAAAAATTAACTTTGACTATAAAATAACATTCTTGCGAATGTATAATTTTATATGTTTCAATTGTTATGCATTCCCAAAGTGGCCCGGTCTAAACTACGCAACCGGCCGAAACTGAGAAAACTGTTTTATTTATACCCTGGCGGCTTAAGGTCATGTTCCCCTGACCTAGCTCCTCCCCTCCCGTTTTTATCTCACTGAACTGACCGTTGTGTCCTGGCGGGCGAGTGACAAATTTCCCCTTCACATGCAGGGGTAGGCGGAGTGGGGATAGAGCAAACTGACCTTGAGCCGCCTCTGCTAACTAAATGGTCCACCGTTATGAGGGCCTTTCATTAAAAGTAAACAAACATCGACGCTGAAAACCTGATGGTACTAAGACAATATTTTTCACTGATGACCTTCGCAGAGACTATTAAAATTTCTGTTAAGAAACTTAGTGCTACGTTTTCAAAATATTATTCTGCTACACTCGAATCAGTTAGAATACTACGTGTATGCTCAAGTGCACGCTGCCACTTAGCTAATGAGTTTCACCCTCCTCCAGTACCGTTCATTACATGTGTTATAATGGGAAGTTGCCCCGAGTCCACATAATTCTGCTTACTACTTCCACGAGGACATCACTACTCAGAGATGCCTTTGAGCCTTGGTCCCAATTACATAAATGTATTGCCTGTCGCACTGCCTGAAGAGAAAGCGCGTGCTCGTCGCACAGGTAATACAATTAAATTAACGATCATTTATTTGCATATTCCAGTATTCCTTAACAAAAAAAAAATTGTTTGCAATTTAAATTACGACAATGAAAAATATTGGTAGTATTGCCAAATTTGGGATGTATATTAAAATTTTCACGCAATTCATTGGAGCCTTTCTTATTGATTCCGTCTTTGCTTGCATGTGACAGGTTTTTGTATGTACGAAAACTCGAAATATAATAAATTGTTTTGTATAAAATTCAATACAGATTTTTGCAGTTATTACTTCTGATGTAATTATATTTCCATTTCGATATTTCATATTAATTTTTTATTGATAGTCTCCTTTTTAAGATTCCGTTATTAAATTTGCAAAATGGGGAATATTTCAGTTTTGTCACATCCGTCCATTGTCTTCGGCACCGATTCTGACGAAAATTCACACATCGATAAATTGTTTCGTTGACAGCGAGACCATATTCTTAGACAAATACGGATTTTTTTTTTCGGTATCTCCCACGAATGCTTACTTACCTCCATTTGTTTGTGCGTGTTACTTAACAGATGTCCAACATCATTCTAATGTTATCATCACATTATGTGTTGGATATACAGTTAAAAACCGCGGTTGGTATGCGGATTAGGATATTGCGACATTTAAAAGCATTCCCGTTATCGCATAATTAAAGACTCGAGCTGCGAACATTACATCATCTAACTCGCCATTCACACAGTATTACCTAGTGACCGATACGTTCTTTCATCTTACACAGGTCGCTTATTTATGTTGGTTAATTGTAATCAACTGCCGTTTTTCAGTGTGGTGTCCACAACACGCTTGCAATAAGTCAACGAGAAAATTCCACAAAAACGAGTTCCACATAGTGAAAACACCAAGCCATAGTCCAAACAGAAGAAACGAATTTTTTACTGATTAACGATAAAAATAAATGGTTGTATAAATTACAACCAACAATATTGATGTTCTGGTAGTTATAAATTCTGTTATCATTTGATTTTTCAGATAAACATGAGACGACCACAAGCATCAAATCCTTTATACACATTGTACACTGTTTTTCTGGGATTTATATATTCTTATTACTTACCTTTTATATATTTAAGCCCATTAATAAACAGTAAAAAATTTATTTTATTGCTTTAAGGTGTACGTAAATTGGTCACCCAACGATTATTCATTCACCTGGAATAATTAACGGTGCTTATATTTCACAATCTGAAACCTGAGATAACTGCACACACAAAATTACCGTGTGGTTCCTTTTACTCGAATATATCCCGCTGTAATTCTTATAACTATTTTTTCTATCGTCATGCTATTGTCTCCATCTTTCTCAGATCTTATCGGCATGGGTTTAAATACCCTCAAACCACAACGGTATCATTAGCAATTACTTCCCCTGTTATCAGACGACGTGGTTGGTTTTATTCGCATACACATTTTTTTTCGGTTTTTAGTACGTTCATTACGTAACACTACCGATTACCAACACCAGGAAATAATAATCGCTACAATACCAGGGTGTTGGAATGTGGCATGTTTCCAGGTTTCTAGACTAATGGGTCCCGATTTCATAGTTATGTATAATCCAGATTCTCGGTTAAAGCTGATTGGAGTGGATTAAGCAGTAGTTAACCATTGTAGGTTTTACTATCCCATTAAGAGGTTCGGTAACCAATCAGATTGAGCTCTTGTTGCCTCTAGCATACATCCCAATCAGTGGCGCGACACTGTTAATCATTCGAAGTAGTAGCGTCCTCCTTTTAAAATCGAAGATTTTGCTCGATATGCTGTGTAGACTAATTTAATAATCTGCTTAAGCATTATACAGTTGATGATGAAATTGTAACATTTCTTTCACTACTTATCATTCAAGGTTTTCTCCTCTAAGTTACCACTCGTGCAAAAAACCGCAGCAGCCAAAATGGTACTAGTAAGGAAAAGAAATCAATCTTCGTGAGTTTATGATTACGTTAGTATTTTTCACACTGGCAGTATTTAAAGAAAAATTTAGAAAAGGTGAATTACCATCAGACAAGCCGGAAGAGAAGTTACGCACTAAATTACGAGGTTAATGTTTGATACGTATCTATCTCTTAAAAAAAGGTTCATTTGTACGGCGTAGTTTTAATTTTTGGTTTGTTTTCTGCAGCTGAATACATACTCAAAAAAATTGTCAACTTCAAAAACATTCCATTTCGCTCATAAGATCCAAATTCGCTATGAAAATTCTGACTATCATGCAACAATTGGAGGAAAAACAAATCTACCACTTATCGCTCAAGGTGATCTCTCTGTATGAAATGGCCGTTATGAATCATATGTTTCATAGGGAAGAAGATGAAAATATCTTTTACTGTAATGTTTTCATTGTCTCTTAATTACATTAACATCGACTTCCGGTAAGAACATTCTTTTTCACACCGTTAGTTCTCATGAATGCTTGCTCTGATCTTGATTGAAGTCAGAGTGCCGAAAGAATGAGACGGAAGAAACAGTCACTTTCTTCTATCATCAATCTCTCGACTGCTTTGATGTAATCCTCCATCTCGTCCTATCTTGCGCTAGTCTCTTCATCTCAACAAACCGCTTACAACCTACGTTCTCAATTATCTGCTTCATATATTCTAATCTCTGTCTTCCTCTACAGTTCTTACCTTCGAATGTTCCCTCCACTATCAAATTACCAACCCCTCTTGTTTTAAAATATGACCCACCATCGTTATGACTGGAAATAAACGCTCAGGTCAGAGTCATGTGTTCTATTATTCGGTTATCCAAAACAATTCCAGAAATTAGCGTTGCGGATGTAACGAGCCATTCTCTGGGACTGTACTTAGTCTGTAGCAATGGTAGGCATATATTGTTTGTTTTTCGATCCAGCCATTTGAGCCCGATGTGCTGGTGTCGTGACAATCGCGCACAGTGACAATCGCGCACAGCGACAACCGCGCACAGCGACAATCGCGCACAGTTTAAAGGTCGGACCACACTCTCCCCTCTCCCGTGTACTTTATTAATTACGGAACGCAGAAGTACTGACAAATCATCATCACACCTAAAGCTTTGCCAGAGGTGAACGTCAATTTTAAGGCCTGTAATAATTACATACAATGGAACCCGGGACTTGGACCGAGGGACCTTCAGTACCCAGATCGTGATGAACTCTCGATAGCTGTACTCGTTCATAATGCACACACGGCTTCTCCATGAGTAGTTGAAGTAACTTCATGATTAAAACTGTGATACTCACGGGCAGCAGTGAATGCGAACAGTGGTTTGCGGTCCGGTTAGGAGAGGATGGGGGTGAATTCCCAGAATCCAGCATGCGGTGTAGCGGTGACTAATAGGTAGCTTAAAAGCAGGTAGCAAGAGACGGCCCGGTTGTGCGCGATTGTCACTGTGCCACCGCCAACTCTTGCTATACACAGATGGCCACTGTGAATCATGGAAAAAGGGGAAGGGGGAGGGAAGGACTTGCGCCGACACGAGTTCAGACCGGGTTTGCTAGACTCAGAGTACTTAACCCAGAAGCGGGGAAGTCTGTGGTCCCATCTGTTTTGTGTTCTGTAAGATAAGTGAATTTGTTTGTGAAACGTGTAGTTCAGAGACGGAGGTTGAAGACATTCCCAGCGTTCGTTGGATGATTGCGGAAAACCGCCTAAAAACCTCAATCAGGACGGCCGGTACGAAATAATCAAAGATTCTCTGGCGTAGCAGTAGGTATTTCAATGTAATTTTTGATTCTAGATGTTTACAGTAGTTTGTAATTGTTAGCTTGCTCAGTCTGACCTTCAGTAAATGTCATCTTTCTCGGAGTTTCGGTACATTGCTGCTCTCTGAGTGTCTAAAGAATCCATCGTTTTCTGGAACATTCAGTCTTGATGAAGTGGCTTACGAAATCAGTGTATCACGCTCGTTATAAAGAGTAATATTTCATGACAGATTTTAGCAGCCTAATTTCTGAAATGTAATAACCACCAAAAATTCTGTCGACGTCATTTGATACATTTTTCGTCAAAATTTGTCCTTATTTGCTACAGTATTCTTGCTGTGTTGTGGCTTATTTTCGAAGACGAATATCCTATGTAATTGTGTGTCTAATAAAAAAGATTTTTTTTAACTGCTTTACGTGTCTCAACAGCGAGGTCTTTAGAGACGGGAAAGGATGGGGGGGCAGGGATGGGGGCAAGGAATGGGAAGGAATTCGGCCATGGCCTTTTGAAGGAAGCATCCCGGCATTTGCCTGGAGTGATATGGAAAACCCAAATTCTATCGCTCGGTTGTAAAAAAGAAGTTGTACAAACTAAGTTTTTTATTTATACAGGCACAACTTCTCTCTATCAGTAATTACGTTATACTTAGGAGATAGAAAGCTGAAAGTACCGAGCGTGGTGGGAGAGCAGTTAACGCTCTGTACTCGCATTCGGTGGACGCTGGTTCGAATCCACGTCCGGGCGTCCAGATTTGGGATTTTCATGATTTCCCCAAATTACTCCAAGCGAATGCCTGGATGCTTCCTTCAAAGGCCATGGCTGAATTCCTTCCCATTACTTGTTTCCAGTCCCATCCCGCTCTAATGACCTCGACGTTGACGAGGCGTAAAGCCATAAGTAAAAAAATAAATAAAAAAATGAGCGACTCCAATACGTTCTGTGGTTCTGATTCCACATTAAACTGTATGTACCGTTCTATCTCTGACGTAATGGCTTTTCGTTTTTCAGGAGGATCCAATGAACCTTTGGGTTGACTAAGTTAGTTCTTTAACCAACAGTAATGTCATAATGTCGTAGCATTTCTTAAGGTACGACTGAAGAGACAGTAGACCTGTATTCTCGTTCACAACATTAATATCGACTATATTGACTATCTTTGTGGGTGCAGATTCGGTAGCTTGCGATTCTGTAAGCTGATAGGAATGTCTCTGCAGTGCCGTCCAGCTCGCAGCAGATGGAGCATGACGGCCGCCGTGCATGACTACGTTACCAAGGCGCGCTCAACTTCCTGGTCTAACATTCGCCGCACACGCAATCCTCCTTGGTACCGTTGTGAGGATTATTAACAGTCGTCCCCCAGTGAATAACCGCCTTCCACCCAAGGACGGCAACACGGCATGATAGATATTCCGCGCTACACGAGTCGGCCGAGAACTACTGGACCGAAACTCAAGTGCTGGAGATATGCACAATTCGACTGCCGTCAACCTGCTTTAACTGAGTGGATGAATATGCGCGTTCATTAAGCTCTCAAGAAGAATCAGTTCCAGTTTCGCACAAGGGCTATTTACACAGTGTCTCTATAATCATAAAATAAGCAGAAGAAAATAAATAGGATTATAAATGTAGATAGCTTTTCCCTCATGGACAGGACATTTTCCATGAAATTTAAATTGTTTTTCGGCAATGAACCAACCAAATCTCTTACTGATTGAATTCTTTAGTCGTTTCAAGGATAAGCGAACTACAAGAAAAGAAGAAACTGCTCACAGACAATTACTTCGAAATATAAATATTTTTGTATTAATCAGAGTCATTCGTCTGTTAATGAATAAAAATTTACCTTCTAAATCACATTCTAAAAAATCCCAGACTCCTTATGGCATAAAAAAGTCACCAGACAGCAAAACAATTTTTGTTAAAATAAACCGAAAGGTTTTAACGCGTACACTTTTTATGCTACTAAAACAGAAGTGCAGTCTAGTGAAAAAAGAAATCGTAGTTCATTTCTGTTATTTTAACGCCATATTCGAACGATACTTTGATTTTAAAATCGCCGGGACTATTCTCTTTCATGACGAAACATTAAAACGCCTCAGTGTCTAAAAATTTTTGCATGTAATGAACACTTGGAGCTAAAGAGGCCTAAACTTAACGTCATGCTAAACAATCCTTCTAAGTAGAATCTGCGTCCTGTACGATTTCCACACACAGGAAGACTGACGGGCTTAGAAGATTATTAACGAAATTTGATTGAAAGATTCCTTATCACGTAATTTGGGCCCAGTTGTTCTCAGATATACGCTAAGTTCTAAAGACAAAATTTAGACTACGGCTAGAAGCAATACTCTATAAATTAGCGAACTGCGCTTTGACTTTTTAATAATTTTCGTTTGCATGCCAGAATTACTTGGACAAATTTCCTATTTATTGCACAAATGCAATACAGTATCTTTCGTCCATTCGAGAGTGATAAAAAAACATACAAAAATACACAGAAAAATAAATAGAACTTTTTTTTTTTACTTATTGTTTTACGCCTCGTCAACGTCGATGTCATTAGAAATGCGATGGGACTGGGAACAAGGAACGTAAAGGAATTCAGCCATGGCCTTATGAAGGAAGCATCCCGGCATTCAGCTGGAGTGATTTGAGGAAACCCAAATCTGGATGCCCGGACGGGGATTCGAACCGCTGTCCTCCTGAATGCGAGGCCACAGTGTTAACCGTTCACCCACTATGTTCGGTAATAGAACGTTCACTTCTTGCACAAGTAAACCCTGATACACATATGTACACGCGTAAGAAATGAAACTTCTAGGTATTTTTTCTGAGTTATTTTTTATGTTTTTTTCCACACTCGAACGGACGAATGATAATAGCATTTGTACAGTAAATAGAAATTTTTTCTGAGTTATTAAATACGAAAGTTCGTAAATATTTTATTCGTTTTCATTCCAGAATTCTTAGAAATTACCTGGATTAATGGCCTTATTTAATAAGAGATCAAGAGAATTCACAAAGGAAACAGTAGTATCCAAATTCAATTTCAGTAGGTGGTTGCTAGAAACATTGCACCAGGACTCTCGATGCCAAATGTAAAACACATCAAAGCGCTATTCTTGGCCAGTCAGTCAGTATCTTCGATTTGTTTTGTGCTCTTCTCATCAAGGTGGAGACTGTAAAATCACTGGGCTGTAACATTGAATTACACTCGATCTGTATTGCAGCTTTTGTCAATTAACAGTTAATTAAGTTAAATTTATTGTTCAAAATAGACTTGACCGATCGTATTTCCTAGAATCATTACTTTCTTACAACATACTCTTAAAACTGTTCGCTGTGCTTCCTGGTCTTGCGAGCAGAAATATCCGATGAGATGTTTCGGAATGCGAAGAATAGAAGTCCAAACGTTTATATTAAAATCATATAAAAAACAAATCAAATAGCATATGGTTACTTCTAAGAAATAAAAGCAAAAGTTAGGAAGGAGCGCAGTGTGCTAAGCTAATTAATATCTCAAGCGTTTTAAAGTAAAATGTTCCTGTTTCGCAATCTTGTGAGAAATCCTGATAATAATTGCATCAGACATCAATTAAGTAGCTGTCTTGTCAATGCTTGAACCAATAAATTACAAAGCAGAAAACTTAACGAGTTAACACGCACACAGAAAAAGAGAAATAAAAACCTTGAATAAAATACGCAACCTTGGCACTCAAATCACCGACTTGAGGTATATTCACGGCTTCTTGGTTTTTTGTTTTTGGTATTTAGAAATAAGAAAAATCACGGTATACATTACGCAGGTGTTTAATTTTTCAAATATCATCACTTCGTTTCTCCGAGAATTTGTAAACGTCAGATCGGACCAGATAGTTCATCGGATTTCTTGGTTTGGAGTATCAAATCGGAACAAAACCGACAGGTCATCACTTAAAAATGTGATTACTGATTATATACACCAGTTAGTCACAGAAAAATTTTTGAAACGCAAAATCATACATACAATCCAAGACAGAACAGAGAGTGGGACAAACAATAGATTCCAGGTCTTACCGAATATAACAACTCATCCACCGAGTTCCATGTGTCGCAAAACAATTAGCTTTCAGAGGTGCCGAAAGCGCGAATATGAAATGCACGAATGCAGGGCCGGTTTAAGCCCGTAGCAAATGTGAAGAAGGGTCCCTTGATTTTTGCCGTCCGGGGGAAAATTGTAGAGCTAAAAAAAAAAAAGTCGCCCACCCATTTAGCAGGTGCGGGGCCCCCTTAGGAGGCGCGAGGCCCCCTAGAAGGCGCGAGGCCCGTAGCATTTGCTACCTCCTGCTACGTGGTTAATCCGGTACTGCACGAACGTAGCTCCAGAAAAACCAAGTAAGACAGAATTCATTTTTAAAAAACCATTAAAAACCCTAAAATAGCTAGAAAAAAAAATAAAACAAAGATGCTGATGGAGTCTTTTTAAAACTTAATCTCTTTCTAAGTACGAACTTTTGGCAAAACACATATCTTCCAACTTTAGCACATTCGTCGTTACTGCAATAGTGTACTGGCGAAGAAATACTGTATATAATTTTTTCCTACAGCAGAATTTAGTTCAGTGTTCTAGCACACCTACGCTTTACTTTTTCCGTAAACAATTTTGGCGTCGGTAAACAGTGAAAAAGCCTAGAACAATCTACCATCTCTCACTGGGACTGAAATGAGAAATGTAAGTGGCGCAACTTCAGAGATACTGTGGTGTGTTCAGTACGGCTGTGCTGTTGGCCGAAATGAATTCACGGAACGTATCGCCGAGCAGGCGAGATGTAGCGTGACCTTGGTGCCAACTGCGCGTGTAGTAAACTGTGAGAGCGCTGTTCAGGAAACACTTTATAATTGTGACAAATGGTAGCCAGAAATAACGTAGCGGAAAAGCTATGGTCGTCTGCCAGATGTTAGCACCAAGCTTCCTCCGCCAGTGGCTCCGCTGACAGCGTGACGGCAAAACATGTTACATACGGTGAATACGACTACTAGCTCCGCATGCGGAGGATTGCCGGAGCGGTTCCAATCCGGCCGAGGGCATGGGTGCTTAAATGTTGTGTCCGTCCTGTGGTGTCTATAACAAGTTGGAAACACTACATCTACGTATATACTCTGCAATTTACAAAATTGTGGGTGGCAGAGGGTGCTCAGCACCAAAGCTCATCTCTTTGTTGTGCATTCCAATCCCTAATGGTACGAGAGAAAAAAGAATTCATTTAAGAATCATTGCGGCACCTTATTTCTCTAATCTTGTCTTTTCTGTCCTTCCGGCTCAAATAGATTGGTGGACCAAGTATTTCACTACACTCGTAAGTGAAAGTGGGAGTACACATGTTTACCAATAAGTTAAAACGAAACTTACGTCGTCTATCTACCAGAGACTCCCAGCCCAGTCTACTAATCACTTCTGTGACGCTTTCATAAGGACTATGGTATAACAAGCGGTCACGAATCGAGCAGCATTTCTCTGTACTTTCTCTATACTTTCTATCAACCCTTTACGAAACGGATCCTAAATGGCACAACAATAGTTCCAATGTGGACGCACAAGAGATTTGAACGCTAACGCCTTTGTTTTTTTCATTACAATTTTTCAAGATTCAACCTTCGAATCGCAGCCTTGAATTGGCTCTATCTACTACGAATTAATGTGTATTTCCCATTTCATGTTCCTTTGTACTGTTACTCCCAAATATTTCATAGAATCAATCATGTCAATAACTGAATTGTTTAACTCGTATTTCTGAACAATTGGATTTTTTTTGTTAGTTATGCTCACTGTTTTGCACTTTTTACAATTTAGCGAAAGTTGCCACTCAGCGCACCATGCCAAAATAACATCCAGATCGCGCTGAATTTCCAAGCAATCGGCCAAATTCCTTACTGGAGAAAACGAAAGCACCGAATTTTTGGATGATTCGTTATATCACTTGAACAGGCTGTATGGTCAAAGAAGACCAAAGCCATTTTTGAAATTTTTAAAAAAATGATGTCAGTACTCTTAAGACTGAATGTGCAGGCTCACAGAAACAGAAACGTACAAAAATAACGTTTACACTTAAACAAAATCTACACGTTTAGTAGGTTTCCATATTTAAAGCTTTTTTTAGGTGTCCGCATTTTCCCTTTCGTCGTAAGGTTAGTTTTATTTTAGACTGTTGTCTCATTCAGCAATCGGTCAGTTGAACGTCGACTACCCACCAAACTTTGATGGTTTCAGTTTCCTGCTATTGTAAATAATCCTCTCTGTTGACATAGCGCCTCTTTTTCTTATCAGCACTACATTTCATTTGTCTTTCAGGGAATAAAAATAGATCCTTGCTGATCGCTAATGCAGTCGTTCTGTAAACCTACAGCGACACCAACAGTGACTAAGTGCACCTGCCGATAGTGCATCCGTTCGCTAAGGAAACAAACTGCCCAAAGACTAATGGCCGTGTTAATAACACCAGACCAGCAGAGAAATAGCACGGGGCTGTGTATAAATATCTTTGTACTGGATGACAAATTTCATTTAAAAAAAACAGAATTCATAGGGAACAAAATAGAAACGTAAAAACTAAGGACAAAATATGGTGAAATCAAGTGGGTAAAAGAATTTAAATATCTAGGTGAAATCGTAGAACCAACAGGACTAGAAGGGAAAGCACAGGAAGCAAGAGTACAGAAGATGAAGAAAACAATGGGGTTAATACAAAATATTTACAACAAAGAATGTATTTCAGACAACACCAAGATAAGACATTATAACACGGTAATTAAGACAGCAATTAAATACGCAAGTGAAACATTAGCAATGAACACAAAAAAGCAACAGAACAAATCAAGGAAGAAAAAAGAAAATTATCAGAAATGTCTTGGGACCCAGAGTGATGGAAGATGGACAGTATAGACTTCAAACTTCAAAAACTACACAGAAATATTAAACATAGAATCAGACATGAGGATAAAAAGGCTGAAATTTTATGGACATCTGAAAAGTCTTCCGATGGAAAGAATTTAAAGACAAATTTTAGAATACACACAAACAGTAAAATCGATAACCACATGGATGAAGGAGGTGGAGAAAGACCTGAAGTCTGCAGGCATTGCTAAGGGAGACGTCACAGATCGAGATATTTTTAATAAGAAAGTGAACTCATGGGAAGTTATTTCAGAAAAAAAGGAAAAATCTAAACGCGTCTGGACTGCTGAAGGAAAGAAAACCGTCAGTGAAAGAATGAAAAAATATTGGTGTGACAAGAAGAACATCCCAAAGAGGAACTGAACGCATCCAGTCAGGATTGCTTATCGTTCTCCGTTATGGGGACATACGAAAATAATAATAATATCTTTCTCCCGGATATATAAGACTATATGAGCGATTAAGTCTCACCTCCATATATTCGGTGCACCATTCTCTATGAAGTATCAATACATAACAACTATGAAGCTCTGGATCCTCAGATCTGACGTGAAAGTATTGTAGGTGTATACTGATATGCTTATGCTCAAGGGACAACTACTTATATCGCTTTAATAAGCGATTTAAGCGTATAACGACATCTGGGTTTGAATTAGCTAATTCTCAGTGTCCTGAAACCAATGAGAAATGTGGCCGATTTAAAAGTTAGTTACCCTAGCCCCAAGATGGAACTGTTATAACACTGAAGAAAATGAGGACCACCACTTAATTCTAGAAACTCGTACAGTAGCTCAAGAATTAAAAGCAAAAATAAACATGAATGAAACTAGCATAAATTAACGCCATACCAAGACTTGCTAAAGGCTCAGCAGAGAGAAGTGGATGAGATCATGAATAACATTTAGCACTACATATAAGCCAGATTCAAGCGGAAATCCAAATGAATGAGCCATATTCACAGTAGAGGACCGCCAAGTAGCTCTGACTGCTCTGGTTGCCATCGATGTCCTGTTTCGTTCGACGGGTGCTCGAGGAAGAACATGGTACAGGTTGAAACACCTGTTTAGTGTGAATTCTCCTCAATGTGTCCATCTGCAGCCGAATCCATTCCACTGTCTTGCTCTTAGAGGAACAATTGTACATAAAAAAATAAACTGCTCCTTCAGTAACATTATTTTTGTCTAACGTCCGTTTATCAGGACCCACATAGTTCTTTACAAGATCATGGTTTGAAGAATTATTAAAGCGTGCCTCTTAAAGTAAAACTATGAGACCTAACGTCCATGTATTGAGTTGGAACTGCACGGCACAGGCGCATCTGAGTTCCATTTATTTACACATATTCAGATTAACGTGACAAACTAACCAGCCAATCAATAAATAAATAAGCATCCTATGTGACATTAATGAATGCCAAGTAAAATGTGACAAATATATGTAAATATTTATCACTGCTGTTAGCAGAACAATTTGCAAAAAAAAAATACGCACATTTGGAAAATACATTTAAATTATTTTTTGACATAAATCTCCATTATCGTTAAACCCTTGAGGATAAGCGAATCCCGTGTTAGAATAAACATATCGGAGGGGGGGGGATAGCTACTTTGGACCTGTATGAAAATGTAATCTTTCTCGACGTCGTTAATCAGTGAAATTTTCTCGGGAAACTAGCCAACTGTCTCCGTTCATAAAATTTGAAAACGGTGGCAGAGTTTAGACCGCCGAAACATTGTGTTTTATAAACGGATTCACTCGGCTAGTTTCCAAAAGAAAATTTTATGCATAAAAGTAATTATTTAATTTATTAATGCATTTTGTAAATGATTATAAGCATATTCAGCTCATTGAGGGTGACAATATAAAAGAAGTGAGAGTATCATGCATGGTGAGTTATTTTGACTCGTGAAGATGAAAATAACTGTAAATGTATTACATTTTTCCCCATCATTGGCAAATATCTATGATCCCTTCACAGGAAATACGGAGGGTTTCCATACGTTTTTGCTTTTTCTTTTTTTTCCTTTCCCTTCAGCCATCTGTGAACTACTGCTCCGTAACTTTATTTCCTTTTCTGATTTTCCTTCCTCCGTCGCCAGTACTCCTTCGATCTGTGGATCATTCTTGCTTTTTTCTTCTTTTGAGAATATCCTCATTTTCTTGATTGGTTTTTCTTTGCACAGATCTTTTACCTCCGCAATCTTTCCTCCGAATACATTCCTGTCTTCCGCCTTAATTCTACTCTTTTTCAGATCCTCGTGAACCTCTTTCAACCATGGAACTAAAGTCCTCCTGTTCTTTTGAAAATATTTTTTTTTCAATTCTTTCTGATTCCATTCTCTTGATGTGGCCAGAGAAAGCTAATCTACTTATCTTAATTTTGTTTTATATCTTTTCAAATTTATTGTATAATTAATGGTTTAATCTCAAACTGAAATTAAATTCGCTTCTTGCATTTTTTTTTTTGTCCCTACATCTTTCTTAGAAACTTTATTCCTTTTCTTTTTCTGTCATTCCCTTTCTGGCTAGTTTTTCTGCTGCTTATAAACATTCTGGCTTCACTACCGTACTATAGTGCTTGTATTTCGTTTGATAGGAGGTAATTTCGATTTCTATGTCCCTTGACATATTCTGAAAGCTGTTTCCATCTTTCTCATCCTATCTTCAACTGGAACCTTTTCATTAACATTGGGCGTAAAAATTTTACCAAGGTATTACTTTAATTTGTATATTTATGTTATTAATTTTTTGGTTATGGCTTTTTGCCTCGTTGACGTCAGGGTGATTAGGGGAGGAAAAGGACTGGGCGCAAGGAACAGAAAGGAATTCAGCCATTCCATTTTTGTAGAAACCATCCCGGCATTCGTCGGGAGTGATTTGGGGAAAGCATGGAAAACCCAAATCTGCATGGTTAAACGGGGACTCGAACCCACGTCCTCCCGAATGCGATGCCAGAGCGTTACAACTCACCCACCACTCTCGGTTTTCTAAACCAGTAACATTCCTCAGACCAACACGTACCTGTAAAATATTAGACATCTTTCTGAGGTATAATCTTTTTGCCATTAACATTCCAATTCTGTGCAGCTGGTGGTGTTTGCGTGCTGCACAAATTTAATTCAAGAGTCCACCTGCGAGTTCTCTCTCTGCATGTTGATGGTCTGTCACACAGTATCATTTGAGGCTGCGTAGCTCTGGTGCCCGGTGCCAATCCCGCCAACAGAAGAATCCCACACCTCATGCATTTATATGGACTCCGCGCGCTGATGAATAAACTCACCGTGTCACCTGTTATTACAACGCATGGCTCTGTTTTCCGCGTAATACCCTCAGCTAACGGGATCCTGATGGAACAGCACCAATATCGATCTCTCATGTCAAACCAAAACTGTTCCTGATGAGTAGGCAGAATATAGTAACACTAGTTGTTATCCGTGACTTCTTATAAGTGAACTTCGAAATTTATTCCTAGAACTTTATACAGAAAAATGTTAGTTACATAAAATGCGTCTCTAGAAACAGAGTGCGGATAATACGACAAGGAATCCACCATCATACCATTGAAGCTATCTCACGAAGAAAAACAATTTGTAACATATTTAAAAATAGCAACAAACTAATTGGGAGGGGGGAGGGTGGGGAGGTTAACTGTGGGAGACTACTACCACAGTTCCTCCGGTAGATTTTTATTTTTCGTTTAAAATTACGTAACTTTCTTGGAACATCTTCCGTCAATACCGTTTTGAAGACTTTTTTAGTTTTTCTGTCCCTTACTAAGATATTCGCCTTTGTGGATTGGAAACTGGTGAGCTAGTTACAGATAAACACAAAAGAATAGTCTGGTGCAGCGCAAATCCACATCTATGCTAAATAATATGTTGTATCTATACATTAACAGGTCATACAGAAACTGGCTGCAAGAGGAACAAAGCCTGAGCCACAGAAACTTAAACACGCTATCCGTCTGTTTGTCTCACCTTTTGGTTAGTTTTAATAATTCCACGATAAAATATGTCATTTATCCCGAAAAACGTATCCGATGTTCTTTCTAATGATTTGTAGTATTTCCTCGTAAAAATTTAATCATGATGTTTGGCCGTTTAGTCGTTAATTTGTAACAACCAGAGAGACAGAGTTACTTCCGCATTTCTTATTTTAGTATATGTAGTTACTACAATATATTCAGTGGTTAGAATTCAACATTAAATATTAGGTTCGATGTAAGGGGTGGGATTATGGGATTAGGTTAAGGTGACTGCGATAAGGGTGGATTGCGCAGCCAGTAAGCAACCCTGTCACCAGGTCGTTACTACCGCACGCGTTTACTTTTACTAAATGCAAAATTCGGAAATAACTAACGTTGAAATAATTGTGCGATATAGCAGGTGCGAGCTGTTATATTTTCGCTAATGGCGCCTCACTGTAAAAGCGAAATTATTGCTAGTATCCATAGTGGATATAAACACACTGTAACTCGATGGCAGATAGTTTGTTTGTGAATATAATTTCGTCAATTGCATTTGTACGGCGTACCCAAGTGACTTATTTCATCGGAACGTTGTGTTCTTACACGAGGCATAAAATATTGCCGAAATAGCTAGAGAGCAACTAATTAATCTAGTCTGACGGGTGTAATAGTACATGGTACATATGCGATCCCAACAACTAAGTTATTTGTGGGGATCGCATAGGTACAATTACATGGATGAATGTTAACGCTCTGTTCTAGCATTTGAGTCCGGATAGCCACATTTCATTTTTCTATGGCGTCCTGAAATCACTCTAGTGGTTTTTTCAAAAGGTTATCGCCGAATTCCTACGTTCTTTGTTTCCCGCCCCTAATCTTCTCTCAGACTTAAATACCTCGAAGTCGACAAGCTTTAAATCCTGAAATAAAAAGCGAACACTTAGTGGATGGATCAGTATTCGGAACAAATTCGCTTGAGATGTTCTTAGAGCCTCCAATTTCTAGAAAAAAAATCTCTGACAAATCTGGATGAGAACTTTATGAAAGTGATACGTTCTATCCCTTTTAATTCAAGTATATGCTTCATTTATTACCATTTCTGTCACCCTGATCTCTGATGGTAATGCTATCACAAAAACTTGATCCGACGTCGGTTTTCGGTTGGACGTCGTTTTTAATAACATTCCACATCTCTGATAAAGAGACAAGCTAAGTTTATGGCGTGATAGGGAGCTTGGTGTGTGCGTGATTAACTCTATGGCCTCGCATTCGGGAGGAAGCTGGTTCCAATAACCGTCCTGGCATCCAGATTTGAATTTTTATAGTTTCCCCGAATCACTCAAGGCGAATGGCTGGATGCTTCCTTTAAAAGACCATGGCCGAATTCCTTCTCGTTCCCGCCTCTAATAATCTCGAAGTTGAGGGGGCTTAAAGCCATAAGCAAAAAAAGAAAAGTAGCGTGAAGAAATAATTAACTTCAGAAATAACATTTCTTTGCTTGCTGAGATTCCTTGCCGACAGTGGAAATTTAAATGACATGGCGTTGTATGAGACAGAGGGAAGGTGATCAATTGCTTTCTTCCCATGTATGAAGTGTCGCTGAACATATGTAAATGTCCCCGTTTGGTTAAGCGTGTTGCGATTGAGCATGAAACACGAGAAAGAATGATAACTGGAGCAGTCACTTAAAACCAACTCTTGTGAAAGACACTATAGGCCCCACGAGGTTTGACGTCCTTAGCGGACAAACTAATCAACGTGAATAGTAAAGGACACCACATATTTTGCAGACAGGACTGGGAAACGCGTATCGAACCTCAAACACAAACCTGCGATTATGAATCATGTACCTTAACCAACCGACCGAACTTCGGGACTCGAACCATTTAACTTGGAGCCGAACTCAAACAAATGCAGTGCTTTGTCAATAACAGCCGCGCATAGGAATGGATAGTAAAGTACCATTCCTTTTTTAGGTGCAAAAACGAGCGACAATTCAAATAACATCTTCCGTCATGCAGGTAAAACTAGGATGGTGTTGGTCAGCTACCAAACTATGATTTAAGTGATGCAAAAAAAAACCATAATAGAAAAAACTGCCATTAAGTCGTAATGTGCAGGCCAATTTTCATTTAACGATCCCTGGAAACTGTTCCGTGAACTTCAAACAACAAGTTCATGAATTAACTTCTTGTGAGATTTTACAGTACTTATTTATTTAACTGGTTTTTGAAATAATGCCCTTGCAGTCATAACTGCAGGTATTACAAGTTCTGAGGCCCTTTTTATACCCCTAAGAGCAGGCTTCGTTTCATCCTGCTCCTGTATTTTAACTACGGTATATTTTTGTCTTTGGATAAAAAGCATTTTAGTCACGCTGAGGTAGACACGAGTATGATCGCTTAACGACCCCGTTGGAAGTAATCACGGCGGAGATTAACAGTAGGATTGCCTTTTTCATTGTTCTTTATATGTTTTAGTTACACTGCGTTACGGGTTGATAGTAAAGTAATGAGTAATCTAGGTGATAGATGAATTGTCAGCATTATGTAGAAGAGACTTTTTTTAACAAAAATATCCACTATACAGAAAGGAAAAACAGTATTCATACATAGCGTGGTAATATACAGCATATTTGTACGTTGATGACGGCTTTGACCAGCGTATATAGCACCGTTCTTTTCAACTTGGTGTTTGACTTCTGGGTAGTAAACTGTTCTAAACTGCAATTTTGGCGTCTTTATTATATCACCAAATGAGCGAGAAACAAAAAAATTTAATTCGTACGTTGTCAAACATCCTGCAAAGATTCATAATACCGATAGTCTGAACACGTGCAAATATACTGTTCATCAACATAATTATCAGAAACAAAATGGAAAATGAAGAGCTCCTAGTTTCAAAGATTAAAATGCAAAATTGTGAACATTCTGGAGTTAAGGATTCTGTGAACAGTTAAGATAAGCACCAGATTAAACAGCAACACTAAATCAGAAGCTATTGTCATCATCTCCAGTGTATGATATCTCATTAGTTTTCGAGAAATAGTTAGTAATTTTCTACTGCTCTGTCAGTTATTAATGGAACTGATACATTTTTAGACGAAACTTGAATATAAATAAATTTGTTCGTAAGGCTATAAATGGATCAAAGTTTAATGACAGAAAGTCGAGCTGTATGAGCACTTCTTAATGACTAAACAACTGTTGTATTATTGTTTCACTAAGGGACGCGGACGGTGGTGTTTCCCAAAGGGTCTTTAGAGAATGACAAAGAGCGAAGGCGTGTTTGATAGCTCGAAATGGCATTTTTATGATTGTTTTATGTGTCGTGCTTGGAGAATCTAAATGCCAGCTTGCGCAGGCTATGATGCTCTTTATTTGAAATACCTGGCCGTCGAAATATGACAACGATTAAAAAGTTCAGTACGAAGTTATTTGAATCCACATTTCAAAAATAAAAATATTTCACAGAGACCCTGCATTTCTGTATGAAGCGTATATATGACTACTGCTACCGTTATTCTGGAAATTCCATGGACGCTACATATTCCGCAGAACGATCGGCGTAAGGCAATCTATGAAGTAGAAACTCTCACGCATTCTACATCACTTAATACAAACTGTTAAAATTACGTCAGAGTTTACATAGCAACTGAATTTCACACTGTTCAATGCAATAAACTTTTCAGTGTTTTCAGCGTTTATGCTTAGTGATTAAAATAGCATTGATTCAGAATTTCGGATGTCCTGTTGGTTAGAATTAATCAAAACCTTCATCTTTCTTTTATTATTAAACTTATACTGCTTGAGTGAAATATATGAACATAGAAATTAGAATAATTAAATGAACTTGGTCAATTTCTTTGTAATCGCTCCTTCAAAGGTGATCGTGATGTAGCCTTCACATCAACTTTCCACAGCATGGCACTAACTTATATTTTTATTCTGTCCAGACGCTTTATAATACGAGATTTAAAAAAAACTTAAAACCATTTTTCACAGTTGGATGTCGAAACAGGAATAACCACCAAATTATTATTTTTTAACTGATTTTTTAATGGTTCACATAAATTTTTCTTTCCCTGCATTACATATTTAAAAAAAAACTAGGAATGGGTGGTTTTAATTAATTATCGTGTTCTCCCTGTGTTTTCTTTTCATTTGTCACTATCAGTAACATTAGAAAGGCTAAGTACAGTTGAGTACAGTAATAATAAGCACAGAGGGTCGGATGAGTAGCTGATAGGCTAGTGCCTAAAGCTATTAAAAATAATAACAAAAGGATTCCGTAGAAAAGGATAACATAGCAGCAAGATTTGAGTTAAAAATCTTTGCAGCTTGACTCGTTATTACTCGAGTTACCTGCTTTTACAAAAATGTGTCTCAAAGGAACAAGATATAAACACAGGCACTCTTCACGACGGAAGTTGTAAAGGCAACTGAAGGAGACTCCAAACATTCAAGGGCCGAGTATTTAAACTGAAATTTTTCACAGAAACAATACTTTCTCCAAATCACTGTGTGTGAGGAAAGTAATTAGGAAGTGGTTTTGATTTTAAAACAAAGAATTGTCGAAGAGTTAATAAAATTACGAAAATAAACGGTTTTCATTTGTAAAATATTTATTCTTTGCTTTAAAGATCCACAATTCCCACACTTCTTTGCTATCATTCGCTTTTTACAACAAACAATCATTTTTCGCTGTTGAAAGATTCTCAAGTAATATTTCAAACTTTTCTCTTCCTAACTTGTACTTCTGTGTATATTGTCAACAAATGCGAATTGATCCCAGTGACTGAGTGATAATGCGCAGTCTTAAGGCCCATTCCCATGGCGCGTGGTGTGGCAGTACGCGCCTTTCATCTTTTACCGCCTGCCGGTGGGTCAAGGCGGGCTGTCCCTGCTAACATATGCGTCCACTTCTACGCACCGAGGGACGCGCCGTGGGAACGCACCTTTAGAAGTCGGTAGGAGGCGGGTTCAAATCCCCGTCCGGACATCCTGCTTTTGGTTTTCTATAGTTTCCCACAATCACTCCAGGAGACTGCCGGGGTGGATTCTTCAAAACATTATTCCCAATCATCTTCCGCCTTTAATGACATCAGTGTCAACAAGACGTAAAGCCCTAAACATAAAAGCTGACAGCAAATGATTTCTCATTGGAACGATGAATGTATATCACTTTCTTACTGCATTATGAAGGAGCAATAGCCGCATTCGCCTGGAGTGATTTAGGTAAACCGTGAAAAACCAAAATCTTGAAAGCCTGATAGGAATTTGAACCCGCGTCCTTCCGGATTTACCACACACCCACCAGATTCGGTGTAAGTCAGAACTAGATAACAAACTAAAAATCTGATGTATTCCTGATACTTACCGCATACATCGCTCAGAGAATCAGACAAGTATGTTTAAGAGGATCCAGAAACGTGATCACCCAGTTCCAAAGCTGATAGATAAATTTTTAAGCATTCCTGTAGACTGCAGTGCAGTAGGAGGAAAGGCGATTAGTACTGGAACCTGCAGCAAACAGTAGGCCACAGGTCTTTGCGTCGTTTCACGGTGTTGTTGACGAAGCGAAGTTACTGTTGTAATACTTCTGCGATTGGCTGTTTGTTATCAGTTGGGAGGCAGCATAAACAGGAAACCCGAGCTGCTCACCTTTAACGGGATAACTCGGTCGCCAGCCGGCGGCTCAGCTCAGAAGGTAAACACGGAACACTGCCAACAATAATCGAAGCCCGCCGCGGCAGCTGTAAACCGCTTACTTCTAAGTGGCTTGGCCACCCGCGAGACGCCACATTACCAACATCTGCTGTCTACAATACACGATCACAAGCCTTTCTGTATCTTCTAAATAAAAGATGGAAACCTAAAGGAAAAGCGCATTTGTCGTTGGTCTGTCTGTCTTCCGCAGTCTCACAACTCTTCAACTAATAAATTAGTAATTACGCACTATTTTAGTTCTTACTAACCATTTAAATTTATTAAAAAAAAAAATAACAGAGGGGAAAATACCTGAAGGAGGTTTGGTGGGGGGTTGAAAGAAATTTTTCTACACTATAATCTTCATTGCTATTAAACGAAAGCTAGCTACCGTCGATAAATATATATATTCAACTGACGATTTGTGCGAACTATTGGAGAAAACGATGAAAATTTAAGTTTTCCCTTTATTTTTTAGATTAAATTTGCAGTGATATCCAGCCTCTTAAAGTTTACAAGAAGGACTAGTGAAATGTCTCGAGTTTATAATTTTCTCAACACAACTAAATAAGTAGTTAATAAATTTGACACTTCAGAAGAAACATTTTTGCGGTTAAAATCATATTTATGGCTGGTGAGATAAATTCACAAATCGGGTAGCAAATGTGGCGTAAAAATTCTTTTATTAACATTTTCAAATGCTTCTAAAACCCAATATATATATTGAACTCAAATTAATTGAATTTTGTATGCCATTTGAAGGACAATTTCACAAAAACGAAAAATGAATGTATCTAAAAATCAAATGTTATTCGATTTTGTAAAAGACTTCACAGATTTTTTTTTTTAAATTGAATTCAGTTTAATATAAAATCTGCGCACCCTGTCATTTCAGCACGCGAGGATATCCGCACAAGACGGATTTTTCGTATCTTACTACATAGCTGGATGTAATTAAATATCGAGGAATTGTTCCATATTAATGGCAACAAAATGTTGAATGATCCGGTTGCACACTAGTGAGGTAACTGCATTTAATACTAAATATCCCCGGTTCGATTAACTAAATTTCAAAATGTAAGTTAAAAGAATTTTACATCTGGAAAACCTAGCTTGATGACTGAAGCATGGTGGGATCATTCAGTAGTACAAATTGTTCGTTAAGATATAGATCTCGCAGGAAACGAGTTAACAAGCTTACGTTTGACATATCACTCAACCAAATTCCTGGTTTTGCACCCAGATAAGTTGTAACTAAATAGTAAAATACATACAGATAACAAGAGAATTTGTGAACATAAGCACAATTCCACTTGGGGCAGTAACATCAAATCTGGCCTAGTTATTTGTATATGTCTCTGATAATATTTGAGGTTTGCCGGATTAAAAGTAAAGTGCGGCCAAGTCGTTAACTCTGGCGGAAGATTCTGCAATCATTCAAATGCGAGCTATCATTTTATATTAATTATATCACAATGTTGAGTGTTCTCTTCTCAAATTTTAAGACTGTACCAGGACATACAGAGTTGTGTAAACAAGCTCTAATTTTTTTTTTTTGTTAGATTTATACATCATTGAATTTCTAACTTCTAGTGTCCTGCTTCACTACCAGTGAGTTTTTAAACTGGTGTGTAAACGCTGGTATACCTACAAATGGAACTTTCACATAAAAAAAAACCTTACTAAAGGTATGTCAAATAAAGAACATAGTTTGTCATACATTTTAAAACAATCACATCGTTTCAGGACGAATCTTTATGTTCTTATAACATTGATACAGAATCACGGTTTAAATTAGTTGTGTCATTTCTGGAGCAGACTATGTTTTCTTCCTTATCTTTAATAATACAGAGTAATATTTGGCAAAGTATCCAGAGTCCTCTTCCAACTACTCATTTCTGGCAGTATGCAGAGCTTTTTTTTTATGTTAGCGGACAATGAATTAAAGTTAGTAAAGAGCGGACATGGAAGCAGACAAACATTGACTAAATGGTGACATTTCTGCGTAAATTTTGTCCCATGTTTCGCTTATAAACAAGCTTTTTAATGTTGTCAACAAGTAATAAATTAAATTCAAAATAAATGAAAAGTTGTATTCCTATATTATTATTCATAGTAGCAATGCTGTAGGTTAGTTTATACCTCGAATTCAGCGATCGTTTCAGACCGATAAGCAACATGAGCGAGGGTTATGATCTGCCTCAGAAGTCCGTTTCAGGCTTCACTGCATAAAATGACCGCAATAACTAATTGAAAAAAGTAGTCTGTAACATTACAATAACCCAAGAGATCATTCCACGAAGGTTATAATATTTATATTGTATTTAAAGTACGTTTAATTGCAGTCTGCAAGGTCTAGGTCACCCTTGTTACCGACGATTCCGTCTCAAAATATGACATCTAAGTTCTAGCTTCTGCGTTATCGAAAAACAATAGATTTGATACACAAGGTTTATTGTAAAAGTCATGCCGCTCTTCCTGGAAATCTACTGTGAGTCTATAACATCCAACTGATTCAATCATACAGTTAGACAGGTAGCACAATGGACATCTTCAACATCATGAATTAGTAATCCCTGTCTATATCTTCCATGATTCAACCTGCCTCGATCCTTTTGGCAGGGCCGCATTTAGGATCTCTGGGCCCCTAGACTATACAGGTCGTGCGGGCCCCCTGTCGCTTATATTTGGAACCAGGGTTGTGGTGTGGGCCCCCCTTTGTGGTGCGGGCCCCGAGGCTACAGCCTATGTAGCCTATGCTTAAATGCGGCCCTGTTATTTGGAGTAAATTAAATTGTATTAAATGTAACAAGGAAGAACATTTTGTACTCTCCACACCTGGTAAGGGGTCGTCCATAAATACGTGAGGTAAAATAGGTGGGGGGAGGGGGACGGCAAAATCTCACCAAATCGGGGGGGAGGGGGGTCAACTGAAATCTCACGTGAGGTTTTGGAAATTCTTTTTGGACTGTAGAGCTAAAAAAAAAAAGTCTACAAATGTCACGAAAGTCGATTTTAGGGGGGTATTTCGTCGAAAAGTGGGGGTGTAACTAACTGTCTTTGGAAGGGTGAGACCTAAAGAAAAAAGTCTCAAAAAGTTGCGAGGGTGATTTCTAGGGGCACGTAATTATGGATGCCCCACAACGGGCAGATTTGCCTTACTTTGACTGCAGAGAGGTCGCACAAACTGTGAATTTACCAATCCTTCCCTTCCCCTGAAAGTCAGGAAAACCTAAATCCAGTAGCGTGGGAGGCGGAGGCTTGGATTGAGCGTCTTGATGTCATATTGTAGAGGTTAAGGCTGGCGATTCTGACGTAGTGCCCTTGTCACCTGCCAGCTGAGGGAATTGTCTGCAAGTTTTCTATAAGTGTCATGTAAACATCAATCTGTAAAGATGGCACAGTACCAAGTCAATTACTAATACGATAGAGGCGCTTAATTGGGAGTCATTTGAAGACAAGAAGAGAGTGAGGAGAGTGTTGGGAGTGCACAAGTTATACGTCTGTGATGATGTTGAAAACGTATTTGTTAAAAATTGTGATTTGGAAGGGAAAAGACGACTCTTCTGGCATTTGATTTCTTGCATATGGGAGGGCGAAAATTTTCTTATGTATGTAAAGAATTCTGCCATTGGAATAAATTATCATGGGAAGTGATAAATAATTTATAAAAACGTTGAAAGAATTTAAAATTAAATTCGTAAAGGGTAAGAGTAGATATGTGAGGAATTTATACTCAGAGGATATAGGAATATAAAAAGATTAATAATAAAAAAGAGGGTAAAGAGATGAGTAGAGAAATTACCACGAGAATATGCATTCTATTGCAGTTTTTTTAAATTAAATATACTGTCTTTGAAATTTCGTGTCTAGGTAATGAGACTGGATCAGCTGGTTCCGGGTTGTGGATAGTCGCGGAAGGCCAAGACAAACGCAGCAGTGATAGTAATCAAGCCATCTGGGATTCCGCCGGCTTCCGCGACCAGTAGCGATGCTATCGGAGCCAGCTCATGTCCTCCTTGTCGCTTGTTACCACACTACAGGGGCCTGCAATACGGTCTGCGACGGCATCAGCGCTGCAATCCGACAAGGAAAGACTCCACGTTACTGGCAAAGAGATTGCCGAAGAGAGAATCATCTGTTGTAAGACGATTTCACCGTAAAAGGCTTCCAACGGTAAAGGATTTAAAAACTGGTTTACGAATAGTACATAGAATCTTCTGCTTATACGGATAAGATTTTCAGTGAATTTTCCTTATTGGCGTAGAGATATTCTACCTTACGGTAAACACATAGGCCTACCGGAATATTTTTGTCAGCTGTCATCAATACTTTTCAGTTGTTGTCCACATTATTTTGTGCTTAACTATTCGGAGAGTATAGATTTTCATAATTTAATGAATATTGCTAATTTTTGTTGGTTTTTTCTTTTTATCCTCTGAATGTTATCGACTATTTCTAGCTGATTATTATAGACTAGTGGTTCTAGCCCGCGAAGATTGAACAGATGTTCTGCAGGCAGAATATTAAAAATTTAATTCTAATAGAATAAAGCTAGCATAACAAAAAATAAATTTACGGTGGGTGATGACATAATACTATTAGTTCTTCTTTTCCGTACCACACTCTCCGTTGTTGGTTCAAAACATTATTTTTCATTTGGTTGATAAATGCTAAGATTATTCAATACATAATTCAATTTTGTTAGTTCACCTCCAACGTCATAACTGTGTTTTCGTAGGAATTCGAAAGATTTATTGTGTGATAATGGTACAATACAATATGTCCCATACATTGATGATATACGCGTAGGTAAAAAATTTGGCACATATAAGTTAGTAGTCCGTAGAATTATTTTTGACATTTTGCTGGTCCTTGGGTTGAAGAAGGATATTTTACTGGTCCTGGGGTTGAAAATTGTTTATAAACACTGTTACAGATGATTATTGTTAACTTATCTGATTATCTAATGTTTTATTTTTATTTTTTGGTGGCATTCGGCTACTGAGGCCACACAGGAAGCTCATGATTCTTTCAATGTATTAGTTTCAATGGAGTACTTTGTTGCTGTGAAGTGTGATCACAAGGATAGAAAATAAGTCATTCACACACACATCACCTAAACACCCACGACCTCAGCCGGACTCGAACCGGCGACCTTCGGCACGTTGCGCCAGTACTCTAGCCCCTCCGCTACCGAGGCCGGCGAATTGTCTGTTTATCATTATTGTGTTATTAATTGCTGTCTGAATTGTTGCGATTGATTATGTTAATTATTGCTGTCGCTATAAATTGTTGAATGATTGTGTTAACTGTTAGATTGCTGGATGGTTAATAACGTCATTGATTCCTAGACAATTGTTGGTATCAGTTGTAGGTTGATAGATGAATGATAATTTTGTAAAATTTTATTGCATTTAGTTAACTGCTGTTGTTTCAGATTGATTTCTGCTGTTGATTTATTGTATGCTAATTGTACTTCATTTTGGATGTTAGTTGCTATTTATTGTTTCACTTTTAGTCTTTGCTTGTTTATTCTTTTTCTTGATTCCAATTGTTATTGGTTTTTCTTTTATCATTTTTGTTGATTTATATAATCGATTAATGCTGAATTTCACGTGATTGTTATATTGTTAGAAGATTGATTGATAATCTTTATTGTTTAAATTGATCATTGTCTGGTTAACCGATGTTATTTATGGAAGGGAAAAAAGCTACGTGCCACGTGGAGGAAGGGTAGAGAGAAAAGCCAAGTCGGGCTACGTGGGGGGGGGGGGGGGGGGGGGGGATGGTGGTGTTCACAGGAGCCCAAAATGGAGCTACGTAGCTCCTCAGCAGCGTGGGGTCGGGCGTGCCGCCTGAATTTTCGATGTAATAGAAGCAGAATACGGATCTGTATCCCAGCAATCAGCCCCTTCAATCAACGCCCTCAAAGGCCGTAATGCTTTACTTTTTTGCTACGCGATTGTTGCTATGAAGTTTTGGAGGATTATTTTAATCGATTTTTAAATGATTTTGTTCTTCCTCTATGTAGCCTAATTGTCATCATAAGGCCGTTGTCATTCATTAATGGAAAACTGGTTGTATTGACTATATAATATTTATTGTTGATTGCTAAGTGACATTTTGTGTTTATTGTTCCACTAGTGTTTTTTCCTGTTGTTGATTGGTTGATGACGTCGGCTGTGGTAGAAAGTGTATAATAGTGTTTTGTTTATGGACGTTTATTTTTATTAATTTGTGGATAAGCATTTGTTAATCGTAGAGTGCTTTTGTTCAATCTCAGTTTTGGGTAATCCCTGCCTTTGATTTTTTTCTATACTTTTACGATTATTGTCCGATTGTTGTTCGAAATATATTTCCTCCCTTTTTGAGTGTTTGATGGTTTTCGTCAGTTATTGTGTTGTTTATTGTTGGATAAATTCTTTTTATAGGTAATCGAGATTTTTTTAGTTGACTGTTCATTATACTATTGCCAAAGAATGTTTAGTTAACTAATGATTAACCAATTAAATGATTATTATTGCTTGATGATAATTAATTATCAATATATTGTGTCGATTGTTGAATGATTTCTTTTATTCATCATTCAACAAACATCTTCCACAAAACTCATGCTAGTCAACAACGACCATAATTGAACTGCTTAACTAGAAAATCAAAAACAACTCTCAGGCAACATATCGCCCATGGAATGTTTTTAAAACCATTAGCTTCGCTGGAGGTGGTACTGTAATGGAAGAAGTACGTGTTGATTAAAGATATTAGACTGTTTTTACTAGTGATCTTGTCTGAGCGTACACTATCTCCTAAAAATAGACGTTCTACTATAAAAAGCTCTCAACACGAACCATTAAGCGACTCATTGCCAGATGACGACACTCATTTTTATCTCATAGCTGTTATCGCCACTAACGTCGTAACTTTTCTAAAGGACGCTAAGCTTGAGCAGAAAATTAATCTTTAAATGGATAGAGTATATTTCTTTTACGATATACAAACCAAGTCCATCTCTGCGTTTTAGCTTTTATAGCCGGAATTCATCTAGAAGGATGTGTCATTTACTGAGTTAATTTTGAGTTCTGGAAACTGCTGAGGTGAGAACTATTTCGTACATATATATCAGAGTGGAGCAGCAAAGGAAGCTGTTGAAACGTCTTGTATATCAGCAACTACCCGAATAAATACGCGTCAAAACCATGTAGATTTTTGTAGCTTCATTATTCATTTCCCATGTACAGCAATTAAATTTACTATTTCCGGATTAAACAATTCATCTGCGTGAAATTTAAATTATTCTTAAGATTTATTCACGATATTTTTTAAATACAATAAACCGGAAAGGAAGAATGACATGTTTGTTCCAACGACACTGCAATGTGGGGAAGGAAGGGTAGAGTTTGACGCTTCACGCGGTCGTTACAAGAGACAATCCCTGAACAATACATTAAAGGACTCTGCATTATATGAGCTAAAGAAGCTGTGTGCAGTATTCCTTACTCTCAGGGAAGAATAAGATTGTGAAATAAGGTCTTTCTAACCTGCTTTAAAAATCACTACACCAGGAATTTACCAAGTAAATACTGTAAATGAGAGTGAGGTGTAATGTACTGACTTTACTAGGTTGAAACTACATGGCTCGTTTTTTTTTTTTTTTTTTTTTTTTTTTTTTTAATGAACCGTAGAAATAGTTTCGCATATTAACGTCCATTTTTTCGTCAAGAAGCCGAAAAGATTATTAAGGGAACCCGATCATTTATTCTGGTGGATCTGATAAATGTTTTAATGGTCTCTCTGTAATTGCTGTTCATCTAGTCACAAACGGTTCTTAGTGATATCTGTCTAACGTCCCTTCTAACTGTGAGTAGGCGTACAACCGTGATACTTTACTAAGAACGACCATTTCTTCTCGGATCTCGAGCCACATGGCCATCATTCCAAGTGCCTATATAGCAAATGTTTACAACTTTTTTGGTCCAACGCCTCCTTTTGGGAAAAAAATAACTTAACGCCCCCTTTTCTAATAAAAATTTACCCTCCCCCCCGTCCCTTTTTCAGAAAAAAATAGCACACCGACTCCTCTTCTTGTGATAAATAATTATTATAATCTAATCTATAGTGCTCCAACTTTTTTGGCTTAAACTGAAACAGTGATTCGATGGTGTCCCTCTTAGGTGAAGAGACAAGAAAAGCACCCCACGAACCACAGCTCTAGGGAAACACATGAAGTGAAACGCAACTATTGACTGAAGTACGTGAAGTTATATCGAAGGTACAGGAAGTTTAATTTCACTCTTTGGTGATAGAAATCACCTCGACGACCGAGCCAGATGGATGAACAGTTAACGCTAGGATCTTACCTTCTGGCGGACATGGTTTCGATCCACGGTCCGACATCCTGATTTCGGTTTCCGGAACCAGTCCAGGCTAATTCTGGAATAGTTCCTTCAGATGGCCAAGGTATAATTCTCTTGTCCCTTCTACCAAATACTGTTTCGACTCTAATGATTTACCCATTACCGAGCAGTGAGCTCCTTAGTTAAAAAAGCGGAAGCAAAGTCAACTAACAACACAGAAACACATTTTTTATGTCGTCATTAGTATTCTGTACAGTTGCAGTACGGGAGTGCAGGTATGCCTTGGAAGCGTCATTCCATTGTTGAATTCCAGCGCCATTTTAAAGACTTAACCCCACCTGCTAGTCATGCTACATTTCCCATGACTCTGTTACAAAAAAGTACGGCTTTCACTTTGAGGGTGGAAAAGCGTCGCAGGATATTCAATTAACAGATTTTCTGGAATAGCCAGATACTGTTGGTAGCAAAGGAATAGACAGCCAAGAAGACTGCTATCGTTTGAGCGGCATCAAAGATAGTGTTTGGCAGGAAGGGCGAGTCTCACCGATGATCGCATCCTGTCGAAGCAATGACACGAAATTTTGCCGCAGTATCTTCTTCCGAGGAAGACGAGATTAAGGCAGAAAAGCTTTGTTCTTTCAGTGTTATCTGTTTCCATGAATTCAACAAAAAACCTGCAGTGTCGGTTTTTTTTTTCTCTCTCTCTCTCTCTGAGGATGGACTCGCTGCTTTTGCTGTATTCCTGACAAGTTAGAAGAGAAGAAAACGAAAGAAAAAAAAAAAAAAAGATATAGAGTTAATTAGAAATTTACTTTCTGGTATTGTCCGAGAGTGGCAACAGCGATCTATTAAATATCAAGATGTCGGCATTGAAGAAAATAATTGAGTACTATGTGGTGACATGTGGCTTCAAGGAAACTGGAAACCATGCAGTCGATTCGCATAATTTGTGTGCTTATCTTATCCTCTCCCTAACCATTTGTTAGGCGGGACTGTTGCGGTATTCGACCAGCCGATTTTACAATGCGTCTTAAAGACAAACAGGGTTAGCGACTCAGAAAATACGGAGAAGAGATTTAATTGTTCCCTCAGCATCAGAGGAATTAACAAAGTGGCAGTCTTGTTTTGCTTAAATGGAACTACAAAGAGATTTTCAGACAGTATTTATCGTCCCTCTTGTCTCATTTAAGGAAATGTTTGGGATCTCTAAATGAATTTAATTAAGAACAACTTCAGCCGTTAGAAAGGTCTTCACAACTTCTGTTAGTAGAAAGCAGCGTCTAAAATTCATTATACCTATCTAATACTGGTGGCAGACCTCACGTCTCATATGCCACCAGTTTAGAAAACTCTAATTGGTATAAACATAATTACGGGAAAACTCGAACTGTCAGAAACTAATGTTTACTATAAGAAGCTCATAAACAATACCATCTTCTTTCTAGTATCGAAATTTGTTTCCCGCAAATCATAACGTAAGCCTTTTTTTTTTTTCTTTCGGGAAATCAACGACCGAAGGATAGTTATGAGACTACCTGCATGGAAATTGCCCATAACTTCACATTGAATTACTTTTTTCTCTTTTTTTTCTCTCTGTAGCTCTTCCCGAAACATCAAATTATTAAAGACAAAGACTGGTACACTCTGTTCGCTTCGAACTGGTGGTGGCTCAATGTCATGTTCCCCTTGCCCCACAGTCCACATCTCACTTCACCATCCCCTTCCCAACTCTGCCAGCTATCCGCTGTGTCCGTGTAAGCGAGTGGTAAGTTTCCCCTTCACATGGAGAGGTAAAAGGGAAGTGGAGGGGGGATAGGGCAGATTGACCTTGAACCGCCTACATTAACTGAACAAGCTATAAACAAGGTAACTAGTTGTCGCTTTCTGCTGAAATCATAAGCCTTTACGAAAATGTGTGCTGTTTTTTCGTATTGGTATTGATCGTAAACAGATTTTGATTTCCTTTGACTACGACCTATGATCGGTATTGAAATCTTTTTCTTTTTCTTCAAAACAAATTAGCGATTGCTTTGATCTCAAAAGGAAAAGGTGTAAGATATTTTATTACTGAATAACTAAAATTAAGCTTTTTTCTTTTAATTTTTCCTTTTTAGCTTTGGTGTTTACAGTTTGAATTTGCTTCATTTATTTTTTTCCTATTTCTACTGGAAGCGCCTATCTACCCAAATATTAATCAAATTTAAACCTTACAGAGAAGCGAACACAACATGCAATCCACAGAACTGGGAGATATCGAAATAGCATTTTTCATGAATGATTATTGTCAAAACAATGTTCTAGACCAGCTTCTATATGTCTGATGAAGACATAAGTTCTCACACATTTCATGTAGATAAAGGTTAGAGTTGTATTTACCCTTACGTTGGTTTCCAATTGTTTAATTTGATTAGATAGAGAAATGGACTCAAAACTGAATGGAAATATATGTCAATGGCAAAAAATGGTTAAAGTTTCAGCTCCTCTGCTTGAAATGACACAATGCATTTGAGGAGTTGGATAGCGGGTGAGTTGAAGCACCAGGCAGCTGTCGGACAATGCGCCATCCAGCGGTCGATTATTGCAGACAGCGGAACTTGGGCACTCTCCGGCTACAGGCGGGGTGGACGTTAACTATGCTACGAACCAACTTTTTAATGTCGCCTTCATAGCGACTCTCAGATAAGAAAAGTTAAGTCGAGACGCCATGTTAGCGTCAATGCTCGGGCTTAGCATTTGGGACGACGCGGGTTCTAATCTGTCTCATCCAGATTATGGCTTACCATTGTTTCCTGGAACTAGTCCAGGCAGTTGCTAGGATAGTTCATTCAAAATTCCATTGGCGAATTCCTTAACCCTCATTTCCCCATATTATTTCCAAACCTTAGGGAGCGCCCATAAACTACGTAAGTAGTTTTAAGTGGGGGAGAGGGGCAGGAAGGTTTGGGTAGAAATCTACGTTGGGCTACGTGGAAAATTAGGGAGGGGGGGGGGGTATCCGAGCAAAGTCACGTAACATTTAATTTTTTCCGTATGTAAATTAGTTATCCTATATACTGACAGTGCTGCGCATGCATGTGAGTTGAAGTCATAGCGTTGGGTTGCAGGCTGCCGGCGCATTTGAACTAATCGACAAGCGACGAAGAATTACTATCCGAAAAACATGCCACACTTAAACTCAAATTCGCTTAAAGATGTCACCCGGTATTTCCCAAGCCAGTGACAGTTCGTATAGTTTTGATGGTTTTAAAAAAACTGTTTTAATTAAGATCGCCTGCGTGTGGCCACATCGCTAGTCGATAACATAATTTTAATTTTGTTCTGCCAAGGGAATTTCAGTGCAACTTCTATTACAAAGCTCGCTGAAGTGTTATTTCAAGTTCAAAGTATGGTGCATAATGGCGCTGTACAATAAACTTAACAAGGCATCATCATCCAGTGAGTTATAAAAACCTTTAAAGCAAATCAAAGAATCATTCGCTGATAATGCAGAGATAAACGTCACAGAACTGCACCAAAAGGAAACAAAAAATGCAGTTCTTCTTAGGGTTTTTTAGGTGGCAGGTATAGTTTTTTCTATTTTATGAATTAACGAACAATGATGAAAAAGAAAAGTAGTATTTGTTTGATAACACTTCAAGAAGAAAATGATCTCTGACTGTATTGATGAGAAAAAAGTTTTCCCAATAATTTATCATATGCTGGAGTAGCTAATATCAATATTTCATTCAGAATATTTATAATTAGGGAAAAGTAAAGAACGCGAATATCAGTTGTGTTCATTTTACACGCAATAATTTTAACGATAGTCTGTTGAGAGAAAACACTACAAAACGTGGAATTAATAAGCAAAAAAAAGTACGTGTTACACAGGAGGGAGGGTTTTTTTTTAAGTGCTTAACGTCTCTTAACAGCGAGGTCTTTAGAGACGGGAAAGGATGGGGGCAAGGAATGGGAAGGAATTCGGCCATGGCCTTTTGAAGGAAGCATCCCGGTATTCACCTGGAGTGATTTGAGAAACCATGGAAAACCCAAATCTGGATGCCCGGACTGGGATTCGAACCGCCATCCTCCCGAATGCGAGGCCAGAACGCTATCCGTTACACCACCACGTTTGGTGGGGGGGGGGGGGAGAGGGGGGGTTCTCGATGCAGAAGCCACATCAGGCTATGTGTGGGGGAGGTTCAAGAGAGGCCAAATTGGGGCCACATAGTTTATGGACGTTCCCTAATGATGACGACGAGGCGTAAAGCCATAAGCAAAAAAGTTTCAAGGTTCTATTTTTAATTATTTTTGAGAAGGAGTACATTTAATACAGTGCTGAGTTTGTTCTATTGAATCAGTAATGTACCGAGCTGATATATCCACCCTCGTATAAATAAACTTTAAAGTCATTAATTTCCTGAAACTTTTTCCAATATTAAACTTTATTTTTTTTTTTGCGTCCGCAAACAATTTTTAATGCTGTATAAGAGATCCATATCGAATCCGAACCACATAGCGAAGAGAAAACTATCGGGACTAGTCACTTACAATCCACTAACCTGCTGCAGTATAACATTTGAAAAATTCGCGGTGATAGTATGTATGACGTAAGTCAAGACTATAACCGCTTTTACAGTTTCATGAAGTTTGGACAGTTGTAAGGCCGGACGTAGAAGCAATAGCTGGAATGTAATGAACTGGAAACGAACGCTTTCTGTACTTGAGAAGAAAAAAAAAAACCTTAACGAAAAATGTTACAAAAAGAAGTATGAGATTGGTGAATCTGTTAAAGGAGACTACCATAAAGAGAAGAAATTTGATATAGATGTTGAATGGTTCTTACGATACGAAGAAATTGATGCAGCACAATAAGACGGGCAGAACTACCTCAATCCAACCAGAAGTATCTACAAAAAAATGTTACATACTGTAAAGATGCACGTAGTCGGCGCTGTAATATCATGCTGCAAAACTGTCCTTAGATTCTAGATCTTTTCAGAGAAATTATAATATCTTTCCATCTTGCACGAAATACGAGTCTGTCCAACAGTAACCCTCCTCTCCCCCCCCCCCCCCACCAATTTTCCGACGCCATTGAGGCTCACTAAACAACCTTAGTTTGCTTCGAATTTGGTGGTGGGAGAAATTTTAATTTTCTTTACTTTGCCAACTGGGTGAGAAGGTGGTAGTGTACAATTCGTAATCACTAAATTGTGTACCAGACGTTTGGGTTATATTCCAAAACATATATGTAGTGCGTACGAGGCTGGTCCATACGACACTATAGACGGTAATTCGTCCATACATAAAAATAGGTTGGCCTATGAGTCTCTAAAAGAGTAAACCAGATAGGTCTGCACCGGTTTTTAACTGTATCCTTGTTCATCTTCATATCCTTCTCCAACTTCGACCTCCTTTTTCCAACATTCGAGGTAAGCTAGGCTGGCTTTGAAGAGTCAGACTGGCATGGTCTGGTTTGGAGCTTTGATTTTACTGCGCATACTCTTGCTGACGCCAAACATTTTATTCCTACTGCCAGGTCGTACCAATATTGCAAGTCTAACGCAGATTGTGAAGTGTCATCATCTGTCTGCGAAATGTTCTGGGTGTGATAAGTGTAATGTATAGTTTCTGAGACGGAGATTGGGGACTATCGCCTTAATGGCTGCGGATATCAGCTATCAGGACCGCCGGTACGCGGGGGTCTGTGTTCGTGTCCTCCCCGATTCAGTGTGCGTCGCCTCAGCGCACTGAGACACACTGGCGGATTTTTTTCATCTTTATGCATATAATATAAAACAACACTAACAACAATCATCTACACACAGACAGCTACACTGAGAATATAGGAACTGGTCGTCTTACCACCGACTAACGATAGCCTCGTACACCTGTAGTTGGTAGGCTGCACCGAACCTTCAGGTCGTGGACTGCCTATACATAAATGTATCTCCAGTTTTACCTCAGCAATCTATTCTCCCTCACATCACAACGCGCCATAAAACTATTGCATCTTTGATGGCCGCAGTTTGCATGCCTTCCCGCAGTATCAATTATGTTGTTTCGTGCATTTTGAAGGCCATTCCATACCACTTTGACCTTTTCCAGGAACCTTGGTTTTTTGTGGATATTTGTGTTGTTCTCTAAAAGTTTCATACTGAAACAAAAAGCTGTGTTCAGTTCAGTCTCTACGGTGCGTCTGTGACTAATATACAGGGTGATTAAAAAATGATCGGTATATTTAAAAAATCAATAAAAACTAAACGGGCAACAATAGAAATACACCATTAGTTGCAATATGCTTGGGACAACAGTAAATTTTCAGGCAGACAAACTTTCGAAATTAGTTACAATTTTCAACAACAGATGGCGCTGCAGTCTGGAACAATCTAAAGTACGATATTTTCCACACTTCCACCATGCGCAGCAATAATATGGCGTAGTCTCTGAACGAAATTACCAGAAACCTTTGTAAACGTGTCAGGCGGGATGGCTTCACATGCAGAAGAGATGTACTGCTTCAGTTGTTCAATTGTTTCTGGATTGTGGCGGTACACCTGGTCTTTCAAGTGTCCCCACAAAAAGAAGTCACAGGGGTTCAGATCTGGCGAATAGGGAGGCCAATCCACGCCGCTTCCTGCATGTGTGGAATAGTCCAACGCGATCACACGATCATCTATATCTTTCAAATCGCCATCTGTTGTTGAAAATTGTAACTAATTTCGAAAGTTTGTCTGCCTTAAAATTTACTGTTGTTGCCCCAAGCATATTGCAACAAACGGTGTATTTCTATCGCTGCCCGTTTAGTTTTTATTGATTTTTCAAATATACCGGTCATTTTTGAAACACTCGTAAGAGTCATCTCAGAGTTGATACAAGTTTGCCTCCACCAGAATCGAATAGTATACGAGCCAATGTATCTGAGCGAATGGTTTGAATTTTTCGCGCCTTGCGGTCACTGGCGCTTATTTTATTTTTACCGAGAGAGGTGGTGTAACTGTTAGCGTTCCGGCCTCGTATTCAGGAGCACGGCGGTTCGAATCCCCGTCCGGGCATCCAGATTTGGGTTTTCCATGGTTTCCCAAATCACTCCAGGAAAATGCCGGGATGCTTCCTTCAAAAAGGCCATGGCCGAATTCCCTCCCATTCCTTTCCTCCCATCCTTTCCCGTCTCTAAAGACCTCGCTGTTAAGAGACGTTAAGCAGTTTAAAAAAATAAAAATATTTTATTTAACAATAAGATACGTTGAGATATTTTTAATTACTGTACACATAGAGTAAGCGGCCCACTACATTGTTTCGACTTGATATTTTTTTTGTGTATGTGTGTATGTTTGTGTACCGTGCTTGATACAGTGTGAGAGCAGGAGAAATTTTTCAAGCTGTCAGAAGCAGAACAACTATCGCCAGGCTTTCGACCTCATGAAGCAGAAATACTTTCTGCCATTTGCATGAAGTCCATATGACAAATGAGGAGCTACTCGGACGTCCAACCTTGTCGAAAGCGACTGAACGTCGAGCAGGTGAATTATGCCGAATGCACAAACAATCCAATAAGGAGACAATTCGGAGAGCTTATCCCGCGCGGGGTAGCGGTAAAATCCTAATGATACACTGGCTCTGTTACTTGACTTCCACTCGATACGAAAGATTTCCAACTCTTTGTGTGAAATTAATTGTTAGTTTCCTCTTTGTGAAATCAGTTGGAGAAAACATCAACTACCCGAATTGAGCTAATTTTGACTTTCAAAGGAAAAATAAATGATTTACGAAATAAATAAAGTCAGATATAACATTACGAGTGCAATCTCTCTCCCGAAAATAAATTGGGGCGCCATCAGCAGACATATTACAAAATTGATCTTTCTTGTTAGTGCCATATGGTTCGTCCACGAAAGGCAATTAAAGTCTGGAGATGATTCTGTGTTAAGAAGGAAAGGAAAATCGGCCATGACCTTCATTAAGGAACCATGAAAATCGAAATCTATACTGCTGGACCGGGAATCGAACCCACGCTTTACCGTTCACCATCACTGAATTTACCATTCACCCAGCAGACTAATAAGAAAAGTGAAAATTCACGAAAATGAGCTATTACAAACCTCCACAAACATAGGCAACTTACGATATTCTGTAACTTTATCTATCAATAGAACATAGAATATTGTGCAATTGCATGTATAATAAGCAACAACGACATTTTAGCCCATTTTTTAGGTGCATAAACGATGGTTATTTGGCTGTTGTTACAGGCGAATTTTCTGCATTCAAGTGAATTATTGAGTGATAAGCACCTTGCCGTTCAAGCATCGTGTTAATATACTGACTATAGGTAAGAAATTAAGCAATACTATGGGACCAGAAAATAACAGCAAGGACAAGACTTTGTGATATGGTAAAAAAAAATAAAAAAAAAATGGAAATATACTCGCAGTACTGGTTGTTTTTTATTTATTTTTTATTCAGGTTTGACGGTTCGCTGACATCGAGGTCATTAGGGCAGGAAGAGGACGGGGAGTAAGAATTGAACCATGGTCTTTCGAAGAAACCATCTCAGCATTCGCCTAATGCGATTTCATGAAACCATTGAAAAACGAAACCTGGATTACCGTACGGGAATATGAGTTCTCGTCCTTCCTAATGCCAAACCCGAGGGTTATCTATCACCCACTGGACTTGGTACTATTGGGCGGTAAGTGTGTTGAGCACAATGTCTTCAACACTTCCTTACGTGCCAGTCACGTGATGATATGACATAAATCTCTACGGCTTTCATTTGTGATGAGTTCCCGCTCCAAGCCTCCCTTAACAGATTCAACTCAAATCTGGAGACAGAATTAACATTCCAAACTGACACTTCGATAAGATCCTCGCTGGAATTTCGAAAGGCAATACAATTTTCTGTACCCAATTGTTTCTGGAATGGGATACAGAGGAACGGGTAACCGTGAACATTGAGCAGTTTAACTCATGACAAAATAATATGGACACTTATAAGGAAAACACGAAATGGCGGAAAATAGGATGAGGTACAACTTTTTTTTTGTTATTTACGGCTGGTCGATGTCAATTTCATCAAAGAAGGGAGAGAAATGGTGGAAATTAATGGGAAGGATTTCGGTTATTGTTATGGCTTTTTGAAGGCACCATCCATGAATCACGTGTAATGGTTAGGAAAAATCTATATGGCTGAATCAGGGATCGACCTTAGACTTTCCGAATGGTTTGACGTAATGTTAACTGTTCGGTATGGTACAAGTCGAATCAAGCCATATAATCGGGACGCTGCTGAATAAATTTCCTTTATATTTTCAATTATTACAGACCAGTACCCCCGTGTCTTTTTTAAGCCTTTTATTTAAGTGTCAAATACAGCAGAACGGTTGTAAACGACCAAATGTTTTACATAAACTAATGAAGATTTCGGATTTTGCAGATAAACGTTTAACGATCTCAGTAAACGTTATGACAGCTTTCGTATAAACGGTGTCCTCGCTGCGGCAGCATGTTAGTAAACACGCATACCCACAAGAAGATGAGTAAAGAGCATTATCGTACCGTCACTCACACTAACAGTTACTTATCGGATAAAATGTAAGGACAGAAATAAGGAAAAAAAGAGATTACATAACGTGGCCTTTGTTATGTAAGCAAAAACAAGGAAAACTGAGACGTTAACGAGTTGAAATGCAACCACGTATAAATCAAATACTTGGAGTGAACTATTCAGCAACACGCGGAGAGAGAGAGATTTGCATTACGGTATTTGCCGGCAGATGTTCTCAGAGGCTTTGCTGGTATTAATCAACGAGATTAGCAAGCAGGCGCTGCTTAGCTCTTTAGCAATACGTTTCGGACTAGAGAGACTATTTAAAGAACCCGTTTTGAGCTTCAGAGTAATTTGATTAATTTAAATTGAGAGCGAATATAGATAACGTTCCTTGTTTTTACCACATTCTGTTTCTCAAGCAACCAAATCTTGTAATAATTAGTTATCCAAGTGAATAAAGATGTTTTTTTTTGCGAAAGACAGAATTCAGCGCCAGCATAATAGTGGTTCCTACAGCTTACTCAACGTTACAACAAGTAGCCAATTATCTGTTTACAATAAATGCAACACATGCAACACAAAAGCAGGGAATGGGGCTTCCTCCTTGTGTACTATAGATTAGTAGTTCTACTAATATATGCCACATACCATTGGTGCTATAGAACTACGCCACTTAGTACTGATGTTAAAAAACTTAACTTAGTCCACTACCCGAAGGATGGTTGGATCCTCCCGAAGGAGCCATACTAAGCCATTGTTTCAGAGGTAGGACGGCCAGTTCCTTTCCTCTGGGACCTACAGTTTAACGTGCAATCCGAAACACGGAGCGTCCTGGCATGGCTCATATGATCAAACACAACTCTCAAATATATTGTATATTGGCCATCCTTCCGCAGTTGCTTATTACACAATTGTAAATAAAAACACCGTTTATTAGCAACTGGTTTTATTGATGTAAGCTCAGACGCGTTTCGCCATTGTGGAATGGGGCATCGTCAGTGAGACTTATGGTTGAGACAGTTACATGGTGGTCAGAAATAGCTCCATTTGCACTTTTTTGTAACGTGAACTGTAGTTATGGTTCCACATAACTATGAGAATAGCTGTTGTTACCCTGTTTTTTGAGGTAACCCTACCACTGTTTTCAAAATCTATTGAACAAGGTTTTGCTGTTCATCAGACAAAAAAGTTTCAGTTTCAATAGATTTTGAAAACAGTGGTAGGGTCACCTCAAAAAACAGGGTAACAACAGCTATTGTCATAGTTATGTGGAACCATAACTACAGTTCACGTCACAAAAAAGTGCAAATGGAGCTATTCCTGACCACCATGTAACTGCCTCCACCGTAAGTCTCACTGACTATGCCCCATTCCACAAGGGCGAAACGCGTCTGAGTTTACATCAATAAAACCAGTTGCTAATAGACGGTGTTTTTATTTACAACTCTCAAAATCCTGGGTCTGCACAATGTGATTAAAAGGCAATGATTAAATCAATGTTTGTTTCTTCTGTGATATAATAGAAAACCTTCTAATATTAAGGTTTCATTCGGGTGGAGGGTGTGGCAAATTAGATCAATTTTTAAAGCTTTTATGCATCCCAAACTGAACAGAAACTAAATCGTGCGATGGATGGCTGCTAACTGGAGAATATAAGGGCTGCAGTGACAGGGATAAGATTCCACCACGGGACGTGTAGACAAGGCTCCAAACTTTAAAAGTATACAGCTTTACAGTGGCGAGTTTCATCTCCAAAAGTGGCTGGTTCGGCGATAAAAGATAGCCTTGCTGCAATGTTAACGGTTATACAGAGTATGGGACAGTACGATTAGAGATTTAGAGTTATCGAGAAGAGGTAGGAAGTATAGTATCTTGAGTCACATCACAATTGAGGTTTTTAACAAATGCACATCACAAAGGCTGGAGTAGTCTTTAGTGCCGTGAGTAGAATAAATAGCTAAAAGAAAATTAGCAAAAAATTCAAGTTCTCAATGAACTTTTTATTTTAGGTCCATAAAAAATAAGGGTGAATTAAATTATGTGTTAAGACGTATACTGTATAGTACTGGAAATTTCTCTTACTTCCCTGTCAAATATAATCCCTCAACTAGCTCATGGAAGATGGCAGCTCCACTATCTCCACAGGTGGAAACTTCTTTCACGAGGGCCAGCATGGATTATTGAGATTGCGACGCTAGTAATCCCAGCTTGCAGTTAATCCCCTACACGAGTTTCCTCAATTGAAAACTAAGCAACTCGATGGATCGACATGTTTTAAGTGCAGAGATTCTCTTTTATTTAAAGCTAGGCTGTCCTACTATGCTTCCAGCTTTCCCTAATCTTCGTTGTATTATTTGTCTATTTCTTCATAGATTTGTTTATCCTTGCAAGAGAGGATGTTTAGAAAAGATCTGAATTAACCACACTAATATCTGAATATTTACTGATATCTGATTGATGTGATTAATATAAAGCCACATCATTCATGTTTGAATTCCCTTTTTTTGTTTCCTTATTGCTTTACGCCTCGTCGAAGTCTAAGGTCATTAGAGGCGGGATGGGACTGGGGACAAGGAACGGGAAGGAATTCGGCCATGGCCTTTTTTGAAGGAAGCATCCCAGCATTCGCCTTGAGTAACTGGATGCCCGGACGGGGATTCGAACCCACGTCCTCCCGAATGCGAGGCCAGAACGTTAACCGTTCACCCACCACGCTCGGTGTGTTTGAATTGACTGATAACGATGAACGGATAATATTCAAGAGTTCCTATTAAATTACTAAGATGATACCACTAGCTAGTAATCCTCAATAATACCTAATGTCGTTTCGGCCCCAGGATAAATTTCTTCCATAAAATTCTCTTTGTCTGCTATTTATAGAATAACCTTCACAGAGGATCTCCAGTTTCGAGAAATGGGCACCAATAAACCCAATTTATGGAAATTATAATGTTTATGACGATAATTACAGGACGTCGTTAACTTTTCCTCATAGATACAAGGTCAGGATTTTTATATCACTCAGATCGCGAAACAAATATACAATACCGTAATCAAATCTACTTCAAACCTCGCAAGTGTTCTAGAAAACAAGAATCCGGTTTGTACATAGATCTGTTACCGTATGATCACACAGTTTATGGAGCCACAAAATGTATAAAAATAGCTACCTTGATTATATGACACAATTTCGCATTCATTTATTCTCCATTGCTTATTGAGTGCGCATAATTCTCTTGCTTTAAATAATATTTGTACTAACTTCCAGTTACTTCGTAATTTGTAACCGTTTCCTTTGAGAGTTTACAGTACATTGATGTAATGGTCACATTAACGGGGGGACAAAGATGTTATATAATGGAAAACCCTGATCTGGAAGGGGAAAAGGGCAATTTTTTTTTATTTATTTATTAATCATGGCATTCGGTCTATCGACCATACGGCCAGCTTTAATATTTACATTAGTGTTTACATTTGCTGTTTGATCTTTTAGATTAATGTAAGAAAGCCTTATTTCACATGGCTTATAAAATTAATCAGTAATACAATATTAGTACAATGAGATGACAATTACAATTCCATAGCTTTTCTTACCCAATATAATTTGTAAATCCTATAGAATAACATTCTGGTTGAAGTACGAGTTGTGCTTGGTGTGCACACGAACATTTAATATAATAACACTTGGCTTTTATGATAATGAAAAGGGCAATAGAACCCAAAACTTTCTGTATACCAGTCCTGAATCGCACATTTCATTCAAATTGTTTTGTCTCTGTATCTCATTTAACACAGTCGAAATCTAGACTGGGGCGACGGGAATAAACTCCTCTATTGGTGTCCATTAATTACGTCAAGGTTTTTTTCCCTTAATTTGAACCCTTTCCCCCTTGATGAGATCTGGTGAAACACCCCCCCCCCCTAATTTTGGAGACCTTTTGTTTAGCTCTACTTTTCTTTGAAGGGTGATAATCTGAGATAAGAGATTGACGCGAGATTTTGCCGGACCCCCTCCCCCTATTTTGAGATACACATAATTAATGGACGCCCCCTAATGATTTCCAGCGTGAACTTAACTTTTCTGTATTATTTCGAGAAAATGCAATACACGAAAAAAGCAATGGTTCAAAAGATCAGTAGGATAAGTAGAGACAAGATGGGTCAGATATTGCAACCGTTTTCAATTTAATGACATATTGTACTAAAACAATGCAGGATGCCAATGATGTTTGTTTGTTTCTTTTTTTAAGAAAACGCAGAACGCCAATAAATTTGTTGAACATGGAAGCATAAGTCCTAACATTGACTTGGGATTTACTGTAATCGACGTTCGTGCAAAAAGTTCCATTTGTCTTGGCGGATCCTGTTGAGCCTCCGGTCTGTGACCTTGACATGACGGAACGCTCAACATCGCTGCGAACTGGTGCGACCTCATAGGGTAGTTGTGTTTCTCTGGGAATGTCACTGGATTCTTGAGACGTGCACTAAATTGCGTCTGAAATAGCATTGGTGCTTGGCAACGTGTTTTGACGATTATGGCTAGTGATTTGTAGAATACTGATCTAAGGTGTTAGTTACTCATAACAATCACTGCATTTAAAAAGATAACAAAGACTTAGGATAGTTATTTCTTCAGTAGATCTTGCCTGACATTCTCGATCCAAAGTGTTTCGTGACACTCCAATGGAGCATTTGGAGATATGGAAAGATGTGTCCTCCAGCTTTATATATTTGCCGTATTGAATTTGAAATGTAGCTGCAACGTGTTATGCAGCCAGTGTATATATCAAAACAACTCCAAGAATCCGCGGATCGGTTAGCTATTCTCTGTAATAATCAACGAGATTCGTATATCTATATAAATACAAGTGGTTAAGTAACATTTGAAGGTGGGTGTCCAGTCTATTAAAATCAAGCTAATTTTTGATACGGAAATTCAGTTAACTAAATTCTTCCGTAATGAAGAAAGCATCATTTACAGTTTACACAAGATCGAACATATATATATTACCGGAAATTTGTGTATTGCGTCAATTTGTAGAATTCATGGGAAATGTTTATAATTCTTCAATAGACAAGAAATGTGTGAAATAATATTTTACTATACAGATTTCCTAGCAATTCTGTACATTTCCTAAACAGCAAATCGGAAATGTGGTAAATTCAGGATATCTATAGGTTACAACGTGATCGAAGGGTGACAAGTGTCGCTTAAACGGACATATTTATGAAACGAGAAACATATTAAAGGCAAGTATCGCAATACAGAAACAACTAAGCACATGCACTGAAAGAGACTGTACCAGTAGTAAGGAATATAATATGAACTGATTTCACAACGGTGTCAAGCAATATACATATGCTAAACATCCAGAAATTGTTTGCTGATGAGAGCCTTTTGATTCTCAGTTTACTTGTGTTTTATTTTTCATTCAGTCACTAATTCTAAGGTATAATGTTAATTTTTAAACATTTCCTAGATCCGTTTAGGAATTATATATAATGCCTGCGATATACATGTATTTCCCAAGAAATGTATGTATCAAAGAACCTCTGACAAATTATTTTACGCATTTCCTTAATTGGCTCGACATTGCATATGTTTCCTAGGAATTGTATACGTTTTGGGTGACATATATGTAAAACCTGACTCCATATAAACATCCAAGTACATGCACAATTAGCGCTGTTTAATTCTTTCGAGCACAATTATGATAGCGCTATCAACAGGTTTTACGAAATTATTACCTTTCACAACTAACCCAATGCTGATCCAACATGCTGAAAATATATTGCGCTTTAATTTATTTTAGTGTTCTGGGGCTGACTATATTTCTCTGTCCTGTGTTAAGGTCTCATGGCGCCCGTATGAGAGGCACAAAACCCAGCGGTGTTTACAGCGGATCTGGTTACAGTCCCACTGTGAGCATTAACTCCCACCAAGGCCGCTCAGCTGGGGTCAAGCGGCCTGTCGCGGCAACGAGAGAAAAGGAAAAAACAGCTTGAAAAACGAAAAACCAGATAGCGTAGCAGCTGTGGCCGGCTAATAATAGCTGAGGGCCAGCTCACCATGGCTGGGCTGTAAATTAAATTAGTGGCAAGTAGGCGTTACGGCTGGCAAACACAGCAGCATGTCAAGTAGACTCGCTGGCGGTTCCTGATTGGTCGGCCGGTAACACCTGGCACACGAGATGCAGCCTTGAACGGCGAAGGATGTCCAGCTACCGGGTACCTCTTTCTGACAGGATTACTGATTACGAGTCTTCTCGGAACATGGCGTGGGAGGTACCAGGAACGGAATTTCCTCCTACACCAGAAACGTGACTAAGTAAAGCTTCATGCGTGGACATTCACTTGGTTCAGCTTAAGGTTCGATTTTTCCATGTAAAATTTGTATATAAACATCACATGTTGCACCAATGATGAAGTCGGACAAAAGCCGTACGTACGTAATATGCCCGTGTTAAGCAGTCACACTAGGATACTAACTGCCGAAATTGATACTATGAGCGTTGACTTTCGGCAAGAAATGATTTCAGAGACAGAAATAATTTACCCGGCGAGATTACTACGAGACAATCCTGCCAACAGAGAAGGCTACTACGGCGCAGACGTGGCAAAAAACATTTGTTCGTAAGGCACCCGACCCAAGTTGAAACTCGATCACAAGCTTTTATTTTTATTGAGATTCTACTCTCTGCTACCCATATATTAAGACAATACATGACTCTTGAAATCATTGAAACCGGAATGGCGCATAGCAGTCAACGTTGTTAAGTCCTCTTTCAACCCTCTATAGGAGCTGTCATCGGTAGTCAATAAACATTTAGCGGATACAAGGATTCGATCTCCCCAGACATCAGTGGATTACTTCTGAAAATTGTGACTGCGTAGCCACCTCACAGACAATCCACCATATCGTTTCTGAAAGTTTTCTTCGGGTTTTCAAAGGAACAAAAATGGACATTCACCATGCATCGTTTAAATCACCTGAATGGATCCACTAGATTTAGAGCTATTAGATTATACGAGTTAGTGATGTGCACAACTGTCCACTTATTTTTGTATATTCTGTAAAATATGTACACTCATTGTAAATAAATAAATGATAAAAGTTTTAATGATAGTCAAAAACGAAATAGTGAGAATAGGGAAAGGCTTACGGGCAATGGAAGGTAATCAGCCATGGCATGTGAAACAGAAATCTGAGCGACCGGACCAGAGTGCTCCAGAGCTGGTCATTCACCAGCCAGGTATATTACTCTTAGAACATACAGAATGGACGGTTGTCGATGCCTACGAAAGAGAAAATGCTCACGACAAATTTGATCGTCGTGTGTCTGACAGTCGACCAAACACATAAGTAAATTTAGCAGATTTCACTGCTGACTGGATGAAAATTTTCTTGTCATTTTGTGTTCGCTGCTTTATAACTGCTAACCACTGAACTTAAGTGCATACTAACGCTGCCACACTGAACATGGCGAGGATCGAACGAAGTGGCTTCATGCACATACTACTGCCGGGTATCAGGCATCCTGATTACGTTTTTCTAGAATCAACTAAATGAATTATAGAAATGTCTCTAATTTCGCTAAAAATAGATACACATTTCCATGACCAGAATAAACAAAAATATTTATAATACCGGTAACCTAAAAGATTCGTTAGCTGATGACCTAATTATTAGAAATCCTGATAAATACTTTGAAATCTTCCGAAAGTATTGTGTGAGATTTTCTGCAGTGGTGTAATTAATGGTAGAAGATTAACCATTATAAACTTTTTTTCCCTGTAAAGACACTAATTGTTTATTACATGGAAAAACTATTAGGTGGAAACGATCGCAACACACAAAGCCAATACTTTTTTTGCAAGTACGAACACAATTAAGACATATAGAGTGGTTAGAGGCTAACGTGATATAGATACGTCACTCTGAACTGTAAGGAATAAAATTGTTGTGACGGCAGCCAAAATATTCTTCAGCTTTATGGACTCCCTTTTCGCGGCATTGTATTAAATGTGGAGGGCGACGACTTCCCTTTTAAGCCCTCTCATAGTGGAACTGTAATGTCGACGGACGTTCGAGTATTTCTCATGAGCAACTGATGTTGAATTAAATGTTTTAATAAATTTTCTGATTTAAAGTTTCTTCCGATACCATACCGCAAACCAAGGATAAAGATACATTATAATTCTAAATTGCTTTATGCGTATATTAAGAATGTCATAAAGATTCATGGCATTCGACGTTTATTTAAATCGATATGAAACTAACAAACAATTTTGCCGAAGAATCGCCTTCCATTAAAATTATATAGTGGTGCTCCTAGCACAATCCGACACTAAAAGCCGGATAATTCAGCTATATAAGAGATGAAATACCACAGATAATACTCTTTTCTGCGTCGTTCGTTCTGTTTTAGAGTCCAGTGATTACTGCGTTTAATCTCACGAAAGCTGAACTAGTGCAGTGTATGACGTACAGTACATCGATAAGATCCCAACAAAAAATTCCACATTACTACCTACAAAGAAGATCTTACTGATTGTACTATGTTAAATGTGATTGACAATGAGGCCACTAAAAACAATTAAAGGCACAGTACTTGTTGCTTTCGATCAGAAGTATTTCAGCTGATGCTTTAAAAGTTTCCCGAGACGTGAGATGCACTTATTCAGCACTTAAAGAAGACCTTTTTTTTTTTATCAAGAGAAGCTTCAAATAATGAAGGCATAAAAGTGATGTTAATAGTAATGATTCGCACTACTGAAGCCTTCTTGGCAAGTGTCAAACTGACAGGTTTGTTTTTTTCTGATGTGCCAGTATGCCAATTTAATAGTATAATACGACTCCTCCATTTTCTCGTTTTCTGTTTAAACAGAGTCAAATGGATGTACACTAACAGGCTGATAGTTATCTTCTACTTGCGATAATAATAAAAACTTCTCGTAATTCCTGAGAAGAACAAACATAAGAGCATCTACTCGAGAAAGATATGTGTTTACATTACATATTGAAGCAAACAAGTATAGAAACGTTCTAGCAAGAACTGAAGAGAAAACCAATTCTCCAGTGCAAATACATGATATCTCGTAACGAGAAAGTCTCTAGTGTATTACGGGGCACCGTATAAATAGAATTCTGACATAAAATTCGCTTGGAAAAAAGGAGTTTTGAAACAGTTTTTTTAAAATAAAATAAAACTAACAGACAAGTCTTTAAAAGAGTTAACTGCTGTCAGATTGGTGCTGTGTACTTTCCGAACTCCTTGACGAAAGCTGTTAACATAGGCGTCTCAAATCATAGCTTGTTACACAGACGGAAAAAGTAGGGTTTTTTTACTGTTATTAATAAAGTTTACTTGTTAAGATAGCATTACTTCCTCATAACTTGTTTCAGACTGGTATTAACAGTAACAGTCTGTTTGTGTATATTGGACGTTTGATTTTATTAACTTCAGTTTAATTTTACGACGAATTTCTTTTTGAGATGAAACCACAGCAAACGAATTAAACCTGTTCCAAAGGACTGAAGTTTCCATAAGATAAATGTCTGGTCTCTGTCTACAGCTCACGGTTAAAAAAAAAAAAAAATACTGTATGTTCAAAATGCTGATAATTGTACTTTTATTTAGCACTAGCTGTTGTACAAAACTTCGTTAGCGTGTATTGTTAGACTACACACCACCGTCTTATAACATGATCACAAGCATCATAACACATGGTTTCTGTAGGTCACTGAAATCAATTATTTTTTATTATTATTATTATTATTCATGACAAATTGTATCTTGATTCCACAGGATAGTAAGATGCTTTTCGTACACTGTAATCACGATACCTATTTCTACTGTGAGAAGAACTTGCATTTAAATGGATGGACAGTTTTTTTAAATTCTTTAACTTTTCTAGATCACATCAGAATTAAATATATCTTACTCTACTCACGGGAGCACGGGCTGTACATTAATCGAGACCCCATTAAAATCCGACCTGCAGTTTTCGGATGAGCCACGACCATCAAAAATACTAATACTAATTTGTAAAATTTCTCAGATTTCTACATCACATCAAAATGAAATCGCGGGATGTACATCAACTGAAATACCGTTAAAACTAAACAATATTTTTTGCGTTAATCCCTTTAATCCAAATATGAAGACTGAATGAAACAAACTAAAAAAAAAAAACAATAAATACCTTCCTATAGCTAATTATAAAACCCCCAAATCGATTTTTATAAATATCTTAAATGTACAGCTTTTTCCCCGCTATAATTTTATTATATGTATAGATAGTTTATTATGAACCTAATACCCCTAGTTTTTAAATTGATTAAGTAGGGTACTTTATGCTGACTGTTGTTAGCGATTAATGACTACAAGCTCAAATACAATCACTAAAATTTTTGCACTGCTTAATGAATTATAAACCACACCCAAGAGACTAAACGCCTTCTTTACTGAAAAAATGTTTATTTCACAATTGGATGAGATGCAATAAATAGTCTTGCCTTTTCGTTAAAACATCACGTTCTTCTTGTAATTAACGTCTTTATGTTCAACATGATATATATCCTGTAAGAAGTCGACAGCCCAAAACGTGGGTTATGACTTCGCAAATTGGAACCACAAAGCAACTGATGCTACCTGAAACCTGATTAGAACGTGATCTGAGATACTAGTTATTTAGAATCCTGTAATCACTTAATAGAATACCAGTATAGATTCACTCATGCAAGAATTCGAGACTCACTAATTTCGATATAAAAATTTTCATAAGCAAGGTGACCATCTTCTTTGAGATAGCTTTATGTTTGCACACTAAGAAAGATTGCTCTCAGTTATTCAAGAAAAATGATTTTTTTACCTTCCGTGAGACAACTACTTATACAGATTTTCCACTAGAACAAGCTGCGCACCGTTATCGAATCGATTCCTCGGGCTGTATATACATCTACACTCTGTAATTCACAAATTTGTGGATGGCAGAGGGTGCTTTGCACCAAAATTAATCTCTATTCCCTGCATTAGAATCCCGAATAGGAAATAAAGAATGCACGTAGGTATCAGAGCGGCATCTTATTGCTCCACTCTTATCACTCTTGTCAAAAGTGGTCTGGGTCTGTGTGGTTAGCGCGTCTGACTGGAGATTGAATGGTCCCCGCTTCGAATCCCTGTCTCGGCGGGGATTTTCAAAGGCGTCTAACCCGACCTTCACCTCCGGCACAGCTTGCTGTGTAATGTGAAGTACGTCAGAACGTTTCCGTGGTTCGGTTTCCACGTTAAACTGTAGGTCCCCTGTACCCTGTAGAATTGTTAGGTTGAGGCGGCTACGACAGGGGCGGAATGCGGAGCCAATATAATATCTGTCTACAGGTTATTACGACCACAAGAAATTATTATTATTATTATTATTATACTCCTGTCATTGCGGCCTAAATGGGTTGGTGGATGAAGTATTTCATCGCATTCGAAAATGAACGTGTGTGTACGCATGATTACCAATACGTTCAAACGAAACCTACGTCGTCTGTCTACCAGAGTATCCCAGCCCAACCTAAAAACCTGTGACGCTTTCATAAGGACTGTAGCAAGCAGTCATTAATCGAGTGGCTGTTCTCTACACTGCTCAGTCCCTTGCGATACGGTTCCTAAACATCACAACAGAAGTATACCTAAGGACACATAAGAATTTTGTACGCTATCTCATTTGTTTGTGCATTACAATTTTTCAAGATTCGAACTATAATTGTAGCTTAGAATTAGCTGTATCAACGACTGAATTACTGTGGAAGTCCCAATTCATGTTGTTTTGTACCGTTTTGCCCAAATACTTCACAGAATCGACCATTCCAGTAAGTGAACTGTTTGCTTTGTATCTCTTAACATACACTGACGCTTTCGGTATTGGAAGTCGAATGTCATTTTTATAAAAATATATAACACTGGTTTGTGTAACCGACATCGCTGTGTAAATGTAGACGAAACAAGTGTACAGAGTGGATAGCGCCGCCAAGCCAGTGCGCGCGTCGACCCTGAGATAGGTTATCGGAGCGCAAACGCGCCACAGTCAACAGGTACAAGGCTACGCCGAGCCAAACACGCGAATTACAGACACATCGATTGCTTCCAGCTAATACAAAACTTACGGTCGAGTGACAGTTATACATCACACACTTGATTAAAAAAAATACAGTACTAGCAGTTATTTTCGTTAGTTCATTGTAACACTGTTGATTTGAACAATATTCAGAATCTTACCAAACTTTCTTATACATCTTGCTATGGTTAAGCCCGTTACACGGGCAGCGAGCGTGGCTATTGATAAATTTTTAAAGTGCATCCTGATACTAATCTCATAATTTGTGATTAAAAAGCATTCCTTTCTGCATGGTAAAACACCGCTACTTCCTCCACAACACGTCAACGGAAGTAAACATAGTACACTATGATTAAAGCAGACTCGCCTTGAGAAAATGAACACTGCATCTCTAACCGGCGTTAAAATACATTTTTTTTATATCTCCAACCCCCCGTTTTTGTAATACTTGCAGTTACTTTCACAAAGCCCGTTAAAACTGACAGAATTTTTTTATTGTTATGAAAGTTTCTCAGAAAAGCTTAATTTCAAAAACGAATAATGATTATTAAGTTGTCTGATGTATTTCGTGATATCTTACGTTTCTCTGAGTTTTTAATAAACTTTCCTGTTTGTTAACTTCTATCTAAAAATTCTTAGTTTATGTTGTGACCTGCGTCTAGTAACTGCTACACAGAATAGATCGTAGACTCAGATTCTGTTCTTCTTACCAAAATTTGTACATCTAATCATCGTAAATAAACAAATAGCAACATGTAAATTTAAACGAAAGTCTCATATATCTCTGCCTCTCATTACAATTTTTTATCTCTGCCTTTCGTAAGGGAGCGTCCATAAACCACGTAGCTCCATTTTGGTCTCCTGCGAACCCCCCCCCCTCCCCCATGTAGTCCGACGTGGTTTTTACTTCTACCTCTCCCCCCTCACGTAGCACTTAGCTTTTTTCCCTTTTGACTACGGAACATATTTTGTACTGTCTTCTCTTGTCAGGCTGTTGTAAATTACAAACGGAGATAATTAAGTGAAGGAAATTAATATTCACATGCTATTGTGTGTTCTGTACCTCATTTTAACTGTGAAGAATGATATGAATGGAAAGCAACGTAGCCTGGCTCGGAACACTCACCCCTCCCCCCACCCCCACGTAGCGCAGTTAGCTTTCTCCTAGACCGAGCCACGTAGTTTATGGACGCTCCCTAATTGCATTCAGTTACTTCCTGAACATACAATTGTCTTCTAGCTGGCATTGCAATTACAATTAATTTTAACAATAAAATCAAATGAGGTTATTTATTTGAAACTTCCTGGTTAGTTAAGCAACGCTGTAGTGACAGCCAGTGTACCTAACTAACATTTCGGGGATTATCGAGACTCTTCGAAGGTTGCTGGACTATTCACAGTTCATGTCCAGTTTCCAGGTTCAGTGCGTTTTATTAAAGTGTATTAGCAGTAGTGTGAAAGGGTAATTCTGCTAAACACTGCATTTCTAATCATACTAGGGTTCTTCTGTTATTTAACGATTTAAATTTATACCACCACGGCATTCGTCTAAAGAAGTTTTGAAAGTCTTCGATAACTGCACACATGGATGATGCTTCACTATGGGATGATCATGATTAAAATAATCTCGATTTTACGAACTGTACAAAATAAATATTCCAGCCACAGCCTAAAAGAATCAGTCATCACAGATTTTAATTGGGTTAAAACAGGGCAACTTGCAGATGCTCTACAAAGGAACAATGTATTCTAATTTATGTGTGAGTGGAGACTTTCCCGGCGTATCGATGCAACAAAATCTTCTCGGGTGTGCAGTCGGATGGTGGTGTAAAAACACGATAATTCGACAGCAGAGTCAGCTGTCGAAACGTCGTGTTTTTACACCACCATCCGACTGGACACCCGAGAAGATTTTGTTATTCTAATTTAATTTGTTCTAGAGTAAATTATTATCATCCACACTTTCGTTATTTTATTTATGAATTTATTATTTGTACATTAAAATAATTACGTATTTTAATTACCGCTGTACAATTAAATTATTGAAATGGAGAAATATTAAAAGCGAAATTATTTCTGATTCCCACGTTCTAATTCAGCCAGTGTTTTGGGGTTTGACCTTCAGCCGCTTTCACCCGTGTTTATTACAACGTATCTAGGGGAGCTAGTATACTCTACGAGTGGTACTGTACATATTGATTGGATGGGCTTGACGGCTATTTATGGATTGCCCTATCAGACCAAGATAACAGCCTTATAGGGGCATGTACATATCCCACGGCATGTTCCTGTTGACGCAGCTCTGGTATTTATAAATAGCTGCAGACTTCAAGCAACGTAATCTTCGAAACACAGCGCAGTCTTCATGTTGCACAATAACTACGGAGGTTATGTATTTCATAACACTTGTTGCCTGCAGCCTAGGAAGAGTTCTCAGAACTGCTACCGCAGAGTGATGTGATGTATTTATAGAATCATTACTAAAATTTAAGACTATAAGTTTGAAAATTCTCTCTGTATAGTTCCATCATTTTTGCACACACGAAACTACCAAATTAGTGATTTTGTTTGTTGGTTTTCTAGATAGCGAAAAATTGCCTTCATGTCTATAACTACGGGAAGTAAGTACGCGGTAAAACTTGCGGTCTAGAATAAGATTCGAGTTAAAAAACAAATGGCTTTAGGGCAAGTTATAGAATGCAGTTTTTGTGGAAATCTGAAAACTTAGACCAAGGATGGTGGGTGAACGGTTAACATTCAGGCCTCGCATTCGGGAGGACGGCGGTCGAATTCCCGTCCGGGCATCCAGATTTGGGTTTTCCATGGTTTCCCCAAATCACTTCAGGCGAATGCCGGGATGCTTCCTTCATAAAGGCCATGGCCGAATTTCTTCCCGTTCCTTGTCCCCTGTCCCATCCCGCCTCTAATGACCTTAGCCGTCGACGAGGCGTAAAGCAATAAGGAAAAAAAAAAGAATGAAAACTTAGAAAAAAATAGAAAATGATTCCAAACGCCTCGTCGACTAGAGACGGGATTGAACTGGGGACAGGGAACGGGAAGGAATTCGGCCATGGCCTTTTGAAGGAAGCATCACGGCATTCGCCTGGAGTGATTTGGGAAAACCATGTAACTATCTAAAAACAAATGAAATTCAATTATTTAACCATTGAGATGTATCTGAAACGACTATAAAATTTACAAGATAATTGTGTAGCTTCATCCGTAAGGTTAATGGTCTCGCAGATTAAATGAGAGGAAACGTTGCCTGGCTTAAGAGAAGACCAGGCTATAAACGATCGCCTAATTATTTTTTTTAAAGAAGTTTTTACAGTTCTAATATAGGTAATGCTTTACAGTAACCGATATCAGATAAACTACATGAGTACAGGAAAATAATTCGTTTTAAATTAATTTGTTTTCGCCGTGTGTTTTATGGGAAAAGAAACGTCATTTCACACTAAGTTGTAGTAAGTATTAAGGGAAACTCCAGAACAGCTCACTAGCTGTGAATGAGGGAGAAGGAGACCGCCGGAGTATCCGGAAAGGCGTGGGCGTGGTGGAACAGGATGTGTAAACATTGCGAAGTCAACACGTTGGGAGGGGTATCCTGTAACAGCGAGTGGCGAAGGACAAGCACGGATATCTGCACAACTCAAACGCAATGTCACTGCACGGGATCAGCTGTTGTCCGCAGAAATAATACGAATCAATTATTTTGATCTATCAGTTATAAATGTTGACTAGTAATATTAGCTCCTGTTAGAGTCAAAATTCTATCACCGCAGAGATCGAATATCAGTCAGAAAATATATCTATAAAGCGTAGCAACAAATGAAAGAGGCCAAGATGTACTTTTTAAAATATTTTAAAGGAGGCTTAGTAAAGATTTATATATAATGTAAATACTGAACTATTCGAGTGCCACTTATTTCTATCAATTCAACCTGCTGGAAAGATTTTTTTTTTCTGTAAGCATATAGTGGCACTACCGGGATGTTTGATTCTTAGTTACCAACCTAGAAAAAAGATAGTGAACTGTAACATATTACCATTTCCTCTGAGAGTGATATCTATAGTGCCACGCTTTTGAGCTGGTCTTTGTCAGAAGTAAGTTAATAAATGTTTTGGTACAAAGTATATTCTAACTTTGAGGATATAATCTGAAACTCATTAGTGATGCGACAAAGCGTTTGAGATTAGTTTAACTCGTATCACGTATAGTGAAATCCACTGACAGATATATTAATGACCTTACTAACCCGCACACTGGATCGGGGATTTACAAAGGAACCGGACTCAAACCCATTGCCCCCGCGAACGTGCCGTCCTGATTGCGGTATTTAAGCGGTTTCCTGCAATCATCTTGACGAATAATAGGACGGTGCCCAATCCCCGCCTTCAAACCAAAAACATACTTATCATTCAGAACATATAATGTTCCGCGGACAGAAGGCGCACAAGAATTTCCTCAGATAGTATAGAGAGAGAGATAAACATATTAGTAATATTTTAATGACAGGTAATGAAAATTCTTTTGATGATGCGATGTCCTACCATACAATTTCATCCAGATATACGAAACTGATTTTTAACTCCGTAGCTCTTAAACTTTGCATTATGTCTCTTTGCGAAATTTATTGCTTACTCTATTGTTGCAACAGCGCCATTAATGACGTTTCTATCTGAACAAAAGTAAACATGAGCCATACTCGTCTGCACTCGTTTAAGCCTACAAAACGTGCTTCAATATATTTGATCTGCGAAATGTTTAGTGGTTGATGAAGAAACGAGGAGAAAACGCAGCATTCCATCATAAATTGCAGTCAGACTATCCGATCCAACTGCAGCTCCTTCACAAGCCAAACAAGATATTATCTTTACTTCCAGGAGGGAAGTCCCCAACTTAGTCGTAAAGTCAATATAAACATAGTTTCACGGCATCGTTTCGGTATAATAACCGTCTCTAACTGTAGCCCACAAACAAGCATATGACGTTGTTAGGATAGGTCTGTGTACTGTACAGCGAATATTCGCTTTTAGGCCTCGACCATATAATGGATTTGGTATGATCAGTTCCGCGTTCTGATCCCGTTAACCAGTGGTGTCTTCTTCCAGGTGCTCATTCGTCAGCACATTAATTGCCCAGGTGAGCTTTCTCGTGATCTGATCCTCGTTCCTTCGGTAGGTAGTGAACCGCTATCGCCAGTAGAGCTACGCACTGCACTGTAGTCATGTCCACAAGTCTAGCGATACTGGATGAAAAATGTTTCGCTGATATCACGGTATGAGTGTATAGCTTGTGAAGGCGATGAAATTTCCCCTCCATTGGCCGATCAGCGTGGAGTGGTGAAGAAAGTAACGAATGCATTAGCCGATAAGGCACTCAGCGGCCACTCAATCTGGATGGCCCGTCGCACTCTCCACGCCTCCTCGTTAGCCAAAGCACTACACACGCTGGTTTTTTCATACGCAACAACTCGTACAGATTTCACAGTTAATATTATGTAATTATTAAAGTTTATTTATGCTTCGTATTCCCTACCCAGTATTCTGCATAAATTGTTTGTAACGAATGGGACTAAATTGTTTTATCTCAGAAGTAAATTGGGTTATTAATCAAGAACTTAACAGGCATCTGGCTCATACGTTGAGCGTAGAAATCCTCACGTAATACACATTAATGGATTACAGATATTTTCGGATTTAAGATGTAATAACATTGAAAATAAAAATGAATCATAAGATTCACATTCAAAAGAGAAACTTTTAGGTAACCATAGATGTAGGGAAATTATCTTTTTTTTTTTTTTTAACAGCATAGATACGCTTTTCCTGATATCACTTGCTACTCATTTGTTTTCTATCCTATGTGCAGCTGTAGATGATAGTATGGTAGGAGTAAATTAACAATCTGCAATTCTGGGATTTCAGTCATTTGTTTGTAGACATCGGTGCTCTGAAAAATTCTCGCTTCACCTTCAGATGGTCAAACCTCTAAACAAAAGCTCGAAACTCATAATTTCATGGTCATTGGTATGTACAAATGTATATTAATTTCTTACAATATACTATAAATCTATGTATCATTATAATCATATATATTATTTCTATACGGTATTTTTTTGTCACAAGCCTATATCTTCCTTCATACTTAACCGAAATCAATGAATGAGGTGTCATTTTAAAGCTTATGGTCTCCACTATGGTTAAATCGTATTTTAAGCAAGAAAGTTTTCGCAATTCGACCCTTAAAGGGCAAAAATGTCACTTTTTCTAAAATGCGTTTTTTGTATCTCGAGCCATTTATCTCCCTGGATATCTAACCAAAATCGATAAATGAGGTAGGATTATGAGGAGTAATTTCTCAGCTTTGTGACATCATATTTTAAGAAAGAATGTGTTTGGAATTCAACCCTTAAAGAAAAAAGTATAAATTTTTGTATTACCGATTTTTGTGTCACGGGCGATTTATCTCCCTTGATATCTATCCGATATAGATAAATGAGGTATCATATTAATGAATACGGTCTCCGCCGTGGTATCATTATATTTTAACAAAGGATTTTTTCGTAATTCGACCCTTAAAAGGCAAAAATGTCAATTTTTCTAAAATGCGTTTTTTGTATCTGGAGCCATTTGTCTCCTTGGATATCTAACCAAAATCGATAAATGAAGTAGGAATATAAGGAGTAATGTCTCAGCTTTGTGACATCATATTTTAAGAAAGAATGTTTTTTCAATTCAACCCTTAAAGGAAAAAAGTATAAATTTTTCTATTACCGATTTTTGTGTCACGGGCGATTTATCTCCCTTGATATCTAACCGATATAGATAAATGAGGTATCATATTAATGAATACGGTCTCCGCCGTGGTAACATTATATTTTAACAAAGGAATTTTTCGTAATTCGACCCTTAAAAGGCAAAAATGTCAATTTTTCTAAAATGCTTTTTTTTTATCTGGAGGCATTTGTCTCCCTGGATATCTAACCAAAATCGATAAATGAAGTAGGAATATAAGGAGTAATGTCTCAGCTTTGTGACATCATATTTTAAGAAAGGATGTTTTTTCAATTCAACCCTTAAAGGAAAAAAGTATAAATTTTTCTATTACCGATTTTTGTGTCACGGGCGATTTATCTCCCTTGATATCTAACCGATATAGATAATTGAGGTATCGTATTAAAGAATAAGGTCTCCGCCATTCGACCCATAAAGCGCAAAAATGTCAATATTTCTAAAATACGTTTTTTGTATTTCGATCCATTTATCTCCCTGGATTTCTAACCAAAATCGATAAATGAAGTAGGAGTATTAAGAGTAATGACTGAACTTGGTGACATTATATTCAACCTCACTATTCATCGCATTTTATTCGCGAAATTTTCGCACGGGTCGTCTAGTATGGAATAATATACCAAACAAGACAAAAAATCTTAATAACTTTTCAGATTGTACTTCCTACTTATTGTAATAACAAATGGATAAATTTAAATATTGCTGCAGGGATTTATCAGTCGAGTTTGAAGAGTTATAATAACTTCTTTCTGTAGTGAATGTGACGTACCAATAAAACGCACTGTTCGGGATTCATAATATTCGGAACTTTTAATAACAATGCTCACGTGTCGAAGCACCTTTCTGCAAAGAACATTACCGAGCGTGATGGGTGAGCGGTTAACTCTCTAGCCTCGCATTAGGGTGGATGCCGGTTCGAATCCCCGTCCATGCATCCATATTTGGGTATTCCATAGTTTCCCCAAATCACTCCAAGCAAATGCCGGGATAATTCCTTCATGGCCGAATTCATTGCTGTTCCTTGTCCCCAGTCCATCCCGCCTCTAATGACCTCGACGTCGACGACGCGTAAAGCCAAAAACAAAAAAGGTAAGAACATTAAGCGCTTTACATGTATCTTCTGAATCTGCGTCTCGTCCGAATACACAGGTCAAAAATGGCGTTAGCAGGCGAAGTAATAAAAAAGGGAAAGCAAGCTTTGCACGGAGAGTAAAGATTATGTTAGATTTTTGTCAGAGGCGGCAAGGGATCAATGTAATGAACATGGAATCGTCGCAGGAAGACACATTAAGTTTCAAATCCACTATTCTGAGAAACTACGTTCCATGTATAGAGCAATCTTGGAGTCGTTTAAAAGACGCGAATGGATTACGCCAATGAGAAATGTGGATTGAGTGCGAGTGAGTGTTTCAAATGCAAAGCTCCAATCAAAACATGAATTCGGCAGCAAGTTCTTATATGTGTGTTTTCTGATTTCATGTGACCCGTCCCGAGAGTCGACCTAGCCGCGCATGCTTTAAGCTGGACAAGTACTTCCCCACCAGAATAACTGAACGATGCCTGAGGTGGTTTGCGTTATCGTTGGTCAATATCATTGTCTTTCCGTCGTTGCCCATCATCGGATACAGAGTTCTTGGCCTCAGCAGAGGGTTTGCTGATACTCATTGCCGAGAGCACTGGTGGATATTGCCTCTTAACACAGTAACAGCAGCCCGAAGGACCGTTCTGATCTGGCCGTTCTTCTGCCTTTGTCCCACTCGGCCGACACCTCATCAGTCAATTCAGAGCTGATCGTCAAGGCGGTAACCAATTCATCTGCAAACAATGTACACTGCAGATAATAACTTGCCCTTATCGGGTCACATCGACAAATAATTTTCATCTTTTTCTCCCTCACCACCTTTTCGAAACTTTTTGGGCTGGCTTTCTTCGATGAGTTAAGGCCCATTCACACTAGCTGTCAGCTCAGCTCAGCTCAAAAATGAGCTATACACGTAATCCAATAGGAGCATTCCACACACTACGCGATCCGCTCAGGTCAGGGCAAGGCAGGTCAAACTGAAGATCGTGCCGTCGCCGATCAACAACGGTCAAGAGCTGAGCTGAGCTGAGCTGACCGCTAGTGTGAACGTGCAACGGTCAGGTCAGGTCAGATCAAATGGGCGATGAAAGTCTGAAAACTATGCTTGTAAGCAATAAAAAAGAGTAATAAGTAAAAAATAAATATTTTAACGGTATGTTATTTCTGTTGATTATAAAGTCGGCAAACTTTATTATAAATTCAAATATTATTACACATTTTAGCACTGCCAAGCTACAGGTCCTGTTTCCGAATTACAAAAATATTGTGAATTTATTTTTGGAATCAAAGAGCATTAGCATCCAAACAAAGAATATTTGTTAAGTAGGGTTTCTCTCGTTCATCCTGAATTTCACTATCTACACGGCATGAAATTTTATCCTTCCGTAAATAATTGTGCAAAATACATGTTGCTAAAATTATGTTATCAATTAATCCCGGAACAGAATTAATTTTTCTAAAATAAATTCGATATCTCTGAGCCCTAAAATATCAAAAGCATTTCCCACCCCACGTCTGGCACGGCATAGCCGAGAGTTAGCATTCTTTTTTCTCTTGATCTGTTTGCACTTGAATCTCTGGATGAACCTCCAAACTATCCTTTTTTTGATATTGACTTAATTTTAGGCTCTTGATCAAAAATCATAGCGATTGGGCTAGGAAACGGCATTGTTCACGATGAGCAACTGAAATGAAATTGCCTCGTCTATGACTTGATCTGACCTGACCTGAGCTGAGCTGAGCCGACTGCTAATGTGAACGCTATCCTGGATCATGAGCTGAGCTGAGCTGACCTGACCTGACCTGACCTGACCGTTAGTGTGAATGGGCTTTTATACTCATCGTTGTCGTGGTCAAATTTGGAGCCCTTGCTGACGCTAAGCATTTTATATCTACTGCCATGTCGTTCTAAGTACTAAGGGGGGAGGTATAGCCATCTGTCTGTGAAATGTGTAAGCGTATTTTTCTTGTTTGTGAAATGTGTTTGTGGACCGTTTCAGCATTCGCCTTGATGGCTGCGGAAAACCGCTTAAAAACCTTTCAAGACGGCCAGTATGTGGAGGCTAGGATCGCGCCAGGTCCATTGAACCTCCCCGATAGAATGCGCGGCTCCAATGAGACACAGTGGTGGGTACCGACATGTAATTCTCATGCTCTAACCAAATTCAGTTTACTCAAGACCTGCAAAGGTTGATTTGTTTAGTATGTTTTTGTTTTGTTACAATATCGTAAAAATTCTGAGATTTATTATTCATGTTATTTCGGCTATCCCAGCCAAATCTACCAATTCGATTATAAGCATTTGTATGATCAAAATTTTATTTTTATTTTTTTATAATTATTATCAATATCAATCCACTTTAATAAATTGAACCTGGAAAATGGGCTCACCTCAATGGTCTCGATAACGCCCAACAAACTGTTAGTTACATTAGCTGCCACAACAGCGCTGCTAGGATAATCAGGAAATTTCAAATAAATAACTACATATGATTTTATTTTCACTTATATTGTTAAAACGAAATGTAAATTTTAGCTAAATAATCAAATTTTATTTTATTTTCACTTACATTGCGATGCCCGCTATAATACAATTGTCTGTTGTATAGCACGGATCAAATTATAAGGCGAGGAAAAGATAAAAAAAATTATAACGTGACATTTGTTTAAATTTATATGTAGCTTTGAGTTTAGTTACGACGACTGGATGTAGAAATTCATGCAAGGAGAAGAATATCGGATGTTTACGATGTTTTCTCTGTAACAGTTTCTGGAATGAACCTAAAAAGTCTTCGACAGAATATAAAAAACAGTGAAGTTTATTAAAACCAGGAGAAAGTTTACATGAAATATATCAATCAAATAAATATTAGCTATTTGTTTTTGAAATTATACTTTATTAAAAAACTACATTAATATTAAAAAATTCCGTAATTAAAAAACAGATATTAATTAATCCTTATTCGTTTTTCCTTATAAGCTTTTACAGAAAAAATTCCTACTACCTTTGTAGGTGATACCCGTCATTTTTGACGTGTGTTTATACTAGTGGTAAAGTATTAATCACTTCATTAGTTATTTATCTCTGGAAGTTTGACATTAGCATTAATTTAGTTTGACAATTACGGTTCAATTTAATCAGATAGCTTGCGATGAGATGCCCTTTCGCCTTTCCAGTTTTCCTGTTTCCGCCTCATTTATAATAGTCTAGAATGAGATATTTAATAGTAGTAAAAGATTTTTTAACCATGGGGAGCATGAAATAAATGCAGAACTTTCGTAGACACAGTTTTTGGTCAACTGTTTAGACTAAATCCAAATGATGATGTCAGCTCCGCCGAATACGTTTTCTTTTGGAGTCACTGTACTGGCTGACATGTGGCGCCAGTAATTAGCCTTGTGAGCGGGTGGACGACCTGGCGGTGATCAACTTGAAGCGGTGAGCGTCTTTGACCCGTTTCCAACACGTCGCTCCACCTGACAGGTCTGACACTGCGCTAAAAACAAACTCACTGCCTTCCTTAAGCTCTAAATTAGACCTGCGTTTGTGTAGCGTTCTGTAATTTTACCGAGACAAATAACGTCGCTCTTAATTCCCTGTACAAATGTTTGGGATAGATGGCCTTAAGATCGTACTGATCAGTAGTTCAGCATATTTCCGAAATCTGTTCCGATTAAAATCTTGATAGTTCATCAACACAGGCCACGGGTGATTAGCTACCCATTCCTCACCCACTAAGTTCTTATCTCGACGAACTAGATGTCCAGAAGTCACGCACCACATTGTATTTTGCTGTCTAGGTTGATGGGCTTCGTTTACTGGTGGACAGATGCTTGAATGGCGTGCATGAGGTAGGTCGTTAGCAGGCATTGCGTGTCCGAGTGTTAAGTCGAGTTGTCTACGAACCTCAAAATCTGTCTCCCCATTTCTGCTAATGTAGCGTTCTTTCAAGCTAGGGCAAAATCTGTACATAATTTCTTTCAATATGAGATTTTTTTCACATTTAATCAAACAGCATGGGCAAATGCTGGAAACCGTATACTACAACATTTTAATTTTATAACATCGATAGACATATTTTCATAGGGATTGGGGAGTCCGACTTCATAAATGAAGGTATCGATGCATTACGCATTAACACCTCTACATATTATATATTTTTCCTCCCTTCATACATAACCATAATCAATAAATAAGGTCCCGTTTCTAATGGAATTGTTAATTTGGAACTACACGTTGGGTAATTTGTATATAATTCGAAGTTTTGGCACTACAGTACAGCACGAGTGACACGTTGTCCTTTCCGCAGCTGCTCGATTCAGTATTTCAAGTAATACAGTAAATGCTGATGTTAAACATGTTCAAAAAATTTACAGACGTACTCTACATCAATTTCTGCAGTAACCTGTTTTTGCAAACAAGCGTGTCTCATGGTGCATTTGAGATTCAATTACGGTTCACAGCTAAATTTTAACAGTTCATCGGATTTTATTCGCAGGAATAATGCAGAGCCTAAAATCATTTCATACCATTCGCGTATACCAATGGTAAACCCTTTCTCTCAGGAGTGATATTTCCACATTGGCCTACTAGTTTTATGTATTTATAGTAAAATTTCAAAATATGCTAACGCGAATCAATTATTCCTGGGCTTATATCATCCCTATTTCAGCATAAAACTTTTTAAATAATTTGACTATGGAATGACAAGAAACCAATGATTTCGATATATACGTATACTATGTATATGACGATGAAGTAAAACAGATACAGGAAAAACATTTTTCGCACGTAATTGTCAACCAAAAACGCAAAATATCTATTACTTTCTACAGCAAAAAGCACATATTTGTTTAAATGATTTTGTTGAATGTGATGTCACTAACATCTTAAGTCTTATGTACTGTGTAAAACAAATACACTTCATAACTCAGACAATGACTGGAGTCTGAGGCATCAGATACAGCTGCCTATAGACGAAAAACTATCCACAGTAGCTCTAAGAACACTGTGAAGGAGGTGCCAGATACGCTAATGGCAGCTTGATATAGAGGTCATTGCACTCGTCTACTAATCTTTGACTTACCTGTGCGCTCTCTGCTTGAAGCAAGATCGTGTACCGACGAAATTTCTTACAACTGTAAGAACTGATATTCAATTAAATGCATGAAAAAAGCGACACTTGTTATCATGCTAATAATTAGTTTACAGTTGATTATTTTTTATTAATAAGATCAGTTTGTTCAGAATCTTACATGTCAGATTATATGTTAACCACAGGTTGTGAAAAAGTAAATCACAGAATTTATTCAAAAACTGTCTAGCTCGAAACTATCTGACAGAGCGATTCAGAGCAATGGTTCGAAACATCAACTACTCAAACTACTTTTTCATTCCTGTTCGACAAATGTCTCCAATTCCAATTTGAAGCATCACTTAATGTAGTTGCAGCGTAATTTCTTAAAACATGAATACGCTAGCAATGGAACAAAACAATATATGGACGCTGCCGAGCTCTTAATACATTAAACTGATTAGTAAACAGGCATGACGGAATGTTAATCCTTTGATGATACGTAGAGAAAGTATTTGAACTGGACCTAGGAACAATTCTTTACCATCTACTCACGTACATAACAAATTTACTCTTAATTTACATCTGTCAAGGATGAAATGTGGTAATTTCCTTCTCAAAATACATCTTTATTTACGGAGGTTACATACGTACAACTTACACTGCTGAACGGAGACCAATTTAGAGGACCAGTGACTCTTCTGAAAGGTCAACGAAATATGAATCTCAGCGGTAAGTATCAGAAAGCCTAGGTCATAAGTTTAGTCTTATCCTGACGTGAACAATGAACCCTACATTGCGTACTTGTAGTCATTTCTGAGAACATCTATTGCACAATCCGACCTGAAGTGATCTGACACCTGTACGTCAACATCTAACTTGGAAATTAAATCTAACATTTCCTGTCGTAATTGGTTATTGGCCAAAAATGAAAACTAGGCTGAAAGTGTCATAAACAAATAAGCGTGAAAACATTTTTTTACGGGTGTACTGTGTACATAAACAATTCCATCCGGAATGAGGTCATCGAAATTTCTGCTGATACGACAAGCTAGAGAGTTACCTGAGAAAAAATTATTTGATGTTCTTTGACGACGAAGCCTCATGCTACTAAGGTCAATTTCGGATTACGTGAGTACTGTCAGGTCTCACCTGAAATTCTGTCTTAATATGAGAAACATCCACCGAGCTGGACAGGTAATTATGGTTTAAAAATGTAGATGATTAATTGCTTATGGAGTTCTACTTGGGGGTAAGACTATCAGCGTAAAGCTAAAGTGCGAAAAATTGGGACTCAATGAACATTTCCTGCAGAACGTGCAGAAAACCAGTTGAAGCCTTGTGAAAATAAATTCAGAACAATGGTCACTCCATTAATGACGTTTGCGTGACATCTCGACAGGTGCTACAGCAAGCCCATCAAGTAACTTGAAGATTTTCATCTCAGTTACGTAGTTTATCAAGTTATGACAAATCATCCGAAACTAAATCAAAAGTTTTTTCAAAAAATTCTTTGTTTAAGCAACATGTAATACCCTTCCACAACCTGCGTTGAAGTATACCTCGTGTTGGGTGGAAATTTCCATAGACTCTGGAGTGGTAAATATCACTTTCACCGATTTAAATCGGTCTGCTTAGCCATTTAATTAGTCACGTAACGTCTTTGCCAGCTGTGTTCATAATATGTGTGAAAATGACAACATATTGCTTCATAAAAATGATCGCTGCGTTTTTTTTAGTGACATGGAATTAAAATTTCTCACCAAAGTTGACTAGTTATAGTTTATGACATGTGCCGAATCACTGGTTGTCGGACTTGGACATTGAGGATCAAAGCCTTTAATTTTTTTTTTTAATCAGAACACATGCATGATCTGATTGAACGTCAAACATTTCAGAGATGAACGTTGCCTTCGTTCAAACCACGTCTGACCTAATGGCATTCTCCACGCGTAGGTAGTAAATATTTCGAATCGCCTCCGATACATTTAATCCTCTGTTATTCTCAAAAATGAAAGAATTGTTCATTTTTCCACTTCATGTTTCATTTTCTTCTGCCTTAAAATAGAAAAAGCAATACCTTTCTTCAGATATGAATTAGGAAAAATGTAAAGCTAATCATAAACACGAAAATTGACAAATACTAAGCTCTTGCCACGTTCAAACCAAACACTACATACTTCATCCGTAGCCCTGGTAAAAAGGATCAACCATAAAAGCCCAGTGGATTAAAGTAAGCCTTAACAAAACTGGTAGAGGAGAAACCTGCCACGGGTTCAAATACCGATTCCATGTTCGGGATGTTTGCCATGCTGATCCCTTTTTTCTTTTTTGACAGTTTATACTGATAATCAGGTGTGATACACCGCGGCCATCTCAGTGCACACAACAAACACCAGGCCCGCACTACGGTTTCTCTTGACACAGCGACTGGATCTCATCCGATGTCGCTGCAGTGGAAACAAGGAACTAAACAATCATGACGCTAGATTGTGATCTAGATAAATGTTGTCCTTACACTTGGCTCGAAGGCAAACAAACAAGCGGACGCATGCCGTGTGGACAGGAAACACTCCACCAGAGAACGGCGAGGCGATGTCCGGAGCGGGCGCGAGTCAGGTGTCGGGAGCGTCCGCAGCGCCGCGCGGCGGCTACTGTACGTACCAGGCGACGGCGTCTCGCGGGACGCAGCGGCTATCCGGGAGGCCGGGGACGGCTCGCCTCATTGCCGAGCGCCGAAGGACTGAGCGAGCGGCCAGCCCGCCCGCCTGCTTGCTGCTGCAGTTATCCTTATCTGTTCTATATTTATCCGCGCCGAGCTGCGTGCGCTCCCAGCGGCGCGTCCGTGAGACGCGTCCGACCTTCACGAGGCGTCACGGCCAAGGTAAGCCTTGCAGGAGTTCCTCTACGAGGCTTACGCCGAACATGCAAGGCGAGGAATGTCGGTTTGGTAAAAAGACAGAGGTAAAGGTCTTCTTTTTAAGTCAATAACAACCGACACGGAGGTTCTTCTCGGGTACTCAATCATCCTGGACCTTCACCTTCGAGATTTATTTAATTGTGATGGAGCGCACGTCCTGGTGACAAATTCCTTAAAGGGGTAGGTACAGCTAACACATAAATATATTTGTAGAAATTGAAATTTCATTTTCTCCAAATCTATTTAAATTTGAGGGTTCAAATTTTGTAGCTCCATAGAACTGTCATAGTTATATATATACATTGATTTTTTTTTTTTTAAATATTATTTAACAATATGTTAATCTACCATCCAAACTGACAGTTAAAAATATGTCGTCATTAAGGTCTTTAATAACAGAGAGTATAATATTTGAAATTTTGCAGAAATCTTTTTTTAATCTTGTAAACCAATATCCAGGCAATTAGTTATACCAATAATATAACACATTTAACTTTATATATGTTGTTAGTAAAAAAATTTAAAAAATATAATTTTTACTTCTTTTTGTTTAAACATACAGGCATATTTTCCATTTGTGAAAAGCTGGATAAACAGTAATGGTAGGAACTGTAGTAATTAGTATGACGAATCTGTCCTGATCTATGCATGTGGAAAAAGTTATCTTTAAAATCATTTAATGAATTGCTGTTTTGAGATATTTAAGGTTAAAGATTTGGATTACCTTCAAGTGCAGTAACACTTAAGTGGCTGTCAATCGTGCTGGACTTTGCTTAATCACGCATAATTCCCACACCGTCAAAGATATTTAAATAATTTTTTCACCCACATGAAGTCAAAAGTGAAAACTATTTTTGTGAATCGAAACCTAATAACTGTACCTACTCCCTTAAACAAACATTTTTTTCTTTCTTGTACCCGCCTACTTTTGCATTAAATCAATGCTATTTTTAAATTCTTTCATTACTTTTTGAAAATCATTCATTTTCCTTGTTAATTTATTCCAATCCCTGACACCCCTACCGACGGAAGAAAATTTTCTCACAACCTTATGTCTGAAAGCCAGCTTGTGGTCATGGTCATCTCTTCGCTTCCATGCGCCTCTCTTAATTCTTCCACCAATGTCTTTCCAAGCCTCGTCACCAATATATGCCTCGCAAACTTCCATAACTATCTTCACCCTTTTCCTGTCTTCCAATGAATACCATTTCACCTCCTTTGTCATATCAATTACTCATGGTGCTTTGTAGTAATTTTCGGAGACAAATCTGGAAACCCTTTTCTGCAACCCCTCAAATTCCTATATTTCCAAAATCTGGGTCCCATAGTACACCACAATAATCAAGCAAAGGTCTACCAAAGTTTTGTAACCAATTCCCTCACTTCTTTGGTACACCCCTCATCACTCCTTCGAATAAATATACGATTTTAAATCCTTTCCCTACAACCTATCCAATGTGTCCTTCCCAGTATAGCTTCCTTCCAAATCTAAGCACAGCCTCGGAAATGTACTGGACTACGAGTTGCAAAAATAAATACCTTATCACTAGAGTAACAGAAAGTTATCAGTGTAATGAAGAGTGGAACATAAGCATGTTAGGATTAAGTGAAACAAAATGGAAAGGACATTGAAGTGAGGAAATGGAGGGACAAACTCCCGTAGACTGAAGAAACAGACAAAGGACTTAATGTCGTAGCAAACGTTTTAGACAACAGACTGGCTAGGTACACAAACGAAGGATATTGAAACTATCAATTGTGGTAAATGGAGAGGTGGTAGATTTCATCCAAGTGCATTGTTCCCAAGTTGGACGTGCAGAAGAAGGAAAAGAAGAATTTATACAAGATCGGGAATCAGAAATCAAGACAGAGGAGGTTATCATAATAGGAGATTTAAATGCCATAGTAGGTAAAGACAGAACAGGATATGAAGTTACTATGGGGAATCATGATACAGAACCAATGGATAAAGAGGGAGATTTATGCTTGTTGGACACATTATTTGTTGGCAAGATCTGGCATGTGAAAACAAAACAATGACGATGTAGTATTTCAAATATTCAACAAACAATTCTTTCCCCACCTTATAATCATAATTGACCTTTAGTTTTTTATCTGTGTACCTAATAAATCGACCCTTATTTACATTTATCTTCATCCATGTTGAGCTCTCCAGCTAGCTAACCTGTCCAGATCATCCTGCAGCTGTTCACAGTCCTCTACCATTCGTGGCCTCACAGTAAATTCAGCCCTCTAGCATATCGTAACTAGTCCTCCTACCGATTGATCTAAGTGGCTGGCGGTCCTTTGACCACCAATTACTCAGTGTTTAAGTTACTACCGGTTCAACAACTCGATACAGGCAAGCTCCCGAGGGCAGAGGGGCCTAATAGCTATCAGCTGTCCGCTTTACGACTCTCCCGTTCAACTTTTGACTATACATAGCAGGCTTTAGCGGCTTTATGTAACCTCCATTTTATGATGGTAAAGCAACTTCATCGGAACTCTCTTGCTCATTAGACGGTAATAGAACACTCGTGGAACTGTCGGTCTGTAAAAGCAAGACATATTCCCAGTTCCAGCAATAATTAATACGTACCTTCCTGGCACCGTCAACATGGTGCGGGCAGATTCCCTTAAATCATATCGTTTAACACTTTCACTTGGAATATGCCTGTGACCACATTGACAATTTTACCTCTTCTGTCTGCAAATACGCGATAAACTAACACCAGTTTCTTTTACTATTAGAATATATACTTTGTTATAATGGTCATTTTGACTAATTATGTTATTTTCATATTAAGAACAACATTAAATGGATATATTGTAGGATCATGGTCACTCCATAGTTTTTGTTGTGAATGGCAAGAGTGGCTGGATGAGACAGGGTATGCCACCTATTGACAGAATATTGAGGTGTGTTCTCTCTTTTCATGGCGAACGGTGGGGGTTGACCAGCGGCTTAGACATCTAATTGGCCGATGGAATTTTCGCCCGCGAAAAGAGACAAAGGGTGCGTCGGTGGCCGGAAGAAGAGGGACACTGAGTCACAGGTGGCCGGTAACAAGCAAGTACTCTGTGCGACCTCTCAGTGGGTGCAGATCAGAAGCTGTGTTAGGAAGTGTAAAGTTATGAGTCTAAGTGTGTTTTCAGCAGGAAGTAGTGCAGTTGTTGAACCTATGGTTTAACTAAGTTAACGGTTGCTTGGCGCAGCGGTTGAATCTGTGGTTCGACAAAGAATACCGTGGCTTGGTGCATCTATGCATAACCTCATGCAGCACCAAGTGAGAAATTGATAAGGTGATTATATTTTTACCACTGAAAATGTTTATGGATCAAGACTCCAGTAAACGTTCCTGGGTGAAGCAATTCACCAGATGAGAACTTTTCATGCCTATTAAAATTGTTTTTATTATTTGAGCTAGTCGGACAATTTGTATTGAGTATTAACAGCGTGTAAGCATAAGCATATAGTAGTCTCATGTAGGGTGGCGCCCATAGTATACAGTGTTGTTGTATATTTGATCATCATGTAAAAGAAAATAATTGTCAATTCTGTTTATAATCAAAGGTATGTTTTATATGTTAAAATAAATGTTTGCTTTTATAACTAATTCTTTGTACAGAGCGAATCTGTTCAGTTCCCTGCCCAGATGAAATGCTTAAAAGATAACAATACAAATTGTGACGGTCCGACCGTCCCTGTGCTTATATAGCAACGAAAATTATGAAAATTTAATATTTTAATTTTAAATCAAAATTTCTTGTATTGTTATCTTTTAAGCATTTCATCTGGGCAGAGGACTGAACAGATTCGCTCTGTACAAAGAATTAGTTACACAAGCAAACATTTATTTTAACATATAAAACATACCTTTGATTATAAACAGAATTGACAATTATTTTCTTTTACATGATGATCAAATATACAACAACACTGTATACTATGGGCACCACCCTACATGAGACTACTATATGCTTATGCTTACACGCTGTTAATACTCAATACAAATTGTCCGACTAGCTCAAATAATATAAACAATTTTAATAGGCATGAAAAGTTCTCATCTGCTGAATTGCTTCACCCAGGAACGTTTACTGGAGTCTTGATCCATAAACATTTTCAGTGGTAAAAATATAATCACCTTATCAATTTCTCACTTGGTGCTGCATGAGGTTGTGCATAGATGCACCAAGCCACGGTATTCTTTGTCGAATCACAGATTCAACCGCTGCGCCAAGCAACCGTTAACTTAGTTAAACCATAGGTTCAACAACTGCACTACTTCCTGCTGAAAACACACTTAGACTCATAACTTCCTAACACAGCTTCTGATCTGCACCCACTGAGAGGTCGCACAGAGTACTTGCATGTTCGGCCACCTGTGGCTCAGTGTCCCTCTTCTTCCGGCGACCGACGCACCCTTTGTCTCTTTTCGCGGGCGAAATTCCATCGGCCAATTAGATGTCTAAGCCGCTGGTCAACCCCCACCGTTCGCCATGAAAAGAGAGAACACACCTCAATATTCTGTCAATAGGTGGCATACCCTGTCTCATCCAGCCACTCTTGCCATTCACAACAAAAACTATGGAGTGAACCTGATCACTACAGTATACTTGCTAGTTTTTGTCATTTAGACTCGTACAATAGATGAATGTTAAGAAGATGGTGTGCCGGAGATATGCATGTGAATATTTATTTCACGGGTAATATTTTTAGTAGCAAAACAATGGAAAGTATTTGCTAGTTAGAAAGCAAACGACAGCGATAGGAATTTTTCGGTTTTTAGTTAAACACCGAGACGCCACGTTTTCTGCCGAACTGCTGGGAGAGTGAGTAGCTCGTATAGAGGATTGGTCCGATGTTATGCGAAAGCATAGGATGGCAACTGAAGTCGATACTCACTATGCAGAATGTTGAAAAACGCAGGTCCCTCACATTTCAAATTTAATATTTTTTTTTGGTTCGTGTATTATATTTAATAAAATGCTGTTTAATGAATTTTGGCGAGAAGTATTGTAAATTGATGTATTGACTGTGTGTGTATTTGAGTATCTTTGAACAGTAAACTGTGAGTGAGAGTATTTCTGGAGACTAGTCCCCGAAAACCTCCAAAAACATCCAAAATAATGCTTTCATGTCTTATCGAATTATCTAAATTTTCTTCTATTTGTGGTAGAATTTAAAATGTTTCTCCTCTCTTTTTCTATATTTTAGTTAACCTCTATCACAACCGCATCTCAAGAGCCTCCATCTGCTTCCTCCTCTTTCCTCAGGAGACATGTACGTGATTCCAATGTAGTTCTAAAGAAAACATTGAATCATTTAATTAATCCTTTCAACAGAGGTTCACATAACTGTCACTTTTTCTTCCTGAAAGCTTTTATGGCGACTGTAATTCTGAATTTCCTGCCCACAATTGACGTCTCCGTTTATTAACGAACTAAGAAGACTTTCAACCCTTCTGGTATTTCATTACCTTGAGATGCATTGTTCTAATTTTCATGTTTATTACTGTGCGCTTTGTCTAATGAATATCAATTTTCATTCCATTCTCGTCATAGTATATGTTATAAAAAAATATTAATCAGTACACTCACATCCTTTTCTCTCTCAGCTAATAAGAACTAATAATAGTTAATAAGAAAGTTAAAATATCTTTTGAAAATTTTCCCTGCGTATGAAAAAGTTTATTTTAATGAAGTAGAAGTATGGACCTGCATGGAATGATTAGCCTTGAGAGCATAAATAAATATTTCTGTTAACTGAATGTAGTTGAAAAAGTTTCATAGAAATTGATTCTGGTGCAACGTACCATTTACAGAAGCACGTATGAGATTTGAAACGAAATATTGGTATTGAAATCCAGATACACGTGGAGTTATAAAAGCGAGGCATACCTTTTCACTCTTCGTGTGAATATGCATATTTGCATGAGGAAGCAGCCAACAATAGCAAAGTTTAAAAGTTTTTTTTTCTGGCACAAATGCGAGATTCTTTTGAAATAGTTCTGCTCTGATGCTGCCACTGAAGAGAGCCTTAGCGAGCATAGCGAAGATTTTGGTTGTATAAATAAACTTTTCATGATAATTATAAATCAAAGTGAATGGCAGCAAACGTATTCACCATCACTTATATTTTGAAATAACCTCTTGGTAATAATTAATTATCTTTGGTTTTTAAAGTTGTGTTTTGGTTTAATTAACTTAGATAAGCATATTTGGTTGTTCCAAAATCTGATTTTGTGGGCAAGCGACAATTGGAGCCAATCCCAAAGAATTTATTTAAATTCTAATTTAAATTGATTTCAAACGTAGGAAACAAGTGAAATAACTTTTCTGTGCATGGACGTTACAGCGAATAGTAGCATAGAATTCGAGTGTGTCATTCTAGCAGACGCAGCAGTTGTTTGAAATCTTACCAAAGACATAATAAAACTACTTCGTAACTAAAAAAATATTTGCTACAGGCACTGCACTTCCTCGAATAAATTAAGCTTGTAAAACAATATTTATTGACGAAAAATGTTAAAACCTTTTAAATGAACAAAAGCATCTTTGTCTCAGATCGTTCCTAACCGCCATATTGTGTACCAATATGGGTTAAAAGCAAAAAATGTTAAAATTGTATATGGAGTGAGGCCATATGAAATTATTGATGGCGATTCGTTAGCCAGATGTGGACGTAAAACTCTAAGCATTCCTTGTTATCTTTTGGAAGAGTAGGTAGAATGGTAAGAGTAGGTAATGGGCCGGCACCTTTCTTTCATCTCTCATCCACAACTCATACAATACCTTTCACTAAACCTACGTACGCAGTCATCCACAAAAAAAGTAACACGAATACTTCCAGTTAAATTTTCCGATTCATTGTCATGGAGGAGCAGAATTTAAGTTAGAACAGTAAGCAAACATGCAGAGGGAGTGGTTTATGTCTCTATAAAGTTCTAACGTAATTAGAAAGGTAAGAAATCCGATGTTCTCATCTTTGTAATAACGTTCACTGACAAGGTGAATTTAGAGTCTCTGCTTTCGGGTTTCTCCGACTCAACATCATGTTTAGCACTTGTTATTTCTATAAATTTATTTGCGTATCTGACCTTTATCAGAATGCTGATGGTTAGATCAATGAAAAATCTTAATTTATGTATAATAGTTGAAGCGTATCCTACGAACAGTCTACCCAGTACACTGCTCTACAGTCAGAATGTTGAAGATTTCTAAGGATAGATGCCTGCCGAAATTCAGATTTCAGTTTTCCCAAGTTTCTACATATGACTCCGGAAGGCTCGCGGGAAGGCAACTTAACTTCGGTTTTGACCAATCACCTTTTATTCAAAGTTCATTTTTCTAATAATCTCCATATCAGTTTGCCATACGGAGGTTGGAGCTTCCAAGCTCGGTTTCTGTCCAAAAAGATTATGCCATACTTTCCAGTCTTTAAGTTAACAATTGGAATTTATTTGAAATAGGTTTTTTTATATATATATATGTGTAGATAAATCATTAATACTTTCGGCAGCCGGGTGAGTCTTAAAGCCAGACTTGATGCATAGGGATCAAAATCAGCCTTTCATCTTTCAGTAACGAACACTGCAAACATTTTCGCAGAAGACGTCCAATTAGGAGTGTACAAAACTACAAACGGAACTTTTCCCCGGCATCTAGTCCGTTTTTGCGCAACCGATTCTAAAGGAATTGCAAGGCCATAACTTCCATTCACTTGCTTCTCTAAAATACACTCTTAATAACGTCCTTGTAGGGATAAAGACGTAGTAAAAACGGAAACAAAAGTGGAGTGTGGCTGGTTAAATAAAGTACTCCGTTGTCTTTATATACGCACTTCTCTTTAAACTCATCCAAAAATCTAATAATTTAAAATTTTTATCAGTTAAAATATTTAACAGGCAAATAGTACAGCAATTAAGATGCTTAACTGTGATAATGGATCCAAAACTATTACTTAATAGCAAAATACATGCGAACTATCCGTAATTGATCGATAATTTGATCGCCTTTTTTTTAACTACCTTTTGGCCTCTTTCAATGATTTGTGATGAAAGAATTGTGGAAGAGTCTAAGAGAAAGAAGTGAAGAAGGTGAATTACATTTTAACGCAAGTGTGATTGGCTAATTTGTTAGTGATGTGAACAATCAAAGGTAAGAAATAAACAGGAAGATAAACATTAGAAATGTGAGGCAGATAATTGTTGGGAATGTTCAGATGGTTAAATTAAATCAGTGTATAATTTGACAGATTACAGAAAAAGCAGAATTACCAACTTTTAGTGGAATATTTAGAACTCTCATAGAATTAAATGTTCATGAAGGATAAAATTAAGGAACAAATGAGTAACGTTGCAATTTAATTACATAACGGCATTAATTATTCTGCGAGCTAACAGCTTTGTATCTGTGTTCACATTTAATTCGACACGATACACATGAATTCGTTCGCTACGAACCACATTTATCAAAACTGCGACAAAATTCCAAACTTATTTTGCAATATGTGTTTTGTTAAGAAAAGGTTTAACTGCAGAGGTGGAATTTAAATTCCTTAATGGTATCGACACTTGTAAAAATGTGGCTGCACAGCTTTCAACTGAACTTAACGAGGCGATAGAAAGCGTTTAGTAACAGCAGGTGGCAATTGGATTTAATCTATGCTCTCCAGGACTGTTATTAAGAACAACCGAAGCACTACAGTGAAGCCTGTTCGACGGGGAGCAGTGACTTCTTGCTCAGCAGCTTTAGCTTTCGCTCTAAATCTACCACATGCAACATCTTCATTCCGAGACGAACAAATAAACGGACAGCTGCTAGTTTCAGCACGTGTAAATATTTTTTGAAGAGCTCAGAAAAGATACAGAGTTCATGGAAGGTTCTGCAATCCCAAGTTTTAAAAACGAATCTGCGATACCAGTGACGAACTAGGAAAGCACTTTGATTATTAGCTACGCCTGAGTGAGATGGCCACTGATGCCGAAATGAGTGGAGAAACTATAGCATTAAAATAAATATAAAAAGTCAAGTATTTCGCTACGAAACTCATAATTTATCAATATAGTATACCTTCATCGACATGAATTAAAAAATTATTTTGATAAAAATGAGCTAATTTTCAATAAAAGTAAAACAAATTTAATAAAATTTGAACTTAGAAATCATAATATAGATAATAAGTTTAATCTGATTACAGATGAAGGAAGCATTTATGAAATAAATGAGCATAAGTTCCTTCGAATATACGTGGATAAGTTTCTAAATTGGAAAGCTCATGTTGATTTTGTTTGTAAAAAAGTAAATAAGGGAATCTTTCTAATGAATCAGTTGTCTAAGGTTGTGGATAGAAGTGTTTTAAAAATTGCATACTATGGAATAATCTTCCCGCATATCCTGTATGGAATTGAAGTTTGGGGATCTTGTTGCGATTCCTACATGAATAGATTGTTAATGCTCCAGAAAAGATGTATCAGTATAATATACAAGTTGGATAGAAATACACCCTGTAAAGAAATATTTAGACAAGAAAATATTCTCACTATATTTTTACTATATATATATATATATACAGGGTTTTGTTACTGATTAGATGCAATCCAAAATTTAATAATACTAATAGTGAAAATCATAAATATGACACTCGAATCAAAACTAATTTACATATCAAGAGATATAACTCCAAGGCAGTAGATAAAAGCGCATTTGAAATGGGAGCAAGACAATATAATAAGCTACCATCACGTTTAAAGTCATTGACCGGAAATGAATTTAAAACTGAAGTAAAACATTATCTATGTAATAAGGCTTTATATAATCTTAATGATTTGTGAACTGTATGTAATAGCATTTCTGTATTGAATTATTCTAACTTAATGTTAATTTACTTACTTGAAGTTCCTGGCCTTGGTATGGAAGTCATTTATATCGGAATTCATTATTCTATACAGTATTCTTGATGTGTAAGATGTTTTGGTTCTTGCTAGAAACTTGTGTACACAAGTATATTGGCAATAAACAATAAAACAACAAACATCAAAGAAAACTTTAAAACACAGGAAAATTATTGCTATAAAATTTATCAAGTGTGTTGGAATAGAAATGGATTCCTTCGTGTCATAAAAATCAAAATTGCTAATTTCAATCCCATAGGAAAACAGTTCTTGTACTGCATTTTTGTCCTAATTCGGTAGAAAATATTTTATGAAGTTAGAAATATCTCAGATAGATTGTAACTCGCCTCTTCATTTAAGATTCTATAAATGTAAAACAATTTCTCTGCGTTTTATGATACGTATGAAAAAAGTTAGCATTCAAGGATAAAATATTTGCATTCACAATTAATCAGGTATCGTCAGTTCACTAGATCCGATTGATAGGGGTACTTACAAGCGATAATAATTTCGTGAAACCATTGACACATTTCACAAAAAAGAGCTTATCATACACAGAACATTGCTATACAGTATGTAGTAGGACCTGGCAGAAGTATAAAATGTTTGGCCTCAGCAAGGGCATGCGTCCGTAAAACCAAAGCTCCAAATTTGACCATGCCAGTGATGAGTAAAACGCGAAAAAGGTAGCCAATCCAGAATTTTGGGAAAAGATGGTGATGATCACGATGAAAAAGAAGACTAATGAAATATGTATTTGCTACGAATTAGGTAATGTTCATTCCAGGTGTAAAAATAAAACAAATAACTGTTGACATGACATTATAATGATCAGGATACAGGAGAAAATGGGATGGGACGATTGGAACAGGGGAAGGACGTGGATTTTCTTCAAGCAAACGCTAGTTAAAATATTCTTTAATATTGACTGATTGAAACAGTTTGGTAGATCAGTAATTTTAGAAAGATAAACGTTTTCGAACTTTTGTTCATTTATATTTTTGATGTAAGGAATAATGATGGAAATATGGGAAGATATGCGTTTGCCTGATTCTAACTTTTTTTTGCGAGTGTGTTGAATGGTTTGTATTGTTGAATATCATATACTGTATTTTTGTATGGTAGATGTTAAATTACTGTTTCGTAATAGCCTATTACTATTGCCACCGTTGTTGATTGCATGTGGTGGATAATTAGCAAGGTTGAACATCTATTATAGCCGATATTCGAATGATGTTTATATTATGTGCTGTTTTATTGTTCAGTTGTATTTTCCATTTTTTTGTTTAGATAATTGCAATGGTCAACTGTCGGGTGATAGTTGTTTGTAAATACAAATATGCTGAATTACTGTTGGAGTTGACTTTGAAAATAATAGTAATAATACATTACAGATTTTAATCATTGTTGTTTGTTAATAATGTTTAAAAACTGGTATGCTAATAGTGTAGGATGTTTTAAACGCATTATTATTAATTATATAATTAATTTGATCGACTGGTGAGTTATTTTACTGTTGCCTTTGATTTTTGATATTGACATTCTAACTGGATTTTAATTTAATTTAATTGCAAGGGAGCGCACCACCCGGTAGCAATTTTTCTGCACACCCATCTCCCCCCCCCCCCTCCCCCCGGCCCCTCCTTCTCCCAGCTTTTTTGCTGACTGTCGGCTTTGACGGTTTTTCCTGATTGATGGCTTTTACCTTCGAAAAAATGCAACGTCTAAATGTCGAACAATGATTGTGATTTGTATATAGCTGTTATTATTGAATGTTCAATGAATGTCACTCCTGTCTTATGACGGATAGGATGTTTGAATGCTTTGTTGGTTGTTATATTCACTGGTATTTCGCCCAGACGAAATTATTGCACACGAGAGTTAATTCCGGATTTCTCCTATTTAATGGCTGGAACACAATGTTTTGAATTCAGTTGAATCCGTTAACATACTGGACAACAAAGTTTTCGAATTACTTAATGAGGATGCGGAAATTTTACCAGCTGCCGCAACCAGAATTGACAACGTGCCAGTGTGATTACAACTTTCTTAATTACTATATTGCCCGTCTCTAATTTTAGAAGAGCGCACAGAAATGGGAAAAAAAGTTTTTTCTCTGGTTTCACTTGAATTAATTCAGTATCACTACATCATCCGAAACATCTAAAATGATACATATGTTTGAACATAAGAACATGATTTCACTTTCGTTTAAAGTAGTTACGAAAAGTACTTAAAAAGAACCTATTATAGTAATGCCAACTTTCATGGGAAAACATCAGGCATTTTTACTATGTGCAGAAGCCAGATAAACTGAACTAAAGGATGAAAATAGAAATATCAAACTCTAAAAAGTTTTAAATATTTCCATTCAGAAATTATTTGCAGATTCAAATCCGAAATTTTAATTTTTCTAGAAATGTGAAATTGGTCTTTAAAAAATCTTGGTGATTTAAAGACTTTCTAGTATTGGTATTGTAACAGGGCATTCCTTGGGGAAAGAATGTTGTAGTTTATCATTAATAATAAAATGATTAATTGTGGATACTTAATTTTAAGAGGTAATGCTAAACTAAAATTATCAAGAAACTCGACAGTAAGATATTTATTTAAAATTGAAATAACAATTACATATCTAGGCGAGTTTATCATTAACTTGAATACATGATTTCACAAAATAACGATACAATGCTTAGAGGTACAATTAGACGTTGAGAAATTAATAGCTCAAATAATTAACACATGTGGAGGAATGATATACAAAGTTAATGTACATAATTAATTATGAGAGACATCGAAATCAATGATGTTGTAACATTAAGGAAAAGTACCTGGGTGACCGATCTACGCTCGGTGTCTTTCGATTTCTGTTCAATATCCAAGATTTCGAGTAAAGTTTGATTAAAGTAAAAGGCTTGAAGGCTTCCTAGGCGTTTTGAGGTGCACAGTTCACCAAAGAGAAGCTTAACTAACATCAGTAGGCGTACTGGTACCTGAACCTTCTACGTAATGAGGTTAGAGCCGTTTTCGAGAAAACAAATACAAATGTGCTCCTTTCTTTTTTTTCTTTTTTTTTAAATCGTATTAAAAACTTGAAAAGCAAAACGTTATCTACATGTGAAATTTCATCCAAATCGCTAGATCCATTTGCGAGACCGCCTCACATATTACTTTTAAAAAAATGCTATTATTATGTAAAATAGAAATCTTAATGCCAGTTTGATAGGCCCTATTAATTAATGGTGCGAGATTTGTGGTATTTCAGAGGATTCTACGATAACCCTTGATGATGGATTCTTATGTAACTCGACGAGAAAAATTGAAAGTAAAAAATATTTTTTTATATATATCTCGCTTAGTTCTCGAGATATCGTATCTCATAATTTACGCGGTTGGTTGAAATGCGACCTGAACCAGAAGACATATTTCGCCAGATGGTGAATTCGTATGAAACTCGTCGAGACAAATCGAAAAAAGGAATTTTTCTGATATCTCGCTTAGTTCTCGGGATATTATATCTCAAAAGTGAAGAGGTTAGGATTAGCTCCAGCCTGGCCCAGAAAAAAAAATCCACCAAAATGACCATGTCTATACGGTGGAAATGTAATTTCAATGTTTTATTTTGTACCTAGTGGTTGTTTTTAGGTTTAAATACAGCCTGGACCAGAAGAAACGTCGCCAAAAGCACAAGGAACTACTTATACCTATAAATGATTTTTGACATGCTATATCTCGAAAACCAAGAACATTTATTCTTTATTTTCGATATGTTTCATCGAGTTCTATAAGAATTCATCATCGGGTTGTGACGTTAATAGAACATCATCTGTGCTAAATTTATTCACTCTGATAAAACTATGCTCATACATGGCAGTAATCTCACATCTTCTGACCAGCATTTCAAAATGCTAATAAAACAATTCCCATAAGAAGTAACCTTCGTTATAAACATTAATAAAGCACAAGGTCAGACGATTCAAAAGGCAAGATTCTATTTATCAGAACCCTTTTTTTCGTATGTGCACTCGCACGCGGCTTTTTACTTTATTATCAAACTCTACTCGAAATCTTGTACATTGAACAGAAATCGAAAGATGTTTTACAATTAAGGAGGTAGTATTTAATGACTAACTAACAACCACTTTTTACGGTCAAAAAGTAAACGATGATTACTTTATAAAGAAGTTTCTGATAAAACCATTGATAAATTTTTAATTATCTTCCTTTTTAAATGTTTTACAATTAAACTTGCAGTGTTAATATTTCCACGGGTCAACCAGTATACAAGAACTGTTCGTTTAATTATTCTTTGAAATCAAAGAAAATCAATTTGTAGGCTTTCTGGTACCTGAATTGTCTACGAGATGGTGCTAGTGCCGTTTTCGATATACGGAGTGACAAAATTGTTCGTATTTTGTAAACTCGCTTTTTTGTAGGGAAGACAACTATTTAGGTAATCTTAAATGTCAAAACGTTATCTAAATAACAAATTTCATCCAAATCATCACAGCCGTTTCCGAGATCCGAAATATATATATATATATATATTGTAACGAGCCGCGCTGTCGCCACGTTACAAGGTGCATTTTTTATTATATATGTAATAATATAAGAGTAATTTACATAAATCTTGGGCGACCACGTGAATAGATTTTTGTTGTAATTTTATAAAGTACGCAAGATTCCAAGTGAGGACTGTAATGAAATGGTGAACTTATACAGTGTATCGTAGCAAAGCGAATATTAAAAGAGTTATTGAGCTATGTAGGCTAGAAGCTAATCTTGGTCTTTCCGGATCATGGCGACGGGACGTCGCGGATTTGGGTTTTTGCCGGACCACACACACTGCTCCCTGGGGATGGGTCACTCACCGAGCGGGAAAAGCCTGCCGTCCGAAACCCGAATGTTCTCTCGCCCCGGCGAACTTAGCCGAATATGTCCGACCTCTGTTGGATTCTTTGGCCAAATCACATATCGAGGATATCACGTGACATTAGGTGCCGACCTGAAGGTCCAATCAAAATGAGCGTATAACTCAAAATCCTGGGAATTTTTGTTGTATGTGAGCTTCGAGACTACAAATGGGCGGAGCAAGAAGTTTCCTCGTGGACCGAAGAGCGAGGAGCTGGACATTCTAACTTCGATCGCACTAGTCTGAGGTTGACTTGGAAAGTTGACTTCTTTCGCTGACTGCAGCTTGCCTTGCTGGAGCGAGCGTATCACCGCAACACAGCCGGTAATGCGATGATGCGCATTGCCAGACCAGAGATGCCTATAGCCGACTTGTGAGATAATCTCACATATCGTGGGTCCGCTACACTCATCACAGACATCAGACGCAGAACTACAATGGTAATTGATTACGACCAAGCCATGTGATTGTGCATTTCGTGAAACAGAACCCGTAAGCGACTTTGAGAGGATAGGTCCATGTTCTCACTTTGTAATTGTAAAAACCCCTGAGCTAGCGGCATAATTTGCCAGAACTAGTTATTTTCGAATGATATATTGTTCATTCTGGCGCCCATGATTTTCTTTTTAACTGTAAAGTCACAGTATTATGATGCCTTTGTCGGAGGTAGTCATAACTTGTATTTTTCATTGTTCCAGTTGTCATTATTTCTTGCATTTTGATTCTGAGATATTTAAAAGTAAATATACAATTGTTTGCTTGCTCATGACGGCTAATTGTAACTCTGAGCGTTGCTTTATGATTTTGCCAATTTGTGTTAATGTTAACGGTAAATTCGCTCAGACTTGTAATCGCCAGTGATAAGAAAATAAATGTCATATTGTGACAATTTTTCCTAAATTCCAACTAACGTCGAGATTCTTGCATAATTAGTAAATTTTCACTCCTTCATAAAAATTAAAATTATAAATCCACAATTATTAATCATAAAGGTATGAAAGATAATTGTAATGTGGTTTGCCCACCAAGGCACCCACCACAATATACAAGAATTTCTCGTTTAAAGATATAAGATAATATTGGGCGCCATGAATGGGACAAATATGCGATTAAAATTGTACAAGAATGTAGCAAAATCAATATGCTCCTAACCGTTTATGGAAAATTATGCCGTTAGCTCAGTAGGATTTTACTTTGAAAGTTAGAGCAGAAACTTCTCATTCCAGGGTCGCTTACGGGTCGCTATCTAGTTTCATAGAATGCACATACACTTGGTGCTTGGTGATGTAACACTTCACCATAGCAGCTGCGTCTGAAGTAGGCGATGATCGAAGGTGGATCCACGGATTGTGATACCTCACAAGACAGCTGCAGTTAAACTGGACCAGGTAATGATTATATCAGATTACGGACTCTGTCCCCGTGCAGATGTCACCCCAGCATTTGACTCAGAATGCAATTCGGAATGAACAGTAACGTCTGGGCAAAATCAACAATCAGGATCAGAGTCCCGCACTAGAATGAACTCGTCACTTCTTCCATCTCCTATATAAACTTTAGCTCCACCTTCCTGATCTCGTAGGTATATGTTGGACAGAAAAATCCCAGAATTTTAGCCATGTATTCTTTTTGATATGCTGATGATCAGGCATCCTGATGTCACGTGATATTGCTGACATTTTATCCGCACTCGCCCATCCCGCGTGCGAGCTACGATACTCTTCTCCGTTTGGAAATCTCGGGAGGAACGTGATGTCCCGAAGGAGTCGTATATTACCCGCCAGGCTCAATGACCTGCTGACCCTAGGGATCCATTCATGGAAGCCGAGTTCCAGGCAAAACCTTCACCCCACTTATTTTTTGGGAGGCTTCTAGCGGCGACAGATTGTCCCAGCCGAGTAACGTTATCTACAGGTGACTGTCTTACGGAGGACACATTCTGCCCAAACCAGCGCAAATTCAATATTAGCCTTATAAAATGCTATTTGTCCTTTGCATTAAAATAAACTGAGTATTTAAATTGGCGTCACAGACATTCTTACAACCTTGCGTATTTTATATATAAAAAAAAGTACGTGGGTGACCGATCTGCTCTCGGCATCTTTCGATTTCTGCTCAGTATGCAAGACTTCATCAAAATCCTTAAAGAAGTTTGTGAGAAATTAATTTTATCTATTTAAGAGTTGCTCATATAATAGTATTAGATTTGACAGATTATAACCACATTATTACAATTCAATAATATTGATGTTTGTGTTAAATACAATGCGGTCAAAAAGTAAACGATGATTACATTATAACTGCTAATATTATTTTTAAGAAGTTTTGTAAAGAATCACTTTTGACAAAGCCAATTTTTAAATATCTTCTTTTTAATTGTTTTACACGGGTCAGCTAGTATACAAGGCTTCCTATGCATTTCGAAGCTAATAGTTGACAGGAGACACAACGTGGCGTAAATATTTTTCACTTAAACTGGTAGTATTTAATGATAACAACTTTTTACAATTCAGTAATATTGATTGATGTTTGATATACGGTCAATATTATTTTCAAAGAAGTTTTGTAAAGTCAAGTATAACTTCTTACAAAGCCAATTTTTAAAAATCTCCTTTTTAAATATTTTAAAATTAAACATGTAGTGCTTGTATTCCTCCGAAGTAATGTATGCAAGAAATGTTTGTTTAAATATATGAGTTCCTTGAAACCAAACATAAAATATTAGTAGGCTTCCTGGTACCTGAATCGTCTAAGAGATGGCGTTAGAGCTGTTTTCGAGATACCAAGAGCAAAAATTGTTCGTATTTTGTAAAATTGGGTTTTTGAAGGGAAGACAACTATTTATATAAACTTATAAAGCAAAATATTATTTAAATTTGAAATTTCGTCCGAATCATTGGAGCCGTTAATATAAATGCGATAGTAACTCTGTCTGTCTGTCTGTTACGTTTCTTGGGCTAAGCGGCTAATCCAGTCGTGATGAAATTTAACAAGGAGATGCTATTTGACATTAGGATGGACATGGGATACCATATTCTGTATAGATAAGAACATATTGTCATTAAATTAAGAAAACTATGTGAACTGTGAAAGACAAAAGCAAAATATCTATATGTTTTTGTAATGCATAACGTTAGAGAACAATGGGAGCGTAGCGCAGTGGTAATGTGCTTGCTTCTTACGAAAACTCCCGTGTGGCTTCGAGTTCAAACCCCACTGGAAGCAAAAAATTTTACGAATTGTTTTTCATAGTTTGAGCCAAGCCTAGGATTTTGTAGTAAGGATACCATGTTCTGGGAAATCTTTGGCGATAGATAGTGCCCTAAGCGTTTACTTTATTCAGGGTATACTTTTTCCACGGTCAGTATTTGTGTGATCAAAAACTAATAATATTATATATGCAAAAGTAAGTTTCCGTCTTTTTTTTGCGACTATATGTGTATACCGAAATACTTTGTATTTATAGCGTTCCCGTCATATTATGCCGACATATCTTAGGTAACTTTCAGCTTTGTGTATCCAATTCAAGCAATCAAATTCTAAATCCACGCGTACGGATTGAATTGCTCGTTTAAAGATATAAGATTATTTAAAAAAACAAATAATGATCGCCAAAGGTTTTATGAGAAATTACTCTAATAAAATACGCCATAGTGTGTGGCACAAAGAGTCACATTATACTGTGTGAAAATGGACATTGAAAAAAAAAAAAAAACAAATATGGTATTCAACTTATTTCAATTTAAAAGTTGCTTGAAATGGACAAACATTCAAAAATTTCTGTGGTACACAAGCTGAAGTTCGTGCTCTCACAAGTAAGTAAAGATCACAGCAGCAAGGAGCAAGGTACTCATGAGTGTCTTAATTTGGTCTAGGAGCTGCAGGGTAAGTGAACACTGACCTTGGCTGCGATGAGCTTGGTTATCAGAAATCGATTCCGATAGACTCTGACACCAAATTACCCGAACTAGAGTTCTGTCCCAAACTGTGTGAAAGGGAGAAAACTTTAGAAGGAACACCTATCGCCAATGATGATTATCGTGCCTTCAGATTGGATAAACACTATGATAGATAGTTACTGGGGTGAATTTATAGTACAGACATCATAGAACTCAATTCTCCTTTCTCAACATCCTGATCACAAGGCAAATTAGTTACACAATGATCAGAAAATGGACGTCATAAATGCTCCATCTACACATAGCCCAAGTGCATTGTCGTAAATTGGAACAACTATTAACCATTAAATGTCTTCGTATGTCGGTTTTGTATTCTGAAGTTCACAGTTAAATTTGAGCCAAAGCTGTGACTTTTATGACACAGAGAAAGTTTCCTCGGCGGTTGAATCTGTCGTGTTTCTGAATTTACCATATCTATCAATTTGTCATTTCTGTAGAGCGATCTCCCCGGTTCGAAGGGCATCCTCCATACGTTTTTTTTTAAAACTGCTTAACGTCTCTTAACAGCGAGGTCTTTAGAGACGGGAAAGGATGGGGGGCAAGGAATGAGGAATTCGACCATGGCCTTTTGAAGGAAGCATCCCGGCATTTGCCTGAAGTGATTTTGGAAACCATGGAAAACCCAAATCTTGATGCCCGGACGGGGATTCGAACCGCCATCCTCCCGAATGTGAGGCCAGAACGCTAACCGTTACACCACCACTCTCGGTCTCCATACGGTGAGATTTCGAGGGTATGACAGAGGTGGAACGCGGAATACTTTCAAACCTTGTTATTTGAAACCACACATACCCAGTACAGAGGCAAAGCTAGTCTTAATTTTCTTGCAAATATTTCGTATTCGCTTTCAATCCTCTTGTATTCCATTCCCACACATCAGCTACATTCTATAAAAGTAAACGCAGTTACAAAGGCTATGCGTTTTATGTTTTTTATTCCATTTAGCCAGCTCCAATTTGTGCCGTACCAAGTATCGTATAAGGCTTCTATCAGGTAATTTTGGGACACAATCGGGTGTATAACACAAGATGAACATAACACTTTATAAAAACCATCCATGTCTGTGGCGAGGCCAGTGGGTTAGTTCCCTCACTGCCAGGGACGGCCAAAGACTTTCTCTTGTACGCTGTGAATTTTATTAAACGATCTTGTCTGCCTTAACAAACAAAGGGCTTTTAGCATTCGATTTCACTGTGCAGGGAGCGTAATGAACTGAATCAATTATGTGACACTCGATCCTGGTTACTTTATTTTTCTTGACTTACTCTAATATTTGAAGAATACAGATCACTTTATACTCTTATGCATTGATCATGTCGGCGGTTAAGAGCGTAACCCTTTGAACGCCACACTGAAATATGTTTCTTGATATTCCCTCACGTGTAGAGGTGCACCAGGGCGAATGACGTGGCGTGGTGTTATGCTGCGGCTATCGCAGGGGCGTCCACTCACCGCGCTCCTCCTTTGCTACGCCTCGACACTGCTTGCCGTCTACAGGTGCCGTTGGCGGTGTGACTGTACTCTGGTCTGCGGTGAAAGTGGGTCAGGGATTCTGCTAATTATAGTCGGGCAGGGCAGGGACGGCGGCCCAAACCGCGCGTGTGCTGCCATTCATGAATACTGCATGGCACCCACGCCGCGTCGAGGAGCGTTGGTTTTGCTTCTCTTCGACGGTCTCGACGAATAATTCATGTTATCCGTTTTCCGGAAAGAAACTCGGCCGAGAAAATTCCAATGAATCAGAAAAATGTCTATACGGCGAGAATCTTTACATACTATGTGTGTGGCATTGTTGGTCGGGATATCCGGAAGGATTTTTCGGCTGCTTAGTGGCAGTGTTTCGATTAGCACATGAGTACAAATAGCTTAACGTGGAATCAAAACCACGGATCGTCCTAGCGTACTTCATATTGTCGCGGGCGCTGATTCTAGTATAGATTTTAGCGATAATAAAGGCAGAGTGTTTCCAGGCCAGCGCAGTAGTGTGAAGACTACACCGCTTCTATATGACATCGGCAGCAAGGCCGCTGGTCTTGCAGTCCTTACTGTGGGAAAGCCATCCAGCATGACTGGTGCACGAGGAACGCACCATATAGACACATGAAGTACACGCCTGTACGGCATGACAAACAGCCAATGAGAAGAAGGCGTTCGACACTTTTCAGAGCCTGGGACGCTTCTTGGCGCGTACGATACTAGCAATCCGTGATGTGAAATTTGGTAGGCCAGACCTGTTGCCATCCAAGTAGGTCATTTTAGTTATTTTCTATCACTCTCCCTCTGCTGGCTCGGAATACATCTGCATTAAATTTTGGATCCTATGATCCACAATTCCAATATCGGAAAACTCCGATTTATGTATCAATTCCATGTAATAGTTTTCAATAATAAATCAAGTAGTTACAACACTTTCTATCATTCCAAGGAGCACCTACGTCCTGCTTTTAAATAAATTGTAGTCTCTGTGTGTATGTTTTATCCTAGCCAGATGCCGACTGGAAGATGCAAACCACAGCCGACAGTAAGTGAGGCTAGGACGGACCCGCCTGTGTGGTAAGTGTCGACTTCCGCTCGGTCCACACGCGACAATATAAAAAAGAAAAACTTTGCCAGAATTGTTTAGTTTGAAGATCCGTTAAAGTTTCAGTTCAAACGGTGATTCGAACCGGGGTCCTTCTGTTTCCCGCTCACGCAGCTTAATCAATTGAGCAAACAGACTGTTCTTTAAACAGACCGTAAGATGGAAATTGTAATGAAGCGGCGAATGGGAGAAAGTGTATATTCAGAATATCTGTGCAGGGTCAGTACCATTAATAATTATTTTATGAGATGGTGGTAAGATAGCAAGAAAATATTCCTACAGTCAAGACAACGAAAATACTTTGATATCTGAATAGGTCAGCTATTACCAGTTTCTAATTACTGTTAAATCAATATTACAGTGAATTAAAATGATATGATTTGAAGCAATCTCTAAGATAAGTCTTTTGTGTACATTAATTTAAAAAATTATAGACATTCCTTACAGACATTCGAGTGGAAAGGGCAGCAGCATGATCAACTGTATGGGAGGAAATAACGCACAGTTGTCAAAAATTGTGCAAGACTTAATTGTGTAGTACCTCTTGACGCGTTCTATCCATCAAACGAGTATCTTTTAAGGCAGAAGTAGTGTACTCTTAGTCTAGATGATCATGAACTGACCAACAGCAGAGCTGCGAAACGATTGGAGGATCTGAATTCCTGCAGGTTTCTAGCTGCCCTACACAACTGTCGTAGAAATTGGAGACATTCGAAAGGTTATTCTGAATATGTCGAATTTTTATTAAATACCTATTGTTTTGTGATTTTTTGTTAAGTTCATCTGCTGATGATGTAACAGTACTTAAAGAATTTTACAGCCTAAATAAATGCAATAGCAAATATGAGAAAATGATACAATGATGCAATGTACCGAAGGTGAGGTGATAAAGAAAGTAATGATTATGAGATAGTTGACGAATGAAATCATCTCGGTTTATGACTCAAAAGAGAAGTAACACTGATAAATTAGATTTATATGTGGTATAATATAATAATACATCCTACAACCAAGGAAGCTCACTGTAAACTAATAATCTAGCAGAACCAATTCAAAATTAATTATAAATATGATCATATTAATGAATATTATAAGACGAAAATTTAGAATTATTCTCTAAATATTAAATAAAGTGATAAGAGAACAGAGGAGACGTCAATGCAGAAAAATGCGGAGGAAACTAAAAGTCGGGGCCATTACAGTCCAGGAGAATCCTGGAAACGTTCTTTCCTATTTCATGCCCCCATTCTTCTTCTACCACTATTGACCTCGACGTCGACGAGGCATAAGGCCATCAGCAAAACGCCCATAAGGCAACGATATTATTAAGAAGAGATTCAGGAGACTAAGTTGACAACCTTTAAAATTTACCACCTGGACTGAAAATCGTTCATTGACAAGTCCCGTACCTCGATGTATGTCATCCCCAGATAGCAAGTTCAGTTACCAGACGCATGTATACACCATCTCCAGATAAATGAGGCAATCTTACTCCTATAACTACGTGAATTCTGAATCTTGGTTTTATTTAACGTGCGAAACGCTGCTTCAAGATATCGAGGCTCAGCAAATGTCCGTTTAGGTTGTAACACTTAACGCCATATTCATGACTTGTGAAGCAAATAAAACCATGAGCAATACTCGATAAAGCATGTGATTATGTCCTACCAGCATACTTTGAATACTGCCGTTTGAAATCGGAATATATTAGTGTGGCTATAACACGTTGATTTTTAAATAATATTTGACAATAAAGCATCTATATAAATGTATCCTCGCAGTATCTTTAAATATAGTGGATATATACGTTTATGTAGATATAAGGACTTAAGCTTTGAGGTATCCTTAAGAAAGCATATATTGATAGTATATTTGCGGTATAATTTGAGTACTGAGTAGATATGTTTGTTGGAAAGTTACTATTTTAATTGTAGCGTGTACATCTCGAAATTATAGTAATCTTCCAGAAATGGTAAATAGATAAAACGTATACGATACATCGTAATAAAGTGGAATATTAGCCACCGAACGTCTCGTCCACACATGATTACATCATAGGTAACGAGTATCGAAAGGTCAATTATAATTACAGTTTGTACTTGTAATATTGCAATGGCATACATTAAGGTTAAGGTTAGTAGAGAAAACAGCAGCTGAAAAAACAGATACAACAAAACGCAGATGGAATAATGGCTGAAAACTTATATTGCCGGAACGCAGGAAGAATTTGATCCCTCGTAAATTATATCTCCAGAGATCCAATATGAACGTCAAAGGGCTCCGTAGGCCTGTATTAAAAACTTAATCTAAATTTTATCTCAGTATAAAAACTGCCTACAAGCTGAGTCTTTCACTCCAATCACCAACCATGGCTGAACACATACATAAGAACAAAAATTAGTGGTCAGCTGACGACAGAACAAACGTAATACATTAGACTATCAAAGAGAATGATGTGCGACGTATTTCCGTGTTCTTGTCTGCATACAAAATAGTACCCTGGAATCAAAGTAATATGCCTTTCAAAATATTTCACACCAATATCTCGGTACACCTCGCTGTGCGATCACATGAAGAAAACTAAAGACGTTTTACTGCCTGGTCACGAACGGGATTTTACTGCTGTGTTAAAGTTCACGTAATGATCAGCTATTACAACAGCACTGCTATGAAGTCAACTCAACTGTTCACTTAAATTTATCAGTATACTTTACATGTTAGATGAGACCGCTGGAATAACTCTTGGTGGAGATATTTATTTTCACACACGCTAGCTTGTTCTAGTAAATAATATTGTCAGCAGATTCAGCTTGCTTCAGAAAAATTTCAACGACAATTCGTCACTATCGGCATAAGACACTTGCAGAGAAAGTAACAATTTGTTTCATTTCTTCAGTTAAGCGTCTAAATTAGACATCGTGTTGCTTCGAAATTTGTCTGCCAATACAAACTTGTATTCCACATATTTAGTTCAAATTCCTCTGTACTTAAAAGAAAAGAATACAGACAATTTGCATATGTATCTTACACCCAAACGACGAACGAACCGATAGATCTTTAAGATTCATTAATTCTCTAAGAGATTGGTCTGACATTTCACTACAATGACAAAAGCATTAAGATTTCCTAAACTGACTTTTCCATAGGATATTGTTCAAAATGTCGGAGAGTGACTGGTAACTTTAACGATATCTGCTTTTCCCCAGACGCAAATAGCGTGCATAGAAGTACCCGTTTCCAACTTTGTGTAATCAACATCACAGTCTTCACTAAGAAAAGTCACATTCATTGTTCGAAAGAAAACCATACAGATGATCCATCGTTCAGCACATTGAAGTACAAAACTGATTTGTTACATCCGTCGGGAATCTTGATATAATTAAGCGTTGTTCTGCAAAACAGTTCGACCATCTTTACTTCGATACCTATACAGCACGATTAGTACACTGAGTCCAATTAACTATCGATAAACAAATCAAAACAAGAAGTAACACTTTCAACTACGTGTAAAGATAATTAATTTCACTTTAAGAATATAAAGAATGGAAAGAAAATTGAAAGAGATGGATATTGTTTGTTTTCTGGTAAATTCTAAAGCAAAAGCGCTCTACGACTTACACACAGTCGAATGCTGAAGTGTTAATGCAGTGCAATTGTAGTGCAGTCTTCACAGGTCTGTAGCCGGATGATGTTATAAAAAGACAACATTTTCACTACGTTTCTCCGTTCTGCTGAAGATTTTTAATTTTTTTAAAAAATATTTACTTAATTGATATTCTTACTCAATTTTATCGTAGTATACACAAGTTTTTATCGGGGAATTCATTTAGACAGTTATTACGTCATTACTAGGTTATTATTTTTTTAATAGGAAGGCCTTTTTACGTTGGACCATAATTACAGAAAGGAAAAAAGTCACAGTAAGAAATGTACACATACACTCACAACAATGAAACAAAATTAAATTCATTTTTAATTACAAGTCAAAATGTACAGGAATCATCTGGTAACGCTTGCAGTAATTTCTCTTACAGGTGCGCAGACTTCCGCGGCCGTTGTTGATGTTATCTTGGTTGTCCGGGTTGAACCCCGTCAATTTATGAAAACCTAACGTTTCGGCCATCAGTCCTCTGAAGAAGGCCGCAAAATGATGGCCGAAACGTTAGGTTTTCATAAATTGACGCGGTTCAACCCGGACAACCAAGATATCAATTTCTCCTATAGTAGTCAAGTGGCATTATGGCGGATTTCCAAATAATTATCCATATTACTAAAAATTCATGAAGCAAGAAGTTTCGAGAGCTTGCATGAGATTTCAAGAAATACTCTGAAAAGCGTACTCAGATTTTGTAATTAATTAGAATTGATAAACATAACGAAACGAAAAAGCAACAATTTGACCGTCTGAATAAAAACACTTATTTAATTCGTTGACGAAATGTTACTTTTTACATCTGTGCAAGGAAGTGGGAATTATTTACTGGCAATGGGGGCTATATTAAGTCTATTTAAAATAAGCAACACCTTTTAAAAATTACTCCATGTTATAAATAGGTTCATAAAGTATTTAGGTATTTTCTTTTTTTGCGGAGAGTAAACAGCTTGTAGTGTTAATACTGAAGACATCCCGCCCGTAACACCAGGTTGTCAAATTACAGACTCTAGTGTGCGTTCACAGACAAAAGCTTCTCTGAAAATATTACTTTCCAACGAGTCCTTGAAATGTAATAACATATCATTACCGTCAGTAAATAACCCGTTAGTCATTTCCACGGCAACAACGACTCTTCACTTTCTCGAACGTTCAGCGTCAATTCAGAGAAGTAGTTCAAGGCATCGCTACGCGGAACTTAAATTGGACCCAGGGACGTTCTGCGGTTAGATATTACAATGTATTGGCCGAGGAACAAAGATCTGACTACGCATAAACATAATGACGAAATATTTTTCCGCGCAACTAGAGACAGATTAGCCAGTTCAGACCATTCAGTGGTTAATATTAGTGATTGGTTCTCACTTCATGTTTAAAATAAACGTTAGCCAAAACTCAGTAGTGGGATATTGTTGTTTATAATCTAATGAATCAATGAAAATTAACTTTTTTGTTTTTTTACTTATGGTTTTTACGCCTAGTCGACATCACGGTGATCAAAGACGTGAAAGAACTGGAGGAAGAGGTGGCAAGGTAGAGGATGGTATTTGGCAATGGTATTTTGAAGAAACCATCACGGCATTTGTCGCGAGTGATTTAATGCCTGAGCGTTACCGTCACCCACAATGCTCGATATCTTTGTAAATAATCTAAGATAGTCTAAAATGTATTTTCACGCCCTGTATCACTTTCAACTTTCGTCAATTTTCATGTAGTGCATTGTTATTAATCCATTTGCTGGCTCGAGTGAAAAAGTTGCTGTCTTACTAGACAAAATGGTCTGAGGTAGTGTTTTACATAAAAAAAGTGCAGATATGATTTCAAAATTCAATTTCAAACAAACTCTGAGAAGCACATCAATTAAGAATGAATAAGTTGTAAGAATAGCGCCACAATATGTATATATATAAAGCTTCTGAAAGATATACCGGACGAAACAGAAATTAATTTGATTGTAAAGGAACATTACACACGGGAAAAATTACACCTCACACAGTTTCACCCACCCCCTATTTGGCACTGCAATACTGCAATCTGGGAAGAAGAAAGTGCTTATGTTGAAATCCCGGGCCTGATTTAAAGGCGATCCTGTTTGCGACTTCCAGACGTTTTTCGTAATCGTCTGTGGGAAACTGGAACGCGACATAATTTCCGTCAAAAAAACTACGAATTTCACAAACAAATTGCCACTTAGAAAAATTTAACAAATCTTTCATTATTTTCTGACATATCAAAACAATTATGCCCCCGTCCCATAATGTGCAAGTCACTAATACGTCACCGACAAAGGTATGGTGGTTAAGTTTCTATTCTTCCAGTCAGTATTCTTATATGTGCTCATGATTCCAAAAAGGAATATAATATCGAATGAATGAAGTGACTGTTGTAAGTAAGTTGTAAATATTATGTAAATGAGTAGTATACCCAGCGAAGTCTAGTGATTAACACGTTTTAGCTCCGGGCAATGTCAACCCCTTCTTCAAGGGGAGTTAGGCCACCAGTGACACGAGAGTAGTAGCTAAAAGCTTCCCACAAGTTTGCAACATGCCGACCCCGGCAGCGTACGGGTAGCGTGCTTCCTTCGCGTTGCAGGGGTCATCGGTTCGAGTCCAACCGAGGGCATGGGTGGTTTTAATTAAAGGTCGTGTTCATGTTGTGTCGTCCTTACAGAATAATCACACTGAAATGAAATATATACATTATAAGAGAAACCCACACGTTGAGCTGGCTCTTTGGCTAACATGGCCAAGTGCCATCTTTTTTTTTTTAAAAAAAAAGTTTGCAAAATATTTGTGAATATTATCCGGCGTGTTAACTGTTAGTGACTTGAACTTAATAGAATTTTAAACTAGTCGAGTAGAACTAGTCGTGATTATTACCTTCACCTTTTCAATTATTTATAAGCGGCTTGTTTCCAACGCAATAACTAGAGACCGGATTTTACGCAACACAAAAAGCTAGCAAATATACATGAAAAACGCTAAAATATGATTGTAAAGCGTCAAAAACTGTAAAAATATGCAACATTATTACATAATATAAAAATAGTAATTTTTAGAATTTTTATTTCAAAATAAGTATGCAATTAATAATAAGTTAAATAACATATTTATAAATTCGATAATTAACAATTATTTAACTTTTTTTTTTACTTTTTAAACGTAATCAATCAGGTACTGTTCCAAATATTCAACTGTAAGATTATTTCTTCGATCTCTCAAAATATTTTTATAATTGGATATGGACCATTCCACATTCACTGATGTAACTGGAATGTATTTGAAATTAGGTGCTGCGTTAGCAGTCATTGTTTCTGGAAAAAGTTCACCCCATTAGTAAAACTATCAATTTGACAGAAAGATTCAAAACCTGGGTTATTGTTCAAAATATTTCCAAATTTCACTTTAAGTTTACACAGGAATACCTCTGGCAATGCTGATTTCATTCATTAAATGAATAGATTCAGTCAACATCAAACCTTGAGTTTCAAGGTTTTTAATACTCCCTGGTATGTGGAAAAAAACCTAATGGTAATCACAGCAATGATTTTAATACTTGGATTGTTAATTACTTCCTTGTACTGACAAAGTGTCATAGCCTGTCCACTATCAAAGTCGTTTACTATACGTACTACTCGTATCTTTAATGGTCTCGAAATGTTAATTCTAAAACATTACAGCTTCATCCCACTTCGCCCATCGAGTTACCACTGGTTCCGGAGGTAAAGGCACATTTGGCAAATTTTTTTTTACAGGTATTATAACGAAAACGTGCCTTAAGAAACGATTTCTTTGTTGATGAAATCAGTTTATTTACATTCCCAAACGTGGGTCGTAATTCTTCAGCGAGTCGTCGTAGAATAAGAGTTGTGCTGCTAGTAGGTTTTGCCGACTACAAGGTAAGATTTTATTTATTTACTAGGTACACTACCGAAATATATTGTAAATATAGCGAAAATATGGTTCATCACTAGGTTTTAGGTAAAATATGCAATAACCGGTGAAATGTGCTTAATATACAAACATGCAAATGCATATAATCCAGTCTTTAGCAATAACAAACTTGGATATAATTTGTTTATCCCAGAGAGGCAAGAAATTTTTTACTGTTTTGAAACTGTCATACATTTTCCAAACGAGTATATAAATTCAGTCAGCAGTGATGTAAATTCGAATAAAGTATACGAACAGTTAAGGAAATTCACGTCTGTTTAGTGTTAAAATAGTACATTGCTGTCTGCTTACCACCTACATTTTTAATTAGGTGTTTTGGGAAGTTACTTCCAGTACTAATCAGGGCCGGCGTAAGGAGGGGTAAGCGGGGCAAAAGAACCCCGGGCCCGAGCCCCCGAAGGGGGCCTACCGACCTGAGTGGCTATCTAAATATAAATCAAACGCAAGTGTTAAAAATCGCGCCTATCATTTTAAACATTTTTGCATTAAAATTTTCTGGATTTATCCAAAAAAACTAAAATTTAAACTAAAAAAATTTTCGGGGAGGGGGGAGAGGACTAACAACGCTTGCCCGGGGCCCGAGAATCCTAGCGACGGCCCTGGTACTAATTAGCGAAAATCATCTTAAAGTGCTAGGCAGACTGATTCCATATAGCTCAGGTTGTTAGAAACATCAAATAAATTAAAATTCAGATAAAATAGAAGTATCCATTCCATTACCAGTAAGAAACATATCAAATTAGTACTTTGGAATATTCTTGATTAAGGATCTCAGGTAGCTCTAGTCTAGAGCGTCTGAGTGTGGCCCGGTCGATCGAGGAACGATGCCTCTTGAAGCCTGAGGATTTTTCCTCGGAGCTGAACGTGTGGAACGGCTCACTAGGCTTACTGAGTCTGCTATCCAGAGTGTTCCATGTAGGAAACTCCTCCTGAAGGCAAAAAATGATGGGTGGACGCTGACCCCGTCACATGCCTTTCAGTGCCAAAGGTTGTGATGGGAATTTGGAGCTCTACCTGCACGAAACCTGTTGGAAGGGGTAGGAGCCGTAGGAACTCCGTGACTTTTTTTTTAGGACCATAAGTGTGTTGTAGGGCTTTAAAAAGCGATTTTTCGATGTCTCAGCATTCATGAAATCAATATTTTCTTTTTTCAAACACTTAATTAAACAACTGTGATATATACATATCCGCGATTTGTATATTTGAGAAGTCTTATCAGAGGTACGCTAAAACGATTTTAAGAAACAAATTGCACGTAATATAAAGCGCGATCTCCGGTAACACAATCTAAGTAAATTACAGATCTGGAACGTCAGGCCAAAGGAAGTCATCATTGAAAATATTTCAAAATGCGCTATTGTGACAATATCACATCCCACAAATGTTTTTTTACTCTAATTTTCTTTAAATTTATTGTATATACTTGTAAATAATTGTATGTAAGTTTATCTGTTGTATGGTAGTGTTAAACAAGCCGTAGTATATTTGGAGTATATACTGTAATAAGCTGGTATCAAAAAGTAGCGTTAAAATCTTTGGTGGTATCGATTTCGATTATAAACCCCTGAGCGACGATTGTCGTACTGCACGGGCGCGTGTCTGAGGTTCCGTAGAATGGAGACATTAACACGTTAGTAATTTCTGTTTATACAACATTGACTTCGGTAATAGGTGTAGTGCAGAATAAATCGAGTGTTTTTGGAATGTGGTTATCATATCTCCACTACAATAGCTACAGCGATTTTCGACTGATCTAAATTTAGTAACAGTATTCGAACTTCAGAATTAAATGAGCAACAGCTTTAATGTATTAGTGATTAGGTGGCCTTTTCACCCATAACACGCTAAAATTCCTTCTAGATCGGAAATGCTAATATGCCGTCTGACTCTTCGTGGTTTGGCAGGTTGTTGAAGCCAGCCAATTAACAACTCCAATTAAGGAAAGCACATAATATTCTTCTAAGTTGTATCACAATGATGACACTATCTGTAGCATCCATACGAAGCTCTTTTATTCTCGAAAGCTACCGCCAAAATTTGCTATTTAAAAAAAAATTTAAAAAAATAAAAAAATAAAAAAAAAATTAAAGTGTCCTTGTATATGATATGGCCTCGGTAATTGAATTAGCACAAGTGAATACGTCACAACAGGGCTCCACTTTCGTAAGCGGTTTTCGTGTATGGTTTTCAGGTGTCAAAGTTACGAGCAAGGAACCAAATTCGTTCCGACCTTCAGTCATTTACGGAAAATAACGACGCGAAATAATAAACAGTTAAATGAAATAAGACATTAAAACGGCGTGCGTCGCCGTGTTATTGATGGGGCCGCGAGGGCGTTATTTTATTGGTGGCGGGCGAGTTTGCGGAGGCCATCGACGTCCGGGAATAGCGCTTAACGAGCTGCGGACCGCTCGGATGCCTCGGCAAACACGCTGGCAGTCGCTTCCCACGCCGGTTAAGAATTTATGAAAGGCGCCCCCACCGCTACGGAGAACTGACGGATAAACGGCTTTCTGGGAGCCGGCACCCGGGCGTTTCATCACACACCAGTCGCGTCTGCATTCCGTAACACGTAAAACCGCTTCAGCCATATCACACACGACGCATCCTTCTTTTCCCGTATCGGTTATATTTTCTTTGGTTGTTTGCCTCGGAGAACGCTCTTACAATGATTGACTAAAGTTCAGATCTTCTGTGGTATTACTGAGGCACATTTTACTGTAGCGTCTGACTGCTTTATCCATGATAGTGGAAGCGTGGTGCCAAAGCTAACAAGTAGTGACTTCAAGTAGTACTTATACAATAATTTCGTGTGGTTTTAACGAAATGGTGTCAGAGTTCCTTATTAGCTGTAGAATCCACGTCTGTTATAGCCATTTAACCCACCTGGTAATCCTTCGGGGTAACAAGGACTTGGTGGGTGGGCGGTAAAGCTCTTGCATCGCATTCAGGAGGAAGTGGTTCGAATCCCGGTCCGGTCATCCAGATTTGGGTTTTCCATGGTTTTCCCCCATATCGCTCGAGCGAATGACAGGAAGTGTCCTTCAAAAGGCCATGGGAGAATTCCTTCCTGTTCCTTGTCCCCAGTCCTTTCCTGATTCTAATGAACCCGACGTCAAAGAGGTGTAAAGCGATAAAAAAAATCAACACATGTACAACCTAAGAATTGCCAGTGGTGAAGCACCTTCGAAAATTTCAGCCGAGTCCTGAATTCGAACCTAGGTTTTTCGGATCCCAGCCAGATACTTTACCCATTGCGCTCAATGGCCACTTTATTTACCTCAATTATAATCGATATAGTGTAGCGTAAGTGCTATGTGTTGATAGTCGCAATTCGAAACTTTGATTCTCACCCCTATCTTCACTCAAAACATTTCACTACGCCAGTAAACATCTTGATGGTTCTTTTTCGTGCACCGTGGAAAATCTGATGTCACCGACTTATTAACAACAGAGTAAATCGAAGATCTAATAACATGTGAGTAGACTAGCAAAACAAAGAGAAACTTAAGCACACTCAAGACTTTGATACCAGTAATAGATCAAATATGCTACTTGTCAACGAGTGGTAAAGCTCTAGAAAAAGATCAAACCACTGACTGTAGTTAGTCACGCTTCATACCGCTCAATCATATTATCCTTCGTTTTTCAATGTTATCTGAATCTACAGACGCTGACGTTGTGTGTGTGCTCTACCCGCAGCTTAGACAAAATCGAGCCTTGCCACGAACAAGGTAATCCTGTCCGGGACGTATAGAATGCGTTTGCTCCTGTCCCTTATCTTCAGTCGCAAAAACTTCGGCATTAAAGTTCCAAAATTGCAAACAAATTGCTACGAGATATAACCAACATATTAGTGGTGGATGCCGGTATGACGTTGGCAACTTACAAATGCAATGAAGACATTCGCTGCGTACCCTTACTTGACATGTATTTACAGTTTTAACTGTTGGCGAAAATTTTCTCTTACATCAACTGTAATGTTGATTTGGCATACGACGTTTGTTGGCTATTCATATATCTGTTCATTAACGCATTAAATTTGCGCGTCATGTTCTCAAAGTCACAAGACGTTCTTCTATCAGTAATTAACCACGCAGCGAACAACTTCGAACATTTATACACTGTCAACGATTGAATGATTTTCCCCAAATTAAGAAATCAATTATACGTAAAACTGTTAAACCTCACCCAACTTGTGATTCCTGTTTCTGGAGTGCTCTGTAACTACATCAGAACCGTTGGCCGATGCTTCATTCGTTTGGAACAAAATGCATTAATTTCACCAAATAGAATTAGAACAAATCAAAAACAGTAAACTGTTGCTACAGTTCCTCTGCTCATCGATAATAGCCTTTTTCAGTTTGTATTAGAAGCAGCGTTATATCAAAACATTTGCAGACTGTAGTACAGTGTAATTAATATATTGATTTTTATTTGCTGATTAGACGAGTCATTGTTTCTGCAGACACTGTATAACTTGGATCAGGGCATCTTAGAAATGTTACTGTGCGAACTGCGTTATTTATAAAGTAAACGTGAACGTAAGAATCACCCTATAAATCACTTTTTAAGAGTGTAATAGCGTGACTGTGAGTTGGGTTACTGGAAGTGTCCTGTCTACGATTATAAATGCCGTAGCTTTATCTCGAATGTTCTTGAGACATTTTACAAGGCTAAGAGGAGAGGGCCTTGTTTCTACCTTATTCGAAAGCAAAATGGAATTGTAATCCTTCAACTGTTTAGCACACTACTTCCAACAAGTTTCCGCACTAGATCTAAACGTCTTATAACAACACACTATGACCAACTGAGACTCTTTGCTCTCTCTTCTTTGATAGCAGTTAATGTGGTGTTTACGGGAATATGCCAGCATCGCCATTCAGGACTATAGACGGGTTGATAGCATCGACTATAGTAGATGCTGTCACCTATATCCAAACAGTCTAAGCTTTGTACGAGGGTGGCCCAGAAACTAATGCACCAAATCTTTTTCAACAATTATTTATTGAACACAATGAAATTTATACACAAAAAAGAATGATGTTTCTTCTACGCCTCTCGGCATCACATCAATGAGTATCACACCATCACAGTCCCAAAACACAGTGATCCTGACTTTACTAATGGAAGTAGTTGCTTTGAATTTTTTCTTCTGTGGAGAGTCAGGATGGCGCCTTCCCATCGATTGCCGTTTTGTTCCAGGCTCCCAGGTTTCATCACCTATCACAATACGGGACGGTAAGGCTTCACCCTCAGCTTCAAAACGTTGCAGCAACTCAGAAGAAATGTTTTTTTTCCGATAATTTTGTGTTGCTCTATAAGTCAGCGCGGAACCCATTGTGAATTTTTTTACGTAATCAAGAGCACTGACGATTACACCCACACTTTCTTTTCTGGCTGACAGCTCCCGCGCCAAATGCCGAGTCGTTATGCATCGGTCCTCGCGAATGAGCACATCAGCACGCTGCATCTTGTCAGGTGTTACAGCCGTGGGTGGCCTTCCCGAACGCTGCAAATCATGCAGCTCTGCAGAACCGCTTTCAGATGGCCTCACCCTCTGTGCCCAGCGACAAACCGTACTTCTGTCGACTGATGATGCTCCATTAACACAAACATAAACGTTTGTGAATGTTTCCAAAACCTTTCTTGCTCCGCAATGAGAAATGCAATAACGATACGTTGCTTATAACGTACATCACTCACAGACGCCATGTTGAACCAAGTACGCTATCTGTCGGAGGAAACGGAAACTTTACGCGCGCACTCTGAAAACTTCAAAGAATAGCTCCGCGTGCCGAAGGTCGCCGGTTCGAATCCGGCCGCGGGCATGGATGTTAAGTGTTGTGTGTCTGTGTGAATGTCCTGTCCGTCCTGTGGTGTCCATACTTACAAGATACTGAATATAAACACTGCATGATGACTTATTCACATTGAGCTGGCTGTATGGCCTCAGCAGCCGAAAGCCATTAAAAAAAAAAAAAAAAAAAAAAAAAAAAAAAACTTCAAAGAATTCATATCTAAAGTTTCGCATTCGTACCTTTGTTGGGGGCTGAGAAAAAAAATAAAATATGTGGTGCATTAGTTTCTGGGCCACCTCGTACAATTGTGATTTGCATAATTCTGCTTGTACAGTGTTAATTTTTATTTATATCGTAGGGAACATAGATAATTCCTTTAAGTGAAACCAGTCTGCTATAAACTTTTTGGCACCTGGGCAGTCTATTAAGTTTGCAATAAATACAGGAGAGAGAAATATATATATATATAAAAGATGTGTCGTTTTGTTATATACGGTATATTACAAAGAAATAGAGAAATTATAAATTACATAAGCATATGGAAACATAGTAATGAACCTACGGAACCTAATGGGTGAATGTTATCCATCAGCCCTGGCACCGAGAGTGGTGGGTGAGAGGTTAACGCTCTGGCCTCGCATTCGGGAGGACGCCGGTTTGAATTGGGCTTTCCATAGTTTCCCCAAATCACTCCAGGTGAATGGCGGAAAGCTTCCTTCAAAAGGTCATGGCCGAATTCCTTTCCGTTCCTTATCCCCAGTCCCATCCCGCCTCTAATGACGTCAACGAGGCGTAAAGCCATAATTAAAAAAAAAAAAGGAGGGTGGAAGCAGCGGTCTGATTGTCGGTCCGGTAAACCACATTTCGGTTTTCCATTTTTTTTTTTTTTTTTTTTTTTTAAATATCTCCAAGAGAATATCTGGGTGGCTAAATTTTTCACCATTCCACACAAATAATCTTCTCCCGTCTCTAATAACGCTGGTATCAACCAGTTATAAACCACAAGGTGAAAAAAGTTTCTGTTTGCGATTCCCGTTTTATTCCCTCCCACATTTCTCAGGTTAAATATATAAGAAAAATACTAAGCAATATTAAACTCTGTACATTGAGCAGGCATTTATACCTGAAATGTCAAGACACAAAACTCTGTTCAGTTATTCCAGAAATGGAAATCTTATGAGGTTTTGACGCAAGCAAGGATTGAAAACGAATGCAATGCAATGACAAGGAATGAATGAATAATGTTACATTCAGTGTAAATTTCTGATGTGCTGTGGGGTACTATTCCCATTTAATATTATTATTAGTTCTTTGCAAAAGGGTATTGAACATATTTCAACGTTTAATATTTCGATTTCCATTATTTCTCTTTATGTTTCTTCCTTCAAATTTGTACCATTTTTCTTGTAGTAGGTACTATTGTTTTATACTTAATTATTTCACTTACATTTTAGTCACTTCGTGCCTTCACCATCTAGGGCATAGGAAGGATTAGTTTCAGGTTTTGGGGGGGGGGGGGGGAGAAGAAAAATACTAGTTAAAAATGGTTTTACTTGGAAAAAAAAACTTATACACTCGTTTAACTTATTTAATCATCAGTCCGCGAAGATTCTGGCTAAATTTTGACAAAATTAATTTTTTAGTGTTAAAAGTGGTAATTTTTGTTTTCAAATATTTTTCGCTCTACTACTTGAGGGAGGGAGCCAGGGTGGGGCAAGAGCCACCCTTGCTACACCCATATTTGCCGTCCATTGTATTTATTTGCAAGGAATTTTTATAGACTCCTTCAGCAGATTAATCAGTAAAATTCTCATTTGTAAATTTTCTCATGTGTAATTTCACTTCTTTTTATTTAAGCCTCTACGAATATTACAACTTTAGTACCAAGTAAATTATTTACATTAATTGCTTACCCAGAAAATGATTGCAACGCCTTGTTAAAATACTTTGTGGATTGTTTTCAGTTTACAGTATACGTCATGCTCGACGTAAGGTCTGTGGAACCGTGAAATGGGCGAGTAATTCTGTGAGACACAGGAATGGAATACCTGTAGTGTCCTACTTATGCAAAACAATCTTTCGGTTTGAAATACCAGCTCCTAGCGCTGTATACATTTCAATAATGGCTGTTTAGTACTAGTTTTACTTTATAATACAAAGTTGTATTAAACTTCCCCTTCATCATTTACACTGAAACGCACTAAATAGTATGATTACAACACAACGTCCAACGATAAAGGCGATGTGGCTTCTCCTCCCCACAAGTGAAAAAGAATACAGGCGTATTTTATTTGAATATTTCCAGTTCTTCACTTCAAACGGCCTTAGTACCGTTTCAGTGCCATAAGTTTTTTTATAATTATTTCTAGCTTTGTGAATGTTCCGTGCTGTTGTTTAACAAGGCAAGCAGGATACTTGATTGTAACTTGGCTTGGCCGAGACAGGAATCTCTTCCTCCAGAATGAGTTGACGACACTGAGGTATTATCACAGTAACAAGCAAGTCAGCACAGACAAGAGTCGGTTATACCTCTTCTAATAACACACCGCGCCTCTTTTACTGCTACTGATGCGGCTCTGTTTCTGCCCCGCTGGATAAACGAGACGTAAATGAGTGTGTGTCTGTGTGGACGTGCGGTCGTAAACACTTGCACTTTTAGCGATGTTGTGACGAGGAAAGGAAAAGCAGTCACTATCCAACAAACAGACGCCGTAAATAGTCTGCATCAACAGATACGCTCTCAACCAGACGGTCTGTTTATAAAGGCGTTGGCATTACTTAACGGCCGAGGGAAATCTGCGACTGATGATCAACAGATTCATAAACACTACGTAAAGCAGAGGTGTGAATTCTGAATATTCGTCGCGTTCGTAGAGTTACGTTTCAAAATTAATTCTTTTGCTAAGGTTACTATGTTAGTAATTCTATGAGACTAGGTGGTTCGTGTGAAAATTTCTGGAATGACATACGATGAATAGCGAGGTTGATGGTTTGTAGTATGATTAAAAGGAAAACCGACTAATTTACAGCTATTGTTTATTTGTTAACTAAAATAGATACGCAGTAAAACACTTACAATCTTCACCAGAAGATGGCGAGATCGCCGAAATATCCGGAAACGCCTTGATTACTCGGCTAGTCTCCCGAGAAGACTACATCAATTCACAACGCCGAGAAAAACTTCGTTCTTATCCACTTACAACCTCTTACGAAACAATTAGAAGTGCTTCCCTAACAGCAATAAAAATATCTGAAAAGCTACTTACTCTAGAAAACACACACAGCTTATCAATATCTCTGTCATATGTCTTGCCGCTATCCATCGGTAATGCGATCAATCCTTATCGTCGCCAGAGAAGACTAGAAGCTTGGTTAATAACTATCTCATTTTGCAGCAATCTTTCATTACTACTAAAGGCCCTTGCGATAATGTCGGTATATGGTGCTGCTATCTAGCGGTAATGCGATCACTCCTTATCGACGCCAGCGAAGCCTAGCAGCTTCGCTCTGAACTATCGCATACGCGTGACCTTGATTGTTCATAATTTCACCATACCTTGAACTTAACTTGGTCCACAAGCCGAGGGTAGGTTGGATCCTCCCGAAGGAGGCATACTAAGCCTTTGTGTCAGAGGTAGAACAGCCAGTTCCTTTCCTCTGGGACCTACGGTTCAACGTGGAATCCGAACCATGGAGCGTCCTGGCACAGCTCATACGATCAAACACAACTCTCGAAATTCCTGCGCCTGCCGGGATTCGAACCCGGCACCGGAGCAGCGAATGTTTTGAAAGCTAGCGCCTTAACCGCTGAGCTACCAGAATTTCACCATACATGGGTTTAATTTTGAAAAATTCCTTGTTTAATGAATGATGTTACCAAACCGGAGAGCTTAGTATTTAAAAAAATACCTGATTTATCGATTGTGGTTAAATCTGAAGGGATAAAGATGGGTTGTTACAAAGAAAACATCTTTTAAAAATAATATATATGGTATGTGATTAGAGAATTTTTGTCAAAATTTAATTGAACCGCTGTTACATTGTGGTACTACATTTCAATAGACGACGACACCATTCCCAAGATAGTCTCGTGTCTATACCACTGCCCGGCCAGTATTTACGGCACTGGACCAGGTATTTTCTATAACAATTTTTCTTAGGTGCTCCAATGTCAGGGTTGCAGAGAGACAAACGAACTTGAAAGCGACATTGCCTCCTGGCTTCCATAGTAACTGGTTTACCTCAGTGGACACTTCGTCTTTTGGTGGTCACTCTTGGCTTGTGGTGACAGAAGTGGTTCGTACTATAAAGTTCTGTGAGCGATGGCGATTTCTTGAGGTTACTCCTCTTAACCTGATAACAGCTGTTCCGTAGTGACTCTATTTAGCCTATAAGGTGGGCACTAAGCAGTATTCGAGAGTTGGTTTTCAGCAGGGCTGGCGTTCGGGGGGGGGGGGGTAAGCGGATCAAATGTACCCGGGGCCGCTGTCTGACGGGGGACCCCGATCACCGGCTGCAGGGGCCCCCAGGCTCGGAACCAAGAATCAGCCCATTGTCGTCGGGCCCAGTTTGTAGAGCTAAAAAAAAGGTCGCCCATTTTACCCCGGGCCCTGGTTTGAACATTAACTTACAATACGTTCGATTTACGCAAGTGCCACTGCGTCAAGAGGAAGAACGCCTAACACACTACTCAAGAGCAGGTGTCCCGTTTTCTAGTCATCGTGACTTTCGTTTCTGGGCGGAGGCGACAAACCTAAAAGACAGGAAGTGATCTGCAGTAATCCATTTAGTGCGGCTGGCTTCGTGGAGACACAAGTCTGGAACAATGCCCTACGTGCCTGCGGGAGATCCTACTAAGGAGAAAGGTCGTTCAGCTGTGCCCAGTGTCCTGCAACCCACGGGACGACACGGGAAACACAAAGGGTCAGTCTGAAAAGAGCATGTTGTCCTTGAAGTTAACAGAATACTTCTACTCATGCCTCATCTTAAATTTCATGAAATACTTTCTCATGGTTGAAACGTAATCTCGCCTTCAAAATATCTCACACAACTTTGAAAGTACAGGGTGATTATAATTAAAGTTTAAGTTTCAAAACGCTCTAAAAAACGAACCACTGATTAGAATGACATCAAAATTGAACGGCGTATTGTTGAAGAAGCGGGAAAGAACATGAATGCAGGATGGCGCTGCTCCGCACATTGCAAATCAAGTGAAGCAGTTGTTGAGGCGGCATTTCGGAAATGCTAGAATTGGCAGTCGTCATTTCCCTACAGCCTGGCTGGCCCGATCACCTGATCTTAATCCGTGTGATTTCTGGCTGTGGAGTTATCTGAAAGATTTTGTGTTCATTATTCCGATTGCCAACGTAGCTGATTTGAAGTCACGCATTGCGCAACACATTCTGAACTAGACCCCGGTGACACTTCAATCGGTTGTGTAACATGCTGTTTCCCGATGTAATCTTGTTGCACACAACAGTGGACAGCATATTGAACATGTTTTGCGCCAGTCTCGCGAAACTTAAAAACCGATTGGATGGATGCTTTTTATCCGGTTTTTGGCTTCAGGACAGTTAAAAACCGATTGGATGAATGCTTTTTTGGTTCATGTTCTTTCCCCCCTTCTTCAATTTTGACGTCATTCTAATCAGTGGTTTGTTTTTTAGAGCGTTTTGAAACTTAAACTTTAATTATAATCACCCTGTAAGTAACTCGGCAGCCACTACTGTATAAATCAAAAGAAAGAAACTCCAAATGAAAGGTTAGCGCCGTTCTCACCTCGCATTCGGGAGGACGCCGGTTCGAATCACCGTCCGGGCATCCGGATTTGTGTTTTCCATGGTTCCCCAAATCGCTCCAGGCAAATGCCGGGATGCTTCCTTTAAAAAGCCATGGCCGAATTCCTTGCCATTCCTTGCCCCCCATCCTTTCCCCGTCTCTAAAGACCTCGCTGTTAAGAGACGTTAAGCAGTTGTTGTTTTTTTTTTTTTTTTTTTTTTTTTTTTAAAAAAAAAAAAAAGGTTAGCGCTCTTGATTCTTGCTTCATCATTGGCTTCTCTAAAATTTCTTAAAGCAGAACGTGAGATAGGGCGGTCGCGGAGCTCAGGCGGTAGAGCGTCTGACTGATGACCGGGGTTCGATCCCCGACCGAGCGTGGTGGTGTAACGGATAGCGTTCTGGCCTCGCATTCGGGAGGACGGCGGTTCGAATCCCCGTCCGGGCATCCAGATTTGGGTTTTCCATGGTTTCCCCAAATCACTCCAGGTGAATGCCGGGATGCTTCCTTCAAAAGGCCATGGCCGAATTCCTTCCCATTCCTTGCCCCCATCCTTTCCCGTCTCTAAAGACCACGTTGTTAAAAAGGGACGTTAAACTGTTACAAAAAAAAAAAAATCGATCCCCGACGAAGCCGAGAATCTTTCTTGGAAGCTGAATGTCCGGAACGGCTCCCCAGGCCCACTCAGCCAGCTATCAAATGAGTACTGCGGAGGAAACTTCAAGGGAAGGTAGAGAATGGTGGGAGCGTGGTGCTAACCCTATCACAACCATTCTTATGCCAATGGTTGTAATGGGAATGCGGAGCTCAACCTCTGCGAATCCTGCGGCAGCAGCTGTAGGAGCCCCGTGACCTTTATCTTTATAATGTGAGATAGCAGTGACGCAAAGTCGGTGCAAGTATTATACAGATTATTATTCATTTAAGTTATATTTAATGTTGGCTATTTCATTGTTTAGTCAATATTGCAACTGGGTGAAATAAAGAAACCGTATATTCTGTAACTGATATCCTCATCACCCATGACAAGTCTACTGCTGGTACCGGTAGTTGTCATATTTGTTGTAGTTATAAGATAAATAAATTCGTATTTGTTGTTTAATAATACGCCATTACAACTGTTGGATATTGTTTTTATTTTCCGGACGCGTTTCGCCTCTCGCCGAGGTATCTTCAGCGTACAGTTTTGCTGTAGTATGTGATTTGTTATTGACTTTTGAATATAATGATTTTTAGATTTACCAAAATTATTCTTATGGTAAATCTAAAAATCATTATATTCAAAAGTCAATAACAAATCACATATTACAGCAAAACTGTACGCTGAAGATACCTCGGCGAGAGGCGAAACGCGTCCGGAAAATAAAAAACAATATCCAACAGTTTTTTTTTAGCCATTCAGCCAGCAACTGTGTTTCTTTTTTCTTTGTTTCTCAATTGTGTCTGTACATTCTTCTTGTGTTATTGAGGATTACAAGTGATAGGACAACACAGGACAAACACAGCACTTAGTTAAAACCACCCATGCCCTGGGCCGGACTCGAACCGGCGACCCCCGCAACGTGAAGCCAGCTCGCTAGCCCCGCGCAACCGGGGTCGGCTATCCAACAGTTGTAATGGCATATTATTAAACAACAAAAACTAATTTACAAAGCAACTGTAGAAGAAAATGGCCTACAATAATCAAATATAAGATTAATAGTCGAAGCTGTTCATTAATACTAATATTGCGAACCATACGATTGTCGTTTAAGCCTTTCTGTTCAAGAAGTCTGGAACAAGGTTGATGAAATTCGATTACACTGAGAACATAGAGAGGCGTCTAACACCAAAGAAAATGCTATTTGGGAGACTGATGTTCTGGCAGCAAAAATGTACAATCTACGATGTCACTTTCTCACATACTTTTAGTTGCTTGCAAGTTAAGGCATTTTCAGTCTGTTCCGAGCTCATCGTTCTTACGTTTTTCGCCATGTTTCCGCTTGCACTAATATTCTGCTTGTTTAATAATTTCCTGTGATATGCTGGGTCATGATACTCCATCCATTGGATGTATGTAACATTAGGATAAGTAGATGAAATGTGTTGTTGCGTAGGAGATGACATAATCCGAGTGTTACATTTCGAAACTTTGCAAAACATTGAGAAATAGCCAAGCAGCTGTAATCAATTACGCCAACCGTGATACACTGGTCGAGACAGACCTAATAAAGTAAGCGTTGAGTCAAACAGCCACTCGAGGGTATATGACTATACGGTTGGTGCTGAACTACATTATTTAATGGGTCCGTGTATCCGGCTGGTTCAATGTTTTTCTCCCAGGGCACCATACTGTCCATACATCTGCTCGTTACGGTAACAGGAGTGTTTCAGAGCTGTGTCGTGCGGAGAATTTATAACCAAAATCTGCTCTTGCCTTGCTGTATGTCTGTTGTATAGAAGATATTAAAGAACTTAACTACACTGATGTTCACTCATCCAATATAGAAAACTGCATGGGATAGCTGCTAATTAATCTAGATTGTCGTTTTGAACTCAACCATGGGCAAGAAATGATTTTTTACCGAGTCTCAGAGCAATATCTTACCACTAATTTGACAATGGCATTGGTTTCCCTCTATGTTATTAATTTTCTTAAATCTATTACCATTTGACTGTCTTATTCCTCTTCCCTTTTTCTTACTCTCTTCAACGACTGGTGGATTGGCGTCCAGGAAGGGGTTAAACTTGGACTGATTCACTTTGTTTTCCCCTGAGGGTTAGAATTTATTACTGTATATGTTGATGATCGTGAAAATGTGTGTATTCATTGTAGTGTGTTGTTTATACTGTGCTTGAAAGATGACAGAAGGGGGTAAAACACGACACTGGTCCATTCAGGCCTACTTTTCAAAGAGACACTGAAGTTTCATGGTTGGCAGTAAATAATTGTGATCATATAAAACCGCGTTCCCACTACGTCTTGTAACGAAGGCGGGACGGGACGGGACCTGAATAGCCGAAGTGTAGGGACGAGCGCGCGCCGCAGGTTAGCCCTCACTTACCTCGCCGCCACCTCCCCACCACGTTGCCTAGTGTCGTTTGGCACAGAGTAGTTTACAGCAACAGAAAGGGTGCGCACCGCTGCTGCAAAACCGATGGCAACAGCGCTCCACTACGCACGCCTGTGATGTTTATCTACACAGAGTGGGTAGTTGCGTCTCGTCCCCTCTAGCAGAGGCGACCATGTTCCCATGACATATTGTTGAGTATTCGTCCCGTCCCGCCTTCGTTACAGGACGTCGTTGGAACTCGGCTTAAGGAACTGCGACGAAGTCGTGAAATGCTGACAAGAGACCCAATTAACGGGTCTGTAAAAGTAACGGGGAAGAAGGAGTATGGAATTTGACGGGACGTGGTAAATGTACAACCACAAAGAAATTCACACAGGATTCAACAATTACTTTAACGCGAACTGAGGATTATACAGTATACTGTGATATTTAAATTGGTATATAAAACTATTTGACAGTTTCCAAATCTAAATTATGCTGAAATATTTTGTTCCAACTTTGTTTCCAATTCTTTATCTACTTTCTTCGTTACCTACCTCGAAGACACCAATTACAATAATATTCATGGGGAAACCCAATTACATTTCTATAAAGTAGTTAGCATTTTCAGAGTTAATTCTGTCTTGGCCTCATTAAAATGTAATTGCAATATTGCCGTGAAAAGTGGTAGGCCAAATTTCATCTCATAATTCTACATAATGTCTTTTGTTTATATGAAACTTTCTTCCTTTAATAAATCACGCTAATTTTTTTTTATACTGGTCCACTTTTTTATCAATACAGAAAATATGAGTATGATATAGGTTCCTGAATAGCAGTTTTGCTTATGGATTTTGACTGTAATGATAATTATCTGTTCCTATATAACGACTAAAAACGAATAACATCAATTAATTTAGATAGATGTGGATTTCTAAAATGTTATTATGGAATTGTATTCTGATCATTTATCAGAACAAAACATTTTGAAGCAAGCTGTCAGACGCTGCTTGATTTATCTTGATTTAAATTACTTTACGTACTTTAGGCATTCCTGTTTAATCGCAGATGAAATGCTACAAATTGAATAGCCTAATTGTTGAAATACCATCCATTAATTTCCATTGAACAGATGTGTTATATTCCCTCCTTAATCCCACTCCCGCACGACCACGAAATCTTGATTTTGTTCTCCTGGCATTCTCGCTCCATGTAAAAGTCCTGTGGCCGACCCCGGTAGCATAATGGTAGCTCGCTTGTTTTTTGTTGCCGAGGTCGCAGCCTAAGAGATGGTTGGTTTTAATTAAGTGTTGCGTCCGTCTTTACATAAAAAAAAGCTCGGATAAGAAAATAATAACTTTTTTACTAACCATGTGTCACAGTTGTTGCATAAAAGTTTTATAATTAAACGCCGTTTTTCAACAACCGTGTGTTTCGCCCTTTATGTGTGACGCGTGGTCAGTGGCTGTATATATACATACTGTTATACAGGTATTACAATAACACTATGTACATTTACTGCCACTGACGATATCCCACACCGAAATGCCGAAACGCGTCTGGTGAAAACATTAATACAACAGTTGTTACAAGAATGAGTTTAATTTAAAACTGATAAGCAAAGTACCCATTGGAAAAAACATAAGAACATTAAGCTAAAGTGGCCAAAAGCAGTTTTTTTTTTTTTTTTTTTTTTTTTTTTTTTTTTTTTTTTTTTTTTTTTACATCCCGGATACGCAATTATAATGTACTTCCTAAATGTTATATGCCTGCAGAACATGGAAGTGTTGTTTCCTCACATCTATATAGCACAGGTAGCTAAACCGTACTGAGAGCACTAGCTCCAAAGCGTGTGTACAGTCACGTTGCAGCCAATGTGACGGAGACACCATCGCTTTTCCTCCAATGAGACACACAGACACACACCGGCTTGTTGCGGTTGGCCGCATCTGGCGCCGAGCTGTCACAAGCACGAACTAAACACACATACAGCTTAACGCTCCTCAGGGATCGTTAGTGGTACCGTATTAGACGTATCCAAGCTGGAATGTAACCTGAAATCTCTCTACACGAGCTACTCAGTGTTTTCTCTCAAACACAATTGTCAAAACTCGCGGGAGTTGATAAAAAGAAGCAGTAACCGATTTCTTTTTCCTTATTGCTTTACGCCTCGTCGACATCGAGGTCATTAGAGGCAGGATGGGACTGGGTACAAGGAATGGAAAGGAATTCGGCCGTGGCCTTTTTTGAAGGAAGCATCCCGGCATTTGCCTGGAGTGATTTGGGGAAATCATGGAAAACCCAAATCTGGATGCCCGGAAGGGTATTCGAACCCGCGTCCTCCCGAATGCGAGGCCAAAGCGTTAACTGCTCACCCACCAAGCCCGGTTAACTTATTTTAAAGGAGCAAGTTAAATAACGCCACGTTCCCATCCCGCTTTTTAATAAGAAGAAATGTTTGTTGGAGTGGTGGATTGGTGTACAGTACAGATAATAGGGTTGGGTGATAAAGGAAGTTCATCTGTGCAGTGCTACAGACAATTTCAAAGATAACTGTAACCGCACTATGAACAAACACCGTCACGGGAGGAGTGTTATTGGTACTGCCTGACAGAGCAAGAGCAGAGCCAATTATCTTTGAAGTGGAAATAGGATAAAATGTGTGATGAAAGGACGCAAAAAATTATTTTCAACTTTTTAGACAGCATGATAATTGTATCAGTTTTTTTTGTCCAGTTGCTCAAAATCATCAAATGCTCAGTAAAATGGCCTTAATCCTTCCCATTCCTTTCCCTCAATCCTCTCTGTCTCACAGGAAATCAAATTCAAGGAAAGAAAGAAGTCTAATTACAATAAAAAAGCACCTGTTTGATTGACATAAAGTTACACGGTACACACGCAATAATTACAACACACGAGCCACATAACTACCGAACCGTTCGACTACGCACTATTTTATTTCGTGCAACCCTTAACCAGATAAAATCTGGGAAAACCATGAGTATGCACAAAGACATAGGGGGTTTACAGAGGATTAAAGGAAAAAATCTAACCACCCTTATTTACCAAACCACTGATTGGTGAATTTAATAATAATTTACAGTCATCCGTAGCCTCCTGTAGCTTACAGGAAAAGTTTAGCGATATTTCCGCAGTTTACAGTTTTCGCAAAGTAATTAAATGATTAATTTTAACAATTTTAAGCAATGTTTTGGGACGCAATATCATAAATATCTTTCGACAGAGAATTTAATGAATCGGGTAATAAATATATCGTTCAATTCTTTTTTTGAAAATTTCCCCAGGATGCTGAATTTTTTCCGCTGATTTTTGCAATCGATTTATTAACCTTAATTAATACGAAATTGGTTTTAGGAATCCTCAGCGTGATTTACTTGTGCGTTAAGATTTTTTGTTATGTCATTTTCTTGACAATTTTTGTTCACAGACCTTAGAGAAACATCAAAGAGGTTATGTTGTAACATCTTAAAGTGAATGGCGCCATTTTTGTAAGGTACGCTGAATGGTGTGACACGCCGTTCAATTGCCTGTAATCCAAACAGACAGCACGTTTTCGTGAAAACAAATCGCTATTGGTGGGTTGGCTTTTCTTGAGTTCAAATTTTCAACTGTACCACGTCCCGCACTTTAAAAAGCTGGTTAGTATAACCGGATTGCGAGTTCATGTAGCCTGTTTCAGCGGCGACCACATAATTACCATTTTTATTAAACACCTTAAAAGCAACTGAACTTCGATAGTCCTTCTTCAACGAAATTTTCTTGAAAATGTTTAACTTCGTAGATCTATGATACTCAGTGAGACTTTACCTAAAACATAAATTTTGGGTATGGAAAAGCACACAAGCTTTAATAAAGGATTACGTATTTTAAGAAAACTTGTTTTCTCTTTACCTTTTCACTTTACGTTTAAGGAGTCATGTGCTAGATGTAAATGTCTTGTCCTGAGAGCAATGGGAACTATTATTAGTTTGTTACCAGGCTATATACTTTGCTCTAAACAAGAATTTCGTATGTTATTCTGGTGTAGAAACTCGTATTTCTCAGAGTGAAACCACTGGCTCTCGCAACATTCACCAGGATCATTAAAGAGAACCATTACTTTCCATGTCTACAGTGGCGATGTTTCAACTTCAAGTCACACTAGAAGATCTAAATAAACTTTATTGTTTTTTTTTCATAGAAATATTTATGGAATTTCTGCCAAATTTGTCTTATCAAACACAACTATTCGACTATTACATAAACAGAAACACTATCTTCAGTTATTAATGAAGTATTCTATGAAACTACACGCCAGAACCATCTCCGTACTCACAGATTAGTATGTAAATTACAGAAGGCATTGTTTAACACCTAATTGTAAAAATCGGTCACTGAGAACAGATTCGATCAGGTACGAAATGTTCGATAGGTTGTGCAGAAGAAGACATTTGTGTGATACGTCTCTATCATTTTAATCAATAGTGCAAGATGAAACAATTTTAATGATTCTGAACACTACATGAAGAGCAACGTCATATTTTAAAAATAGAACTTCGTAACCTTGTTTTCCTAGGCACATAAATTTATATAGCACGCCTTTAATTCTAAATTAAAATGGGTTATAAATCAATTAACCGATTGGTCATGGGTACTTCATTACGTAACGGTCTTCATTCAAAAAAGTAGCCACAGTAATCGCCTGAACCGAGATAATTTCAGTGCCACGGTTACGTCAGATTTAATTACGGCGAAGTTTTGATCAGGAGCGGACATCATTGCCGACATCAAAACAATTAATTTTCGCTGCGAGAATAAAACGAACAGAAAAATTTAAGTAATGTTCAATTTGAGATAAGGAATCAGGTAATATTGTTACTTACAAATGCAGGAAGAAAGTTCTTTGTGAGCAATTGCTTACGCAAGAGAGATGGATGGGCACTCACCTGAAAAGAACAAAGAAAAAATAGATTACTACATCCGTACTTTAGTACATGTACATTCATAAAAGCACAGTCTAAAACTTCATCCTGCACAAAAGGTTATAAAGAATTCAGATTACAAAAGTATTCAAATAGCAGTTGTTTTATAATAATTGTATCTCCTTTGCCGTCAGTTTTATGCCTATTGACTGACGTAAAATCCTTAAATCGATTTGATGGAAGCCGTTGTGCCATTTTTTCTTTACTTTCTTTGTACGCATCACTGTTGCAAAATCTTGTATCATTATAACATACGGAGGTCCATTGCAAGGAGTTCTAGGATGCATATTTATGTTTGATATCCTGATTATGCGGTACGTAATGATTCGATAAGTTATATATATATAGAAAGGGTCGAATTCTGAATTTCTTAAAATCTGCTGTAACCAACCGAAGACTCAGCCTTTAATTATACCTCGTTTATCAATTTTGTTTAATTATCAAGGGAGACACAAAAACGCATTTTAGAAATATTGATATTTTTGCCCTTTAAGAGTTAAAGTCAGAAAATTCCATTCTTTAAACACGATGTGACCATAGCGGAGACCTTAATTTCTAGAATGATACCTCGTTTGTTTATCTCGGTTATATATTAATGGACATAAATGGTTCGAGACATAAAAATGCGTTGAAGAATCATTGATTACTTTTTCCCTTTAAAGGTACAACTAAAAAAAAAAATCTTTCTTAGTATGTGACGTCACCAATCCTACTTCATTTATCGATTTCGGTTATATATCCAGGAAGATAAATGGCTCGGGACACAAAAAACGCATTTTAAAAATATTGTCATTTTTTCCCTTTAAGGGTCGAATTACGAAAAATTAATTTCTTATGATTTAGTGTTACTACGGTGGAGACCTTACTCTTTAATATGATACCTGATTTATCTATATCGGTTAGATATGAAGGGAGATAAATGGATCGTGACACAAAAACGCGTTGCAGAAATATTGATACTTTTGCCCTTTAAGGGTAAAATTTCGAAAAATTCCTGTCTTGATATATGATGTCACCAAAGCGGAGATCTTAATATTTAAAATGATACTTCATTAAACGATTTCAGATAGGTTTCCAGAGAGGTAAATGACTCGAAACACAAAAAACAGCAGTTTAGAAATATTGACATTTTTTCCCTTTAAGGGTCGAATTCTGAAAAAATCCTTTCTTAAAATATGAAGTGAAGTGATCATTCGTTGATTTCGGTTAGCTATGAAGGGAGATAACCGCTTGTGACAAAAAAAAAACACCTTATAGAAATAATGTAGATGATATCATGGCTTATTTCCTTCTCGTTGCTTGTCAATAGACCTGCCATGACTCTTACAGCATTTTCGCTGATGAATCGCAAAATCCAAATAAACAAGGAGAGTTATAAATACAGTTGAGCTATATTTATCAACCAAATAATAATAAGGCTGATCAGCGTAGTCTTAGAAGCTACGGAATACTCCAGGGAAAGGCAGTAACATTCTGTTCTCGCGTAATATTTCCATAAACATTTCATATGGCGCTTAATACTCGTGAAGTTTACTTTGCAGCAAGTGTAACCAAGGTCGAACAGAGCATGCAGCCCTCTGTTTACTCTTTACGATTACTGCACGTGCTCTCTGTTTAGCAAACTATTACGCAACGCACGAGAAGCGTTTCTGTCGAGTTATTTCTGTCTTTCGTTTAGACAATTCCTGCATTAAATTCGTTTCAACCGTTGATATTGACTACACGTGTATAGTTACTTGATTCTTAACCATATTTTCTTTTATTATTGAATTTTATAGCTGCTGTTAACATTTCTGAACTTCACTATTTAGAAACAAGCCTTTTGTTAGATAGTAGTCGTGTTATTTTAATTCTGTAATGTGCTTATTTTTTGTACATTCTGGTTGGTCTCACATTGTTTTTTTAATTTGAAGTACTTACTGCTTCTGACGTGGCTTAACCTAACAGATTAACTCGCATTGTTAGGCTGCTCATTCTCTCCCAAACCATTCTAAAATTAAGCTCAAAAATACTTCAGACATTAGTAATCTGCTTTTTAAAACGTCGTAAATGTACATTTTTTTAAAAAATCAAAGAGTATACTCGAAGATGTTCCGATAACTTTTTAGTGATGAGCACTGATGGCGTCAGTACATTTTCTCAAATGTATTTAAAAAACGATTATTATTGTTATCATTTAAACCATAGGCTCCCAACCTTCTCTGGCCTACCGCCCCCATTTCTAAATTGAAATTATCCACCGTCCCATTTTCAGAAAAATAAAATCACATCGACTCCTCTTCTTAACATAAATAAAGTAACCCAAAGTGCTTCAAGTGGTACAATCTCGAAAAACATTTGAAATATGACCCACCCTAAGCACAAATAATTCCATTTGCTTCACTATCTGGGACCCTCTGGTTATTGGTAGTTTGTCGAACTCGTAATCTGATGAAGAATATATTTCTCAGATAATATGCAAGCTAAAGGAGAGAGAGAAAAAAGCCCCTCCTGTAGCAGACGCAATTTTAAGTTCTCGTCTGAGACAGTCTCTCCTTCCAAAAAAAACAATAACTAATAACTCCGTTAGTACTGAATGAACCAAAAATTTTCTTGGAAAAATTATTTTAGAAAACTAGACGTTTTTGGTATAAGTGAAATAAGAGACAATTTGTGTTGCATCTCTCTTTCTAAGCCCCTTCTCATAACACACAGTTTTTTCGGAAGAATAAGCCTGAAAGGTTGGGCACCGGATTCACTTTCTCCCTTTCTTCATCTTTCATTTATTCACAACGTGAAGAGCACACTGCACTGAACAAACACAGATAACAGTCATCTACACAAAACGGTAACACATACAGTTCCATAAATTCGGAAGGCAAGGGTAAATCAACCTAGTTAAATTTCTAGACACACTGTCTTGGAGGAGTAACTCCCTGCATGGGGACGCCAATCCCTCGGCTACCGGGAAGGCGATCATCACTGTATCAGAATTGAGAGTGTTTAGGATTTTCTACTGTATAAGGTACAACAGACAACGTGCATTGTGGTAATGTTCAATTATACCGAGGTTTTTAAACAGTTTTCCGAATGATGTAGATGACTTTATTCCTCAAATAATCCCTATAGCACGCTTTTGTGATTTACATACCTCCTGTAAATAAAATTTAATAACCAGTCTCTACATAGAAAATACTGACTGCTGGGTGTGGTGTGCAGGGCCTGCGTGCAAGTGATTATCTATAACAGTTTTTATTTATTTATTTATTTATTGGCATCTAGGCGTGGGCCCATACAGCCATTTTCATATTACAGGATAGCATCATTAACATACCAATAATGATATATGCAACTAGTCATTTACATCTAACCGAATAACGTCGATGTTGTAACAATAATAATAATAATACCATGTCATTAGCCTTCTTCCTTTTACCGAATAACCACTATGGCATTACAACGGTAGTATACAATATACTTTACAAATCAAAGTCAATAATATAACAGTAATGATATAATGCAGTTAAAACATATTGTTTGAGTTTGTTTGAATTGTTTCACTTAAAGGAGAGGAAAGCATCAATACTATAACAATAGTGATATACCACGATTAAAACTTCTTACTTGACTATAAACTGTGACACCCAAATGCTGGTATCCAGCAACTTGCGATTTTCATTTTTCAGAATAATTACAATAATATTCTACCAGAAGTATGATACATTTAAAACAAGTTATTTACATTTGTTGTGATTAAGTCGCCCATATGTTCAAATCACACAACCATTCATTTTCATTTTGCAGGTTATGTACAATAATGATATATTACAAAATGACGTCCAGAGAGTATAATTAAAACCCATGTCATATCAGCTTGTTTAAATGGAAACACCAATGTTGTTCAAATGTTGGTATAGGAGCTGATATATATCTATAACAGTTCGTTTGTGACCAAGGGAGCGTCAATAAACTACGTGGCACTGTCCAAAAACCCATAGAGAGGGGGGGGGGGCGTTGGCTGGAAAGCTACGCTGGGCTACGTGGGATGGGGTGGGGGTTCCGAACCAAGCCACGTATCTTTTCGTGAATATTATATGTCACAGTTAAAATGTGGTACAGAAAACACAACAAAACGTGAATATTTATTTCTGTCATTTAATTATCTCCTTATGGAATTTACAATAGTCTCACAAGAGAAAACAGTACAAAATGTCTTCTGGAATCAAAAGGGAAAAAAGCTAAGTGACACGCGGTGGGGATGGGGGGGTTGAAGCAAAAGCCACGTCAGGGTACGTGGGGGGACGTGGGGTTCACAGAGGGCCAAAATGGAGCTACGTGGTTTATGGACGCTCCCTAAGTGAGTAGCGCACGTGGAGCTTCTATTGATGATTCCAGAACAGAAAGTGTGAACTAATTATAACGCGGCGAGCTCGAAAATAGACAGAGAGCTCTTTCAACTGGCCCGCGATCATTCCACAAACAAACCCACCGGAAAGTGGGACGTGTAAACTGTGATGGTCGGCGGTGTTCGGTCATTCCTCTGGATAAATTGGCGACGCAGTAGCAGGATGAACTCTGTCGACGTCGTTAGTTTGATCTATAAAGCTACGTGTACAATTGCGAGAGGAACTGATTGCGAAATGCTCTGCCAACAGTTCGTTGTAATTATTTCTCACAACGAACTTCAGACGAGTTTCAAATCACAGGCAGTGTCGTTTCACCTCCCTTCTTGGCCTCATGCTTTCGTACGAGGAAAATTAAGCAATGTTGGTCTGCGACTTTAGAGATGGCTAGTTTGTGTAATATAACGTTGTTGGCTGAAAGTCAAAGTTATTCCTGGAGTTTCGTGTACAGAACACTCGAATCTGCCACGACTCCTTCCCAGGGTTGCCATCTTCGGCTGGCGAGCGGCTTGTTTGCCGCTCCAAACCCCGTCCCAATCAGGTGTACGAACAGTTCACAAGCGGCTCGCGTGTTGTGCTTGAAAATGTATCATCTTCTTGCACGTGTGTTAGCGTTTACATTGGGGGATATTTACCTCTCCTTGGAAACGTCTGGGCAGATCGACTTGGTGGTTTCCCGTTGCCTTCTGTAACGTTCCCACCCTTCCTTATAATTAATTTCCTGCTAATTTATTTGTGATTTACTATCGGATCTCTTTTTCTGCATTCTTTCCATCAGTTAATCCAGGTAAAAGGGGCGGAACGATACACCACACTGATTTGAACTTGTATTCTGATAAATTGTACACTCTAATACACTCTAGGTATTCTGTTCAAACACAAATATTGAATCCGCAAATCATCTTGATAAGACAATTACAACTTCATGTACTTAATTTACTTTACAAACTGTGAGCGAGAGTGATGTATAGCAGATATACAGAGAGAGAGAGAAACAGAACATAATATGGGCTTATATCATGATCCCTTGTGGATCGACATCACGAGCTACCACCGCGTAGCACTGGACAAAAAACTGGTCAAGACTGAGAGCCTCTGGTCCCATTGTGAAGCCTTATATAATACCCACCTAACAGAATTTGGGGGGGCTGATCTTCTTCTGGGGGGAGTTCTACCAATATTGGATTCTTACTTCCCTGTTGGCGGGAGGATCATTTCTGCCAAATGGGAGGGAACACAGAGTTCCGCCGATACTACCCCACCCGAGAGATAACTTTTTGTGTTTGTGGGGTGGCTACTGTACCATTCTTATCCCCGCCAAACCCTGGGCGGGAGCAGAGTGCCCGAACTTCTTCAGCATGGCTTAACGGCCATGACAGTAGTCTGTAGCCACTTGAAAATCTTAAAATAAACATCTCTCCGCCTTTCTCTCGCTACCATAATTAAAATTCCTTAATACTATTCTTATTCTAGTTAAATACTACCCCTTCATAATTATAATTTAAAAACGTGTTGTGGCGTCACACTTCCCCAGTGTGACAGTGTTCGTCCGTGTCGGTGTAAGTGTGGATGCCTGTGATAGTGCGCGTGTTCTGTATAGAGTGTTGTTTGTGGATGGGAGGTGAAAGAAGGGAGAAGGTGAAATTCAGTGGTGTCCCGTTGAGACCTACTCTTCCGAAAGGCAGCAGGGTGCCGCCGAGTTTAACGTCCCCATCTAACGGACTCATCACCATCAACAGCACTGTGAGTCCTCACTCTATACACACTGCGGAATGTTTTATGATTTAACCCAGGACGTTGGATCACAATCTGGTGATTAGGAATAGTGCACCATACAGTCGTGCAAATGCTCGCTCGGTTTGTAGCTGCCAGCGCGACCTCTGCCGGCCAAATGCCGGAAATACAGTAAGGAAGACGTAAGCTCGAGCCTGATATGTGCGTGGCAACGAAGCGACACCAGTACTGTACAATCGGAACTGCCACGAACTTAAAATCTCTAAATTGAAGAATAAGTAAATGGAAAATTAACGGGAGTAGAGTACGATGTTTTCTTCTTGTTATTTTCTACGTGTTGTATAATTTTATAAGATAGTATACATTTACTTAAGGAAAATTCGAATACTTAAATACCGGACACAACTCCACGTTCATGAAAAAGTAAAAATCGGCAGATTGCACCACATTTCATAAAAAGTGAAACAATCTTTTCCCTGAACATATGAATGATTTCTTTGGTTATTAACACTCACTTATTAGAGTGATATTAGTTATGTCATTAAAGTGAGTTCAATGTATGTATTATAGTTACAAATCTTTACAAAACATCACATATGTCTGAAACCTCCGTATAAATCATGAAGCAGCAAATGTGGATTCAGGGAATACTTTATGTATGTCAATACCTGTAGATAAGTTATTTATGTTATCGTTTCCTTTACATTGTGCACCGATCTTACAGTATGTAATACTTTCGTTATGTATATATTTTTCAAGCTCATACACGTTACACCTAATGTCTATGGTGATCCAATTAATAAAACATACACAAAATGTTGGTAGTAATCATTTATATACAGCAGATCCGAACAGGATTTTTTCTGCGCAACACGGGCGAGGAAGACGCAATCCGCTATTTATGCATTGCCGAGCCTTCATTTGCTTCCGAAGTTTTGTTTATCCACCGAGCCTGGGTAAGCTCCAGCGGTCACAGCTCACTCGAGTAGAGAGGACAGGTCAGAGGAATAACCGAGTGAGTTAGAGCGTGAGTAGACGGCACCTCTCCAACCCTGCCGCTCCTATGATGAAAATTTCTTCCACCACCAGGACTAGAACCTGTTAACCCCGGATCAGCGCCAGACACAATCTCGATGTCGCAACGAGCTGAGCCAATGTGGTCGGCTGCGCGAATGTGTACGGTCCCTCAAACTGACCTACAGACAAAATACAAGAGCACATATTTTTTCTTCATATTAACACTTAATAGTGCAACAGGTGGACGTGTACTTGCGACCCCTATTGACGTACTGGGATGACCAGGACGAATGTATATAATTCACTAGGCGATGGTTGGGGTCCTTTCTACTTTGAACGTGGCCCCGTCGTACATCCCAATCCACCTTGACGACGCTTTAAACTGCACGTTCACAATGGCGGCTCAGTATTAGTTATTAATAGTGGCAATTTTTATAAGAACCTCCCCGCTTCCAGAAAGTAAGCACAAATTATTTTTTAAAAATATATATATTTTTTTTAAAAGTCCCTTTATTGCTAAGTGTTTCTACGTTCATTACATTTATTCAGGCATTTTTCCTATCGTGGCTAAATAATTTTATTCTTCCTTTCTGTGTTTCAGGTATTGAGAAATTAGATCCTTTACCATACGACTCACCGATAGTGTTCTACAGTAATTTCCCCACAAAAATTAAGTTGGTCCCATGCTATCCCCTACCTCTACTATATTACTCCCATAATGCAGGTTTCATAGATCATTACAAAAATTTTGTAGGCTAGATTCTTTTTATTATTTCTCTGATTCTTTCAACGACTATCCTCTCTTATAGAGGCAGAACTTTTTATCATGCACAATTTTAGTTTTCTTCAATTATCTCTCTCATAGATAGACTTTTTATGATGCACAATTTTATTTTTATTCATATATTGAAACAGATCCGATGCAACAAACTCTGCACGACCGTTTTGTTGGTCTTGTTTGGCTAAAACTTTCCCACTTTGGAGTTCTTCCAATCTGTTCGATCGGAGGAAAAAGACTTTGGCATTTATCCTCGAACCTTATGAGTTTTTGCGTTTATACCTGTGTCAGTCCGCGTGCGAACGTGTTTTTGTAGTGAATATTCAGGTACCATTGTCTAGATGTCAACGGTAAATTGTCTAAAAATAATAATCTGGAGGAATGGTTCGAAGGCTTCCGCGGGGTTTCAAATCTGGCCATTTATTTCTCCACACTTTCAAATCCAGTATCCACATCCTTGGATAAGAGCGGCACCTCATCGGGGTTATGGAGCAGAGCCAAACTTCGATTTTGGGCAATTATCTGGCATAACCTTACTATACGGTAGGATTTAGGTCCACGAGATATACGTGGTACCCGCTATGCGGCTAAGGTGTGGAATGCACAACAAAGAGAAATTTTGTCGATTGACGACCGAACAATTTTACGTCATCTCCTGGCTAACAATGCTATAGGCATTTAGTTTTTACAGTTTTCGCAATCTTCAATGTGAAGCTTGCGTTTCAATGGGATAAGACGATTATATTTCATAGTGTTACATTCTGTACATTGCTACCAGTCAGAATGACAAGGCAATCACAGTCGGTGACCTGTTGTCGCAATAACCATTTCGTCCTACCTTTTCACCTGATGACTACAGCGGAGCTAGCTGTCGAAACGCCATGCATGGCATAACTTATCAGACAGAACACTCGAGAAAAAGTTTTAGCATTCTGTACGTAGTATCATGTCTAAATTACCAGTCTTGAACAGTGATTCCTCTTTTCTTAAATTAGTCCCTAAGTTACTGTGTTTCTAATTACACTGGCCTAGGTGATAAAATTCGTCGGTAATTTTGATGGATTACCTTGCCGTGCGGTGTCCAGGCGACACGCTGTAGTGGCGCTGCTCTGGTGACTTCAGTTATCGCCTTAACGGGGCAGACCCGTTTGCCACTGGCCGACAAGTCAATTCGCAACCGCCAACTGGGTCGGATTTATTCGCCGCAATCTGGCTTACTTGAAAAGTCGGCCCGGCGGTTCGCTCGTTGTCGGCAAGTATCACAAGGCCAGTGCAGTTTGGTTGCCTTCCAAGGTGACCGAGACCGCTTCCTGAACCCACCGGCGCTACGGCAAGTGTTCCAGTCCGTCACAAGATCGCACAGCTGATTCCGCTTCAGTTCGTCAGCTGAATACCCAAGTTCGTTACTAGTACACGAATGTTTGGATAGAAATACTCAATGCCTCAGTGCATTACTGCACATTCCAAGGAGCCTATACAGTATTGTAAAACTCTCTGTACAATCAGAAATACAATTTTTTCACTTGATCTTCATGGCTTAGGCATGCGTCGTGCTATTGTTACAACTTTTCTAATAGGAGAGAAATGAACAAAGAACTCAGTGAAGCATTTAACTTTTTCCTGTTTAGTAAATACTTCTGGTAGTAAAATTCAGATTATTATCGCGGCTTTACAGCGAACAATTCGTGATCAAGAAGCGACTACGACGTGTTTACAAATTGGCCCATATGTAAATCACTGAACAGACTCAGAGTTGGAGTTGCCCTCTGCAAAGACATTGTTGCTTCATGGAAACACCTGGGAGAACAACTAGATACCACATGTTCTTGCGGCGAAATGGAAATTACGGTACATTTTTTGTCATGTCCACTACTCGAAATGAATGTCTTCAATCAGCTAGTGACAAAGCCATCACATCGGCAGAAAAACTACCTTGTATTTCATGCTGTCATCGACACGAGAAGAACTTTATAATTTTTTCTTTCCTTTTAATATCAACAAAGATCTATCATTATCACTTTATCAATTTGATAAGCGATACTGAACCATTGTCACTAGTACAAACCCGGACTTTTGTCAGGAGTCTGCAAGCAATGTGATTGTGCAGTTATATTTATCGCTGTGATCGCTGATTGGCGGAAGATTTCACGGAGCACAAGTAATTAAATCACCAGATTGCTTGATAAACATTGAACGCAGGTTTCAGCTCACTTGCGACACGATGCAAGTTACTTGAATGCCGTAAACTATTTCTGCTCTCTCCGTACTGGAATAACAATAAGAGGAAGAAAACTTGTATATAGTGTTTACCTGAGCCATTTTTAATTAGGATACTCTAACCATAATCGTGAATTGTAACATAATAACCTGAATATTCTGAGGCATGAATTTCAGTAGCAGACAATTTAACCAATGTTTTTATGAACAAGATGTACCACCGCGATTAAAAGTTGAAATCTTGAGGGCACACGTTATGCAACAAGCAAAACGGAGCACCTAATCTAAACAATTTATTTAATTTTTCCGATACGACTACAATATCCGTGGATAAAAACTTACTGCATTCACAGTAGCCATATGATATGATTTACAGGCGGTTTAGAATGCAGGAAAAAACTGAAGGGAACTGATAAAAAATAAACCTATCGCTACCGAATGCAGGAAAAATCGAGTATATTCTGCGGAATGGAGTAGTCAGAAACTTACTATTTCAATATGAACTATGAACTGGCAATTATAGGCAAACTCGCCATGCGTACTAATATTACTGGCACCGGTCACTGTTAACTGTTGCCATAGTTTCTATAAGTAGGGAGCACTATTTCGCATGCATCAAGAAGTTTATATATACGCAGAGTTAAAGTTTTTCAGAAACGTCATTAAAGGAAATGTCGCTTGGTTCTATGACATTCTTTTGCAGAAAGTCAAAAAAGAAGAAATTCTGATTTCTACAACGGCCTTAAACTGAAATTACGTTGCATTGTGAATCAGTTTTTATAGTCCTCGGTATTTTAGTTTCACCAGTGACTACGTTTTTATAAATCTTTTAATTATTTCTTTTTACGCACACTAAAAAATCGAAATCAAGATTATTGTATGGCGAAAATTCTCTGTGAATGTGACCTAATTACCAGCATGTTGTGTCAGTTAACGTAAGCTCTTAACAATTGAAACATCCTTGCTAGTTTTTAGAGAGATAGGTACTGTATAACGTAATTATGACGACGTCCTTTCCTTTGCAATACGATGTAAGATTCCATCTTTTGAGGAGCTCGCTATAATCCGTTATCTACATATTCTTTATACTTGCATCCACTTCCATCTAATCTCATTCCATTTCATGTAAGGGCATTTATAATTGCTTTTTTTTTATCTATTACGGACAATATAATATCAGTTTAGAGGACATTTGCTAGTGACGTAGTTGGGTTTATAAGTAATCATGATTCTAGTCACATATTTTTGTAAACATATAACCATCCCTAACAAAAAAATTATTTTATATTCGCTTACACCTCTTACCTTACAAACCAGTTTCGCTGAATATATTACCAGTTATACTAACCTATTGTTCTGTAATAAGAAATAGATTTAAAAAATATGGTTTTTTAGTTACTCCTTAATCCCTAATAAACTTACCAGTATTTTGTGAATTACGGCGGGACACTGAGTACAGTATCTGACATGGAATGCGGTATTTCCCTTTACTCGCCGGCTTTATGAGTTAGCCGCGCATTCCATTCGAGCCTGGGCTCGGCGCTGTTATTAGTTTCATAAAGCTGGCGCCACCTTTCAAGGGCAAGTTCAATATTCATAAAAGGTGGAACACTTTATCCAGATCTGCGTGTTATTCCGTAAGAGAATACACACTGCTTGTGAAAGCTACAATACCTAGGAGGTATGGTCTGAATCACTCCAAAAGCGGAGGATGTGTAGAACAGTGGACCTATATTAAGTGATTAAGATAGCAGAGGGATGGCGTGCGCCTAGGCCCAGCAACATCCTCTTTTGTGTGACTGGATAGGTTAGTGTTACACCACGCTCAATTGATGCGGAGCCGTCAAACGAAGTGGAAACATGCGAGAAAGTGTCAGTACGCCTCGTCGACGTCAAAGGGCTCAATATTAGCATGTAAGTGAATTCGACGTGACGGAATGATTGGCAGTCGGATATCGGGTTTGTCGTACAGGGTACGCCGCTATGATATTGATGAGTATGTGTAGTCAGTGGATAGAAGAGGGTCATACTCAGCGACGAACGGGCACTAGATTACACAATGTGATCACAGCGCGGTATGACCGTTATCTTGTTCGCATGGCCGTAACCGACAAAACAGCTTCGTCCACAATATAGGACGACTTTGGACTACTCCAACGAGTCTGATGAGGGCTGGACTGGTGGCATACATGCTCTACAGTCCTACAAGAATTTCAAAACCTCACGTGAGATTTCCGTTGACTTCCCCCCTCCCCCTTGGTGAGGTTTCGTGAGATTTCGCCGGATTACCCTCCCCCCCCTATTTCACCTCACGTCATTAATGGACGCCCCCTACCATGGTGAACGCAATCGGACAGCTGTTGAGCGTCATAGTGGATAACGTCCGATGGTTTGGGGTGCCATTGGCTGTAACATGCGATCTCGCCTCTCACGTATTGAAGGGAACCTGAACAGCAGCTCCTACACGAGGAAGGTTTTAGGCAGCTCCACATGCCATATTTTAGCATTACAATGCCCAGCCACATGTGGCGAAGCATGTGCAAGCCTTCATTGAAGAACGACGGGTGCCATTGCTTCCCTGGCCTGCATTTTTTCCTGACACGTCACACATTGAACATGCCTGTGATCTGATCGTTCGGCAGCTTGTTCGTTCTAGTCCTCCACTAAACACTGTTGATGCTTTGTGGGCGCACCTACAAACTACGTGGCAATGTGTTCCCCGGTAGCATATGCAGGATCTCTTTGATTCCATGCTACAACGTCTTAGGGGTTCCCAAAGTTTTTCTTACCACGCCCCCCTTCCGTCAAAAGAAAAATTCCCACGCCCTACTCCCACCGCCACAATTTTATTATTAGTAATAAGGTAAATGCGTTCTTTTCAATACTACCAGTTACATCTCAGATGAAACTCCCTGAGTGTATGATGTTAGAATAAAAGGTTTCGACTCTAAATAGCGATGAAGGAGACATAGTACTTGCGACGATTTAGAGTTAGGGTATCGTCCACACGAGTGGTGAAACTAACTCGCATCCCGCGCTTCTGCTGACTTGGGGCTAGTTTAGAAACCTGTAGCCTAGAGGTCGTACTGAATTCTCGCAATCAGAGTGCCTGAACAGTTCTGTAATTCTAATCATTTGTGTACCTCTCTATCTGTGGAATAAATTTCATTGCAATGTCTCATTTTTGGTGTAGCAATTTTAAAAACGGTAGTGAAGTTAATTTGTTATCTCAGTGACGGATACAGAACATGAGTAAACTTAGCTTTGTTAAAATGTAAAAATAACAAAAATATACAGCTTTTGTTTACTCTGAAAATTCTGAAATAACAAAGAAAGAAAACAAATATTTTATCACAACTCAGTACAAACGGAGTAGCAATTTATCTGGTTTCTTTTGCAGATTATACCACTTTAATCAAGCTATTTGTTTATGTACAGTACATCACAATACGTATTCTTCCTTGGTCTTCAAGAAGTACTTACGTTCATTGTAGTCTTTAAACACCTGATTTCAAATTTTTTTAAGGATATTTATTTAAATTTCTCGATATTTTCATAGAATATATCATCATATGATTTATTAAGCAGTCATTTTACCACCACCAATTTAGAAGTACAGTGTATTTAAAAAAAAAAAAAAAGTCTGTATGTGAGTATATGATTTCCTAAGGATCATAGTGAACTAATATTTAACCAAATTGCAACACCACAAAAGATTTTGTAATTAAATTAAATCTATTTCATTATTACTGAAGCCATTGTTCCCAGAGAATTAAATGTTCTCTTAAATAATTATAATCTGAAAAAGAAACTAAATTGTATATTCTCCTCGAGTCGCTATGTATATAGGAATGTATTTGAATTAGACCAAATTGTCACTGTATAATGTGCTGTGGAATTGCTTGCTACACTGCTTGTACGTGTATCTACTACTGAATGGTACTGACAGCTGGAGGAGTTCGACTGGCTAATTACCGAGTCTCCATAATGCAGGCTTGATCAATGTCAGGTGCACGGGCCAGCCAGGGCTAAACACAATGTCAGCAGAACACCAAATTACCTTCGAACGTCGCTAGCAGTGCGTGGCCTGGCACTGTCTACTCGACGGCGACATCACGTCTGCTATGAAGAAACAATATGAAATCTGTCTCCACGACAACTGGATGCAGCAAAAGAAGTGTTAGATGAAGTTGCCTACAGTCGCAACATGAAACCGCGGGAGCTAGATTTACAGAACCGGATTCATTCAGTGATCAGTCAGTAACAATCACAAACAGTTTAGCAATCGAAGATAGTCATGAAATTTTTGATTCATAACTCGATTTTTTTTTTAACTTACTGCTTTAACCCTTGTCGAGTTCGAGGTAATTAGGGCCAGATGGGAGGGGGGACAATGAACGGGAAGGAATTCGGCCATGGCTCTTTTTGAAGAATGCATCCTGGCATTCGCCTGGAGTGATTTGGGAACACCATGGAAAACCCAAATCTGGATGCCCGAACGGGGATTCGAACCGGCGTCCTCCCAAATGTGAGGCCAGAGCGTTAACCCCACACCCACCACGCTCGGATTCAATTTGAGAAGGAACACATTCAGACGTACGCAAATGGGAAATTTTACATGCAAGATGAATTCTATCGGCTGTACACCGCTGAAATGCTGGAAATGTGTGATGTGCCTGTATTGTGATAGAAAATCCGGTTTTGTTACAGTTGAATTAAGTCAGAATTTCATATCAACCAAATGATTTATTTTATTTAAATTTGAAATCTCAATGAATCTCAAGGAGCTTCATTTATATTTTTATTTCGTTGATCGCATCACCAAACCTGTTTTGATTGTTTCGTAGATCTTGCATCGTTCGCTGTAATGAGATGGTACATTCATCCAAAAGGATTAATTTGCATTGCTGCTAAACTTTGGCTATTGCACAATTCTTCGAAAAGTTGCGCATTGGAGTTTTATTGATTTGTGTATTCAACGGAAACTACAGTGCTGAATGAGCTGTTTGACCATCTTCCAACAACGTAGTAAGAGAAAGTACAATTTCATTCTGCGAGCGAATCATTGCCAAAATCAATGCGATCAAAACGTTTGTCCAGTTACAATGAGAGCGTTCAAGAATAAAATCCCTTTAGTTACATAGTTCACAACTTTCATGAGAGTGTCTTACCTATATATTTGCTGCCGATTCAATAGCGGCACGTTCGTCGAACTGATGCTCGAATGCATCGCAATTATATTGGTTTTCGCACATCAACTTTTGATTAAATGCATCGTGCATCAGACGATTGGGCGCTGTCATACATAATTGAGGAAATATCTTGTTAGATACCACCAAGCAAATGTCCTAAATTAATATCAATGAAATAGAAATAAAATAACTTCATTTGTTGGACAGATCGATAAACAACACAAAAATAAAAACACGTTTTTCCAGATTTTTTTTTTTTTTTTTTTGTAATCTTCCAGATTCTTTATTTTTTTTAAAAAATAGAAAACATTCGACTGAGCTATTTCCATCCCGGTAGCATTAGGAAAAAAAAAAAAAAAAGTAACTACGCATATCCATTTTTCAAATCGGGAGTTATGGTCTCTAGTTCATACAAAAATCCCATAGAAAAAAGTACTTTTGATTTTTCACGAATTTTAAAATTTTCCTATCAACTTTTTCAATTTTTTTTTCTCTAATAGCCTTATTCGGACAATTACGAATAATAAAAAAGTAGCCAAAACGGTCCTGGGAAAAAAATTCTTTTAGTTTTTCAAGAATTTTCCAATTTTTCTGGAAATTATTCCAATTTTTCTTTGTCTAAAAATCTTAAACGTATTATTACGAACATTTAAAAATAAAAAAAGCCAAATCTTCCATAGAAAAAAGCTATTTGCGAATTTTCCAATTATCTGGGGAAATTATCCAATTTTTATTTATCTAAAAATCTTATTCGGACTGCTAGGAACATTTTTTTAAAAAAAATAGCCAAATCGGTCAACAGAAAAAAGTATTTTAAATTTTTCCAATTTTCTACTGAAATTTTTAATTATTTTCCCTAAAAACCTTATTCTAGGTATTACGAATATGTATATAATATATTTAATATAAAAAGAATTAGCCAAATCGGTCCAGCCGTTCTCAAGTGATGTGATTACCAACGAACAGCATTTCAATTTTATTTATGTAGATTTATAACTCTCTAGTGCACAACTGGGTGCAACCGTCGCAGGACAGTAATTTTCTGTGATTGGAGAGAAATGATACCTTACTGACGGGCCTGAAGATTTGTATTGCAATAAAGACATACGTGATATAGTTTATGAAGGAACTACAGTAATAAAAGTTATTAAACTGACAATGAACAAGTAATATCTATTGTCTTTTAATTCACTGTGCCTAAAAAAATTGCATAATTCATCGTTATCATAGAAAATAATAAATAATGTGATTTTCTAAAATCTGCTGAAAATTTTAGCAAAGGCACCATATGTTTTTAGACGTAGATAACGTTTATTCGCTCCAAAAAGTTTAATTGATACCGTCCAATTACTATGCACGCATTGGAAGCTCAGCGAAATATTAGATTAATGTAACTATTTCTACCGTGACTTCGTTTTATTCTTCGTATCCTCGCTCTTACCATACCGACGTATTTGTAAGCCAGCTATTCGTATACTATGATTGACTCCACTCTTCGAAACGAAGGAAAAGTGTCTTGAACCACCAATCTTTACGCAGCGTCTTCTAGTGGCATAGTAGGCTGGGCACGCATTGATTGGTTCTCAAGCTATTCAACAAATCTTCTCTTATATAAGGTGCAGAACAATCAAGATCTCCCTCCGTGATAAGGTGTCCGGTCAATGATAGAAGGGTTACAGATTCGAACCACGGACTCTGCTAATATTTTCAAAGTGTTTTAACCCCTCCTGCACCTCTGGTAGCAAACTCTGTGGTTGCAATATACGCTAGGCCACATACCTGATCTGGATTCCAAGTGAAACTGTATGTCTCTTCTACGCGCATTTTTGTAGGTCAGTGAGCTAAGGCTCTAGCTTTCAAAGTTCAATGTCCTGAGATCCAACCCCATTACAGCCAGCAACTTTATACCAAAATGTTCCATGGTTCGGATTTCAGTCCGTCTTGCCACGAGAGTGGCAGGATGAACTGCGAGACTAAAGTCTCTCACCAGGTCGTAAGAGCAAACGCTTTTACTTTTTACAGCGTTTAGTTCAACTACAACGACAGATGCGGATTGCATAGTCGCAATGAACTCTGTTACTATCAACAAGATAGCAAATTACCGTTACTGGGTGCACTGTTTCCAGGAACAGATTAATGAAGCTCTGCTTTATATATAAAAGATAAATTTCAGACCACGATCTAGCTGTCTTTCATTATTATTTTTTACTGTTCTCTGTTATCAAATCATAATGTAAGAACATGCTGACAAACCGATATTTCAAGGTCGCCATAGTACAAAAGACAACTAAGAAGAAACGTCAAGTGAGTGGAGAAAATTACATTATCCTGACCATCCACAGGGCATCTCAATCCACGAAGTCATTACGGCCAACCCCCACTCATCTAAAATCTAGGAATTAATTATGCCTTGACATATGTGATTTCAGTATCAAGGAAAAATGGTGAAAAATCTGTACCTGTCAAACACCAAGATCCTACAACTGGATTTCCTGGATTCCATCATTAAAGAACGCCCTCTAATAAAATACGATGGATCATCCCAAGATGTTATCAATTTCTTCCTTCCTTCTTAGACAGGCTGCAACAACTGGATATCCATTAGAGAATGCTAACAACGTTCTTGTCCTTGTGTATATAGTAAATGTTTGTGCATTTCCTTCTTAGACTGGCTGCAACAATTGGATATCCATTAGAGAATGCTAACAACGTTCTTGTCCTTGTGTATATAGTAAATGTTTGTGCATTTCCTTATTAGACTGGCTGCAACAATTGGATATCCATTAATGAATGCTACCAACGTTCTTGTCCTTGTGTATATAGTAAATGTTTGTGCATTTCCTTCTTAGACTTGCTGCAACAATTGGATATCCATTAGTGAATGCTACCAACGTTCTTGTCCTTGTGTATATAGTATATGTTTGTGCATATCACATCACTTGCTTAGGTATACCATAAAGAAATAAATTAACATCCCGTAAATATCTGAGAAAGAAGATCTTCGATTATGGTTTTTTGCAACTTAAATCAGCAACGTTATTTAATGTCGTTTCCTACTGTGATTGCGATCCACAGTTAAAGAACCTTTCTCATACAATGTGGTCTGCTAGAGCTGTCGCATCAGTGTAAAGCAATGGCTTGTAAAAGAGAATATATGATAAACTAGTAGATAATTAGTAAACCTTGTGAGCTGAAGACACGACGGCTCAGTCATCGAAGTGGACCAAGCTGTTGCTGAAGAAGCTGTAGAAAGTGTGGGCACATGAAAGCGAGTGCGTCCGAGGATAGCGTCCAGCCTCGAGGGAAAGCGAAATCGCTCTCGCCGACCAACAGCAGCTGTTCTGACGCACACCGACCGTCAATGACGGCCTTCAAAACAACATTAGCGCCATGAGGTAATTTTTGGTTCGTTGCATTAAACTACAAAGAAATTGCGCGAGTTAAGTGAGACTAATAGGTTCTTCACCACGTGAAATACTAATTCAGTTAATTTATTGACCAAAACTTCATTAATAAAGCAACATTACGATAGCATTTAGTAAGTAGGCAGTTACTTTTTTGGTTGAGGATACTGAAATATTAGTGCACTTTGAATCATAGGCTTGTTATTTCTTGTTTCTTTCTCTCCGTGTTTAAATAATTTTTGACGCTTTTTCCGAATCAACGTAATAATTCAAGACCCTGAAAATGAAATCTTACCACTCAATTGAGATGTCGTAACCCATATTTGAAAAGTCATACTTCCTTTTAAAGCTCCGAATTATATATTTTAATTGATTCACTTTAATGACATTTTACACAGAAAAACGAAAGTACGTAGTTAGGTATTCAGATTGAAAGAACAATCACAAGTACCATGTGAGTTACTCGATCTGGCAGTAATATATAATGGTTGGCGTCAGCTAGGACATGTGGCCATAAACCGAAGCTTCAGGTTTCACCATGCCAATGATGAGTAATACTTATCAAAAACAACCGACGCGAAAATGTTGGAAAAAAGCGGGGAAGAAGAAGACCACATGAGTTGCTCTGTAGAAATGTATGTATTTAACATTTAACCTATAGTACTGCCTGCATTGTGGAAAAACCTGTGGCATTATTTTTGTTATGCCTTCTTACGGAACGATTGGGATGTAAAACAGTTTCACATAGTCCCATTGTTTCTGCACTGTTTAATACACACTGAATAAATACAAATTGTAGGTAAGAAACAACAAGGAATTTAGCACTATAACTTTAGGTAATATCATAACGAAAGTGAATCCTACGTTTATAACTCGAAACTTTTGTGATACAGACTTAAATCTATGTAAACTCGATTCTCGATAATTTCTACGCAGCTATTCTCCTTTATTCTTGGTTTAATAGTCTTGCTCTTGATGTATCAATCTACATATAAAGTAGAATTTAATGCTGAGAAATTTATTGACAGACTACCGGTCTATCATCGACTGCTGGAAGTCTGTGTTTGTTGGGGACTGTAATCTATTTGTTCTTTCCCGTTTAAATTCGTATAAATATCTGACATGTTCTTACAGTCCCATCCCTTTTTTCATGTTGTTCTTACACTGTTCTCTCCTACAAACAATTTAAGGTTTTTTCTTATTACGCCCTGTGTAGTATGTATATCGTATCTCTTAAACTCGTTGCTTTCGACCAAAAAATTCTCAATTTATTATTATATTTCCAGCACCGATATATACAGTTAGAAACATTGGTAGCATTATACTGAAACTTAGTCCGTCATGCGTTGCTAAGATATTTACAGCAACATTTAGGGATTACAGTGGTTATTGGAACACATTGCTTGTCTGATAAAGACGAACACCAACAATAAAAACTTGGAGAAGGATGAGAAATTCTGTTTTCCAGTTTTAATTAGATTCCACTGTTCAGTGTTGGTTTCTGAAATATTTCAACTCAGCATCAATTTGTTAATGATGATTTTTTGCATTTAAAAAATACGAACGATTCATAGGTTGATGATATAATTCGATTCATATTTGGTTAGCCCGTTATTTCGAAGCAAAATAAGCTAATGACGCATGTGGTGATTTAATATTACATAGATGTATTAAAGGTAGTGGGATATGACATTGTACCTTATCTAGTAATATTATTTAGATTGTGTTTGGAGACTTGCGCTCACAAGAGGATTGTAAAAGTACAATAGTAGTACCAGTACATAAAGGAGGTGAGACAAACAGAGTAGAATTTTACATGCTAATTAGTTTAAATTAGTGATGGGAAAGTTGATGCAACTATATCAGGAAGTCAGAGAGGGAAGGAACTGGATTGCAAACAGGAACATGGATTTATGAAAGGACATTCATGTGAAACTCAGTTAGTGAGATAAATGCAAGATATTGCAGATGAAATTGGCAAGGGAGACCAGGTTGACAGTATAGCTCTGGATCTATTCAAAGGCATTTGACAGAGTGAGTCATAAAATGGTGGCACATAAGGTAAAAAATATTGGATTGGATGAAAAAGTGACTTGCTGGGTGGAGGAATTCTTAAAAGGTAGAAATCAAAGAGGTAAAAGTAAATGTAGTAGTGTTTCAGGGTAGTGTGTTGGGACCATTGCTGTTCATTATTGTAATGAATGATTGTATTGGTGGCTTGAATTCGGAAGTTAAATTGTTTGCGGATGACGAAATGTTATATACAAAGGTATTAAAACAGCAGAAGACTGCGATCAGCTACAAGAGGATCTGAGCAGGATACCTTGTTGGGTAATTAGACATAGAATGAACATAAATTCCAAGATGAGTCAGCTTATTAGGTATACAGATAAAAAAGTAAAGATTGTGTATGATTATAGGGTAGGGAAAGAATTTCTAGTTGAACTGTAAATATCTTGACTTAACTTTTTATAGTAAACTCAGTTGGGCAGGACACTTTGAGCAGGTGGCAGGAAAAGGTTTCAAAGTCGTTCAATTATTGGAGAGGATGATGAGGGATTGTACGAGGGAAGTGAGTGATTTGTGTTACAGAACCTTGGTCAGACCACTGCTTGAATATGATGGAGTGGTGGGGGACACACATTATGGGTATCAAATTCAGGAGTTGGAGTGGGTGCAAAACAGAACAGCAAGATTTGTTTGCGGAAATTACAGCAGAATGCAATCAGTAGCTGATATACTGAAGGTGATGGGTTGTGTAACATTGGAGGAAAGAAGACGGATGAAAAGAGTGTTTGGTTTGTTCAAGGTATATTATGCGATAATGCATGGATGGATATTAGTAGAAATTATTAGGATTTCTCCATCGACGGGAAGAGATGACCATAATGATAAACTGGCACTTGAATTCAGGTGAAAGGAGTGGGAAAATTATCTGTTGTATGTTAGGGAGTCAGGGACTGAAATAAATTACCTAGGGAAATCATGGACAGTTCAACAAAAATACTGAAGACGTTTAATGTTGAACTTCGTAAAGGGCAGGCAGATGCATGCGGTAAAAAAGAAAAAGCAGTTTATGAGAAGGTGGGGGAGTGAGTGCTCCATCGCAATTAAAATTAAACTAAAATAAAAAATTTCGCAGCACATACTAAACATAATAGTTTTAATAATAATATTTTCTCTTCACGTTTTGTTTTAATCTCGATTATAGCCAACAACGTTTGTTTTTTGGACTGAAATCTTCTGCTCCAATGATTACAATGAAAAAACCAACTAGTGCTGGGAATATTTCTTGAAAGGTTTCGAAATGGTCTTGCAGCTTCTTTCTTGAAGGTAGCCGTAATGAAACAGAGCTATATTATCTGTCTAACACCACATCTCATGCCGGTCTTTAGCTCGTAAACCGAATATGCAGTCTTCAGATCTGTACGTTTTCTGTATTTTGTTAATACCAAGCTGAATTTGTATTTAACCTAAAACTATATAATAGTGCTGTTCTATACAAGTAAAGACGGAAAATAAATTCTTAGTTTCGTTTCCAATAGTGTTAGTCAGTGCCGGCTTTAGGGGGGGCCGACCCGGGCGACCGCCCCGGGGCGCCGGGGTCTGGAGGGCGCCGCGCATGCCAGCTTAACTTAACCATTTAATTAATTTCTGTCGATCTAAAGAAAACGAAATTCAGCGTATTCAGTTTATGGACTTATCCCGTGGGTGTAGGTATTTAGCATGTGTAACAATACCTGTCATCTCGTAGCTTGTCGTATCCCTCATTAATAAAGGTGCGATTTCTATGCAGTTAATCACTGGTACATAGGACTATTGAGAAAAGCGAGGGGCCACGAGGCCAGGGGTGGTAGGGTACGCCGGTCATTCCTGGTCCTTCGTTGCCCACACACACGCGAGAATGTTCAAAGACACAGCCGCTTACTTCCTCTTTAGGTCGAAGTTCCTACGGACCCTTTGAAGGGTCTTCCAATCTTTGGGACATGTTAAACCTCAAATCTGCAAAATATTGTACGAGGAACTCAGGAATGATTATACGAAGGTAAATGTATATAAACATATTCATATATATCTACATAAATATAAATGGATAAACATGGGAAGGTCTCGTACAGTTTAATAAAGTCAGTTAAGACACCTTTGCCAGGGAGACGAGCGTCCATTGCAGCATATGCGTCAGTCCAAGATGGTCTGTCAGACTGTGTGTTAATAGCGATCGAGGGATCACACGCTGACGCTTGGAATGTGGGGAGAAAACCCTGGCGTGTTGTCGCCCTCGAAACAACTAGAAGTATTTGCGGTGAACTCACCTCACCGCATTCCAGGACTGACCGTTTCCCCGCTAATGTATGGGCTGCTATATGGAAAGCAACGAGAGCGCTTCCTAAGAAGCGACACGCGTTATCGGAAACGGCTACTTGAGCCCGCGAATGTATCGGTCCCAGAGCAGTGTAGACTCAGCCGCTTGCGGAACAGTTCAAATATTTTAGCAGGGAAAGGTGTTATTTACAGCGGATAAAGATGAAAAATTGGTGGAAGTATTGTGTAAATTTCCGTGCATATATGATGTTTCTTCACCACTTCACCAATCTGTGAAGGACAATATTTGGAAAAATAGCGGAATCCCTTGAAAGATCAGGTAATAAAAATACAGTATAATCTAACATAAGTTTTTTCATTTTTTATTACCACCGTTTCACTCGTTATTATATATTTATTACTATAAAAGCCTTCAGAAAACCCAGTTACTTCGCGTAATGTAATTGCAATATACCACGTAGTTAATTTTAATTAAAACTTCATTTGGTAGTAATAGTAATAATGATTCTAACGAATGTAGCAAAAGGTAAAATATTCTGGCACTACTCGTGTTATTTTTACTCTAATAAAAATTTGACTGTTGTATCTGCACAGAGACTCAATTTTTGTTCAGATTTCAAATAGAACTCGTACTTTGCTCCGTGGTTTATAGGCATGTTCATAAAAATATTCTTTCATTGACTTATCTTTATCTATATAGTTATTAAACTCAATATTAATTTCGTAATTTTTCTTGCGTAACACAAATTAATAAATAATACACAAAATTAATAGGCCTAACATAAATTCACATAAATACTAGTGTGAATTTTTATTAATATATGTACATATTTTTAATATAATACAATTAGAAAGTGTAACTCGTGGTAGTTCTCCTGTACTATCGTTTCTTCGCTTTCTACATACTCGTAAATTAACAAGCACTTAAAAAAAAACCATTTTCAGACCGTCACCGCACCAACACTCGGCCTAATTAGGGAGCATCCATAAACCACGTAGCTCCATTTTGACCTCTTCTGAACCCCCTCCCCCCCACCTATGTAGCCTAGCGTGGCTTCTGTCTCTATTCTTCCCCACCCCACGTAGTACGTAGCTATTTGCCCTTTTCATTCCAGAAGACATTTTTTAGTACTGTTTTTCTCTTGTCAGACCTATCGTAAATTACATACGGAGATAATTAAATGACGGAAATAAATATTTTACGTGCTGCTGAGTGTTCTGTACCCCATTTTAACTGTGACAAATAATATGAATCAAAACTACATTGCCTTGCTCGGAACCCCTCAGCCTCCCCTCTCCCACGTAGCCCAGTGTAGCTTTCCAGCCAAAACCCTTCCTCATCTAGACCGTGCCACGTAGTTATGGACGCTCCATGATGGCTTGCCCCATCGCGTCCACACTGGTCCGTAGCTCGTCCGTGTGACGGAGACGGGTTCCTACGCGGTCTTCAGTCTCCTTTAACTTTTAAATTTTGTTGTTTCACGGTATTAATGTAAGAAAAATTACCTTAAAAATGATATGGGAATCGCAGCTAGGGTTAATTCCCGTACTTTATTATAGAGTAGTGTATTTTATTTTGCGTAGGCATACTTATAATCTACGAAAGTAATAATGTATGATAAATACTTTCTTTTATCTGATTCCTGTTATCTCACTGGTTTGTAGCTATGTGGCCAAAAGTACTTAATGCGAGCAATATATATCACACTAGCATTTGCCCGCTGCTTCACGCGCGCGTGCCTTGGCAGGTGTAGAAATTATTTACCGATTTTATTATCTTATCAGGCATTAACGTGGAAAGGCATGAACTGTTAATGTATTCTGAATAGTTTCGTTTGTTTCGGTTAATACGTTAGGTTCGGTTGGAGACGATGTTGTCGGTCTATTTCACTCTCATTTAGCCGATTTCGGCGACATCTTTTAGCTGCAGAAGTTGACCCCGACAGATTAGATCTCTTTCGCAAGGGCATATCATAAACTTTTATACTTACCCAACTCACAGCACTAACAATTAAAACGTTTTCACAGCTGCAATTATCACTATGCGTGAACTTTGGCTGCGAGTATATAGATGAGCATAAACTTGGTTACAATATAGAATATCTGTGGTAGTAATAAATAATATTATTTCTGAAAGCAATATTTAACTCAGCTAAAACATAATATTTTTAAATGCTGATATGGAGGATTCCACGTTAACCGTGGTACCGAAAATTTAAATGGATATATAACAGTTGTAACGTTAAGAAAGCTGATATTATAATCATTATGTGTAATTTTTTTGGCGATTTTATGTGTAAACTTTGCCTGGGATTATATAGCTAGGTATAAGCTTTGTTAAGGATGTATCTGTGGATATAATGAAAAATATTGTTTCCATGATACTTAACTAAAAAAAGTTTATTTTTAAATGTGGATACCGAGGATTGCAACATAACCGCGGTGCCATAAATTTATGTAAATATAGCAGTAATCTACGACTTAGTCCTCTTGGAAGTGTGCTGAAATATAAAAATTCGTTACCAATAATCACAGCATCTCAATTTTTCTGATTTATTTATTTTTTGTTGTTTTTTATTTTTTGTTGTTTGGATATTGGTTTTATTTTATGTTGATACACCATCAATTATTCCTGCTTTAAAATAGAAATTTACGTGAATTGGAGCTACTCTTGATTTCAAATCGTCGTATCATTACTGTCATTATTTCAGTCAGATATAATTAATCCAAAAATGTCGAGATGTGATCATGGTACAGTTTATGTAGTAACGTGCATGTAACTGAAACAATTATTTCTGAGTGGCAACATTATCGCAAGTTGTGAATCGCTTGAAATGCAACCTGACAGCTGATATGATGCTTTGTTATAGGCCTAAGAGACGATGCCTGCAGCTTTATAATCTACGCGGTGTAGCATTAGGATATGAAACATTTTTAATTTAAGTTTCTTTCAATATAGCCGTATTTTCTATGTAATTATTTCAGTCGCATGTAAGTACCTGGCGAAACAACAGCCTGGACCAGATGACAATTGACTCGTTTTGTTTAGCATCAGGCATAACGGGTTTAGTTTTAAAATTTACGCGGTGTAGAATAGAATTTTAGGATGCCTAGTTATATTTGAAATAAAAATTCGTTACCAATAATCACAGCATCTCAATTTTTTCTGATTTATTTATTTTTTGCTGTTTGGATATTGGTTTTTATTTTATGTTGATACACCATCAATTATTCCTGCTTTAAAATAGAAATTTACGTGAATTGGAGTTAATCTTGGTTTCAAATCGTCGTATCATTATTGTCATTATTTCAGTCAGATATAATTAATTCAAAAATGTCAAAATGGATCACGGTACAGTATATGTACTAATGTGCATGTAACTCAAGCAATTATTTCTGAGTGGCAAAATTATCGCAAGTTGTAAATCGATTGAAATGCAACCTGGACAGTGATGACAGCTGATATGCTTTGTTATAGGCCAAAGGGACGATGCTTTTAGCTTTATAATTTACGCGGTGTAGCATTAGGATATGAAATTTTTTTATTTGAGTTTCTTTCAATATATCCGTATTTTCTATGTAATTATTTGAGTCGCATGTACCTGAATTTTCGGATGCCTAGTTATATTTGCACGTTATAGCCACGAGACATATTAATCGAATAAAGTACTTCCAAATATGTGCAATTCCGCACAAGTCATTATGAAAGAAGTATGTTTTATTACTTGCTGATATTTATAATAGCTGTTTTTCAGACATCGCTCTTCGAGAAAAAACTGAATTTCGTATTAAGTATTGGCTTATTGTGGCTGTATTGTACAGCGTTCACGTAGCAATTTTGTTCCAGAGACAAACTGTATAACAGTCTACCAGAGACAATACATGTCTTCAATATTAGTAATATAACTTTTTCGTAATTCAACAGACCTGTTACGATTCAAGTAAATGCTGATTATACTTGATTCACGTATTCTTTTTATTTTGAAGTACTGCGGTCCAGAAAAATGAATCGCAGAAGTAAAAAAAAAAAAAGGGAAATCCTAAATTTTGTCAGGTCTCTTTATGAAAGGAGTGACCGTCTGAATGTGTATAATTATCTGTGGTCTACAGTTTCACATTTCTGAAGTTTTTTACTGACTTGCTTCTTCCCATGGTACATATTAGTCGTTAGCTACTTCTGCAGATGTTGATCAGCAACATTAGCTTTAAAAATTTGGAAACACCATGCAAATTGATGCGGTAGTTTTTGCGTTATTAGAGATCAAGCCCACTACAAACGCAGCTTGCTTACAGATTTATAATAGTATAGATTATTTTGTTTGGGCCCTCGCAAGTACATTTAAATAATTTTTCGAAAGATCAAAATGGGCGTCATTTCTCTTCAACTTATTACTCAAGAAAGCTTCCAAACGAAGAAACTATCAGACGTCGGTGGTTAGTTTATTCAATATCAAACGATAGTGTCTTTTGTTTTTGTTGTCGACTGTTTGATTTAAAGTCAACTGCAAATTTGACCACTACTGAAGTTTCAAAAATCGAAACATTTAAGTGAAACTTTGAAAGTGCATCAAAATAGTCCTGCACATAAAAAATCATTTATTCAATGGACTAAAGCTGAAATCAGGTTCAAAGCTGGTTCAACTATTGACAAGGGAGAACAGCAGGTAATTTCTAAAGAAAGAATACGATGGAACAATGTGCTTCAAACATTGATGCACATAACCTTGTATTTGGCTGAACACAACATGGCATTCAGAGGGTCATCTGATAAATTATTTACTCCAAATAACGGAATTTCTTAGGCCTTGTACAATTAATGGCGAAATTTGACCCTGTCATGGAAGAGCATGTTAGAAAGGCAGTGAACGGTGATTTGGCTGACCATTATTGCGGCAAAAATATACAAAATGAATTAATAGAAATTATGGCATCAAAAGTTATCTCTACCATAGTATCCCATATAAAGGATTCAAAGTATTACGCAATCATAGCCGATTGTACTCCTGATATAAGTCATAAGGAGCAACTTTCGATCACATTAAGATGCGCCGACATAACAGAGGATGCCGTTATCATAAAATAATATTTTATTTCATTTTTGCAAATAGTAGATACAACGGGTGCAGGTCTCACAGAAAGTATTTTAAAAACATTGAGTGATCATGGTCTTGACATTAACAACTGCAGAGGACAGGGTTATGATAATGACGCAAGAATGAAGGGATAAAATAAAGGCGTTCGTAAAGAATTATGGACATAAATCCGCTAGCTTTTTTTTTGTACCATGTGGATGCCATAGTTACAATTTAGTATTATGCGATGTGGCAAAATCATCGGTAAAATCCGTTACCCTGTTCGGAATTTTACAAAAAATGTTTAATTTATTTGCAGGATCGGTAAATAGATGGAAAATTTTGACCGATCATTTGAAAATATCACCCTGAAAAATTTAAGTGACACTCGCTGGGAAGCTGGAATTGAAAGCGTCAAAGCGGTTCGCTATCAATTATGTGATATGCATGATGCTTTGGTTTCCTTGGCCGATGTTATCAAACAAAGCGATGCCTTGACGTCATACGAAGTGGCCACACTGGCAGGACGAATAAAAGATTTCAGCTTTATTGTTCCTCTTATAATATGGTATGATGTTCTTTTTCAAATTAAAGTTGTGAGCAGAGCCAGTCAGTCATCTAAAATCAACTTTGTCGACTTTACTGAAATGCTTGATGAATGTTGCTCTTATTTGAAAACATATAGACGAACAGGTCTCAAACAGGCTATTGTAACAGCAACTGAATTAGCAACGGAGCTTAACACGCAACCAGTTTTCAAACCACAAACTCGACTAACTGTAAGACGTATTAAACGTAGACCGGGTAAAGAGGCTGTTGATGAACCAATAATTAATCAAAAAAAAAAAAAAGGTTTGAAGCAGAGTGTTTTAATGCTCCTTTGGACACCGTGCATATATCTATGAAGTAAAGATTAAACAGATGCAAGATTTCTCTGCAACGTGGAATTTCTTGTTTAACATTTAAAAAAAATCAAAATAAGAAAAACTAATGCGACATTGTTCTGTACTGCAAGAAAAGTTAACTATCGACTTTAAATCTGACATTGATGGAGATTTATAGTGCGATGAAATTTTAGGTCTCGAGCACTATCTCGAAGACCATCAGGCAACACCTATTGAAACATTAAACTTTATCAAAAAGTACAATTTTCAAGAGTTATACCTCAACACCTGGATTTCGCTGCGTATTTTGTTAACAATACCAGTGACTGTTGCAAGTGGCGAACGCAGTTTTTCTAAACTAAAACTGATAAAAACGTACTTGCGGTCTACCATCTGTCAAACAAGATTAACTAGTTTAGCCTCGCTGTCCATTGAAAATCAAGTTGCAGAAAACCTAGATTTTGCCAGTCTTATAAGAGAGTTGGGGTGTAAGGGTTTGGGAGATACTATACTAGTCTTTTCCAACCAAATGTCAACCTCTCCTTCACGTGGTGCACCCTGTTTGCACGGACGAGGCTTGGCGACTGAAAGATTCCCGGTTTAAGGAGTCACCCACTGCTTGCCAACGGCCTCCGAAAGGAGGGCGGAAGAGCGGGAGCGGTTCAGGGCACCCTCTTGCCCTTGGGTTGGAAACGGCCCTTGAAGTGAACTACACTTAACGGTTCCTTGAGGTTATTACTCAGTACACAAAAAAACAACTGGTAAACCATAAACAAATGTGGGTACAGTTATCAGATGACGCGTCGAGAATCGTAGCCTGGTCCTGATCCGGGGTAGAGTGACGGCTTCTGCTTCTCGCGAACTTCCGTGGTCTTCTGTAGTTGACGCTGGTTTAGCGGTCAGGTCGGAACTGTCGGTGGAGCTGCCGGCTACGCTTATATAGGCGGCCTGGCGCAGGAATTCCGTTGTGTGGTAGTACGGCGACCTCTGTAAGAAAAGGTCCCACTTAGCCTCTAGATGATTCTATTTATTTTCCTGGTTTTGTTTGATGCCTCTGCGCCTGTTTGGAGTCGTATATGTCTCCCGGCGTGCAGGCGCGTTGTGTGTGAGGTCTGCCTGGCAGGGGCCTTTACTGGCAGACTGAACAGCCCTAAAGGCGGATGAATCAGAAATGATCAACGGCATGGGGATGCAGAAGGCAACGGGAAACCACTGCATTAAAGACCCCAAAGGGTATCCCTGAGGACATGTAATCCTCTGAAATTACATATATCATGATGGCTTCTTCCTGGGTAAAATATTCCGGAGGTAAAATAGTCCCCCAATCGGATCTCCGGGTGGGGACTGCTCAGGGAGGAGTCATCAGAATGGATAGAAACATTCTACGAGTCGGAGCGTGGAATGTTAGAAGTCTGAATAGGGCAGGTAGGTTAGAAAACTTAAAAAGGGAGATGGAACAACTTAAGTTAGATGTTGTTGGGATTAGTGAGATTAAATGGAAGGACGCACAGGATTTCTGGTCTGGGGAACACAGGATAATTAGCACACAATGCTGTCAATGGAGTCACTGGTGTAGGATTTGTAATGAACAAGAAAGTAGGGAAACGGGTGAGTTATTATGAACAGTTTAGTGACAGGATTATTTTGATGAGGTTAGAAACTAAGCCCGTCCCAACCACATTAGTACAAGTGTATATGCCAACATCACAGAAAGATGACGAAGAAATAGAAAAAATATACGCTGAAATTGAAGAATTAATTCAATATGTGAAGGGGGAGGAAAATCTAATAGTCATGGGTGATTGGAATGCAATAGTGGGAGAAGGAAAAGATGGGAATACTGTAGGAAGTTTTGGTCTAGGAGAAAGAAATGAACGAGGAAGCAGGTTGCTAGAATTTTGTGAAAGATATAAGCTAGTAGTGGCAAACACACTGTTTAAGAACCATGCAAGAAGAATTTACACCTGGAAACGTCCTGGGGATACAGGCAGATATCAGCTAGATTATATCATGGTCAAACAGAGATTCAGGAATCAAGTTCTAGACTTGTAAAGCGTACCCAGGAGCAGACATAGACTCTGACCATAATTTGATAATAATGGAGTGCAGGCTGAAACTTAAGCGAATAAGGAAGCAGTATAAGCAGAACAAACTGGAAGTGAATAAACTGAAACAATCTAGCACTAGAGAAAAATTTGCATTAATAGTAGACTTGGGTCTAAGAAGTAATCTCTGAAAGGAGCACAACCGAGGACGAATGGAATGCATTAAAGACCGAAATAATGAAAGCTGGTAAAGAAACATTAGGCTTTAGGGAACAATCTGCCCGAAAACCTTGGATCACAGAAGAAATTTTGGAGCTGATGGATCAGAGGAGAAGGTACAAAAATGCTCAGGATGAAGCAGGAAGAGAGCAGTACAGGCAATTTAGAAATCAAATAAATAGGAAATGCAAAATAGCAAAAGAAAAATGGCTACAACAAAAGTGTGAAGAAGTAGAAAAGGAAATGGTCGTAGGTAAAGTAGATGTTGCCTACAGAAAGATCAAACAGAATTTTGGAGAAATGAAGAAAAGAGGTATGAACATTAAAGCTGCCGATGGGAAACCTCTTTTAAGCTCAGAAGATAGAGCTAACCGATGGAAAGAATACATTGAGAAACTTTATGATGGGGACGACTTGAACAATAGTGTAATGGAAAAAGGAAGATGATGTTGACATTGATGACTTAGTGGATCCTGTTTTGAGGACAGAATTTAATAAAGCTCTGAATGACTTAAAAGCAAATAAGGCAGTTGGAATTGATGAAATCCCTGCAGAACTTCTTAAATCCCTAGGAGAGGAAGGAATCGAAAGATTATTCAAGCTGATATCAAAAAGTTATGAAACAGGAGACATTCCAACTGATTTTAATAAAAATATCATGTTCACACTTCCAAAGAAAGCACAAGCCGACAAATGTGAGAATTATCGCACCATTAGTCTAACATCACATGCTTCAAAATTACTGACCAGAATAATATACAGAAGGATGGACAGGGTAGTAGAAGAGATAGTAGGTGAAGATCAGTTTGGGTTTAGGAAAAATCGCGGTACAAGGGAAGCAATTCTGTCTTTAAGATTAATACTTGAAGGGCGGCTCAAGAAAAACAAAGATACTTTTATGGCATTTGTTGATTTAGAAAGAGCGTTTGATAATGTTAGGTGGGACAAGATGTTCAAATTTTAAAGAAGTCAGGTCTAAAGTATCGAGATAGAAGAATACTCTATAAACTATATAAGAATCAAGTGGCGGTAATAAAAGTAGAGAATCACGAGAGACATGCATCAGTTAAAAAGGGTGTGAGACAAGGTTGTAGTCTATCCCCGTTAATATTCAACTTGTATGTAGAGGCAGCAATGAAGAAAGTCAAAGAAAAATTTCCATGTGGCATAAGTTTTCTGGGAGAAAAAATCAGTATGCTACGTTTTGCTGATGACATTGTCTTGTTAGCAGAGAGGGCTGAGGATATTGAGAAGTTATTGAATAGCATGAACGAAATACTGAAGGAAGATTTTGGACTGAATATAAATCAAAGCAAGACAAAGTGATGAAAATGTAGCAGAAATGATGCCAATACTAGATTAAATATAAAAATAGGATCGGATGCAATAGGAGAAGTAAGCGAATTCTGTTACTTGGGAAGTAAAATTACAACCGATGGCCGAAGCAAGAATGATGTCAAAAGCAGAATAGCACTAGCAAAAAGAGCTTTCATGAAAAAGAGAAACCTTTTAGTTTCAAATATTGATCTAGGAATTAGAAAGAACTTTTTGAAACTCTTTGTGTGGAGCACAGCTCTTTATGGTAGCGAAACGTGGACTTTAGGAATACCGGAAAGAAAGAAAATTGAAGCATTTGAAATGTGGTGTTACAGAAGAATGCTGAAAATTAAGTGGACAGACAAAGTAAGAAATGAACGAGTTTTGGAAATGATGGATGAGAAAAGAAGTTTATGGAAGAAGCTTACAGAAAGAAGAGACAGGCTGGTAGGTCATATTTTGAGACATGCTGGATTGGTTAACTTGTTAGTGGAGGGAACAGTCGAAGGTAAGAACTGTAAAGGAAGACAGAGATTAGAAATATATAAAACAGATAATTGATGATGTGGGCTGTAAGGGGTATGTAGAAATGAAGAGGTTTAGCACAGGATAGGAAAGGATGGAGGATTGCATCAAACCAGTCGACAGACTGACGACAGCAAAAAAAAAAGAGGGTTTGCTGACAAAAATGCTAGAAAAGTAAGGTTTTAGTTTTATTGTTTTAATTTTCGTTTTTCATTTAATGTTTCATGACTAAATGAAATTGTTAGGAGAATAAATGTATAAAATGTTATTATTAATAAGAATAAATAAATGTTTGTAGTATTTTATTATTTCAGTAAAAAAATGGTACAAAATATTTTTCAAAAATAAAAAGGCGCCAGATGCATGACTCGCCCGGGGCGCCTAGATGGTTAAGGCCGGCCCTGACTATAGTTCATTGGTGTTCATAGGTAATAGCCAAGAGTTTCAAGGGAAAGATTTCTGGGATATTTTAAAAAAATAGGGCGTTAGCTGTCCACCGCAGTGGCAGCATGAATGATGAAGAAGACGCTTGAGATGAAAACTAAATAAATATTTATCTGATCTTATAAATCGCTTAGTTGGTCATGTTCTGTCACGCGGTGACGTAACACTATGACGTCGCGCTATGGCGTCACGTTTTAGCCTTCATTGCACACCTTACGACCAGAGATGTTGTTCCAGGTTATGAACATTATTTAATAACAGTTCTATTTAGCTAAGCATCAGTAAATAAATTAATTGCCAAAACACTGAAAGGAAAGTACGTATTCCGTTAAAATCGACAAAATAATTATTAGTAACTTATATTTATTTAATATTCGTTCGACGTAAAAGTATTAGTTGAAATATTTGGCAATAGATATGTAAGATAAAACCTTTTAATTTTCGATTAGCAATTATTAGATTGTTATTATAACCGGAACTTGACTTTAAAGCAGAGAGCATGAGTAAATTATTATTTTTTTAACAAATTTAAATTGTTTTCATGAGTATCTAGTTACTTAAATCGTTATTTCGTTTGAACGAAAGTAGTTCCACACTGACTGCAATATATACAGCCTAGTCTACAATTGAATCTAATATTACCTGGCATGACGTAAATAGTTAAGATTTTTTTTTTAATTTCCTTTGCTTTCACTTATGACATAATTCCGTAGTATGTAAATGCATTAGCCATTCAACCGTTGTAATATCGCTATGAATCACGGATAAAAAAAAAAAAAAAAAAAAAAAAAGGGAAGATGTAAGAATCTGAAGATTTTTTATTTAGTTTATACCGCAATGCATTATTGCCACTAAAATACGATATAGTACATGTATAAATATCCGTGTGATTGAAGTATTGTTTCTCTAGCGGCAAGTGGTTAGGATGAAATACAACCTGAACCAGGATGGAAACGGAAAACTTTTGTTACAGCACAAGACACTAGGAATTGCATTGAGTTTTATTTTATAACAATTCTATTTATTTAAGTGATTGCTAATAAATGAATTGCTAGAACACTGAAAGAAATTATGTATTTCGATTAAATTGGCTTATTAATCATCAGTTGCTATTTTACTGAGATCATTATTTGGTTTGAACGAAAGAAACTCCGAACGCGACGAGAACAACAGTACCTGACGGGACATGTCTGAACGCTGACGCTAGCAGGCCGGTTTGGTGGTAAAAGCCTAGTCCGTGTGGTGGGGGCAAACGTGTTCAGCCCTGTCCATGGAAGGACACGTGCTGTGGGCGAGGTGGTGGTGGTGGTTGGCGTAAGCCCGTTGTATCTGGTAATACCTGCTCCACAATCCATCAATCTGCCAACAATATGTGCTGTGGGGGAAGTAGTGGTGGTGGGCGTAAGCCTGTTAAATCCAGTTTGTGGAAGACCACTTGTCCCACAATTCATCCATCTGGGGTCGATTAGGGTTTTCTTTGCCTGTGGGTTGAAGGTATGTTGCTAACTGTTGTAACTATTTAGGAATGAAATGAATGTTTCTCACGCCGGTTGAAAAAATACCTAAAGTATGGAATAATTTTTGAGGGCCCACACATGAAGTTGGGTATGTAAACTCTTAATCACGAAAAGACGCCTAGGCGTCTTCATGTTGGAAATTATCAAAGATTTCGTCCATTAAAATTCTAGCTCGGTCCTTTAAATGTACAGAAAGGTTACGAGTTTGTAGTACAAGAGATGTTCCTAAGCACAAAATGTATCATCTCCTTGGGTTATCTGGTATTCAACGAATAAAAAATGTTAAAATGTGTAGCTGTACTCTGAACGCAAGGATGAAAAACCGTGCAATGAAATGAAATCGCTAAAGATGCGAGTCTGGTAGATGAGTGGTAATATTCTTGCCTAGCATTCATCATGACGGGGCTTCAAACATCCAACATGTCATCCTGATTTCAGTTTTTCAACAGTTTTTCGAAATCGTTTAAAAGACCATTCCTTTGTGTACTTTCCAAAAAATACACTCCTAATTTTTTTCCAAACAGATCTGCAAGTAACCACACATCTGTGTCTATTGTACGACTTGCATTTCGTCTCGTTGGCTTTATCCGAAATTTTGAACTCTGAAAACGAACTGTAAAATAGTAAAACCGTCTCCTTGTCCATATTCGTCTCACGCCTGTAATGAGCTCAACTTAGATGAGGTGTAAAGCTTGAAGAGAGAACAGAACCTTTCTAAAACTATATCAGAGGGACAGTGCATTTTGGAAATGAAACCTTGACTTCACTACACACGAGTATTAACACATTGAGAAATATGACGATGCTAATTGCAGATGGTATGAACCACCTGCTCCCTGCCTACAGTGATTTCCCTTACATTCTGTGTTCCACCATCTAGATTCGATTTCTATGGTTTCCCCAACATTACTCCCGGCGAATGCAGAAATGGTACCTTAGTTTGTAAGTTCTTGAGTGATATGCTCTGTAAAATAGGAGTACAGAAAAAATCGGACGCTGTGCTCATTTGTTTTGTGTAGAGGCATCTGAAAAAAGAACTGTACAAAAATTGGCTGCTGGGTATATATGTTGCACACCTGAACTCCAGTTACAACAACTTGCATGTAGAAAAATCAGCGCAACAGAGAAAAGGTCCATCTTTTCTAGAGAATGTATTTTCTTGTTTCTCTGAAACTCCAAATTCTCATGGCAGTTTCCTTTCGGCTGACTTTCGGCAGAGTAGGCATGAATTGGCGGGTATCGGGATTCACCCTCGCCTTTCTGTCATCTCAATCCGCAAAAGAAACAACGCTGTGGGCTATCACTAATCTGTGTACCATTCGTGCTATGGATAGACTGTAAGTTTGTTGAGCGCTTTTTCTGTATTACAGGAGTACAAAAAATGGGATTTGAACCGGAGGCCTTTTCATCCTTGATCAGCTGAGCTCTCAGATTAACAGAAAGTGGTCCATGGCTCGTGATTTCGGAAGCGATATAATCAATGACAGCACCACTTAAGAGGAAACACAATCAAAAAACTGTTGGGATGATATACATCGGCGTCGAGGTGGTTAGGACAGAAAAAAGAGTTATGAAGAAGACTCTTGTCAAAATGAGTTTGGTTCAATAGAATTATGGAATTTTGTTTAAACTGCATGTGTGATGAAATCTGAGAGGAATAGCTGATTATCGAGGCATGTACTGAGAAACGTGTAACGTTAGTATTCTCCATGATATATGTATTTGTGTGATTTGAAATCTGTAGCTCATGATGCGGATATTGGAGACGTCAAATGTGTCAGCTTAGGTGATTACGGAAAACCACCAAGTTCCAACCAATAACACGCACTTTCCGCAAAAAACATGCTGTACACACTACAATGCACCGACACATTAGCATCAAAGAGACGCCAATACAAAATCTCATTCACCAACATGCATAAAAATATTAATCCACACTTCAAACGTACACTGAGGATACTAACTGCAAGTCATACTTCAGTTTCATACATGCAGAACCTACCTTCATCACTGAAAACACGAAGCAATGTCTTTAAAAATCAAACGTGAAGAATGGGGTTCGAACTGGAGGCCTTTCGATCCCTATCAGTCGACTTAAGCACCGAACCTTAAGTTTAACAGAAAGTGGCCCCTGGCTTGTGATCTCAGAAGCGATATGATCAATGATAACACCACTTAAGAGGAAACACCATCCAAAAAGTGTTGCGATGAAGTTCATAGATGTTACAGATCTGAACACATGGAAAATAGAATTGTGATATAGTATCTATTTCACTACACTACATCCTGTAAACAGCCGTCTCTTGCACCAAATGTTGCCGTACGTGTGGTACGTCATCAAGACGCGCCGTCCTTTTTATGTAGCTTACTTCTAGTATTTTAGCTTTTATTACAGCACTAGCTTCGAGCCCGTCAAAAATGACGGTTTGAATGCAATATTCTGGCAGTTCATTTTTTTGCAGTTGGTTAATTATACAGAATTGATATTACATAATGCTAATGGCCTTGATTATGCAATGTTCTACATATTTCATTTGCAGTTCACGAAGTAACTTCTACTGAATTAATGACACCGGAAGTAAAGAACCAATGAAATTAAATCAAATTAGGAATTCCCAAAAACTTTTGCTATCCATGTAATATCAGTTTTATTCCTAGTCCAGGCACAATCCACCACGTTAAATATGGAACTAATTCCACCCGCATCAATTAATACCTTTAGTAACATGGTGCTTATGAAAGCAGTTTAATTGGTTTGTAAAACTCATTTCAGAGTGAATTATGCTGTAACAAAATGTGTCAGTTGCGATTCTGGTCAACTTAACCACAACCTCCACTAATATTGCGTTCGAAAGTCATTGCTTTTATTATCCTCATATGATTAATGATGGGTATCACGTGTGGTGATAGTAGGAATCTTGTAAGGAAAAATGAATAACTATCGGGTCTACTGGAGATCGCGATTCCGCCAAAATAACACTCAGTAATGACGTCATTATACTGCTGTAGTCAATAGCAAGACATATTATTTTCAAGCAGTAATTCGGTTGTAACACAGCCTGTACCATTATTTTCAAGCAGGAATTAGGTTGTATTACAGCCTGGACCGGCATAATACAGTTAAATATATTTCGGAAAGTATTTCTAGAGGAGTCTTGCGTTTTATCAAGGCAATTCCTGGCGGAATCGCGATTTCCAGTAATTTACTTTACTTTAAATGACGGAAGGTATAATATCAAAAACGGATAAACGTGAACATATACCACTAATGAAAGTGTTCAGTAATATTTGCAAAAAGGAAATAAACCGTAATAAATAA